>CM051238.1:13093978-13693978 GCA_027917425.1 Gastrophryne carolinensis | reverse complement strand
TAACAATACAGCCCCAGACAATATACAAATAAGAACTCAGCCAGACCATAACTAGAACCAAGGAACCAGACATTTAACTGGACTGCACTCGCAAATCAGACACAGAACTTTACTGAGTCAACAGACTTGACATCGCAACCCCACAGTTCCTTATGAATGTTCTTTACTATAGACGCCCATCAATGAATCCACCCCTACTACCTAAGAGGCATCACGTACCCAAACAAGTCACCCAAAATCCACACATACATATACATGTCCTGACCTCTATCCTAAATGGAAATACTTTTCAAGTAACAACACTTTACCCAGCGATAACTGTCTACATACATGAAAGGGACACAAGATACAAATATAGATCGAGGTGTACAACTAAGAACATGTGCATGTAATATCATAAGATGGAGAACTGAGTAACGAACTATACAAATGAACTATGTACGCTTTTCCATTTATTAAGTGCAATGTATGATAAAAAACAGCTAATATATTGTTTGCATGTATAGGGACTCAATAATATGTAACGCAATTAATCACAGCTTCGCAGCGTATATGAGCTGGGGAACAGCGCTTCCCCCCAATTAGCACCAATAAAGGCAGCGATACAGCATCAGTCACCAACAAAATGGCCGCCGCCAGGCCTGGGGACAACTGCGCACGTAACCATAAGGACCCATAACAAATACCGACTTCCCTCCCCACACAGGAACAGAAATAACTGACACCTCACTTAGCCAATAGCCAGACGGGGCCGCCGAGGTGAAAGTGCGCTATACGCACTTCCGCCCCTGTAACAACACCCAATCAGGGAGCCAGCAGGCAGTGCGGGTGACGGAAACCCCGCCCACCCTGCAGGTGACGGCCCCGTATTTCTGCAGAGAACACAAACACACGCATATGGCACCAGCAGCAACCAGCGTAGTACACACGCCACCGAGCGGGACGACACACCCAGCGAGACGGCCGACAGCAGCTAAAGGGAGACGGCAACTATACTCTGCAGAAACGCCCCCTGCTGAACAGGGGGTGCTGGCTCAAAGGCTACAGAGAACACATACAACTAAGAAAAAGGTAAGCAGCATGGAACACACATTAACCAGCAGGGATTACTACCCCACATACAGAGTAATGATAAACCCTCAATAGAAAAGTTAAATGCACAACTAGGGGAACCGGGACACAAGTATATACTATCAGTACCCCATATCTATAAAAATTAAGGAGCGCCACAATGGCCCAAATCATATGACAACTCTGTACCAACCAGAATAAACCTCCTAGCTACAAGAACAATCCAGGACAGCACAACACATAGAAACACCCAATAGTCACCCCATTACTTACACATATCAGAAGGATTACACATAATTAATATATCCAAGGTGACATGTAGAAATCACATATATACATATTCAACCCCTATTCCAAATGGGCAAGTTCACCACTACAAACTATGACACTCATACTTCCTGTCTCATACCAATTCTAAGGCAACACCCTGAGAAACTGAACAAAGGTGCTGGGAGGAACCGCTGCAACCAAAGCTCTAACGCTGAGACGAATGCTGCTACGCACAATAAACTGCAAACACATGCAACTGATTACAAACAAGGATAAGGAAATGTAAGTTTATATTTATATGTATTTACTTTTATATTCACTTTTATGTTGATATACCCAGCAAATGTGCATAGCTGTTGTAAACAATCTCACCCTGTAACAATACATCACAACCAGATCACAAGGACCCACACACTGAAGAAGCAAAAAAGCGAAACGCGTCTGTGCAAGAGGTCCACACCGACAGACTAAAAAAGCCTTGCTACAGGCTGAGGGCAATGATAAGCCCCAAAGTAATCAAGGGTATCTAACCAAACAAAAGAACTGTATGTATTGCGGAGACACTAAACTCCCCCTTATGAACAAGTATGAATTGAATACTTTTTCTTTTCTGTACAAATTAAATGAGAATTAAATGTAAATATTTCATAACTGGAAATACAGTAAGCCTTTGCAATTTCTTATATATGATGTATGATTCAATTTTTCCCAGGAAGTGACTTAGAGGACCTTTTCCTTCCGTGCCTTGCAGTGTCCATCAGGTTCCACACCTGTACCACCAACACCACGGCTGGTTATAGAAGTGGCCTGGAGGATACCTTCTGGACCACGAAAGGAAAAAACCCCAAACATAGTTTATAGTGCCCAAGAGGCCAAACCTCTACACTACTGGGATCAAGAAAGAGTTGGAGTACCCACTCCACTATAGTTCTCCTCTGTCTCCCCCCCCCCCCCCCTTCTCACATAAATGGGACCACCGCACCACTGCTTAATCTTCCTTATTACATTCTTTATTCATGTTTCACATAGAACTTACAAACACCATTAAAACCATTTAAAAACAGACAATTTAGACAAAACACCAAAAAAATGTGTTGGGCACTGTGCAATTCTCTATTAATACCTGGATATTAAAGAATCAAAGAAAAAAAGACAATTCTGTGAGAACTCACCTGTAGAATTGCTTTTACTATGCATGGCAAGGCCAAGTCCTTACGTTTGGGTTGTCCAACAGCAGTGTCCGTAGAGTAGGGTGGGATCCCAAAAGAGTAACAACAGGCAGTTCAAACCACTACCGCCTGAAGTACCTTGTGGCCAAAAGCAGCATCAGCTGAGGCCTTAACATCAACCTTGTAAAACTTGGAAAAAGTATGAACAGAAGACTAAGTAGCGGCCTTACAAACTTGTTCAACAGAAGCTTGGTGCCGAAAGGCCCAAGACGCACCAATAGCACGAGTGGAATGAGCAGTAACCCTAAAAGGAGGAACCTTCCCCCTGGTAGAATAGGCCTGCTCCACCACCTGACGGATCCACTTGCTGATAGTGGATTTAGCAGGAGGCAAACCCTTCCTGGGCTCCAGCAGGAAGAACAAAAAGAGCGTCAGATTTCCTGAAAGACTCAGTAGCAACCAAATAAAACTTCAGAGCCCTGACAACATCCAAAGAGTGAAGGGTCCGCTCCTTGGAAGCAGGGTTAGGACACAAAGAAGGCAAAACAATGTCCTGATTGAGATGAAAAGCAGACACAACCTTAGGCAAGAAATCCGGCTTAAGCCGAAACACCACCTTATCCTGATGCCTTTCAAAATAAGGAGGTTTCATGGAAAGCGCCGCCAGCTCAGAAACTCACCTGACAGAAGTAATGGCCACCAAAAAGGCCACCTTAAAGGAGCAGTATCGCAAATTTTTCTTGGTGACTTATATTTAAATGGTACTTTGAATGTAGGTAAGTGTTGGAGTAAGAATTACAAATTTATAAAAAAATGATGTGTGTGTTGTGCAGCTGGAGACTAATAGCTCATGTTTATGTCTGCTAAGTGTCGGAGCCCGACACTCTGGCCTGTTCCATGCTGAGGAGAGGGGGAAACAATGTAGCAAAGTATCAGCTGTTCAGTGCTGGCAGCCGTCCAGCATAAGATAACAACATTGCCTGGCCAGAACTCATATATCTAAAACAGAGAGAAAAGCTCTAGAAGTCATTTAGCTGATTGGTAAATGCAATGCCTTTGAACCAGAGAGTCATAGGTTCAAATCTCAGACTCGCCAGTTTTTCTTTTTTTTTTTGGGGGGGGGGGGGGGGTGTTATTTCATTTCAGAATTGGATTTTTGGGTTTATATCCTGTTTTTTTGCTCTAAACATTTTTTATTTTGACAGTTTTCCCTTCATGTTGGCTCTGCTGCAGAATATTTCAGTTTACCATTTTCTCTCTCTTTTCTAAACACATTTTTCCATATGATCTTTCTTTCAGCTTTGGGATGCCCTTATATCTGAAATCCCCAAGTTCGCCTGTGAAAACGTACCTTTCCCTGTCCCACAGCGCATGCGCGGGCTCTCATCCAATCAGCTCTGTTTGCACGCAGATGGGGAGCCTGAGCAGTAACCTTCCTGGCCGCCCAGCCTGTCTAAATGACTATCTGCGTGAGCGCGCCAGAAAAATGGGGGGATCTGTGGTTATCCAGGGGTCATTTCACACAGTGGGGCATCCCGATTTAGAATGCCCAAGGGGGAAGGTCAATGGCCAGGTCTTATAGACTTCAGGGTCGGCCACTCAGGGTTTTGTTCCACCTTAATACCTTTAGATTTTCCTGCACAGTTATTCAAAGAAGAATTTCAGTTATTTTCAGTCAGTTTAGTTTATTTTGTATAGATTTTACACATTTGAGTCACCTGGTCTCATAACAAAAGCAGCACCTCACACACACACAGCCTTTACCACTGATTACAGTGTCAGCCTCTGAGGTAAAGTGTTGCTAGGAGACCAGTGGGATAAATGAAGCAGCTCACTAAATACAACCCAGCAGATCCCCCTATTCAGCAAATGGACTGAGCCATTGTCATTATACAATTTAAAAGAAAGGCATATATTTTTTCCTTTTTCTATCGCCAGATTATTTATACACATGTTAGAAGCTATTGTGTGGCTATTTAATTATTTATCTTTTTTAATTTCGCGATACTGGTCCTTTAAGAGTCAGAATGGGCAAAGCAGCCCACAGATAGGCTCAAAGGGAGGACCCTGCAGAGCAGACAACACCATATTTAAGTCCCAAACCGGTAGCATAGGCTTACGTGGCGGACGCACATGAGTAACTCCCTGGAAAAAAGTCTTAACCAACCGGTGATTGGCAAAGGATCTTTGGAAAAAAATTGCCAGAGCTGACACCTGTCCCTTGAGGGTACTAAGTTGAAGGCCCGAATCCAAACCATGTTGCAAAAATTCCAGAATCCTGGGGATAGAAAACACCCGACAAGGAAGAGACTTGGACTCACACCAGGCAATGTAAGCATGCCAGACCCTGTTGTAGATAAAGGACGAGGACTTCTTCCTAGCCCTAATCATGATATCAACAACAGAAGCCGGCAAACCCATATCCATCAAGATGGAGGATTCAGCAGCCAAGCCGTTAAAGCCAGCGTTTGTAAATTGGGATGGCACAGTTGTCCCTAAGTGGGCAGATCTGGATCCTTGGGCAGGGCATACTGATCTACTGACAAATGCACGACGTCTGTGAACCACACACTCCTTGGCCAACAGGGGGCCACCAGAATGGCTGGTACTCCTTCCTGGGCTATTTTGCGCAGCACCCTATCCAGCAGAGGGAAGGGAGGGTACACATAGAGGAGCCGAAACTCCATCCAAGGCATTGCTAGCGCATCTGTGTCGAAGGCCAGAGGGTCCTGTGACAGGGAGACAAACCTGGGAAGCTTTTGATTGTGGCGGGACGCAAACAGGTCCACATCCGGCTGACCCCAGCGGTGACACAGGGAGTGAAAAATCTTGTTGCTGAGGGACCATTCCCCCAGCCAAGACGTCCCCCTGGTCAGGGAGTCTGCCTCCTGGTTCTCCACCCCCGGAATGTAAAGCGCCAAGATGCAAGGGACATTCTCTTCCGCCCAAGACAGTATCAGGGACACTTTCTTGAGGGCTCGCTTGCTCCGAGTCCCTCCCTGATGATTGATGTAGGCAACCGCCATCTGGTTGTCCGAGCAGATCTGAACAGCCTGACCCCGAAGGTGCGTGGTCAGCTGAGAAAGAACCAACCTGATCGCCATCAATTCCAGGACATTGACGGGAGAATGGGCCTCCTGGGGGCCCCACCGACTCTGGAACTTTACAGACTTCCAAAGCCCCCCCAACCGGTCAGATTGGCATCTGTGGTGACAGTCTCCCAGCATGGAGGCAGAAAGGTCCTGCCCACTAGAAGATTCCCTGAGTCCAGCCACCACGAGAGGGACTGTCTGGCCAGGGGGGACAGAGCAAATTCCTGATCCAGGGACACAGGGTCCCGATCCCAAACTGAGAAGAGGTGCAACTGAAAAGGTCTCATGTGGAACTGAGCAAAGGGGACCGCCTCGAAGCAGGACACCATCAGACCCACTAACTGCATCCCTTGCTGGATGGAAGGATGGGGGACACAAGAGCAGAGTCCGTGCCTGCTTCTGAAGGCCCTCCACTTTCTGCTGAGGCAGGAATACCTTGACCTGAGAGGTATCCAGGGTCATGCCCAGAAAAGACCTCACCAAAGACGGAGACAGTGAAGACTTGGGATAGTTGATCACCCAGCCGAAGGACTCGAGAGTAGAGGTCACCACCAGAGTATCCTTCTCGGCCTGATGAAGGGACTGAGCCGCAATCAGAATGTCGTCCAGGTAAGGAAGGATGCGATTGCCCTGATTCCGCAGCAGAGCCATCTCGCCCGCCAGCACCTTGGTGAACACCCGAGGCGCCGAGGTGAACCAAACGGTAAAGCCACAAACTGGTAATGCTGATCCTTTAGAGCGAACCTAAGAAATCTCTGATGACCTGGAAAGATTGGCACATGAAGGTATGCATCCTTGATGTCCACTGAGGTCATGAAGTCGCCCGGGCGCAGGGTACTGACCGCCGAGCGTAGAGTCTCCATGCGAAAGTGCTTGAACCTGACAAACCTGTTGAGACCCTTCAAGTCCAGGATGGGCCTCAGGGACCTGTCCTTTTTGGGGACCGTGAACAGATTGGAGTAGAACCCTCAATCCCGTTGCTGGGAAGGCACCGGGCAAATGACTCCTGATTGCAACAGACTTTGAACCACAAGGCGCAAACCCTGAGCTGACAGAGGGTTTTGAGACATCCGGGATCTGATGAATCTTGGGGGCGGCCAGGCTGCAAACTCTATCTTGTAACCGGAGGGCACCACCTCCTGAATCCACCGGTCTGAGACACGTAGCCTCCAGATGTGAGCAAAGAGCCGAAGCCGTCCCCCCACCCAGATGGGTGAAGGCGCCTTCTCAGGCCTGAGGAGGCTCGGGAGAAGGTTTGGGCTTGGGGCCCCATGAGAGACCGGGACGACCACATGGTCTGCCACGGCCCCAAGAATCCCTGCGGGTACCTGAGAAGAGGGAGCCACAACCTCCTCTGGGAGCACGAAAGGAGGGGAGGGAAGAGGAGGGCCCCCGGAAAGGCCAAGGCTGTCTCCTACGTTGAGGCAGCCTACCATCCTTGGCTAGAACATCCAGACGCTCACCAAAGAGCCGCAGCCCCGTAAAGGGGAGCCCAGTGAGAGCCTTCTTAGCGGCACCATCAGCCGCCCACTGACGCAGCCAAACAGAGCGGCGCATAGCCACCAAAAGGGCAGAGGCCCTACCGCACAGCCGTACCGCATCATCCATGGCAGTAAGGACAATGGCAACAAAATCAGAGCAAAGTAAAAGGGACCTATAATCCTCCCCCCTGCTACCAGCCGTAGCGCCATCAAGGAGACGCTTGAGCTGTTTCTTAAGGGCAATAGCTGTAATGTCAGCAGCGCAGACCGGACACAGCCCAGCCCCCACACATGTAAAAGCATGGCAGGCCAGCTGATCCATGCGCCGCTCCTCGCTGTCCCGCAGTGTAGTAGTGTCAGGGGAAGGCATGACCGAGGTGTTGGACAGCCCTATAACGGGAACGTCCACCTCAGGGGGACACGACCATTGCTTGACCAGGTCAGCAGGAAAAGGATATCTCTTATCCAACCCCTTGGGCACCGTGGGCAATATACTAGGATGTTCCCACTCCTTGAGCACCATATTAGTGAAATGGCTCTGCTCAGGTAACTCCAGAAAAAAATGTGAGCCAACAGGCTATCAGTGTCATCAGGGAACCATGAGTCCTCCTCAGACGCAGACTCAGGGTCACTGCCGTAACCCTCCTGCTGGTCCCCAGAGGAGTCAGAGTCCTGGAAGAGTTCCCCCTCCTCTAGAGGGTAAAGGCCAACAAAATCATCAGATCCCTCATCCTCCTCTGGAAAGAGGGATGGCATGGGAGCTAGGTGCCGCTTCTTGCCAGAGGCCTTACGTGAAACAGGCCTGGCAAGCTGCCTTTCAATGCTGGCCACACGCAGGGCCAGATCAGACTGTGGGGGTAGGCGATACCGAAAGGGGCGCAGAGCTGGGAAGCGAAGCAGGTAGCCCAACCTGGGCCGCAACAATACCCTGGGCGCATGGCACACACACCGCAGCACTGTTGCTCAAAGGGGATGCCCCGCACATGGCACACGGCCGGGATTGCTCCGAAAGGACCCCCAAGCACGCTATCCCCAGAAGCCTCCATATGGTGATTAAGACTGGCGCAATAGGCCAGCTCAGGGTAGGGGCTAATAAAAGCCACCCGGGATGCCCCCCCAAGGGATGCCCCCAAAAACCAGTAAGGGACGATGAGGGAGGGGAAAGGGGTAGGACCGGGAGAAACCACAACCCACAGTTGTCCCCGCCTGAAAGACATAAGTAAAGACACATAAGCATCCCGCAGCACATGCCCCAAGGAAACCAAAAAAAACCCCAAAGGGGACTCACGGACCAAGCAGGGCAAAGGCACCAGCTGTCAGACCACAGGAGGAAGCGACAACAGACAGAGATCACTGCCGCAGCTCCGGGATGAAGAAGGGCCCCAGACGCGCAGCAGAAGCAAAATGGCGCCGGCAGAGGAACCTTGAGGGACGGGCCGCGGGAGGAGGACGTGATATGCGTCTTCCTCCGCCCCCCCCCCCCACAATAGCGCAAAAACGGCGCTCACGTGACCGCGCCGGCGTCATCACACAGTAGAAAAAAACGCCTCACAGTTATAGCGCCGCCCGCCGCGGAGCGTAGTACAAAGCGGCGACGGCAGTGAAAACAGTTAAAACACAGTTTAAAATAGCTAAACACCCTCGCCGCTATTACCCGCCCCCCCCCCCCCCCCCTCCGAACACACGACAGGGTGAGGAAGGCGAGCGGGCAGTGGCGAGAGCCCAGGCCAGGGATGGGGGGGGACCCCAAAACGCCAGAACAAGTACATAGTCCCCAAAACACTCACCCCCTCAGAAGCTAGGACAGGAACTCTGCATCCCTGGTAGGCCCACCATAAAGCCTATGGCCGGCTACCCTTTGTGGTACAGGGTCTGCGGCTTGGAGCAGCGCTCCTTGATCACTTGACCCTAGTGGAGGCTGGGAGGCACAGAGGGTCCGGAAACAGGTGGAAATAGCCATGCAGGGCCGCAGGCTTGGTTGCCCTGCTCACCTGCGCAATATAGAGAGCCAGCTATCTTCGCAGAATCACTGCAGAGAGAACACTGGATAAGTCTATGGTAATTCCGTTTTTAAATGGTACCGGGAGAAGCCACAACTCTTCTGCAGTACACTGCGCCACCTTGTGGCGGAATGACCCAAACGTAAGGACTTCTGGAAGCAGGCCGTGCCATGCAATAGGAAAATATTTGTTGTCATGTCCCTTTAAGTTATCCCTTTTCTTAATCTCCTCACAAAAATGATCCCTCTTACTAAAACCTATAAAGTGCAATGTGCTAACATGTCCATCAAGTTCAACCAAGGGTGTTGGGGTAGGGGGAAGTTATTTTTTTGTTTTTTTACTGATAATCGCTAATAGTAACTGTTAATGTTTTTTTTTTTTTTCTAAATAAGCATCTAATCATTTTTTGAAGCTGTCAGCGGTTGATGCTGTAACAAGCTTCTGTGGGAGGCTATTCCACAGATTTATAATTCTTATGGTAAAAAATGATTGTCGCCTCCGGAGACTAAATTTATTTTCGAAGGCAGTGCCCCCTTGTCTTTAGAGAGGATTTTACCTGAAATAGTGTTCCCCCATAATAATACAATACTGTGATTACTCACCTGTAGAATTGATTTTATGGTAGTCCAGCACGGGTTGCTTCATCTGTAATTCTTCACATTTGGGTAATCCGCCACCAGGTGGCGCAGTCGACTGCAGGAAGACTTGTGGCTCCTCCCGGCCCATAAAAGAGCCGGAATTACCCAGAAGACCCAGTTTTTAAAGCAGTAATGCAAGAATCCGGGAGGCAATGAACCATGTTATTGAAGACACAGCCCACTAAAAAAGAACTCTCTCAACAAAAATCACCATTGCAAGGCAAAAGATAACGATAACAAGGGTGGGATGAAGCAACCCGTGCTGGACTACCATAAAATCAATTCTACAGGTGAGTAATCACAGAATTGTATTTTTCTGGTATCCAGCACGGGTTGCTTCATCTGTAATTCTTCACATTTGGGACATCCAACAGCAGTGTACATGAAGAAGAGTGGGATCCCCAGTGAGCTATGGCAAGCAGTTCAAGCCTGAAGCACCTTGCATCCAAAAACAGCATCAGCTAAGGCCCTAACATCAACTTTGTAAAACCTGGAAAAAGTATGAACTGGAGACCAAGTAGCAGCCTACAAACCTGTTCAACAGAAGCCTGGTGCTGAAACGCCCAAGAGGCACCAATAGCCCTAGTGGAGTGAGCAGTAAGACGGAAAGGGGGTTCCTTCCCCTTGGCAGAGTACACTTGCACCACCGCCTGTCTGATCCACTTGCTGATAGTGGATTTGGCTGGAGGCAAGCCCTTCCTAGGCCCGGAAGGAAGGACAAACAGAGAATCAGACTTTCGAAAAGACTCAATGGCGACCAAAAAATATTTGAGCGCCCTGACCACATCAAGCGAATGAAGGGTTTGTTCCTTAGAATTAGAAGGGGCAGGACACAAAGAAGGCAAGACAATGTCCTCATTGAGATGAAAGGCAGATACAACCTTAGGCTAGAATTCCAGTTTAAGACGGAACACCACCTTATCCTGATGCCGCTCAAAATAAGGAGGTTTCATGGAAAGAGACGCGACGCAACGAAGTGATAGCAACCAAAAAGGCCACCTTAAGAGTCAAAATGGACAGAGCAGCATCGCACAGAGGCTCGAAGGGGGGACCCTGGAGAGCAGAAAGCACCAAGTTCAAATCCCACACCGGTAGCAGAGGCTTACGCGGTGGACGCACATGAGTAACTCTCTGGAAAATGATTAGCGAAGGATCTTTGGAAAAAAAACAGCCAAGGCCGAAAATTGTCCTTTGAGGGTACTCAGTTGTAAACCCGACTCTAGATAGAAAGTGCGACAAGGAAAAGCCTTAGACTTACACCAGGCAATGTAAGCATGCCAGACGCTATAATAAATCATAGAAGAGGACTTCTTCCGAGCCTGAATCATAGTACTGACGACCGAAGCCGGTAAACCCTTATCCGTCAGGATGGAGGTTTCAGCAGCCAAGCCGTCAAAGCCAGCGTTTGTAAATTGGGATGCGCAGCTGTCCCTGAGTGAGGAGCTCTGGATCGTCGGCATGACGTACTGATCCACCGCCATCTGGACGACGTCCACGAAGCATATCCTCCTCGGCCACCGGGGGCCACCAGAATGGTCGGTACCCCCTCCTGGGCTAACTTGCGCAGCACACGACCCAGCAGAGGAAAGGGAGGAAATGTATAAAGGAGCCGAAACTCCGTCCAAGGAATTGCTAGTGCGTCCATGGCGAAGGCCAGAAGATCTCTTGACAGGGAGACGAATCTTGGGAGCTTGTGATTGTGACGGGACGCAAACAGGTCCACGTCCGGCTGACCCCAGCGGCATGAAAGACCTTGTTGCAGAGAGACCATTCCCCCAGACGAGACTACCCCCTGCTCAGGGAGTCCGCCTCCTGGTTCTCCACCCCGGGGATGTAAACCGCCAAAATGCAGGGAACATTCTCCTCCGCCCCAGACAGGATCAGGGACACTTCCTTGAGGGCTCGCTTGCTCCGAGTCCTGCCCTGATAATTGATGTAGGCCACCGCCGTCTGATTGTCAGAGCGGACCTGTACTGCACGACCCCGTAGGTGGGGAGTCAACTGGAAGAGAACCAACCTGATCGCTCTCAACTCCAGGAGGTTGATGGGCGCATGGGCCTCCTGAGGCCCCACTGGCCCTGGAACTTCAGTGATTGCCAAACCCCTCCCCATCCGGTCAGACTGGCGTCCATGGTGACAATCTCCCAGCACGGAGGGAGAAAGGATCTGCCCGCTAGCAGATGTCTCGAGTCCAACCACCACGAGAGGGACTGTCTGGCCAGAGGGGACGGAGCGAATTCCTGCTCCAAGGACCCCTGACTCCTATTCCAAACGATCAAGAGATTCAACTGAAGAGGTCTCATGTGGAACTGAGAGAAGGGCACAGCCTCGAAGCAAGACACCATGAGACCCACCAACTGCATCCCCAGGCGTATGGAGGGACGAGGGCACGATAACATGGCCCGCACCTGCATCTGAAGGCCTCCCACCTTCTGCTGAGGAAGAAACACCTTGACCTGAGACATATCCAGCGTCATGCCCAGGAAGGACCTCACCAATGACGAAGAGAGCGAAGACTTGGGATAATTGATCACCCAACCGAAGGACTCGAGGGTGGACACTAACACCCGAGTATCCCTCTTGGCCTGATGAAAGGATGGAGCAGCAATCAACAGGTCGTCCAGATAAGGAAGAATGCGAATGTCCTGGCTCCTCAGAAGGGCCGTGACACCCGCCAGCACCTTGGTGAACACCCGGGGGGCCGAGGTGATACCAAACGGCAAGGCCACAAACTGGTAGTGTTGATCCCCCAGAGCGAACCTCAGGAACCTCTGATGTCTCAAGAAGATAGGAACGTGCAGATAGGCATTCTTAATGTCCGCCGTGGTCATGAAGTCGCCTGGCCGAAGGGAGCTCACCGCCGACCGCAAGGTCTCCATACGGAAGTGTTTGAACCTGACAAATCTGTTGAGACCTTTTAGATCCAGGATGGGTCTCAGGGATCCGTCCTTCTTGGGCACCGTGAACAGATTGGAGTAGAACCCCCGACTCCGTTCTTGAAGAGGCACAGGGCAGACCACTCTGGATGACAGAAGATGTTGGACGGCCAACCTCAGGCCCTGCGCCGTCACAGGATTTTGGGATATCCGGGATCGAAGGAATCTTGGGGGCGGCCAAGCTGCCAGCTCTATCTTGTATCCGGAGGACACCACCTCCTGGATCCACCGGTCCGCAACGCTCCAGACGTGAGCAAAGAGCCGAAGCAGTCCCCCCACCCGAATGGGTGAGGGGGCCCCCTAATGCCTGAGGGGCCTTGGTGGGGGGTTTGGGCTTGGATCCCCAGGAGAGACCGGGACGACCACGGGATCTACCTCGCCCCCAAGAATCTCTACGGCTACATGGGAAGGAGGAGCCGCATCCCCCACGGGAAAAGCGAAAGGAAGAAGACCCCTGAAAGGACCGAGAAGGCTTTCTACGCTGAGGGAGCCTTCCGCCTTTGGCCAATGCATCAAGACGCTCCCCAAATAGACGAAGTCCCATGAAGGGAAGCCCGGTGAGGGACTTCTTAGCAGCAGCATCAGCTGCCCACTGACGCAGCCAGACGGACCGACGCATAGCAACCAAAAGGGCCGAGGCCCTACCACCAAGCCGTACGGCATCATCCATGGCAGATAACACAAAGGCAATAAAGTCAGAGCAAAGCAAAAGCTCCTTGTACTCATCCGCTCGCTTGCGAGATCTGGCGGCTTCAGCAATGCGCCTGATCTTCTTCATGATGGCGATGGCAACAATAGCCGCCGCACAGACCGGGCGCAGGCCAGCCCCCACAAAGGTGAAGGCATGGCAAGCTAGCTGATCCAAGCGACGATCAGCATTGTCGCGTAAGGTAGTGGTGTCAGGCAACGGCATAACGGAAGTATTAGACAGTCCCAGGATGGGAGCATCCACCTCCGGGGAACAAGACCAAAGACGGATCAACTCAGCCGAGAAGGGATACCTTCTATCCAGTCCCTTAGGCTCCGAGGGCAATCTATTGGCCCGTTCCCATTCTTTAAGGACCATCTTGGAAAAATGTCCCTGCTTGGGGAACTCTAATCATTGCCTGTCAGGGCGGAAAAGCTCCCCCTGTTTCCTCTTTGCCACCTTAGGAGGCACAATCTGTAAGGTATCAAACACCGCCGACAACAGTCTATCAGTATCATTTGGGAGCCAAGTGTCCTCGTCTGAAGAGGACCCAGGGTCACTATCAAAATCGCCATGGCGATCCCCCGAGGAGTCAGAATCATGGGACAATTCCCCCTCCTCCATGGAGTCACGGCCGCCATAGGTATCAGCGTCATCATCATCGGCAAAGAGGGACAGGTCCTTATCCAAGTGCCTCTTTTTACTAGAGGCCTTGCCTGCGGCCGGACGGGCCAACTGTCGCTCAAGGCTGGCCACGCGCAGTGCCAGGTCCGAATGAGACCCCCTGCTGGCTTCCCCCTCACTGGGGGCTAAATGCAGACGTGGGGGAGTAGGCGATGCTGCAGGCAGGATAGGACTGGGGAGAGAAGTGCTCGCCCCAACCTGTTCCGCAAGGACACTCTGGGCGCAGGGGACACAAACCGCGCTGCGGCCACTCAAAGGGGATGCCCCACACATGAGACACAGCCGAGCCTGCCCCGAAGGGCCCTCAGAAGCCTCCATATGGTGATTACTGGAAAAGGCACAATCGGCCAGCACGGAAGAAGGGGCTAACAGACCCCACCCGGGTTGCCCCCAAGGGATCCGCTAGCCAAGAGGGGAGGGAGGGGGGGTACTGGACCGGGAGAAACCACAAGCACAGTAGGCCCGTCTGAAAGACTTAATAAAAGAGAAGAAGAATGAGCATCCCACAGCACATGCACATGCCCTTAAGAAGTACACGGAGAAGAAAATGGAGCAGACTCCCGGACCAGTGGGAGGGTAGCCTCCAGGAGCGTCTCAAGGTGTCCAGCAACGGAGCAGCAGGCAGGCGAAGAGGGTCCGGACGCGCGCCCCGTGGCAGCTCGCAACAGCAGCAGCAGTAGTGTGGGGGGGGGGGGAACCACACATCCAGTCTCAGTCAGGTAACAAGCAGAGGCAGCCAGCAATAAAGAACAACAATGTGAACACAGCCACCAATAAAAATAAAGCATGTGGGAAACACAATAAGGGTGGTCTCTCCCTCCCCCATCCAGGCACACCATTAGCCTGCGGCCGGCTACCCTTCGGGTACAGGGTCTGCGGCCCAGAGTATAGTTCTGTGAACACCCGACCCCAGGTGCTCTCCTACCTTCACCTGAACCGCCAGTCGGGGCTGGGAGGCAGAATTGGTCCGGAACAGGTGGAAATAGGCTTGCAGGGCTGACGGGCTTGGGATACCCCGCTCTCCTGCGAATAACCAGAGAGAGAAAATCTTCTGTCTTCGCAGTCAGGACTGCAGAAAAACTCTGGGTCTTCTGGGTAATTCCTGCCCTTTTATGGGCCGGGAGGAGCCACAAGTCTTCCTGCAGTCGACTGCGCCACCTGGTGGCGGATTACCCAAATGTGAAGAATTACAGATGAAGCAACCCATGCTGGATACCAGAAAATTGTGCAAACCAGGATAATATGATCACTTATACATATCTAGATCCTCCAAAGAAACAGGGGGGGGCCCCAAGGTGCAGTGTGCTAACCTGATCTACCATAAAAAATACATATGCATTGTGCAAAAACTTTATCCAGAGGGAATAACCATGACCAAAAAATGGAATGAGTATTAATAACTAACTATTAATTACCAGGATATGTACAGTGCCCACCTCCCACGCGTTCCGTGATGACAGCGAACAAGCATCACTTCCTCGGGGCAAGGTGCTGCAAAAATCCACGTATTTATTCTTCATTGCCGTCAGTAGGATGCGCATGAACCACACGGACAAGTTATATGATGATGTCATCTAGTCTTAATATGAATAGTGTGTTTCCTAGGCGGTCATTTCCCTTTAAACTCACAGTGCTCAAAGGGGGGGGGGGGGGGGGGGGGGCTTCTGTTCACCAAAGGAGAGGTGGGAATGTAAGTGCATCCAGATCTTCAAATCGATGGATGGTGGGTTAAACAGAGATAATCATTTCATGCGTCTGTTTTGCTGATGGCCAAAATATAAGATATTTTACTAATTCCCAATGCAGGGCCACTAATATAAATGCAGGTTCGTTATATTGTTTTAAAGAGATCAGAGCATAACCAGTAAAGAAACCAAAGAGGACAGTGTTGGGTAATTCATCTAAGACGCTAATATTACCATCAGGAGTGACACACGCTCCCTTTTAACATCTAAGGAGAAGACTAGAAGCATGTGAGGACTGACAGACAATTGGTTTGGAGCATCAAAGGCCAGCGGCCCGAGTGTGCTGGCAGCTGCATCCCCGGCTGACCTCTAACAGGCAGCGTGCCCGTGCCGGCCATTCACAAATGGCTGGCATGGGCACGCGCCCTGCTAGAGGGATAGCAGGGATGTGCTCGCGCATGTGCCATTGGCCTGGGAAGCAAGGTAAAGTAAACAGGGCGACCTGAGGGGTTTCACACAGCAGGGCATACCGATTTTGGATGCCCCAGGGAGAGAGAATCGATAGGCCCAGGAAGTTTCTTGTTGCTATGGGGTACTTGGTTGAAGTTACTTGTTGCTAGGGCGTACTTGGCATTAAACAGTTGTAAACCGCAGCTCCATATGTTTCCTTTCTGATTACTAGGGTGATACTTGTCCTGTAAAGTGGACCAACACCCACCGCTGATCGGCCCGGGAAACCCCCGATCGAGCGTGCCCCGCTGTGTGAAACCCCCCAGGACGCTCGCAAATTCTACCTGTTCCTCGTTCCAACGGCACATGCGCGGGCCGCCGCCTCTCGCGCATCCCTCTAGTAGGGAGCGCACCCGCGCCGCCCGTTTGTGAATGGGCGGCGCGGGCGCGTTCCCTGTAAGAGGGACGCGCAAGAGGCGGCAGCGGGGGCTCTCACCTTGTCCGTCGACAGACCTCGCTTGTCCGTCGACAGACCTCGCTTGTCCGTCGGTAGAGATGAGCGAACTTTTGAAAAATTCGATTCGACTGATTCGCCGAATTTTCCGACAAAAATCGTTTCGACCCGAATAAATTCGCGACGAATCGCTATTAAAAACGGCTATTTCTGAGCCTCCTACAGCCTCAATAGGGTTGTAAACCATTCAGCCTTGCTGTAACACGCACAGGATGCGTGCTGGGTTTGTTAAATAATACTTTGAAGAAATATCACATGCAGATCAGAGGCATCGCTAATAGAATCGCAGAGCGGCACAATTGCAGAGAGTTGAAGTGGCATCACTATGAGGGGCAGAAGGAGCCCAAATATACACTGGAGTTGGCCTCAGGAGCCCAAAAATTGGATGAATCACACCCTGGAGTTGGCAGAAGTTGGCAGCAGCAGCAGGAGCCCAAATATACACTGGAGTTGGCTTCAGGAGCCCAAAAATTGGATGAATCACACCCTGGAGTTGGCAGGAGTTGGCAGCAGCAGGAGCAGGAGCCCAAATATACACTGGAGTTGGCCTCAGGAGCCCAAAAATTGGATGAATCACACCCTGGAGTTGGCAGAAGTTGGCAGCAGCAGCAGCAGCAGCAGGAGCCCAAATATACACTGGAGTTGGCCTCAGGAGCCCAAAAATTGGATGAATCACACCCTGGAGTTGGCAGGAGTTGACAGTAGTAGCAGCAGGAGCCCAAATATACACTGGAGTTGGCCTCAGGAGCCCAAAAATTGGATGAATCACACCCTGGAGTTGGCAGAAGTTGGCAGCAGCAGCAGCAGGAGCCCAAATATACACTGGAGTTGGCCTCAGGAGCCCAAAAATTGGATGAATCACACCCTGGAGTTGGCAGAAGTTGGCAGCAGCAGCAGCAGGAGCCCAAATATACACTGGAGTTGGCTTCAGGAGCCCAAAAATTGGATGAATCACACCCTGGAGTTGGCAGGAGTTGACAGTAGTAGCAGCAGGAGCCCAAATATACACTGGAGTTGGCTTCAGGAGCCCAAAAATTGGATGAATCACACCCTGGAGTTGGCAGAAGTTGGCAGCAGCAGCAGCAGGAGCCCAAATATACACTGGAGTTGGCCTCAGGAGCCCAAAAATTGGATGAATCACACCCTGGAGTTGGCAGAAGTTGGCAGTAGTAGCAGCAGGAGCCCAAATATACACTGGAGTTGGCCTCAGGAGCCCAAAAATTGGATGAATCACACCCTGGAGTTGGCAGAAGTTGGCAGTAGTAGCAGCAGGAGCCCAAATATACACTGGAGTTGGCTTCAGGAGCCCAAAAATTGGATGAATCACACCCTGGAGTTGGCAGAAGTTGGCAGTAGCAGCAGCAGGAGCCCAAATATACACTGGAGTTGGCTTCAGGAGCCCAAAAATTGGATGAATCACACCCTGGAGTTGGCAGGAGTTGACAGTAGCAGCAGCAGGAGCCCAAATATACACTGGAGTTGGCCTCAGGAGCCCAAAAATTGGATGAATCACACCCTGGAGTTGGCAGGAGTTGACAGTAGCAGCAGCAGGAGCCCAAATATACACTGGAGTTGGCTTCAGGAGCCCAAAAATTGGATGAATCACACCCTGGAGTTGGCAGGAGTTGACAGCAGCAGCAGCAGGAGCCCAAATATACACTGGAGTTGGCTTCAGGAGCCCAAAAATTGGATGAATCACACCCTGGAGTTGGCAGGAGTTGACAGTAGCAGCAGCAGGAGCCCAAATATACACTGGAGTTGGCTTCAGGAGCCCAAAAATTGGATGAATCACACCCTGGAGTTGGCAGGAGTTGACAGCAGCAGCAGCAGGAGCCCAAATATACACTGGAGTTGGCTTCAGGAGCCCAAAAATTGGATGAATCACACCCTGGAGTTGGCAGGGGTTGACAGTAGCAGCAGCAGGAGCCCAAATATACACTGGAGTTGGCTTCAGGAGCCCAAAAATTGGATGAATCACACCCTGGAGTTGGCAGGAGTTGACAGCAGCAGCAGCAGGAGCCCAAATATACACTGGAGTTGGCTTCAGGAGCCCAAAAATTGGATGAATCACACCCTGGAGTTGGCAGAAGTTGGCAGCAGCAGCAGCAGGAGCCCAAATATACACTGGAGTTGGCTTCAGGAGCCCAAAAATTGGATGAATCACACCCTGGAGTTGGCAGCAGCAGGAGCCCAAATATACACTGGAGTTGGCTTCAGGAGCCCAAAAATTGGATGAATCACACCCTGGAGTTGGCAGAAGTTGGCAGCAGCAGCAGGAGCCCAAACATTACTTTAAAGAGACCCTGGAGTTGGCTTCAGGAGCCCAAAAATTGGATGATTCACACCCTGGAGTTGGCAGCAGCAGCAGCAGGAGCCCAAATATACACTGGGGTTGGCTTCAGGAGCCCAAAAATTGGATGAATCACACCCTGGAGTTGGCAGCAGCAGCAGCAGGAGCCCAAATATTACTATAAAGAGACACTGGGGTTGGCTTCAGGAGCCCAAAAATTTGATGAATCACACCCTGGAGTTGGCAGCAGCAGGAGCCCAAATATTACTTTAAAGAGACACTGGGGTTGGCTTCAGGAGCCCAAAAATTGGATGAATCACACCCTGTGGAGAGTCATGTGGAGAAAAAGTAGCTTAGTTAGTAATATCTACATAAAATTATGAATAAACAAATGCAAAAGTATTGCCAAAGTGAAGTTTTGTTTGAGGGTGTGTTTCCACCTTTTAATTAAATCAGAAACAAGAAGGTATCATTGCCTCTGACTAATTAGCCCTCAAAAATTCTTGGAATTTTTAATCTGGAATCATGTCTGATCCGTCTTATCCGAAGAATATTAATAAAAAGTAAGAGTAACGGAAAGGATTTTTTATCAATACTTACTTGTGGTCCGATGCGGAGGAATGTCTGTAACTGGAGAGCAGCGCCTTAAATCTGTTTTGCACGATCCATCTTTCTTTAGTGTAGGTCTGGCCCCGTCATCAATCTACTGGAATACATCAGGCATTGTTGGGAGGAAAGCTTGGATGATCCAAGCGCCATTCATTTCCACGCAGGGCAGTCTCTGGAAAAAAAAAGTCTGTATAAACCAGGGTCTTTTTCATATAAAAACAAATGGTTATTCTTGCTTGTAAACCATATGTTCCACAGATTTACCAGTCATTGTGTCAGCCAATGAAGCAACTTTGTCTCGAAGTGCTGCAAAAGCAGTCCACTGCATCACAAGTGGCATCTGACACCCCCAGTCAACTGTCTGTCTGTTATGCTTTGGGTTCAGCTCCACTATCCATTGATGAAGATCTGATAATCATAAAATTCAGCAGCTACTGCCCAGCCAAGAAGTGGAGGAGACACTCGCCTCTTCTTCCAGTAGCCGGCAATTAGTGATGAGGAGAGTGTCGTGGGAGGAGGTGTTGCAAGCCGAGGTAGTGGAAGAGGGTCCCTGGAGTCTGCGGCGGTGGCGGCGGCAGCAGCAGCAGATTATTGCGGACTGTTGTTCGGAAAAATCAGCTACTCAGCGATGTGGCAGTGTTTCATGCAGCATCCTGGGGAGAAAAAGTAGGTTAGTTAGTGTATATACATAAAATTATGAATAGACAAATGCAATAGTATTGCCAAAGTGAAGTTTTGTTTGAGGGTGTGTTTCCACCTTGTAATTAAATCAGAAACAACTAGCTATCATTTGCCTCTGAATAATTAGCCCTCAAAAATTCTTGGAATTTTTAATCTTGATGTCTGAGGGATTTCTCCTCTCAGACAGCGTCACCATAAGTCCAGCCTGCTGCATTACACTTGGAAGAACATCTTGTTTGCGCTGCGACAAGGAAGCCAAAGTCATGCGTCCTCACATGGCACACGTGTTCAGTCTAGTTTTTAAGTCTTGCCCCCATCTGAAAGAACAACAGGAAAGAAAGTTAGCATGCACTTCTGGCACTCCTACACCACGAAGCACAACCCTATTGAGCCTCAGCGTCACAACGGTGTACCCCACCATAGTCTGATTTGCAATGTTTCCACCCGTTGGAATTCCACCCTCCATATGCAGGATCCACTATAGCAGTGGTCCCCAACCCTGTCCTCAAGGCCCACCAACAGGCCAGGTTTTGCAGATCTCCACAAAGATGCACAGGTGGAGTAATTAGTGCAGCTGCAGAGCAATAGAGCTGGCTATTTGGAGATCCAAAAAACATGACTTGTTGGTGGGCCTTGAGGACAGGGTTGAGGACCACTGCACTATAGGAACAGAGAAAAGCCATCACGGATTTCTGGATGATCCAAACGGATAGGGGGACACCTGTGTAAATTCAATGTAAACCATTGGCAGCTCATACGTGACACCGACCGTTTGCTCAGGCCCTTTGAGGAAGCTACGTTATTAGTCAGTTGCCAGGACTATGAGATGAACGATGAGATTCCACTGCTTCATGTACTACAACACATGTTGGAAACCATGGCTGGTCAGGGCACTGGAGACATGGCACATACATTTCACAGCCACATGAAGCCTGTGGGGGCTGAAGTGGAGGAGGAGGAGGGGGTGGGGCACAGCAAACCACAGTTTAGGTTTCACAAAATGACCATTTTATCTAGTCATCTGACAGGAGAGGAGGTGCAGCCACAGGAGCTAGAGGGTTGTGAGTAAGGTGAGACAGAGGACCCAGACACACCGTGGCAGTTTACAGTGGAGATGGAGACAGGTAGTCCCTCCGAGTCATTTGCACAAATGGCACGATGCATGCTCACATGCTTGCGTACTAGTGAGCGCAGAATTGTCTCCATTTGTCAGCGGGAAGACTTCTGGCTCTCCAACTTATTGGACCCTCGCTTCCGGCACAAAATGGGGGCATTTTTTACGCCCACTGAGAGGGAGGACAAACTGACCTACTACAGAGACATCCCACGTAGTCAGTTGGGCGATGTCTATCTGCGCCATGGCCCATACTCCCGCAGGTCTGACTCGGGGGGACCTCTGCGATCACCTTCCACTGCCATGGCTGCTGGGGGGGTGGAAGGAGCAGCAGCAGCAGCTCCATCAGCAGCAGCCTCAGTCTTCAGTCGCTAGTGAGTAGCTTTCTACACCCGCATAGTGAGTCTACTCATGAGCAGCAGGAAGACCTGGAGCTGGACCTCAAACAGCAGGTCATGTCATACCTTGACATGACCATGCCAACACACCTTCAAGATCCACTGGATTTGCTGGGAAGCCAAACTTGACTTGTGCCCGCAACTAGCAGAGTTTGCCCTGGAAAAGCTGTACTGGCCGGACAGTAGTTGATTTAGATGGCAACTGGGCTGCTCTATATAACGAAGCAAAATGGCAAATTTACCTCACTATATGAGCTATTGCCCCTCAGATTTGTTGGTGGGCCTTGAGGACAGGGTTGAGGACCACTGCACTATAGGAACAGAGAAAAGCCATCACGGATTTCTGGATGATCCAAACGGATAGGGGGACACCTGTGTAAATTCAATGTAAACCATTGGCAGCTCATACGTGACACCGACCGTTTGCTCAGGCCCTTTGAGGAAGCTACGTTATTAGTCAGTTGCCAGGACTATGAGATGAACGATGAGATTCCACTGCTTCATGTACTACAACACATGTTGGAAACCATGGCTGGTCAGGGCACTGGAGACATGGCACATACATTTCACAGCCACATGAAGCCTGTGGGGGCTGAAGTGGAGGAGGAGGAGGGGGTGGGGCACAGCAAACCACAGTTTAGGTTTCACAAAATGACCATTTTATCTAGTCATCTGACAGGAGAGGAGGTGCAGCCACAGGAGCTAGAGGGTTGTGAGTAAGGTGAGACAGAGGACCCAGACACACCGTGGCAGTTTACAGTGGAGATGGAGACAGGTAGTCCCTCCGAGTCATTTGCACAAATGGCACGATGCATGCTCACATGCTTGCGTACTAGTGAGCGCAGAATTGTCTCCATTTGTCAGCGGGAAGACTTCTGGCTCTCCAACTTATTGGACCCTCGCTTCCGGCACAAAATGGGGGCATTTTTTACGCCCACTGAGAGGGAGGACAAACTGACCTACTACAGAGACATCCCACGTAGTCAGTTGGGCGATGTCTATCTGCGCCATGGCCCATACTCCCGCAGGTCTGACTCGGGGGGACCTCTGCGATCACCTTCCACTGCCATGGCTGCTGGGGGGGTGGAAGGAGCAGCAGCAGCAGCTCCATCAGCAGCAGCCTCAGTCTTCAGTCGCTAGTGAGTAGCTTTCTACACCCGCATAGTGAGTCTACTCATGAGCAGCAGGAAGACCTGGAGCTGGACCTCAAACAGCAGGTCATGTCATACCTTGACATGACCATGCCAACACACCTTCAAGATCCACTGGATTTGCTGGGAAGCCAAACTTGACTTGTGCCCGCAACTAGCAGAGTTTGCCCTGGAAAAGCTGTACTGGCCGGACAGTAGTTGATTTAGATGGCAACTGGGCTGCTCTATATAACGAAGCAAAATGGCAAATTTACCTCACTATATGAGCTATTGCCCCTCAGATTTACACAGGGGCTGCTCTATATTATGCTGCAAAGTGGCAAATTTACCTCACAATATAAGCTATTGCCCCTCAGATTTACACAGGGGCTGCTCTATATTATGCTGCAAAATGGCAAATTTACCTCACAATATAAGCTATTGCCCCTCAGATTTACACAGGGCCTGCTCTATATAACGAAGCAAAATGGCAAATTTACCTCACTATATAAGCTATTGCCCCTCAGATTTACACAGGGGCTGCTCTATATTATGCTGCAAAATGGCAAATTAACCTCACAATATAAGCTATTGCAGCTCTATATAAATAAAAATAAATAAATAAAAAAAGGGCCTGTAGAAGCTTATTTAGTATAACAGATAGGGTGACATGTGCTGGTTTGGGATGCCCATATGGGCTAGTGTTTTGGCAGCAGTACAAAAACCAATGCAAAATGCAATAGCTTAATAAAGCTGATGCTGATCAACGCTTATTTAGTATAACAGATGGGGTGCAACATGCAGGTTTGGGATGCCCTGCGGCCTGGTGTATTTAAAGCAGACCAAAACCAATTCAAAATGCAATAACTTAATAAAGCTGAGGCTGTAGATGCTTATTTAGTATAAACAGGTAGGGTGCAAGGTGCAGCTTTGGGGTGCCCTGCGGCCTGGTTAAATGAAAGCAGTCAAAAAGGAAGTGCAAACTGAAGTAGCTTAATGAAGCTGATGCTGATCAACGCTTATGTTGTATACCAGATAGGGTGCAAGGTGCAGCTTTGGGGTGCCCTGCGGCCTGGTTTATTAAAATCAGTCAAAAACAAGTGCAAACTGAAGTAGCCTGATCAACGCTTATGTTGTATAACAGATAGGTTTAAAATAGCATGTGCCTTGGGATGCCCGTGTGGCCTGTTATATTTCAAGCTGAACAAAAAGTAACAATAATCCAAGTATGAGACATCATTTTGACCTTCTTCACAGCGCCATACTTTGAAAAAAAAAAATTAATTTCATGCCGATCAATCCAAAGGTCAATGCCCCTAACAAAAATAGTGTTCGGCATAAGTTTTCCTTCTGGAAGGACGTAACCTTTAGTTTACATGGTTGGGGTAGGTTATCTTACAAATTGGGATACCACAGGCAGCAGTGTCATTGAAAGAGACAGATTGTAATGCAGGCCATACGCAAGCAGAGAAACTCAGGCTGCAACAGGCCTATTTAGTTTACATGGTTGGGGTAGGTTATCTTACAAATTGGGATACCCCACTGTATATGAAACCGAATATAAATGCACACCCAAAAGTGGACACTCAGCCTCCAAGAGGCCTGCTTAGTTTAAATAAGAGAGCTGCTTAGTATGGTAGGTAGGTTATGTTATGTTACAGAATGGGATGCCCCAAGCAGACTTGAGATCAGTATATATGCACACAGCAGCAGTGTGTTAGCAGGCTCATACAGGCCAAATTTCTTTAAATAACTGTGCAGCTTACAGTTAATGCAGAGGCTAATGGTATGTTACAGAATGGGATGCCCCAAGCTGACTTGAGATCAGTATATATGCACACAGCAGCAGTGTGTTAGCAGGCTCATACAGGCCAAATTTCTTTAAATAAATGTGCAGCTTACAGTAAATGCAGAGGCTAATGGTATGTTACAGAATGGGATGCCCCAAAGCAGACTTGAGATCAGTATATATGCACACAGCAGCAGTGTGTTAGCAGGCTCATACAGGCCAAATTTCTTTAAATAAATGTGCAGCTTACAGTAAATGCAGAGGCTAATGGTATGTTACAGAATGGGATGCCCCAAAGCAGACTTGAGATCAGTATATATGCACACAGCAGCAGTGTGTTAGCAGGCTCATACAGGCCAAATTTCTTTAAATAAATGTGCAGCTTACAGTAAATGCAGAGGCTAATGGTATGTTACAGAATGGGATGCCCCAAAGCAGACTTGAAATCAGTATATATGCACACAGCAGCAGTGTGTTAGCAGGCTCATACAGGCCAAATTTCTTTAAATAACTGTGCAGCTTACAGTTAATGCAGAGGCTAATGGTATGTTACAGAATGGGATGCCCCAAGCAGACTTGAGATCAGTATATATGCACACAGCAGCAGTGTGTTAGCAGGCTCATACAGGCCAAATTTCTTTAAATAACTGTGCAGCTTACAGTTAATGCAGAGGCTAATGGTATGTTACAGAATGGGATGCCCCAAAGCAGACTTGAGATCAGTATATATGCACACAGCAGCAGTGTGTTAGCAGGCTCATACAGGCCAAATTTCTTTAAATAAATGTGCAGCTTACAGTTAATGCAGAGGCTAATGGTATGTTACAGAATGGGATGCCCCAAAGCAGACTTGAGATCAGTATATATGCACACAGCAGCAGTGTGTTAGCAGGCTCATACAGGCCAAATTTCTTTAAATAACTGTGCAGCTTACAGTTAATGCAGAGGCTAATGGTATGTTACAGAATGGGATGCCCCAAGCAGACTTGAGATCAGTATATATGCACACAGCAGCAGTGTGTTAGCAGGCTCATACAGGCCAAATTTCTTTAAATAACTGTGCAGCTTACAGTTAATGCAGAGGCTAATGGTATGTTACAGAATGGGATGCCCCAAAGCAGACTTGAGATCAGTATATATGCACACAGCAGCAGTGTGTTAGCAGGCTCATACAGGCCAAATTTCTTTAAATAAATGTGCAGCTTACAGTTAATGCAGAGGCTAATGGTATGTTACAGAATGGGATGCCCCAAAGCAGACTTGAGATCAGTATATATGCACACAGCAGCAGTGTGTTAGCAGGCTCATACAGGCCAAATTTCTTTAAATAACTGTGCAGCTTACAGTTAATGCAGAGGCTAATGGTATGTTACAGAATGGGATGTCCCAAAAACCAGAGAGCACCTGGCAGGCAGCAGTAAGACTATGCACAGCAAAAGTGTCTTTATCATGCCTAATTTCAATTAGAATAGGTGCAAATGGTTAGGTTCTTAAATAGAGGCTGGTGTAGTCACAGAATGGGATGCCCTAAAAACCAGCAGTAAGTACACCTGGCAGGGACAAGTTGTGCTATGCCCAGCAAAAGTGTCTTTATCAGGCCTAATTTCAAATATGATAAGAGCAAATGCTTATATGGTCTTAAACAGAGGCTGCTTTAGTCACAGAATGGGATGCCCCGGGCAGGAATCGAGCTGGCAGGGTCCAGTAGGCCTTTGGCCAGCAAAAGTGTCTTTATCAGGCCTGATTTCTATGAGAATAAGTGCAAATGTTTATTATGCTATTAAATAGAGGCTGCTTTAGTCACAGAATGGGATGCCAGTGCCACAAAAACCAGAGAGCATGCACAGCAAAAGTGTCTTTATCAGGCCTGATTTCTATGAGAATAAGTGCAAATGTTTATTATGCTATTAAATAGAGGCTGCTTTAGTCACAGAATGGGATGCCAGTGCCACAAAAACCAGAGAGCATGCACAGCAAAAGTGTCTTTATCAGGCCTGATTTCTATGAGAATAAGTGCAAATGTTTATTATGCTATTAAATAGAGGCTGCTTTAGTCACAGAATGGGATGCCAGTGCCACAAAAACCAGAGAGCATGCACAGCAAAAGTGTCTTTATCAGGCCTGATTTCTATGAGAATAAGTGCAAATGTTTATTATGCTATTAAATAGAGGCTGCTTTAGTCACAGAATGGGATGCCAGTGCCACAAAAACCAGAGAGCATGCACAGCAAAAGTGTCTTTATCAGGCCTGATTTCTATGAGAATAAGTGCAAATGTTTATTATGCTATTAAATAGAGGCTGCTTTAGTCACAGAATGGGATGCCAGTGCCACAAAAACCAGAGAGCATGCACAGCAAAAGTGTCTTTATCAGGCCTGATTTCTATGAGAATAAGTGCAAATGTTTATTATGCTATTAAATAGAGGCTGCTTTAGTCACAGAATGGGATGCCAGTGCCACAAAAACCAGAGAGCATGCACAGCAAAAGTGTCTTTATCAGGCCTGATTTCTATGAGAATAAGTGCAAATGTTTATTATGCTATTAAATAGAGGCTGCTTTAGTCACAGAATGGGATGCCAGTGCCACAAAAACCAGAGAGCATGCACAGCAAAAGTGTCTTTATCAGGCCTGATTTCTATGAGAATAAGTGCAAATGTTTATTATGCTATTAAATAGAGGCTGCTTTAGTCACAGAATGGGATGCCAGTGCCACAAAAACCAGAGAGCATGCACAGCAAAAGTGTCTTTATCAGGCCTGATTTCTATGAGAATAAGTGCAAATGTTTATTATGCTATTAAATAGAGGCTGCTTTAGTCACAGAATGGGATGCCAGTGCCACAAAAACCAGAGAGCATGCACAGCAAAAGTGTCTTTATCAGGCCTGATTTCTATGAGAATAAGTGCAAATGTTTATTATGCTATTAAATAGAGGCTGCTTTAGTCACAGAATGGGATGCCAGTGCCACAAAAACCAGAGAGCATGCACAGCAAAAGTGTCTTTATCAGGCCTGATTTCTATGAGAATAAGTGCAAATGTTTATTATGCTATTAAATAGAGGCTGCTTTAGTCACAGAATGGGATGCCAGTGCCACAAAAACCAGAGAGCATGCACAGCAAAAGTGTCTTTATCAGGCCTGATTTCTATGAGAATAAGTGCAAATGTTTATTATGCTATTAAATAGAGGCTGCTTTAGTCACAGAATGGGATGCCAGTGCCACAAAAACCAGAGAGCATGCACAGCAAAAGTGTCTTTATCAGGCCTGATTTCTATGAGAATAAGTGCAAATGTTTATTATGCTATTAAATAGAGGCTGCTTTAGTCACAGAATGGGATGCCAGTGCCACAAAAACCAGAGAGCATGCACAGCAAAAGTGTCTTTATCAGGCCTGATTTCTATGAGAATAAGTGCAAATGTTTATTATGCTATTAAATAGAGGCTGCTTTAGTCACAGAATGGGATGCCAGTGCCACAAAAACCAGAGAGCATGCACAGCAAAAGTGTCTTTATCAGGCCTGATTTCTATGAGAATAAGTGCAAATGTTTATTATGCTATTAAATAGAGGCTGCTTTAGTCACAGAATGGGATGCCAGTGCCACAAAAACCAGAGAGCATGCACAGCAAAAGTGTCTTTATCAGGCCTGATTTCTATGAGAATAAGTGCAAATGTTTATTATGCTATTAAATAGAGGCTGCTTTAGTCACAGAATGGGATGCCAGTGCCACAAAAACCAGAGAGCATGCACAGCAAAAGTGTCTTTATCAGGCCTGATTTCTATGAGAATAAGTGCAAATGTTTATTATGCTATTAAATAGAGGCTGCTTTAGTCACAGAATGGGATGCCAGTGCCACAAAAACCAGAGAGCATGCACAGCAAAAGTGTCTTTATCAGGCCTGATTTCTATGAGAATAAGTGCAAATGTTTATTATGCTATTAAATAGAGGCTGCTTTAGTCACAGAATGGGATGCCAGTGCCACAAAAACCAGAGAGCATGCACAGCAAAAGTGTCTTTATCAGGCCTGATTTCTATGAGAATAAGTGCAAATGTTTATTATGCTATTAAATAGAGGCTGCTTTAGTCACAGAATGGGATGCCAGTGCCACAAAAACCAGAGAGCATGCACAGCAAAAGTGTCTTTATCAGGCCTGATTTCTATGAGAATAAGTGCAAATGTTTATTATGCTATTAAATAGAGGCTGCTTTAGTCACAGAATGGGATGCCAGTGCCACAAAAACCAGAGAGCATGCACAGCAAAAGTGTCTTTATCAGGCCTGATTTCTATGAGAATAAGTGCAAATGTTTATTATGCTATTAAATAGAGGCTGCTTTAGTCACAGAATGGGATGCCAGTGCCACAAAAACCAGAGAGCATGCACAGCAAAAGTGTCTTTATCAGGCCTGATTTCTATGAGAATAAGTGCAAATGTTTATTATGCTATTAAATAGAGGCTGCTTTAGTCACAGAATGGGATGCCAGTGCCACAAAAACCAGAGAGCATGCACAGCAAAAGTGTCTTTATCAGGCCTGATTTCTATGAGAATAAGTGCAAATGTTTATTATGCTATTAAATAGAGGCTGCTTTAGTCACAGAATGGGATGCCAGTGCCACAAAAACCAGAGAGCATGCACAGCAAAAGTGTCTTTATCAGGCCTGATTTCTATGAGAATAAGTGCAAATGTTTATTATGCTATTAAATAGAGGCTGCTTTAGTCACAGAATGGGATGCCAGTGCCACAAAAACCAGAGAGCATGCACAGCAAAAGTGTCTTTATCAGGCCTGATTTCTATGAGAATAAGTGCAAATGTTTATTATGCTATTAAATAGAGGCTGCTTTAGTCACAGAATGGGATGCCAGTGCCACAAAAACCAGAGAGCATGCACAGCAAAAGTGTCTTTATCAGGCCTGATTTCTATGAGAATAAGTGCAAATGTTTATTATGCTATTAAATAGAGGCTGCTTTAGTCACAGAATGGGATGCCAGTGCCACAAAAACCAGAGAGCATGCACAGCAAAAGTGTCTTTATCAGGCCTGATTTCTATGAGAATAAGTGCAAATGTTTATTATGCTATTAAATAGAGGCTGCTTTAGTCACAGAATGGGATGCCTCACAGCAGACTTAAGATCAGTTCAGTATATATGCACAGTTAGTTACTATAAGCAGCCTGAAAACGCTAACAAAGGCTGGATGAAAAAAAAAAAATCTCCCTGTCAGCCAGCTCCGTTTTTCCTACCTTTCCCTGGCTTTCTGTCTGTCTCCTGTCTGTCTCCTGCCTGTCTCCTGCCTGTCTCCAGCCTGTCCCTGTCTGTCCCTGTCTCCAGCCTGTCTCCAGCCTGTCTAACTGCCTCAGCTACACAGCGTTCTGTCTGTCTGTCACGAATGCAATAGAGAAATGAGGAAAAGCAAGATGGCCGCCGTTAAATACCGCTGTGTGACGTCACCGGGCTTGCTGGCTGCTGATAGGCTGCATGTGACTGCCCCAGCTTGCACTGGCGCGGGATACATGTCCAGACATGTCCCGCCCGCCATCTTAGAATGCCTGTAATGTAAATGAATGGATGTTAAAGGAAAACTTCGAGTGATCGAATCGCGGGGAAATTCGGATTCGATCCGAATCGAATTTTTCCTGAAATTCGGATCGAATCCGGGTTCGTCCGGATCGATTCGCTCATCCCTATCCGTCGGCGGTGATTGGTGGAGCGAGTCACGTGGGAGCGGGGTCAGGTGAGTTTTTGGGGCTTTCTGGGGGGTTTCACACAGCGGGGCACCCCCGATCGGGAAGTGGACCAACACCCAGGATAGTGATAATCTTGGGTGTTGGTCCACTTTAACATGCCTGCCCTGCTTTATACTAGTAATAACCCTAATATTAGAAATAGGTCATAGCACACCATAGAAATTCTCAGTTAGTAGCAAGCAAGAAAATATATTGCAGGGGTTCCGTATAATCAAGTACACCCACTCAATGTGTACCTAAACAGTCTATATTTACAATTGTGAAAAACAAACTCCCAAGTCAATACTAAACTAGTAACTACTAACTGCAAAAAAAGGAGTAATTTAATATGAGTGTATGAAAAATATATACAGTGAATTACAACAGAATCAAGTAACATACATACAATTGGGATCTATCAGGACGCTGCTATGGGGTCTATGAGGCGGCGAGGAATCACAGTCCAGGAGTAGAAGCAGTTCAATAAGATAAGTCAATTCAAAAAGACCAAAATATAGTGATGCCAGTCTGCACTCCCATAAAACATCCATTTATTGTCAAAAATCATTAAAAGCAGCCCATCAGTGCAAATGCATTGATAAAATCTAACGCGTTTCGGTCGCGACCGCGTCCTTTTTTCAAATGTATCACAAGGTCTAACGAGCACTCACTATAAATTTACTGCAATTTAGGTTAATTATAATATCATGGTCATAGTACAAAAGCATGTAAACATATTGCCACTCACCCTCTAATTGCTGCACCCGACATCACAAGCAGGAATGGAAAAAAAGAACAAAACACAGCACTGGCCCTTGAAAGCAGGCACTAGATGATGAAAATTAAAGTGCAAAGCTGTGGGAGGGAGGGAATCTTCCACCTTGCTAGGTGTGCGCAAGGGAACATTATGCTGGAACTTCCTGCCAGGCTGGGTGCAACAACTCAAGGCAACCGGATAATAGTCCTTCATGCTCTGCATTAGTACTCAATTAAATGTACACATATACCAGCTTAAACAAGCATACAAAAGCATGTGAAAACACAAATTCACCCAAATGTATACAGCTAAAGTTAATACAATTAAAAATATATAATTAGTGTATAAACAATGGCACTCATAAGAGTACATAATAAATGTAATAAATATATGCATTTAATATATTATTAGGGGTGACTATTAATCCATAATAACTAATTCAAAAAGACCGTAGTTCAGTTCTATGGCACATCCTGGAGCGTGTCCAATAATCACTGTTCAAGTGCATAACATAGAGGAACATAAGCAGTAACGAAATGGCAAAAAGGAGCTTACTGGCTTGTTCGCTGATTGGGTGAGAACGAACCTCGACGTTTTGGTCAATAGACCTTTCACAAGAGACACGCTCCAGGATGTGCCATAGAACTGTCCAATAATCACTGTTCAAGTGCATAACATAGAGGAACATAAGCAGTAACGAAATGGCAAAAAAGAGCTTACAGGCTTGACCGCTGGTTGGGTGAGAACGAACCTCGACGTTTTGGTCAATAGACCTTTCACAAGAGACACGCTCCAGGGTGTGCCATAGAACTGTCCAATAATCACTGTTCAAGTGCATAGCATAGAGGAACATAAGCAGTAACAAAACAGCAAAAAGAGCTTACAGGCTTGACCGCTGGTTGGGTGAGAATGAACCTCGACGTTTCGGCTAATAGACTTTTCTCAAGAGACACGCTCCAGGATGTGCCATAGAACTGAACTACGGTCTTTTTGATTTGACTTATCTTTTTGAACTGCTTCTGATAAGGAAACCGTGGGTAGACCCCTTTTGCTCTCTACGGTTCAGATATTTCTCTGGTGTCGTTCGATCTTCCAAAATAATCTGAGGGAGTGAAGATATACGCATAACGACGGACACAGACATAACAGTATGTGCTCTATGTTACACGGGAAAGCGCTTTCTGCCTCTCCGCCCAATGGCACTTTATTTTTATATTGAAGTTAAAAAAAAACACAGCACACGTCATCTATTGGATATCATCATATAAGGAAAAATCGAATTACTGGCTCAATGATTGGTCATCACGGCCAAAATTGATATTTTTAAGAATGTTAGGGACGCCTGGGGGGGGGGGGGGGGGGGCGGACAAAATAAGGTGTGTCCAGCTCCTCAGCGACATCTTGTTCACAGTAATATGTTAATAGCAGCGCGCTTCATTAACTTTATTGCTCTAATTCAGTACAAGCAAAGGAAAGAATCAACGCAGAGATTAGTGGCTTACTGAGGGTTTATCTCACCTTTATTAGCCATGTAAACTACATACAATGCAAATAGGAATCTATTTTTAATGGAGAGGGAATGTTCACATATATATTCATTTTTATTTATTCTGACCTCCATCCATTACACTTCTACTCCTGGACTGTGATTCCTCCTCGCCTTATAGACCCCATAGCAGCGTCCTGATAGATCCCAATTTTGGGATATTATTGTATGTCTATTACTTGATTCTGTTGTCATTCACTGTATATATATTTTTTGTACACGCATATTAAATCGCTTCTTTTTTTGCATGGTATTGACTTGGGAGTTTGTTTTTCACAATTGTATATATAGACTAGTAAAAACCCTGCCAGCCCTAGATTTATATCTTTTTATAGGTAATTCCTTAGTTACTGAAGTTGAAGGAGTAAAACCCGAGGCAAAAGAGCTTAACACACAGCTGAAGCAGCCCGACACAGCTCCTTGCCTCCTTATTATTATTAATCAATGTGTAAAACTGAAATGGCTTCTCGCAATTGAAAAATGTCATTCTGCCATACAGATGCTGTTATGTTTGAGAAGCACTTTCAGAATTTAATATCATGAGGATTACATTTGGAATACTTCAACCGGACCAACCCTGTTAGAAGAAACAGTGCTCATATGCTTCCCTTCCCAGGACAAGTCAGATTGATGCACATAAAAATTCATTGACCTTTTTGTAACTCCTGCTGTGGTCAGTTTTGCAACCAATATGAGTACCAACATGAGCACAGTTTCTTCTAAGGGTGTGTTTCTACAAGAGTGTATCTTGTATGTTTCCTCCCCTGTACATACAGATTGCCCACATCAATCCGGACCCTTACCCTGAATAAGAGCCTATCTTGTATGTTTCCCCCCCTGTACATACAGATTACCCACATCAATCCGGACCCTCACCCTGAATAAGAGCCTATCTTGTATGTCCCCCCCCCCCCCTGTACGTACAGATTGCCCACATCAATTTGGACCCTCACCCCCTGAATAAGAGGCTATGTTATATGTCCCCCCCTCCCCTGTACATACAGATTGCCCACATTAATCCGGACCTTCACCCTGAATAAGTGCCTATTTTGTATGTTTCCCCCCGTACATACAGATTGCCCACATTAATCCAGACCCCTCACCCTGAATAAGAGCCTATCTTGTATCTTCCCCCCCCCCCCCCCGTACATACAGATTGCCCACATTAATCCGGACCTTCACCCTGAATAAGAGTCTATCTTGTATGTTTCCCCCCACCCTGTACATACAGATTGCCCACATCAAGAATCATCCTACTTGCACCCATTACGTTTTCTTAGCCTTTTAACACCCAAGATTGCGGCCCATAGAGTCTCAGGCTGCTTGCAAACAGGACGTGTCTTCTGACTGTACCCCTCTGCATTCTGGGATTGTTGTCTTTTTCCTGACCCCAGCTCTGCTCTGTCTGTGCAAAGCACAGCTATAACCTCACCCCCTGCACTTTCCCCTTCTCTCTTCTCCTCAGTATGTGATACTTCTGAGTCAAGATGGCCGTGCCCGTATCCTAGAGTCCTGAACAGAGTTGCAGCCCAGCGGGGGAAAGAATAATATGTAAGCGAAACTTAAAATATATTAATTTTATTTGCTGGGGAAGAGTTTTTAAGGGTTTGGACTTCTCATTAAATGATGCTGAAGGTCCACTTTAAGAAAATTGCTCCCCTAAACCCCCTCTCTCGCAATTATTTCCATGCAGATGTTGTAGATTAGCAGGCAGATTATGTGCTACTGAACGGAATGGTGTCGGCCATCTTGCCACTATTTTGACAGCCCTAATTCTGAAAAGTTAAAATTACTCTAAATCTCTTTGAAATTACACTTTATAGCCAAAAGTAAAAATCCATCAGCTGTAATGACTGCTCAGAAAGCACTTAAAGCAGAACAAAACCCAATGGCCGTCCTGGAGTCAAAAAGACTCCCGGGCCGGCCACTGGCTTTTTATTTGAAATCGGGATGCCCCCCAGGGAACCATTAATCGCTTAATCGCTTACCTTTCCTCGGTCTATTGAGAGCTGTCTTCCGTGACTACATCAACTGGCAAACAGCTCTCATTGTTTTCAACGTGGAGCACGCTATCTATTCAGATAGGCTGGGACGGGAGCACACACACAGCTGCAGGGGGTGCGGTAGTGCGTGCTCTCCATTGGAGTCAACGAGAGCTGCTTGCCGAAGGATATAAACACGGCAAATGGCTCTGGTTGGCTGCATGCACCTTACGAACGAAGAGGTGGGTTGTAATCGGTATTCTGATGGGTTTCTCACACCAGGAATTTCCTATTCACAATGCCCCTGGGAAACAGGACAAAACCCGGGAAAGTCAAATGTGTTTTGTTTAAAACATTGTATCAACATTGTAAACATCTCTGGGGCAGCCAGGGCCATCGACTTACATTGATTGATACATAGTTACATCCATCCCCTCCAGCAGCTGTTAATTCGTGAGTGAGTGTAACATGACAGACAGGCTGATAAATCTCAGTTTGGTGTGCACCCTCTAGCAACAAGAAAGCCATCAATGGCTGCATCAATGCAGCCAGCTACAGAAGTTCTGAGTGGCAACAGATAACCTCTCTCTGGCTGGTTGGGCCGATGATAAGGAAGCTCCCAGCTCATCAGTATTGTGTCTATGTGCTAGCAAAGCTATGTGCAAGCAGGGCTGTCAGATGTGATCCAAGATGGCCTCTCCCATGTAATTCTAGGAGCATAGCTATTCTACAACATCTGCATGAGGTTAAGCCCCCTCAAACAGCATACATCACTGAGTGTCAAAGGGAAGATTTTCGGGGATCAAATTGCTAGACTCGAGGCCTGCTTTAAGCCACATGGTATTTGATCGTGGGCCACAAAGGAAGTGGGGTAGTAGCCACGACCACGCGTGTACTGCGGGTTTGAGACCCTCTTGTGGCGATGTATATCAGATGACGATTCTAACTCTCCCCATGTTAATTGGCCGAGCACATGTTTTTGAATTTAGATCTGTTACTATAGACCTGTTGTGTAAGTAAATTAGTGTTGGTTGTTAGTGTTGTGCACTTTACTCATTAGATATTGTATTAGGTTAATTTTTGCACAAGGTAGTTGTGATTTCAGATATTTGTAAGCACTAGCACTTTAATAAGATACAGGAAAGTATATGCACAAATACATTTTTGAATATTTTTTTATATATATATTTGCATAGAACAGATGGTTGATTTTTATATTGTGATGCACATATTTATGAGTGTTTATTGTGCCACAAACATGGGATTATATTGATATATGTAAATTATTATTGCCCACCAGCAGAGGGCCCCATGTTTTTTTAATGGTTTGTGTTAGTAGATAATATATATATATAACAATTCCCACATGTTAGCAATACACATGCTGATTGGCTCACCTCTCCCATTATATGGGTCCTATATTTATAGCCCATCTTTCCTAACAATCCCAAATCATAACTGTATTCCCTATACTCACCCCATCTAAATGCCGACCAATGCTAAACAGATGATTAATATAGAACAACTCTGATCTTCTTATAGAGACTATTAAACCAGACCAACACCCGTTAATACTTTAACGGGTGTTGGTCCCTCTCTCTGCTGATAGGAAGAACCTTGGGGGGGCATCCAGAACGCTGCAGCCCAGTCGCACCTAACTGCACAGAACGCTCATAATACCTTCATTATGAGGCATTGCCGAGAAAGGAGTCCCGCGATTGGCCGGCACAGAGCACAGAGGACGCGACTACGTCCCACGTGACCACCCGGCGCTGGCTCGTAATGAATGTGAGTATTACGAGCGATCTGTGCAGTTAGGTGCGAGCGGGCTCCAGCGTTCTGGATGCCCCCCCGAGCTTCTTCCTATAAGCAGAGAGAGGGACCTCGGCCTGCCTAAAAATGTGACCTCTTCACTTGTTTGATTGCAACAGGTCATGTGATCCCAGCAGAAAACATATTACCGATAATTCTATGCAGCGGTCCGACCAACCAGCAATTAGAATTTACCTATCAGAAGAGAAACTCACCTGAAATGGTAAGTGTAGATCAGCTGCACAAGTAGTCTGTGCTGCTAACACCGGGGCCTAAGATCTCACCAAAATAGGGGCTCATTTCAGGCTTGATTTCAGAATCAAGGCATGTTACAAAGAGTTTATTATGAGTCGGGTGTGACAGAAGTGCTACAGATAAACATTGATGCAGGGTGAAAGGGCCCTGCCCTTGGGAGCTGACAATCTAAATGGTAAAGGTGGAGATAAAATACACCAGGGCCAGCCGACTAGGTGCCCCTGGGGCATCCAAGTTCGGGATGCCACTCTGTGTGAACCCCCCCAAACTCCTTACCTCTCCCTGGTCCCTTGCTGTGGCCACATCCCTGTAGCTATTCAGATTGGGCAGGAGGGAGCAAACACTCCGTAGAGAAACTCTGGATACAGCCTCCGCTGCTCCCTATGCCGACGTGCAGTCCAAAAACAACGACTTTATGCCAGGCAATGGTATGCACAGCTTAAAGCACTGATTGGATGAGCGACCGTGCATGCATGGGAAAGGTAAATTGAGTGGGTGATCTTGGGGTTTCAAACAGCGGGGCATCCCAAGTCGGGATGGTCCCCGGAGCAGGGACCAATCACCAGGATAGGAAACCGGACCAACAGCCATTTTACAAAACATGGGTGTTGGTCCGCTGCAGGGGGCACACCCCAATTGCCAAGGGTCCACCATCAATTGAGCGATGTAAGGCCTGCAAACCTTAGCCGACAAGTCCCTCCCTCAGGAAAATGCAGCCCCGCGGTTGGCCGCCACATCTCTCGCAATTGCGGGGCTGCATTTCCCTGATTTACAGCATTTGATCAAGAGGACCCTGACAATCGGCCGCCGCCCGCAGCGAACCAACACCAGTTTTGTAAAATGGGTGTTGATCCTGTTTAAGGATGGCAAGACTGGGAAGTGGATTATTGAAAACAAATGATAATTCATAGGCAAGCAAGTCCTGTTTTATTATTTTATATAGCCAAAATGGGTCTAGTGCCGGGGAAGTGGAGGGTGGATAAGGGTCAAGCTGGACCGTCACTTTAATAGTCAGGCACAACTGATGCCAGATATTTATTATCTCTGCCCACTAACGTGCAGCACTATTTTCCTGTAAGTTCCAGCCTTTTGTGCATACCTACCTCCCAGTTGTGTAGTCCATGATCAGGAAGGTTAGTTACCCAGATGGGAAACTGAGTGTAACCAAGCACATAGTAGTGCAGCGTATGTGATATATATATATATATATATATATATATATATATATATATATATATATATATATGTCTCAGAAGTGCTGCAGAAAATGTAGTTCTACAACCAGGGGATGGTTAATGCTACAACTTCCTATATCTTTAGATTGTATGCTCAAAAGGTCAGGGCCCCTTTCTCCTAATGTATTCCTGCATTAATGTGTTTAGATATTCTTATGTTATATCTGACTCAGTCTTTTATGCACTGTTGTCTTTATTGTATTATAAGTATTTTACTTGTCTCACCCCCCTGTAATCTCTACCTTGTACAGCGCCACAGACTATGATTTAGAAATAAACAGTAATAATAATACTGAATGTGAGGCTTGGTGCTGTTGTCGTCTTCGATCATTCAATGACCTTAATGTTTGATCTCGGTAGATGGACGAGACCGGAAGGATATTGGTGAACCTGTGTAACGTGGTCCCCGGGGGTCTGGTCTGCTTCTTTCCCTCCTACGAGTACCAGAAGCTCATCCTAGATCACTGGGAGAAAACGGGGCAGCTCAAACGTCTGGCTGTCAAGAAGAAGGTTTGTGTGCAGTCCCCCCTGATGAAGGGGGACAGTATATACGGTACCCGCGAACTGATGCCAGATATTTATCGTCAGCCTCTGGCCACTAACATGTAGCACTATTTTCCTGTAAGAGCCAAGTGCCAGCCTTTGTGCATACCTACCTTCCAATCTGGGTAACTAACCTTTCTGATCATGTATTACTCGACTTTCCCATGCTGACTGCGCACCAGTCGTGTAGTCCATGATCAGGAATGTTAGTTACCCAGATGGGAAACCCAGTGTAACCAGGCACATAGTAGTGCAGCATATGCAATATATATATATATATATATATATATATATATATATATATATATATATTATGTCTCTGAAGTGCTGCAGGAAAATGTAGTTCTACAACCAGGGGATGGTTAACACTACAACTTCCTATATCTTTAGAGTGTAAGCTCCCAGGGTCAGGGCCCCTTTCTTCTAATGTCTCTCCCTTCTGTTCCATTAGAAACAACTTCACCACCATGTTTTCCCATAAAAGCTTTGTATGTGTCCTCCACCACACATGTGCTTAAAGAGCAACTATAGTCAGAAATGACCATAGTCCCTCTTTAATACGACCCGGGCTGCCCCGCTGTGCATTGCGCCATAAAAAAACCCCAAGGAACCGGCCGCCTGGGTACTCGCCACCTTTCGAGATCCCCTTCTGTAGCTGCCGTGGAGTTGCATATCAGCCAGCACTGTTAGGCTTGGGCGCCGGTCACACTGATAGGCTGCTCGTGCTCACGTGACTGCGAGCTGCCTATCAGCGTGGTCAGCGCTCATTTCTGACCGAAGTTCCCCTTTAATAGATATAAATTGAAATGAGGCCTAGTAAATGTCAAATGCTTCCCATTGCTGTTTTTTTTTATGGGATTTAAAACGAATCTTAACATATTGTAATACAGTCTGCAGCCTTTGCATGGTGCATTTAAAGCGGAACAAAATCCGGGAATTTGACTTTCCTGGATTTTGTTCCATGCGCCTCTGTGTGAAACACCCCCCCCAGAATGCCCAGTAAAACTCACCTCGGCCAAACGACACATGCGCGGGCTCTTGTACTATCAAAGCCTATTTTCAAAACTCACCTCTCCTCGGACCAACGGCGCATGTGCAGGCTCTCGTCCAATCAGAGCCCTTTGCCGTGTTTACAGCCTTCAATAAGGGAAAGCACACGCTGCTGCATCCCCTGTATCCCCGACTGCGCGTACCCTGCCTCCCCAGCCTATCTGCATGGCTGGGACAGGAGTGTGCTGGTGCCGCAGTGCGATCTCCCCATTCACAACAGTCAGAGTCATTTGCCGAATGACTTAGTCACGGCAAACGATTGATAGGATGGGAGCCCACGCATGCACCTTTGTAGCGAGGAAAGGTGAGCTTCTACCGGCGCCCTGGGAGGTTTCACACAACAGGGCATCCCGATTTGGGATGCCTGGGGGGAATCCCGCGGCCAGCCCTGGAGTCGGGCTTTTCACTTCCACAATTATGCATTGCGGGATAAGCATTTTCAGGTGACAGGTCCGCAACTGTTGCTGGCCGGTGCACCATATCGAGTCTGCATCCTGGAAGATTGTGGGATACATACACCTCCAAGGTGCAGAGTGATCTTTGGGAGCTGGCAGCCAGGTTAGATGAGTAAGGTCATTGATAAATCAAGCAGTGGTTTGCATACTTAGCAATTACCTTTTTTAAAAAAAAATGGACCCTCATTCTGCTTTAATAAAATAACACAAGAAGTTCAGATTCTACCATGTCGGCCGTACACAGTTAGATTTCGTTTGAAAGTAATCATCAAATGTAAACCATAAACTCAACGTTTGTGGTGCACTTAATAAAATAACACAAAGAAAAAACAATTACAATCTGGCACATGCGCCGTGGGATCACTGGTGTGGTAAGAATATTGGGGCGTTCCATGGGCTTTCACAAAGTGGAGCATCCCAAATCGGAATACCCCCTGGACCAGGAACACAACATAGGAGAGTCAAAATGCCAGGTTTTGTCTCTGACTTAAGTTCCTTTTTTTAATTGGTCAAATATTTCAGGACGATTACTGCTGTCTGGTAACAATGATATCACTATCTCACTATACAGATATTTCAGGAACCAAAGAAGGCCAGCCAGGTGGACCAAGTTTTGGCAGAATACTCGCGCTGCATCAAGGTAGGAGCATGAGTCCTGCGCCAAATCTTTTTAGAAAGGGATATTTGGGCTGTCTGGCTGCTTATACCCTGCATTCCAAATTATTATGCAGATTATATTTTCCCTGTGTTCGGTCCGGGCTGTCCCAGTTATCCATATACGTGTGGGTAGTCCACCACAAGGCCGCCAGTTACTGCAAGATACAAAGCTGTAACTCCTCCCGGCCTCCTATAAAAGGGATCAGTCTCCATAGAAACCCCAGAGTTCTCTTGCAGTAAGCTGCTACTAGGATCGTCTGGAATACTCTCTCTGGATATTGCAGCTGAGCGGGGCATTTTAAGCCTGTCGGCCGCTGCTCCCCTATTACCACCATCCCCGTGGACCCACTTCTGCCTCCCAGCTGCGGCTGACGGGACGGTTGTAAAGTAGGGAGAACGCCGAGGGTCAGGTGTTGTCAGAGCTAGGCTCTGGGCCGCAGACCCTCCATAAAGGGTAGCCGGCCATAGGCGATGGTGAGCCTATGGTGTGGGGGGGAAGAACCACCAAAATTGCCCGGGGCTATGCCCTTATCTGTGCCCACATACTTTATTGTCATATGTTGTGCTTTTTACTTCATTTTTACCTCAGACTTTGTTGTTGCTGGCAGCTGTGTGGAAAATTGCCCAGGGTTATGCCCTTATCTGTGCCCACATGCTTTATTGTCATATGTTGTGCTTTTTACTTCACTTTTACTTCTTTTTTTACCTCAGACTTTGTTGTTGCTGGCAGCTGTGTGGATACTCACTCGTTCTTCACCTCTTCCTCTTCCCCTTAATCTTGAGGCTGTGGGGGGGGGGGGGGTAGCGGCGTTTTGAGGCGAGGCCTCGGCATGTGGTACGGGGCTCCACGTCCGGTCGGGGGGGGGAGTGCTCCTCCGTGCCCCCCCCTTCCTGCGTTCTCAGCACCATTTTAGGTGCTGCGTGGCGCCCCTGTTCGCGCCTGCAGCGGGGAGCGGGGCCGCACGGAGATGCGCTTTGAGTCATTGCTGCGTGGCCCCCCCCCCCCTCGAATTTCGTCTTTGCTGTGCTCGAGCGCCCTTTTCTGTGCTGCTCTTTTTGTCAATTGCGGACCCTGCCTAGGAGAGACAGTTATCTCGCACAGCTACTGGGATGGCCACAAGTAGGAAGCGGCACATCGAGCCGGGTTACTCGGATTTTGCTGACCTTTTGGAGGTCGGGACTGTTGGAGGTAGGGAGAGTTGAAGGACTCCGCTTCCTCAGGGGATTGGTCGGTGGGCTATGACAGCGAGCCTGGTTCCTCCTCTGATGAGGATGTGTGGCTCCCTGACGACACGGAAAAGTTGCTGTCTTTTGTGTTTGAGACTTTGCATATTGTCCCCCCTACAGCGGCTAAGAGGAAGCAGGGTGATTTATTTCGGCCTGAGAGACAGAGGCTTATCTTCCGGAGCAGGCCCACTTTTCCAATATGGTGTTTAAGGAATGGAAAGACCTAACAAATTGCCACCGGTGCCTAAGCGCCTGGACAGGCGGTATCCCTTCCCCGAGGTGCTGATCCGCCTCTGGCGGTGGATGCCCCTGTGTTGGGGTTATCTAACACTACGGTTATGCCGTCACCTGATACTGCTTCCTTGCGCGACCTGGCGCATGGATCAGCTGGCTTGTCATGCGTTCACACTAGTGGGTGCTGGGCTTCGCCCTGTCTGTGCCGCGGCCATTGTCTCTTTGGCCATCAGGAACAAGGTGAGACGCCTTGTTGGTTTTGCCAAGTCTCGCAAGCGGGCGTAGGAGTATAAAGACCTCAAAGTGTGTGTGGATTTTATTGCTTTTGTAGTCTCGGCCATGGACGATAGTGTCCGGCTTGGCGCCAGGGCTTCGGCCCTGCTTGTTGCGCTTGTCGCTCACTAGTATCCCCTTCCTGGGGCTCAGGTTATTCGGGGAGCGGCTGGACCTTCTGGCCAAGGATGGAAGACTCCCTCAGCGGCGGAAGCCTGTGCGGCACTTTCGGGGTTCATCTGCCTATCACTCCTTTCGAGGAGGAAGAGGCTCTTTCATTTTCTGGTGGCCGCAGATATTCCTGGGGACGAGGTAGGTCTCGTGGCCGACCCAATCCCTCTTGGGGAGCTAAATTCATACCCCCTGCCAAGCCCTCTCAGGCATGAGGGGACGCCCCCACCCACCTGGGTGGGGGGACGGCTTCTGCTTTTTGCTCACATCTGGAGACAGCAAGACTCGGATCGGTGGATTCAGGAGGTGGTTTGCTCCTGGTACAAAATAGAGCTGGCAGTTTGGCTGCCCTCAATATTTCTTCGGTAGCGGATTTCCCAGAACACATTGACGGCGCAGGGCCTAAGAATGGCCGTTCAACGCCTTCTGCTATTTGGTGTGATTTGTCCCGTGCCTCGCCAGGAACGGGGTCAAGAGTTCTACTCCAATCTGTTCATGGTGCCCAAGAAGGACGGAACGCTGAGACCTATCCTGGATCTGAAGGGTCTCAACAAGTTTGTCAGAGTCAGACATTTCCGCATGGAGACCTTACGGTCCGCAGTTATCTCGCTTGGGCCCGGCGACTTCATGTGTGACAATAGACATCAAGGATGCTTATCTGCACATCCCGATTTTTCAGGGACTTCAGAATTTCCTGAGGTTTGCGTTGAAGGATCAGCATTACCAGTTTGTGGCACTGCCGTTCGGAATATCCTCAGCCCTCCGTGTGTTCACCAAGTTGCTGGCGGGCATCATGGCTATCCTGAGGAACCTAGGCAATAGTGTTCTTCCTTATCTGGATGATTGCAGTTCAGTCCCTTCAGCAGGCCAAGAGCGACACCCGGACAGTGTTATCCACTCTCGAGGATTTCGATGGGTAATCATTTACCCCAAGTCTCCTATCACTTCCTCAATGGTGAGGTCCTTTCTGGGCATGACGTTGGACAACTCTCAGGTCAAGGTATTCCTGCCCCAGCAGAAGGTGGCGGGCCTCCAGACACAGGTGCAGGCCTTACTGTCTTGTCGGCGGCCATCGATCCGTCTGGGGATGAAACTGGTGGGCCTAATGGTGTCATGCTTTGAGGCAGTGCCCTTCACTCAGTTCCTCATGAGACCTCTTCAACTGAATCTGTTGACCGGTTGGGACCGGACGCTGGAGTCCCTGGAATAGGAATTTTCACTGTCCCCCCTGGCCAGATAGTCCCTCTTGTGGTGGTTGGACCCCTTAAATCTGTCGGTGGGCAAGTCCTTTCTGACTCCCCTTTGGGAGATTGTCACTATGGACGCCAGTCTGACCGGCTGGGGAGGTTTTTGGCAAACGCTGAAGTTCCAGGGCCAGTGGGGGCCGCAGAAGGCCCACTTGCCCATCTATCTCCTGGAGCTGAGAGTGATCCGGTTGATGCTTCTTCACTTGACTCCCCATCTCAGGGGTCATGCGATCCAGATCCGCTCGGACAATCAGACGGTGGTTGCCTACGTCAATCACCAGGGCGGGACTCGGAGCAAGCGAGCCGAGGAGAAGAGGAGAATGTTCCCTGCATCTCGGCGGTATACATCCCCGGGGTAGAGAATCAGGAGGCAGGCTCCCTGAGCAGGGGGGGCCTCTCATCTGGGGGAATGGTCTCTAAGCAACAAGAGCTTTTCACGCTCTGTGTCTCCGCTGGGGTCGACCGGATGTGGACCTGTGTGCGTCCAGACACAATCACAAGCTCCCAGGGCTTCTCACACAGGGGTCGCTTCGGCACCCCAATTTACAGGCGCTGGCTTTGATGGCCTGGCTATTGGAACCTCAATCCTACGGAGAAGGGGTTGTCTGCTAAGGTTGTTCAGACCATGATTCAGGCGCGGAAGAAGTTTTCTTCCATGATTTACTACAGAGTTTGGCATGCCTACATTGCTTGGTGTGAATCCAAGAGTTTCCCTGGTCGCACATTCTCTTTTTTAGGATTTTGGAATTTTTACAACATGGCTTAGCCTTGGGTCTACAGCTGGGCACCCTCAAGGGCCAGGTCTCGGCCTTGGCCGTCTTTTTCCAAAGATCCTTTGCCAATCATAGACTGCTTTGGTCTTTTTTCCAAGGAGTTACTCATGTACGTCCACAGCGTAAGCCTGTATTACCGATGTGGGATTTGAATTTGGTGCTTTCTGCTCTCCAGGATCCCCCCTTTGAGCTTTTGTGCGATGTTGCCTTGTCTATCCTGACTCTAAAGGTGGTCTTTTTGGGAGCCATCACCTCGGTACGCCGGGTGTCAGAACCGGCTGCACTTTGTATGAAGCTCCCTTACTTTGAGCAGCATAAGGATAAGGTGGTTTTTCGCTTTATACCTGATTTTTTACCTAAGGTCGTGTCTCCCTTTCATCTTAATAAGGAGGTTATTTTTACCTTCTCTGTGTCCGGATCCATCTAACCCTAAGGAAAGGGCCCTTCGTTCCTTGGATGTGGTCAGAGCCATTAAGTACTACCTGGTTGTGACTGAATCCTTCAGGAAGTCTGATTCTCTTTTTGTCCTCTCCTGAAGGCGTTAGGAAGGGTTTGTCTCCGGCTAAGTCCACTCTTAGTAGGTGGATTAGACAGGCGGTGGTGCAAGCCTACTCTGCCAAGGGGGAAGGATCCCCCTTTTCGTGTTACCACTCACTCTACTAGAGCTATTGGTGCTTTTCAGCACCAGGCCTCTGTTGAACAAGTTTGTAAGGCCGCTACCTGGTCTTTGGTTCATACCTTTACTAAGTTTTACAAGGTTGATGTTTTGGCATCAGCTGATCCTGCTTTTGGCTGAAAGGTGCTTCAGGCGGTAGTGAAATGAACTACATGCTTTTCCGCTCTGGGGATCCCACCCTATTTTGGACACTGCTTTTGGATGTCCCACGCGTATATGGATAACTGGGACAGCCCGGACCGAACACAGGGAAAAATACAATTCAGTGAGTACTCACCTGTAGAATTGATTTTGCCGGTGTTCGGTCCGGACTGTCCCACCCCGCCCTTGGTTCATTTCCTCTTTTGCCTTTTATGGTGATTATTGTCGTTTGTATTGAACCTTTGTCCTTATGTTTTTTGGAGAGTGTTCATGCTGTAGCATGTTAGTTAACATGTTTTTCTTGGCCTCCTGGCCTGTCTCATTTACTGCTTTTTAACTTTCTGGGGTTTCTATGGAGACTGATCCCTTTTATAGGAGACCGGGAGGAGTTACAGCTTTGTATCTTGCAGTAACTGGCGCCACCTTGTGGCGGACTACCCACATGTATATGGATAACTGGGACAGCCCTGACCGAACACCGGCAAAATCAATTCTACAGGTGAGTACTCACAGAATTGTATTTTTCCTTTGATTTTCCTGCATGCCGGAGGGTCAGGAACATGTCCAGTCATCCGTATATATCACAACCCTCCCAATGATAACAGGATTTTCTTCTCAAATTACCACATTTTTTGCCAGGTTTTTCTTCTTTTTATGCCCCAGCAGTCAATGGCTGGGAGGTGTATTTGCAGCATGAGATGGGGCATTGTCAGGCATGGAGATGATTTAGCTATGGAAGGTGCGGTTCTTCTTTTTGCGCCATTGAGGCAGTCAACAACTCTATAGACCAGTGATGGCGAAACTTTTAGAGATCGAGTGCCCAAACCGCAACCCAAACCTCACTTATTTATCGCAAATTGCCAACGTGGATATTAAGCCTCAATACTGAAGTTTTATTTAAATCCGTGGGAGGGAGTAGGCCTGCCCCGGAGTCTCATAGACTCCTGGATGGGTTTTGATTCACTTAAAGTGGACCAACACCGAGAGGTGATCGGCACGGAAATCTATAAGATTCCCGGGCCGATCACCTCCCGCCCCGCGGGACATCCCCCCCAAAGACCCCAAATCACCTACCTTATCTTCCGCCGCCGCCGCCTCCCTCGCGCCCCTCTAGGCATGCGCGCCCCTGCGCCGGCCGTCTGTGAATGGCCGGCACGGGCGCGCGCGCGCCGAAAGTGACGCGAGGGAGGCGGCGGCGGAAGCCGCTTGGACGTTCCTGTTCCCCGCCTGGACGTTGGCGGGGATTGGACCGGGCAGTCACGTGGGAGCGGGGAGAGGTAAGTTTATTGGGGTTTCTGGGGGGTTTCACACAGCGGGGCACCCCCGATCGGGGTGCCCCGCCGAAGTGGACCAAAACCCAGGATAGTCAAAATCCTGGGTGTTGGTCCACTTTAAAGTAATTTTTAGAAGGGTTTGAGATTGATTTCAGTGATCCAAAAAGCCCTGAGACACAATCCCATCCATGAGCCAATGTTTTTCATTGGAAAACAAAAATGTACATCAATATGATAATTAGGAACCCAGTCTGCGTATAGCGCCCTTTGATTGGCTCTGACTGGCCTGGGCTGCCTGTGAGGCGTCCGCCGGTCCGTCCCTCTTCGCAGCGGGTCGGAGCCTCCCACACTGTACACAGGCCATCGCTTAAGCTGCACCCGATCAGCCGCTCGGCTCGTCAGGTCTGGTGCGTTCTCCCTCCCTGAGTGAGGAAGGGAGAACGCGGCAGACCCAATGAGCCGAGTGGCCGATCGGCTGCTGCTTAAGTGATTGCCTGTGTACAGTGCAGGAGGCTCCGACCCGCTGAGGAGAGGGACGGGCGGGCGCCCGACAGTGAAGAAGAGCCCAACCAGGGGAGGAGAAGGAGGTTGGCTCCGGCGCCATCTCGCGTATCAATACAATTAATATTATGTAGAATTGAGTTCAGCCTTTTGGCCCGGCCCTCCACATTATTTTCAGTTTCTCATGTGGCCCCATGGAAAAAATAATTGCCCACCCCTGCTCTAGGTCTAGTCACTGATTTTACTTTCCTTGTTCGTAGATGTCTATTCAGGGCTTGGGACCCATGACCGGCGCGTTGCTCCTTTCTGTTGTCGGTGGGAAGATGAGTGAAGGAATCAATTTCTCTGATGACTTGGGCAGGTAAGTGTTGGTGAGCAGCGGATACAGATTGGGGGGGGGGGAGGAGGAAGGAACAACACCCAAGAAAGTCAAGGGGTGTTCTTTGGGTGTTTTACCTCTTTATTGGAAAACTCCCTTTTTGTCAGGTTTTTGATTTTCTGCCTTAATGTTTAGGGGAGCAATTTATTAAAGCGGACCTTCACCTGAATAAGTCTATATTATATGTTTCACACACTCTGTACATACAGATTGCTCACATTAAATATCATTCTACCTGCATCTACTGCATTTTCTTAACCTTTAAACATCAAAGATGGCGGCTCATGGAGCATCAGGCTAACTGCAGACAGGTAGTGTCTTCTGTCTGTGCCACTCTGCATTCTGGGATTGCTATCCTTTCCCTGACCCCAGCTCTGCTCTGCACAGCTATAACCCTGCCCCCTGCACTTTATCCCGCTCTCCTCTCCTCAGTATGTGATGCTTCTGAGGCAAGATGGTGGCACCCGTATCCTAGAGTCCTGAACAGAGTTGCAGCCCAGTGGGGGAAAGAATAATAAGTAAGTGACTAAAAACTTTTCCCCAGCATCTTTTCATTAAATCATGCTGAAGGTCCGGTTTAAACTTAAAGGAGCATATAAATATCCTGGATGGGGATAGGAGGGGGTCACTTATACACCCAGCGTCAAGAAATATCCAGCCAGGCTTGTCTTTTATTTTTTCAGTGGAAGGAAGAGGACATCCCTGGTGACAGGCTCTGTCACCCCAGATAGACTTAACTTGTCACCCCTGGATTTTATTCCTACCTTGAGAGAATAAACCACCAGCTTGGCAGGAGTTTCTTTCAGTTCGGGTGTATAATTGACCCCTCCTCTCATTAGCCGACGTGTTTATATGTATTTTTAATATTACACAATTTCATGATAGTGCTTAACTGGAGGTCAGCTTTAATAGTTCCACAGACTCTTACACCCTCTAAGTCTCGTACTATGTATCGGCCTCTAACCGAAACTATGCTGATTACCCCCTTCAGTCTGTCTGTACACAGAGAGGTCCCTATCTTTCTCTTCTCTCCCATTCAGAGACTTTTTTATTTATTTATTTTTTTTGGTAGAAGATTTTTCCTGGTTGGCTGGGCCCTAACCCTGACCTCTTCCAGGACTCAAGCACCCCCACTCCCCGGGACCCCGATGCTGCTGGAAGTCGATGTCATGCGGGTGGAGGCAAGTTGGCACGGCCGTCGCACCCAGGCTACAGAAAAGGGCGCATGCCAGCGCCATCACTACATTTTGGTTACTCCGCACCGGGTTCTAATGTTAATAGTAGGGGCCGGGTCGGCTCCAGCTTTATGCGGGCCCTCTGGCGGCATGGTCTCAGTGGACCCCTTTGCGGTAGAGTCGCGGGTCAACTATAAATTCCATGGCCGAAACTAAGAAGGGCTGCTTGCCCTCCAACCCCCTATTGGAATTGTTTTTTAGTTTGGCCCCACATGAATAGGCAGAGCATTGAGGAAGAGGGATGTACAAAACAGGAAGGGCAGGAATTAATGGATGGAGAGATAGCTGGGAGGAATAGGGATGGATGGGCAAAATGAAAAGGGCAGGAAGCAGCCTATTGCGCCCTCTCCTCACCACGGAAGAGCCCCCCCAGTGAAGAGGAGAACCATCAGGAGGGATCGCGACTGCAGGTGAGTAAATGTTTTTTTTTTGTTTTTATAGTTTTATGCCTGCTGTAAGTGGCCCCTCCTGGGGGTGGGGGCCTTCGGCAGCTGACTGGGCTTGCCAGGTGCTGACGCCGGCCATGAGTAGGGGTGTCAGAATTCTAATGTAAGTAGTAGGGGTGCCACAAAAAATCGATTCTGTCAAATATCGCGATATTTCATTAGACAATACTAGTATCGATTCAAAATATGTTCAAATCGATCTTTTATAAACTAGTTATAATTTACTCCCGACCACTAGTTGGCAGCGCACCGCACAAGAGCCTGTTATTCAGCAGCTCTGTCCCACCCGCAGCAGAGAAACCACGACCTGCGTTGTTGTTATGTATGTGTAAATGTTGTATTGATGTGTAGATTAGGTTTTCCAAAGCTATATTCATTAAAAAAATCGCAATATATCGTCAATATATTGTATCACCATATGTGTATCATGATACATATTGTATCGCCTGATTCTTGTCAATTCACACCCCTAGTTAAAGGAGCACTATCACGAAATTGTGTAACATTAAAAATCGATATAAACAATCGGCTAATGAGGGGAGGGGTCACTTATACACCCAAACTATATAAAAGTCCCGCCAAGCTTCTGGTTTATTCTCTCCTGGTAGGAATAAAATCTAGGGGGTGACAGGTTTAGTGTATCAGGGGTGACAGAGCCTTTTCTTTCCATTTAAAGAAAGAAAATCAAGCCTGGTTGGATATTTCTTGATGCCGGATGTATAATGTATATACCCCTCCTCCCACCATCCAGCATATTTATATGGATTTTTATCATTGGGCCATTTTTCGTTTCTTTAATATAGTACTCTCTGCAGATGGGTGGCAGCATGCGGGAGATTTAAGCCTAGCGACAGGTTGGTAGAAGCCTATACTTAGGTGCTGGAAGCGCTCTTGCTAAACAGGAAAAAAAACTTTTCCACCCCCAAAAATGACAACAAAAAATAAAAGGAGAAAATAATTTAAAATAAAGAGTGTCACAAGTGTCTGAGGAGCTTCCCTGGGGCCCGATATAGATATGAAGAGAAATGAATATTCTTAGTATGTCACACACCCCGCTTCAAGAATCCATAACATGTGGGTAATATCGTCCTGAAGAGGGCGTTCCTGCAGAGATGATAGCAAAAGAAAGCCCCTCCCTGATCCATAAATACCTGGGACCTCCCACTCACTACCCAGTTTTCCATCTCTGCAGACGGCGAGCAAGTCAGAAGATGATGGCTCCTCCTTGCACAGGGGGATTTCAGGTAGCCGGGGTAACTCCCGGCCTCTTATTTTGTCTATTTCCGCTCGGACCCCTGTTTGTCCCAAAATTTACCTCAGGTTACATGCCTCCACAGTCTTGGCTGCTGGCCCGAGCGAGGGTACATTGGCACCTCTGGTGCTGAGGAGCAGAGCTCCACCGTGAGACCCTAAAAGAGAGGGTAGGCGGTCATACCGGGTAGGTGATCCCGGTTTGGGATGCCCCGTCCCTTGACTTTTCCCCTGGGGGGGGGCCCTTCCCTTTACCAACTATGGGGGCTGGGGGTTCCTCTCATAGGGGTTAGCTTTATTCTCTTTCTCTTTATCACTTTCTCTTGTTGATGTGGAGCGTCTGGAAGTAATCCCTCAATGAATTGGTTGCACTGTTGTTACTATGTTGCAGCACCGCGGCTGTCATTGCAGCCGGGTGCCGGGGTTTTTCAGTCTGTGAGGTAATTTTTACCTCACACGCTTTGGGGGGGCGGGGCTGGCACTCGGCGCTCTGCCGCGGCCAGCCCCCCCTCTCATTCATTTCTCGCCGCAGCGAGCGGGGCGGGTGCTCCGCTAGTGATAGCGGGAGCTCCCGCTGTCATGGCAGCCGGCGCCGCGGTTGTCGGCGGCGCCGGTCTCTGGGCTGGTGCGTGAGGGACTTCTTCCCTCACGCTTCATTCACACTGGTAGGGGGGGCGGAGCCGGGCTTTCGGCGCGTCGCCGCGGCTCCGCCCTCCTCTGTACTGGCGCCGCTGCGGAGCTGAGCTCCCTGTTACTAGGCAGCTCCCTGTTACTAGGCAGCTTAAGGGGCACAGATCAGCTTTGCGCGGGCTGCGCATACCACGCCCCTGACAAGGCAGTTCTTCTTCTCTTCACTTCACCTCAGAAATCGCCATTGTTCTGAGGCGGATCGTTCACCGCAGCGTTTGTGAGTGGCCCTGTGGGCCTCATTTATTTTTTCTTTTCTTTATCTGTTAAGTCTTATTGTAGGGACTTATGGGTCTCTCTCTGTCTTTTAGGTGAAGGTTATCCAGGAGGATCTTCTGTAGTATTGGAAGGTCTCTCCTGATCCTGGGTCCCTGGGTCCATTTTAGCATCACAAATCCTCCCACTCGGGACATTAAAGGGGCATCCCGGGTTGTCTAACTGGCGTAATTCCCTGGGTCATAGCGACCACTCAAAATTCACCTTATGGAGGCATCCCCGGATACTGGGACTGGGACCCCTTCGGGGCATCCCAAAAAGTGTATGTTGTGTGGGATTTCCATTACTGGGGATGATGTGTTACTGTGTATACCATGTGCACAGCAAACTATTACGCGGCAGTCCGAACCCCAAGCGGCGGGGTCAGCACAGCCGGCCACCTCAACTCCCCCTCCCGCCTTGACTCGTGCCCCGTGTGACGTGGTCATGGGCAGGGATCTGCAATCCGAGATGTGTGCCAGATTGGCTAGCCTTGAGAAAATGCTCTCTAGCTCGGTCGCCCGTAAGGCTCCGTCTAAGAGAAAGCATTTGTCGCCGGCTCCGCCGGTGGATGATCTTGATGACAGAGACAATCTGGATTGGTCTGATTATCCTCAGCTAGAGGAGGGGGAAGTTGATGAGGGTTCAGAATTTTCGGATGATGAGCAGTCTGCTGGCGCTGATGCCGAGCTTTCTGATTTAGGGAGATCCTTGGACTCTCCTCACGCTCTGTCTCTCATGCTGGAAGTTCTGAATATTTCCCCTCCCGAGGAGGCGTCACAGCAGAAAGGTGAATTGTTTGAGGAATCCAGGCCGCGCCTGGAGTTTCCTACGCAACGCCATTTTGATAGAATCATTGACAAGGAATGGGATAGGCCGGCTCGGCTCCCTGGCATCCCTCAGGGGTGGGATAGGAAATATCCCTTTCCTTCTGAGGCGGTCAAGCGCTGGGCATCTCCCCCCGAGGTGGATGCACCTGTTTTGGGGTTGTCTAACTCCTCGGTTTTAAACAGACCTGATTGTTCCACTCTCAAAGATGGAGAGGATAAACGTATTGATCAGATGGCTTCTCATGGCTTTACTAGCATTGGGTCGGCCATCCGGCCTGTGTGCGCTTCGGAGCTAATGGTGTTGGCTACCAGGTCTGTGGTCAGGGACCTGTTGACTTCTTCCGGGCTTCGTCCTGGTAGTAACGAGTTCCTTAGCCTTAAACGGTGTGAGTTGTTTCTATCCTTTGTGTTGACTGCCTTGGATGACACTTTGATGATGTGTGGTAGGACGTCGGCTCTGCTTGTGGCTATTCGGCGGTCGGTGTGGCTGCGCCAGTGGGCGGCCGATTTTATGTCCAAAAAATCACTGACGGCTTTACCCTTTGTTGGTCTACGGCTCTTTGGAGAGACATTGGACTCTGTCACCAAGGGTGGTAGGTTACCTCAACGTAAGAAACAACGCCGCCCTTTTCGGGGGGCGCCTGCCTTTACCCCCTCCTTTCGGGGGGGCCAGATCTGGTAGGGGTTCTGCATTTCCCTCTTCCAGAGGAGATTCTGGAAGCAGGGGTAGAGGACGTGCCCGTTCTGGATACAGTTGGGGCTCTAAGCCCAAACCGGCTGCCAAGCCGGCTCAGCAATGAGGGGGCGCCCTCACCCATGCGGGTGGGGGGACGGCTGCAGCACTTCTCTCAGATCTGGGATCAAGAGGTCTCGGACAGATGGATCCGGGAAGTGGTGTCTTCCGGCTACAAGCTGGAGTTCTAGCTCCGCCCCCCTTCCAGATTTGTCAGGTCTCGGATGCCGTCGGAGCCTCTAGCGGCGCAGGGGCTCCTGGTGGCAGTGGAGAATCTTCTGGACATGGCTGTCATTTGCCCAGTGCCCCCTTCAGATCGGGGCAGGGGCTTTTATTCCAATCTGTTCACGGTACCCAAGAAGGACGGGTTGGTCCGACCCATCTTGGATCTGAAGTTTCTCAACAGGTTCATCCGGCCGAGGAAATTCCGCATGGAAACGCGTTCGGCCATTCACTCTCTTCGTCAGGGAGACTTTCTGACGTCCATAGACATCAAGGATGCTTATCTACACGTTCCGGTTTTTCCAGCACACCAGAGGTTTCTCAGGTTCGTGGTGGAGGATCGGCACTTTCAGTTTGTGGCACTTCCTTTCGGTCTCACCTCAGCTCCTCGGGTGTTCACCAAGGTGCTAGCGGGGGTGATGGCTCTGCTCAGAGGCCAGGGTATCCGCATCGTGCCCTATTTGGACGATCTACTGATCATGGCCTCTTCCTTCAACCAAGCGGAGTTGGACACCAGAGCGGTGGTGTCCACTCTGGAAAGGTTCGGTTGGGTGATCAACCACCCCAAGTCTTCTCTTTCTCCGTCCAGAATTCTGACCTTTCTGGGAATGTCTCTGGACACTTCACAGGCCAGGGTGTTTCTACCCCAGGCCAAGATTCTTTTGATTCAGGAGTTAGTTCGGCTTCTCTTGTCTACCCCTCATCCGACCATCCGGTTAGGGATGAGGCTGGTGGGGTTAATGGTGGCCTCATTCGAGGCAGTTCCCTTTGCGCAGTTTCACACAAGGACGCTTCAGCTTCATCTGTTGAAGGTTTGGGACAAGTCTCCTCTATCGCTGGATCAGTCCTTCCTGATGACTCCCCGAGTTCGTCGATCCCTGCAATGGTGGCTGGGGTCGGTCAATCTGTTGAAGGGCAGATCTTTTCTGGCTCCGTGTTGGGAAACAGTCACCACGGATGCCAGTCTGTCAGGTTGGGGGGGTGTTTGGAAGGACCTCCAGTTTCAGGGTTTGTGGGGCCCGCGGGAGGCTCACGAGCCCATCAATGTTCTGGAGTTGAGAGCCATCAGGTTGGTTCTGTTTCACTTGACTCATCAGTTGAGAGGCCTGCCAGTTCAGGTCCGGTCGGACAACAGAACGGCGGTTGCTTACATCAATCACCAAGGAGGGACTCGCAGCAGGAGTGCCCTCAGGGAAGTGTCTTTGATTCTGGACTGGGCAGAGACCCACGTCCCGTGTATCTCAGCAGTCTACATTCCGGGAGTGGAGAACACGGAGGCGGACTTGCTGAGCAGGGCCTCCTCTCGTCAGGGGGAGTGGTCTCTCAGTCCCAAGGTGTTTCGTTCGATATGTCTCAGGTGGGGGGTCCCAGCGGTGGACCTCTTTGCTTCTCGTCACAATCACAAGCTTCCAGTCTTTGTGTCTCTCTCGCGGGATCCTCTGGCTCTGACAGTGGATGCCATGTCTCTAAACTGGAGGGATCTGGGGCTCCTTTACCTGTTTCCTCCGTTCCCAATGCTAGCCAGAGTGCTGCGCAAACTGGCCTTGGATGGTCCGTCGGCAATTCTGGTGGCTCCAAGGTGGCCAAGGCGAGTTTGGTTCGCAGATCTTGTAAGACTGGCAGAGGATCAGTTCGCCCTGCCTCTGCTGCCGGACCTGCTCACCCAGGGTCGGCTGCGCTATCCCAATTTACCATCGCTGGCTTTGACGGCATGGCTGCTGAAACCGCCATCTTGAAGGAGGAAGGTCTTTCTGACGCAGTGATTCAGACTCTTATCTGTGCCAGGAAGCGCTCTTCCTCTTCTATTTACTACAGGACTTGGAGGGCCTATATTGATTGGTGTGAAAGTAGGTCTTTCTCTTGTCGAGAGTTCTCCATTCCTAGAATTTTAGAGTTTCTCCAACATGGTCTAGATCTGGGGCTCCAGCTTAGTACATTGAAAGGGCAGGTTTCTGCCCTGGCGGTGTTCTTCCAAAGGTCTTTTGCACTTCATCCCTTAGTCAAGACCTTTTTCCAAGGTGTTACACATGTTCGGCCTCCTAGGAAGCCTTTTGTTCCAGTTTGGGATTTGAACCTGGTTCTTTCTGCTCTCCAGGGCCCTCCGTTTGAGCCCTTGAAGGAGATAGCTTTGTCTTCTCTTACCCAAAAGGTGGCCTTTTTGGTGGCTATCACTTCGGTTAGGCGTGTTTCTGAGTTGGCAGCTTTATCCATTACAGCTCCGTACTTCGAGAAACATCAGGACAAGGTTGTCTTTCGTTTCAAGCAGGATTTTCTTCCTAAAGTGGTCTCGGAGTTTCATCTGAATCAGGACATTGTTTTGCCATCTCTATGCCCAAATCCCAGCGACGACAAGGAAAGGGCATTGCATTCCTTGGATGTAGTTCGTGTTGTGGAACATTATCTGGAGGTTACGTCTTCCTTTCGTAAGACTGATGCTTTCTTTGTGGTGCCCTGCGGGCCTAGGAAAGGTTTGGCTCCTGCCAAATCTTCCATTAGTAAATGGATTCGTCAGGCCATCATTGGGGCCTATTCTGCCAAGGGGAGGAGTCCCCCTTTTCGTGTTACTGCTCATTCTACTCGTGCAGTTGGTGCGTCCTGGGCCTTTCAGCACCAGGCTTCTGTTGAACAAGTTTGTAAGGCCGCTACCTGGTCTTCTGTTCACACCTTTTCCAAGTTTTACAAGGTTGATGTTAGGGCATCAGCGGATGCTGTTTTTGGCCGCAAAGTTTTGCAAGCTGTTGTGGTTTAAGGTTGTGCATTGTTGCCTAGTTTTGGATCCCCGCCCTTGTTATGGACACTGCTGTTGGATGTCCCACATGTTATGGATTCTTGAAGCGGGGTGTGTGACATACTAAGAATAATACCATTTTGTGAATACTCACCTTGTAAAATGGGTATTATGAGTATGTCACACACCCCGCTTCAACCCGCCCTTTTGTATTCAGGATCCTCTTTATTGCGAACTTTGCGTGGTTGTTGTTTATATTTGCCTCTTCCTGGTCCCTTACCTTACTGCTTCTGTATTCTGGGTAGTGAGTGGGAGGTCCCAGGTATTTATGGATCAGGGAGGGGCTTTCTTTTGCTATCATCTCTGCAGGAACGCCCTCTTCAGGACGATATTACCCACATGTTATGGATTCTTGAAGCGGGGTGTGTAACATACTCATAATAACCATTTTACAAGGTGAGTATTCACAAAATGGTATTTTTACAGGTGAGTACACAAATATTCACTGTAGTCTCGCGTCCTATCTACAGGTGTGTTGTGATGGTCGGCATGCCCTACCCAAATATCCGATCCCCGGAGCTCCAGGAGAAAATGTCCTATCTGGATAATACTATGGTGAGGAGAACTTTCATTCTTACTGTATCAATGAGGAAGTCCAAGCATTTTGTAACACTAACCTCCCCTTTATAGCACCTATATGAAGTGGGCATCACTTTCTACTATGTGCAAACCCCAATTTAGGCAATGACATAAAAGAAACAACTCACTGAGGGGCCCGGACACAGAAGCTGATGCTGGAACCTTTAGTGACAGGTCAATCACCCAATCCCATGCAGCAGTAGGGGTGTCAGAAAAAATCGATTCTGTCAAGTATCCCTATATTATCGATGATACTAGAATCGATTTTTTTTCTTTCTAGAATCGATTCTGACTCTCCTATGCGCCCCCCCACCACCACAGTAAAAGAAAAGTAAAAAAAACACAAACACTCACCTGACCCCTCGTTCGATCTGGCGTCTCTCCCGGTGATCGGTGGGCAGAGGAGAGAGGCAGGGCCTGCTTCCCCCCTTCTCTGGCCGGCGATCACCGCATCAGCGAGGGACACAGGAGCTGGCAATCGGAGGTGAGTAAAGAAAAAAAAATTTTTTTTTTTCCCTGCTGTTAACCCTTTGTAAATCAGTAAGGAATCTATGTGACCCCTATACCATATTCATGAGGCTCTGGGTCTGGCAAGTCGCTGCGGCTAGCTGCTGTCTTGCCATTAACCCTGAGCCCCCCATTACCTGCCTCCCCATAGCCCAGGAAGGGGGGGGCAAAAGAGCTGGTGGCCATTAGGCTATGCCGGCTTGTAGCCTGCTGGGCCAGGGGCCACCTGTGCCCTGTTGTACAAGCCCCCTGGGCTGGTTATGCTGGGTAAGGGGGACCTCACACCATTTTTTTAAGGGTTTTTAACCCTCAAAATTCCAAAAAGATGGGGTCCCACTCCCTGGGAAGAGGGGACCATATGTCATTTTAAAATTAAATTAGAATAAAATCGCAATATATCATCTTTGAGACAGAATCGGGATATATCGTATCGTCATACATGTATCACGATTCGTATCACCAGATTCTTGCCAATTCACACCCCTATGCAGCAGTGTGACTGTACTGGTCTGTCACTCAAGTTCAACTGTCACTCAGAAGCCCATGGCAGCCATCCAGAGCTCCGCCCCCTGTCCTGCCGATCATCCGAATTGCTTTATTAATTTAACACCTAAATCAGCCATTTCACAAGGAGAGGTGACCGGGAAGGGGCGTTACAAAAATGTTGGGACTTCCTCTTTAATATGTCTAACTGTCCAGCCTCTTGGAGGAGAGGTGGCCAGGATAAAATTCTTGGGACGCTCTCATTGCTTTTATTATTTTCCAGCCCAAGACAAATGGAGTATCTGCCGGAAGAGTGCTCATTGAGAACCTGTGTATGAAAGCCGTCAATCAGTCCATAGGTAAGTTACAGTGACCAGGGAGCTTTATATTAAAGCGGAGCAAATCTATTTCTGGGTTCTCCCGTTAACTCTCCTCCCCCACCTCCAAGGCCACGCCCACCCGGCCCTGTTCAGATGGTAGATTGATTGGTCTCAGGGGGAACGGAGCAAATCCATTTCTGGGTTCTCCTGTTAACTCCCTTCCCCCACCTCCAAGGCCACGCCCACCCGGCCCTGTTCAGATGGTAGATTGATTGGTCTCAGGGGGTCAGACTGAATGAGGTGCTGGGTGACGCCCACCAGGCAGCTGGCCGCACCAGTCTGCTTTCACTTTGGCCGTGCCCACTCCCATGCCCAGTCATTCACAATGGCTGGCCACAAAGATGTGCCCAACTTACAGGGATGCGGGGGCCGGCGATTGCAGCCTCTCAGGAGCCGTTGGTAAAAGTGAGTATACCGGAGGATTTTAGATTCCACGGCCGTGCCTTGCATCTTTCCCACCCATGTCTTCACTGCTTTGGGATGTCCCAAGTGTAAACAATAGTCAGTCTGTGTGACTGAGTGAAATAGAAGAGAAAAGGGAAATATTATGTATTACCATAATAATTTTTTTTCTCTTCGATTTTACTCCATCACACAGCGCTCGTCCTCGTGATGAGGCTGCGCTCATGCGGCATGAGCCCCTGAAAAGTGTCCCTGGACATTTGTTAAAAAAGTTTAAGTTAAAGGGTAAGTCCACTCTCGAATGAATATTTAAAAGTGTATATTTTTGTGCGACAAAATAATGATTTTAAAGGTGCTGAGCTGATCTGGTATTTTTTTATTTTTTTTTCTAATGTTGGCAAATTTTGTTTTATGGAAGCAGTCTTCACTATCCGTTGCTATTGGCAACCGTACATTATGCGCAGCAACTGCCGCCGGTGCATGTTTAAGGTTGAGTGAGCTCCCCTGCCTCAGCAGTGGCCATAGCAGCAGTGTTCTGTGTGCACAGGGCTCACTTCTCTTTTCTGGGAGTACAGATTTTGTGTATGTTGTCAATAGCAACGGATTGCACATAGTGGAAACAGCTTCTATAAAACACATTTTAAAACACACTTGATGACATCCTTTTGGCACAAAAAAATAGATTTTCAAAAATTCCATTGAAAGCGAACCTACTCTTTTAAAAGTGGACCAAAACCCAGAATTTTGACTATACTGGGTTTTGGTCCTTTTCCTTGGGGTACTCCGATTGGGGGTGCCCCACTGCATGAACCCCCCCCCCCCTTCCCGAGTGCCTAAGGCAGCCCACCTCTTCCCGGTCCCATGGTGCATGCGCGACTGCTCGTCCAATCAGTGTGCTCAGAGCTGCTGCCGTCACATCGTGTAAGGCTTTGTCTAAGAGCAGCGGTACTAAGCGTTCTGTCGTATCCCCCGCTTCCCTCTAACAGGGATTGTGCCCGCGCCGAGCATTTACAAATGCCTGGTGTGGGCATGCGCCCTGCTAGATGGATAGCGAAGATGCGGCCGCTGCTCACGCATGCGCCGTTGGACCAGGAAACAAGGTAAGTAAATGGGGCGACCTGGGGGTTTCACACAGTGGGGCATGCACCAGGCCGGGGGGGGGGGGGGGGGGGGCAGATTGGCCCAGGAATCCTATAGAATCCCAAGCCAATCGGCGTGGGGGTTTGGTCCACTTTAACATGTATAGCGCATGGCAAGAGAGGGTGATCAAATCTCTAGGTAGCCTGGCAATGAAAGGGTTAAAGGAAGTGTCATGGCTAAATATAGAAAAACAAATAACTAATTGTTTACCTGAGGATTCATCCTGCTGTGCTGTTGAATTAAAGGGGTACCATAGAGCTCTCCCCAACCCTATGTATTAGACTTTGTGGGACACATGGTTGCATAGTTAATACAGCTGAAATAAGACATGTCCATCAAGTTCAACCAAGGGTGTTGGGGTAGGGGAAGTTATTTTTTATTTTATTTTTACTGATAACAGCTAATAGTGACTGTTAATGTTATTTTCTCCTAAATAAGCATCTAATCCTTTTTTGAAGCTGTCAGCGGTTGATGCTGTAACAAGCTTCTGTGGGAGGCTATTCCACAGATTTATAGTTCTTACGGTAAAGAATGATTGTCACCTCCCAAGATTGAATTTCTTTTTTTCCATTCGAAGGGAGCGTGCCCTTGTCTTTAAAGAGGATTTTACCTGAAATAGTGTTTCCCCATATTTTTTTGTATTGGCTATTTATTTATTTATGCAAGTTAATCATGTCGTCTCCTCTCAAGACTAAACAGACTTAATTCTTGTAATGTTTCCTCATAACTAAGATCCTTCATTCCTCTTATTAGTTTGGTGGCTCTCTGCTCCCTTTCCATAGTCAGAGCGTCCTTTCTATGAATGGGTGCCCAGAACTGGACGGCATATTCCAGCTGAAGGCGCACCAGTGCCTTGCAAAGGGGTAATATTACTCACCTATCCCGTGATTCCATGCCTCTTTTAATGCATGATAGTATCTTGGAAGCAGCTGCTTGGCATTGTATGCTGTTATTTACCCTGTGCTCTACCAGTACCCCCCAGATCCTTCTCAGCTAGTGTTTCTCCCTTTATTACTCCCCTGAGGACATATGTGGCCTTCAGTTTGATGCACTGATGCTTGTGTGTGCAGGGGAGGATACAATTTGCTATATGATGGTCACTCTCTCGGAATATGTGTATGTATGTATAAATATATAGCAGAGCCTATATACCATAGTAAAGAAAGAGTCAGAGTCTCCAGTTGTACTTTAGCAGAAGCATCTTTCGCTCTCTTTTCACTGTGGCTGAAGTTGGGATTTCATTATCGTTCAATTCTGTTCATTTGTCCATTCAGGTCGAGCGATTCGCCACCGAGGCGACTATGCCAGCATCGTGCTTTTAGACCACAGGTACTCCCGTCCCGCCATCTTAGCCAAGCTGCCCCAATGGATCCGCAGAAGCACAGAAGTGAAAAGCAGCTTCGGGCCTGCGTTTGCGTCTGTACGGAAGGTCGGTGCCGATAATTTATAACAGAGTTGTCTATTTAATCCTTTGAGGTGAATCCATCCTTCGTGCCGGTCATACACACAGAAGCCTGGTAGAAGACAGACTTATAGAATGTAATTGCTTCCTGGTTGGATTTGTTTGACTTAAATTTCCCAGGTTTCCCAATTTAAAGGGTTACTAAACCCTCCCCCCCCCCCCCCCCACACACACCTATACTCCTGTGCAGCCCTGTCCACCGATTACTGGGGCTTAATAAAAAATATAAATAAGGCTGAATGAAAGATGCCATCCCTGTCAGCCAGCATGGCGAGAGCAGAAAGCAGGATCATTTCACCTACAGCCTAGAATGTCCCCTTACCCTATTGTCAGAGATTTCCATTGCAATCACTAGGGGGCGCATCTTTCGGTTGTGCTCTGATGTATTTTCACCTGTGCGGCCGCATGTAACGTTGATTATATTTCTCCATTTCTAGTTCTTTCAGATGAAGAAGACGCATCTTGCACCGACGTCCTGATCGTATTTTAGGACCTGTGAAGGTTTCTATCTCTTATTGTTAAACAGAAAAAAAAAATCTTTACATGTTATTTATTAAAAAGACTCGGTTTCACTTTTACTTGTGTGTTTAGAATGTTCATAAGCACAACTGCAAATGTGACAAAAACTGAACTTACAGACTCCAGGGCTGGCTGACTTCCACTCTATGGGGCATGTCGAATTGGGTTGATTGATGATCAATAGTGAAGGGAGGAGGTGCAGGCTCTCTTGTCTTGTTCCAAATCTATGATTGTGACATCTAATCACAAGCACACAGGCAGCCACTGGCGATTCAAATGCACCCCTCACAGCTAGAAAATGAGCAGGACTGTGGTCAGCGGTGCATTCGCCTTCATTAAGGCTGCTTAGCTGGGGTTTCTATGTGCTCAGACACAGGCAATCTCATTTCCCTAGCTAGGCTTCCCCCTTCCTCCGTTTCTGTTGCTTGTGTTCTTATACATTGGTTAGAATCAGTTTATTCACACCAGCAGAGTCATTTCTGAGCAACAGTCTGATGATCAATAGTGAAGGGAGGAGGTGCAGGCTCTGTTGTCTTGTTCCAAAGTAGCTATGATTGTGACACCTATTCAGAACTACAAGCACACAGGCAGCCACGGGCGATGCAAATGCAACCCCTACAGCTAGAAAATGAGCAGGACTGCGGTCTGCGCGCGCACTCTCCTCCATTAGGCTGCTTAGCTGGGGTTTCTAAGTGTGCTCAGACACTGGCAATCTCATTACCCTGGCTAGCCCCCTCCCCTCCACGTTTTTGTTGCTTGTGTTCTTATACATTGGTTAGCATGCATTTATACACACCAGCAGAGTCGTCTCTGAGCCACAGTCTGATAATCAATAGTGAAGGGAGGAGGAGGTGCAGACTCTCTTGTCTTGTGCCAAAGCAGCTATGATTGTGACACCTAATCGCAACCACAAGCACACAGGCAGCCACTGTTGATTCTAATGCACCCCCCACTGATAGAAAATGAGCAGGACTGAGGTTGGTGGCGCACTCACCTCCATTTGGTTGCTTAGCACCTTGTGCTTTTTCTACCAAAACAACCCTTTACATTTGGAATACCCACCATAAACCATATATTCCCTGAAAGTACACGTTAAGCTTTCTAAGCGTACCCAGCTTGTTGTAATGGGCTTATCTTTCTGGAAGTAATTCTTCGAAGAATTCTTAGGTTGCACAGGGTTTCACTAAAAAATGTATAAAAAAAGCAGAAAAACACCTTTTCCTAAAATATCAATATACAAATAAGAATAAACAAGCTAAATCTGAAAGCGCAAGGTCCCCCAAGCAGAACAATACCCAACATGCATAGGTACCTGTAACCTTTTACCTGCCAGCCTACTTGAGATTTTGTCACCCTCTGCTGACAGGATATTTTTCACCATTTTGCACCATGTTTAACTGTGATTTTTGCAGGAATTTCAAGAAAATGGCATATTTTCTTTTTGCGGCAGAGTTTAGGCTTTAACATGAAATGTCTTGTTTGTATTTTTTCTACAGTTTATGTATATATTTTTAAGTAAATAAGTAAAAAAAAAAATAAAAATATATATATTTTTTAAATTGTGTCTCCTTAATTTAACTAAAACATTTATTTTATTAAAGAAAACCATATTGCATGTGAAAGCCTAATTTCTCCCGATTACAATGATACCACATATGTATCTGTAACCCCCCTGGTCCTGTCCAGGAGATCCCCTAAACTGAAGAGAGAACTTTATAATATTTACAAATAAAATACAACTACTATCCACACTATAAAGGGTTAAATAAAAAAAAATTGTTGTGGGGGCGACCCCATTTCTTGGGGGAATTTTAAGGGTTAAAAAACCTTAAAATTCTGAAAAATATGGCGTGAGGTCCCCTCTACCCAGCATAACCAGCCCAGGCACCAGATATGGGGCTTGTAGAACAGGGTCCAGGTCCAGCTTTGATGGCCCCCCGCCCTGCCAGCTACAAGACCCAAAGCCTAATAGCCATGGGCTCTTCTGCCTTTCTGGCTTTGGGGGGGGGCAGGTAATGGGGGGGGTCTCGGGGTTAATGACAAGTCCCCCGCTAGCCGCAGGGGGCTTGCCAGACCCAGAGCCTTGTGAACTGGTATAGGGGTCTCATAGATCCCTTACCAGTTCACAAAGGGTTAAAAATACCATTTTGTGAATACTCACCTTGTAAAATGGGTATTATAAGTATGTCACACACCCCGCTTCAAGAATCCGAAACATGTGGGTAGTATCGACCTGAAGAGGGCGTTCCTGCAGAGATGATAGCAAAAGAAAGCCCCTCCCTGATCCATAAATACCCGGTACCTCCCACTCATTACCCAGTATACAGAAGCAGTAAGGTAAGGGACCAGGAAGAGGCAAATATAAACCACAACCACGCAAAGTTCACAATAAAGAGGATCCTGAATACAGAAAGGGCGGGTGAAGCGGGGTGTGTGACATACTTATAATACCCATTTTACAAGGTGAGTATTCACAAAATGGTATTATTCTAAGTATGTCACACACCCCGCTTCAAGAATCCATAACATGTGGGACATCCAATAGCAGTGTCCATAACAAGGGCGGGGATCCAAAACTAGGCAAAAATGCACAACTTTAAACCACTACAGCTTGCAAAACTTTGCAGCCAAAAACAGCATCCGCTGATGCCCGAACATCAACCTTGTAAAACTTGGAAAAAGTGTGAACAGAAGACCAGGTAGCGGCCTTACAAACTTGCTCAACAGAAGCCTGGTGCTGAAAAGCCCAGGACGCACCAACTGCACGAGTAGAATGAGCAGTAACCCGAAAGGGGGGACTCCTCCCCTTGGCAGAATAGGCCCCAATGATGGCCTGACGAATCCATTTACTAATGGAAGATTTGGCAGGAGCCAAACCTTTCCTAGGCCCACAGGGCACCACAAAAAGGCATCAGTCTTACGAAAGGAAGACGTAACCTCCAGATAATGTTCCACAACACGAACTACATCCAAGGAATGCAACGCCCTTTCCATGTCGTTGCTGGGATTTGGGCATAGAGAAGGCAAAACAATGTCCTGATTCAGATGAAAAGCCGAGACCACTTTAGGAAGAAAATCCGGCTTGAAACGAAAGACAACCTTATCCTGATGCCTCTCGAAGTATGGAGCTTTAATGGATAAAGCTGCCAACTCAGAAACACGCCTAACCGAAGTGATAGCCACCAAAAAGGCCACCTTTTGCGTAAGAGAAGACAAAGCTACCTCATTCAAGGGCTCAAACGGAGGGCCCTGGAGAGCAGAAAGAACCAGGTTCAAATCCCAAACTGGAACAAAAGGCTTCCTAGGAGGCCGTACATGCGTAACACCTTGAAAAAAGGTCCTGACTAAGGGATGAAGTGCAAAGGACCTTTGGAAGAACACCGCCAGGGCAGAAACCTGCCCCTTCAATGTACTAAGCTGGAGCCCCAGATCTAGACCATGTTGAAGAAACTCTAAAATTCTAGGAATGGAGAACTCTCGACAAGAGAAGGACCTACTTTCACACCAATCAATATAGGCCCTCCAAGTCCTGTAGTAAATAGAAGAGGAAGAGCGCTTCCTGGCACAGATAAGAGTCTGAATCACCGCGTCAGAAAGACCTTCTTCCTTCAAGATGGCGGTTTCAGCAGCCATGCCGTCAAAGCCAGCGATGGTAAATTGGGATAGCGTAGCCGACCCTGGGTGAGCAGGTCCGGCAGCAGAGGCAGGGCGAACTGATCCTCTGCCAGTCTTACAAGATCTGCGAACCAAACGCGCCTTGGCCACCTTGGGGCCACCAGAATCGCCGACGCGCCTTCCAAGGCCAGTTTGCGCACCACTCTGGCTAGCATTGGGAACGGAGGGAACAGGTAAAGGAACCCCAGATCCCTCCAGTTCAGAGACATGGCATCCACTGCCAGAGCCAGAGGATCCTGCGAGAGAGACACAAAGACTGGGAGCTTGTGATTGTGACGAGAGGCAAAGAGGTCCACCGCTGGGACCCCCCACCTGAGACATATCGAACGAAACACCTTGGGACTGAGAGACCACTCCCCCTGACGAGAGGAGGCCCTGCTCAGCAAGTCCGCCTCCGTGTTCTCCACCCCTGGAATGTAGACTGCTGAGATACACGGGACGTGGGTCTCCGCCCAGTCCAGAATCAAAGACACTTCCCTGAGGGCACTCAAGCTGCGAGTCCCTCCTTGGTGATTGATGTAAGCAACCGCCGTCCTGTTGTCCGACCGGACCTGAACTGGCCGGCCTCTTAACTGATGAGTCAAGCGAAACAGAACCAGCCTGATGGCTCTCAACTCCAGAACATTGATGGGTTCGTGAGCCTCCTGCGGGCCCCACAGGCCCTGAAACTGGAGGTCCTTCCAAACACCCCCCCAACCTGACAGACTGGCATCCGTGGTGACTGTTTCCCAACACGGAGCCAGAAAAGATCTGCCCTTCAACAGATTGACCGACCCCAGCCACCATTGCAGGGATCGACGAACTCGGGGAGACATCCGGAAGGACTGATCCAACGATAGTGGAGACTTGTCCCAAACCTTCAACAGATGAAGCTGAAGCGTCCTTGTGTGAAACTGTGCAAAAGGAACTGCCTCGAATGAGGCCACCATTAACCCCACCAGCCTCATCCCTAGCCGGATGGTCGGATGAAGGGTTGACAAGAGAAGCCGAACTAACTCCTGAATCAAAAGAATCTTGGCCTGGGGCAGAAACACCCTGGCCTGTGAAGTGTCCAGAGACATTCCCAGAAAGGTCAGAATTCTGGACGGAGAAAGAGAAGACTTGGGGTGGTTGATCACCCAACCGAACCTCTCCAGAGTAGACACCACCGCTCTGGTGTCCAACTCCGCTTGGTTGAAGGAAGAGGCCATGATCAGTAGATCGTCCAAATAGGGCACGATGCGGATACCCTGAACTCTGAGCAGGGCCATCACCCCCGCTAGCACCTTGGTGAACACCCGAGGAGCTGAGGTGAGACCGAAAGGAAGTGCCACAAACTGAAAGTGCCGATCCTCCACCACGAACCTGAGAAACCTCTGGTGTGCTGGAAAAACCGGAACGTGTAAATACGCATCCTTGATGTCTATGGACGTCAGAAAATCTCCCTGACGAAGAGAGTGAATGGCCGAACGCAGCGTTTCCATGCGGAATTTCCTCGGCCGGATGAACCTGTTGAGGAACTTCAGATCCAAGATGGGTCGGACCAACCCGTCCTTCTTGGGAACCGTGAACAGATTGGAATAAAAGCCCCTGCCCCGATCTGAAGGGGGCACTGGGCAAATGACAGCCATGTCCAGAAGATTCTCCACTGCCACCAGGAGCCCCTGCGCCGCCAGAGGCTCCGACGGCATTCAAGACCTGACAAATCTGGAAGGGGGGCGGAGCTCGAACTCCAGCTTGTAACCGGAAGACACCACTTCCCGGATCCATCTGTCCGAGACCTCTTGATCCCAGATCTGAGAGAAGTGCTGCAGCCGTCCCCCCACCCGCATGGGTGAGGGCGCCCCCTCATTGCTGAGCCGGTTTAGCAGCCGGTTTGGGCTTAGAGCCCCAACTGTATCCAGAACGGGCACGTCCTCTGCCCCTGCTTCCGGAATCTCCTCTAGAAGAGGGAAATCCAGAACCCCTGCCAGATCTGGCCCCCCGAAAGGAGGGGGTAAAGGCAGGCGCCCCCCGAAAGGAGCGGCGTTGTTTCTTACGTTGAGGTAACCTACCACCCTTGGTGACAGAGTCCAATGTCTCTCCAAAGAGCCGTAGACCAACAAAGGGTAAAGCCGTCAGTGACTTTTTGGACATAAAATCGGCCGCCCACTGGCGCAGCCACACCGACCGCCGAATAGCCACAAGCAGAGCCGACGTTCTACCACACATCATCAAAGTGTCATCTAAGGCAGTCAACACAAAGGATAAAAACAACTCACATCGTTTAAGGCTAAGGAACTCGTTACTACCAGGACGAAGCCCGGAAGAAGACAACAGGTCCCTGACCACAGACCTGGCAGCCAACACCATTAGTTCCGAAGCACACACAGGCCGGATGGCCGACCCAATGCTAGTAAAGCCATGACAAGCCATCTGATCAATACGTTTATCCTCTCCGTCTTTGAGAATGGAACAATCAGGTCTGTTTAAAACCGAGGAGTTGGATAACCCCAAAACCGGAGCATCCACCTCGGGGGGAGATGCCCAGCGCTTGACCGCCTCAGAAGGAAAGGGATATTTCCTATCCCACCCCTGAGGGATGCCAGGGAGCCGAGCCGGCCTATCCCATTCCTTGTCAATGATTCTATCAAAATGCCGTTGCGTAGGAAACTCCAGGCGCGGCCTGGATTCCTCAAACAATTCACCCTTCTGCTGTGACGCCTCCTCGGGAGGGGAAATATTCAGAACTTCCAGCATCAGAGACAGAGCGTGAGGAGAGTCCAAGGATCTCCCTAAGTCAGAAAGCTCGGCATCAGCGCCAGCAGACTGCTCATCGAAAATTCTGAACCCTCGTCAACCTCCCCTTCCTCTAGCTGAGGATAATCAGACCAATCCAGATTATCTCTGTCATCAAGATCATCCACCGGCGGAGCCGGCGACAAATGCTTTCTCTTAGATGGAGCCTTACGGGCGACCGAGCTGGAGAGCATTTTCTCAAGGCTAGCCAATCTGGCGCACATTTCAGATTGCAGATCCCTGCCCATGACTACGTCACACGGGGCACGAGTCAAGGCGGGAGGGGGAGTCGAGGCGACCGGCTGTGCTGACCCCGATGCTTGGGGTTCGGACTGCCGCGTAATAGTTTGCTGTGCACATGGTATACAAAGTAACACATCATCCCCAGTAATGGAAACCCCACACAACATGCACTTTTTGGGATGCCCCGAAGGGGTCCCAGTCCCAGTATCCGGGGATGCCTCCATAAGGTGAACTTTGAATAGTCGCTAAGACCCAGGGAATTATGCCAATTAGACAACCCGGGATGCCCCTTTAATGTCCCGAGTGGGAGGATTTGTGAATATATAAAATGAACCCAGGGATTAGGACCGGGAGAAAACCTCTAATACTAAGAAGATCCTCCTAACAAGCCTCCGTTCTGAAAGAAAGAAGAAAGAAAGAAAGAAATCATGAGGAGAAGTAGAAACAAGAAGTAAAGTAGAAATAGAAGGGCCACAGGCCACTCACAATACCGCCGGGACTTCACAGCCACCCGATCGTGAGGAGACTTTCTCTCTGACAGAAAGAAGAGGAGGAGGAGGAGGGGGCGTGGCCAGCGCGGGACGCGCGCGTCGCCAAGGTCACGCCCCCCCCCCCTCCTATGCATGGCAACAGTCCTCAGCGGCGCTGGAAAGGTTGTGGGCGGGCCGCGACGACGCGCCGCACGTCCGGCCCCGCCCCCATCAGAATCGTGAGGGAAAAATCTCCTCACGAAAAGAAGCGCCAAACCGGCCGGCGCCGCAGCAAATGTACGGCTGCGGTGCTTGGCCAGTTGTGAAGTAAAGCACACACCAACACAGCAATACAAAAGGCCGGGAGGTACGGACCCCGGCCCCGTGCCGAAGGTCCGGCCCCGCCCCCTCTAATACCAAACATAGTCAAGAGTCCTGAGGTAAAATACCGCCGCCATTATGGCAAGAAAAAACCCCAGCACAACACGGAGGCCTATATCACAAACGGCCGCGGTGCTGACAAATTAAAAGAGACACACACATAAAAAAGGTGGTTAAAAGACAGAAAAAGGAAAGAGTGTAATAAAAAAGAGGACCCATCCCCACAGTGGAAAGGGATCCTGGGAGGGCCATTCCCAAGTTAAGGCTAAGGGACAGAGCATCCCAAACCGGGGTCACCAACCCGGTGAAGCCGCCTACCCTCTTGTATAGGGTCTCACGGCGGAGCGTTGCTCCTGAGCACCAGAGGTGCCAATCTACCCTCGCCCGGACCTGCAGCCACGGCTGGGAGGCATATATATTCAAGGGAAAAAAAGAGGTCCAAACGGAAATAATACATAACGGGCCGGGAAACATCCCGGCTACCTTAAATCCCCCTGTGCAAGGAGGAGCCATCATCTTCTGACTTGCTCGCCGTCTGCAGAGATGGAAAACTGGGTAATGAGTGGGAGGTACCAGGTATTTATGGATCAGGGAGGGGCTTTCTTTTGCTATCATCTCTGCAGGAACGCCCTCTTCAGGTCGATACTACCCACATGTTATGGATTCTTGAAGCGGGGTGTGTGACATACTTAGAATATGTAAAAAAATATACTGACAGAGAAAAAATATTTTATTATTTTTTTTTAATACTTACCTCCCATCCATCCCGGAGCACTGTGTTCCACGCTGATCACTTTGGCTTCTGCTCTCCTGCTGCTGCTGGAAGCCTTTTATACCTACTGGGCGACAGGTAGCATGGAGTTAATTAAAAAAAAAAAATAACATAGGATCCCCCCCCCCCCGGGCTTTGGGGAGGCAGGTAATGGGGGCGCTTGGGGTTAATGGCAAGTCACCTGCTAGCCGAAGGTGAGTGGCCAGACCCAGAACCTTGTGAACTGGTATAGGGGTCTCAAGGACCCCTTACCAGTTCACAAAGGGTTAACAGTAAAAAAACACACCACACACTTTAGAAATGACATTAAAAAAAAAAAACATTTTTTTTTCTTTACCCACCTCCGATCATCAGCTCCTGTGTCCCTCGGCAATCCGATGCCAGCGATGGCTGGCCAGAGGAGGGGGGAGGCAAGCGATCGGAGGATCAGCTACCTCTCTCCTCCTCTCCCCAGCCGTCACTTGGCATCTGACACCCGGCCAAGTGCCAGGACGACGCCCGCCCTAGCAGTAAAGATGGCGGTGGCCATCGGAGCTACGGAGGGCTGTCAGGCCCCCCCTTGTGAAGAGGAGAGCCAGCGGGAGCAATCGGACACGAAGGTGAGTAAATGTGTTTTGTTTTTTTGTTAACAGGAAATTCTGGCGGCTGGTGAAACGGGCGGACACACCCTATTTTGGGCACTCCCCTGCAGCCGGAGGAGCCCCAATGGGTGATCGAAGCCCTTCTGATTGAAGAGGAGACTTGGCCGGCTCGAACGAGGTGTCAGGCGAGTGCCTTTTTCTTTTACTTTTTCTGCTAGCAGGGGAGAATCAGGCACGTAAATTTTACGTGGCTGGCGGTTAAACTTTGGAGCCCATCTACAGCGTGCTACAGGAAGTGGAGGAGAAGGCAAATGGAATAGGCTTCAGAGGAGCTCCTTGCTGCCATTTTTTTCATTGTCTGTTCCATCTCGATGATGATTCAGATACTCGTGGGTTAGTTTCAGCTGGGAAGACCTGTCTGCAAAGATAAAGGCTTTGAAACTCCTGCCATTGTCTGGACTGACCCTTATAAATCTATGGGGGTTATTCATCAAGGGATAGCACCACATTTATGACAGTGAGTCTGGTGAGCGCCTCTAACAGCGCCATGTAGCGTCACATGTATTATTACAGGCGGCTCTGTGTATGGCGCTCTAGCTTCCAGAGCTAGGTATTACCGGTCGCTCAGTGTCGCTCTCCTATACATTTCAAAGGCCATTTATTTGGTATTGTATAAATAGCGTGTTTGGCAATTACATTTTTTTTGCTCCAATCATTGTGTGACCTCTCCTGGCTGCAAACAAACACTTTTATAAATGTTTTAATATACATTTTTATGCAGAATTGTCAATACAGGTCTGGCACTAAAGTGTTAATGTCACAGTGATATAACAATGTCATTCCATGTGTTTTCGCTTTGTTACTGGTGGATATGAGTATAAAAACAGACTTTGATCACACAGCGTCTGGCGCTTTATGCTATAGCGCCCAGCTTTAGAGCGCTGACGCTATGTGTGTGTAGTTTTTTGAAGTATGGTGTGGAGCACTGAGTCCCGGACACACTGAGCTGGTGCTACCTCTCTGTACTGGTGTTACAGCGCCCAACACACATCACATTTATCAATGCCGGCAGGGTTCAGGTCAAGGGGGGAGTTGGCACCTAAAACCCAGGCTCAATCCCTACAGTATCCTTCAAGCTTCAATCCTCCGGACAAGGAGCACGCCATTTGTCTTAGAGCAGCCTCGTTGGGCACCTGCTTCTACTGCTGGTCACATGGTAGCAGGCTCCACCTATAGATTGAAAAAAAAAAACACTGATGCCAATTAAAGAAGCACTATATGCACCTATATGCCAGCCAAAGTGTTAGTATTCGGGAACGGCGGTGAGAGCTGTTAACTGTTTTCTTGGGACATTGAAAGATATTTTATTGATATGGGTATGTGAGTATATGTATGTATTTTTTTTATTCGAGTTCATGGCTACGCTGCACTAGATTTTTCTTTATTATTTCTTACTCCACAAAATTCGGAGCAAATGATTTGAGATCTAATTCATGCTGCAAGCATTAATCTGCACTCTTAAAGAGATATCTACAACAAACATCCTGCTGAGTAAGGAGGTTCTGGATGGTGGACTTGTTTAAGGGCCCTTATCTATGTTATAGGCCTCGATTCACAAAGAGTTGAAAAAAAAAACTCTCAGGGTTGTAAAAAATTCAGTTAATTAAAAAAAAAAATCTGAGACTGAGTTTTCAACGTTTTCATAAAACCACGATCCCAAGGTTCATGCACCAGCTTGTTAACATGTGCCCACCACCGAAAGAGTTAACCTTTTACCAGACTTTGGCCTTGATTCACTAAGAGTTGAAAAATACAATTCTGTGATTACTCACCTGTAGAATTGTTTTTACAGTGTACAGCACGGCTTGCTTCATTTCAATTCTTCACATTTGGGTAATCCACCACCAGGTGGCGCAGTTGACTGCAGAAAGACTTGTGGCTCCTCCCGGCCCATAAAAGGGCAGGAATTACCCAGAGACTCCAGTGTTTGAAAAGCAGTAATGCAAGAAGCTGGGAGGCAAGGCCATGTTAACAAAAAACACAGCCCCACTAAAAAATAACTCTCTCATGAAAATCACCATAACAAGGCAAAAGAGGATAACGATAACAAGGGAGGGATGAAGCAAGCCGTGCTGTACACCGTAAAAACAATTCTACAGGTGAGTAATCACAGATTTGTATTTTTCCTGGTGTACAGCACGGCTTGCTTCATTTCAATTCTTCACATTTGGGACATCCAACAGCAGTGTCCATGAAGAAGTGTGGGATCCCCAGTGAGCAACAGCAGGGAGTTCAAGACACTACCGCCTGAAGCACATTGCAACCAAAAACAGCATCAACCTTGTAAAACTTAGAAAAAGTATGAACGGAAGACCAAGTAGCGGCCTTACAAACTTGTTCAACAGAACCCTGGTGCTGAAAAGCCCAAGAGGCACCAATAGCCCTAGTGGAATGAGCCGTAACACAAAAAGGGGGATCCTTCCCCTTGGCAGAGTACGCTTGCACCTCCGCCTGTCTGATCCACTTGCTGATAGCGGATTTGGCTGGAGGCAAACTCTTCCTAGGCCCAGCAGGAAGGACAAACAGAGAATCCGACTTCCGAAAAGACTCAGTGGCGATCAAATAGTATTTGAGCGCCCTGACCACATCCAGAGAATGAAGGCTTCGTTCCTTAGAATTAGAAGGGGCAGGACACAAGGAAGGCAAGACAATGTCCTCATTGAGATGAATGGCAGAAACAACCTTGGGCAAAAATTCAGACGGAATACCACCTTATCCTGATGCCGTTTAAAATAAGGAGGCTTAATAGAAAGCGCCGCCAGCTCAGAGACACGACGAACCGAAGTGATAGCCACCAAAAAGGCCACCTTAAAAGTCAGAATGGCAGCGCAGCATTGCACAAGGGCTCAAAGGGAGGACCCTGGAGAGCAGAAAGCACCAAGTTCAAATCCCACACCGGTAGCAGGGGCTTACGCGGTGGACGTACATGAGTAACTCCTTGGAAAAAAGTCTCGACAAGCCTATGATTGGCGAAAGATCTTTGGAAAAAGATTGCCAAAGCCGAAACCTGAGGGTACTCCGTTGTAGACCCAACTCCAGACCATGTTGTAGAAACTCCAAAATCCTAGAAATGGAGAAAGTGCGACAAGGAAAAGACTTAGACTCGGACCAGGCAATGTAAGCATGCCAGACCCTATATTAAATCAAAGAAGAAGATTTATTCCGAGCCTGAATCATAGTACTGACGACCTAGGCCGGCAAAACGTTATCCATCAGGATGGAGGTTTCAGCAGCTAAGCCATCAAAGCCAGCATTTGTAAATTGGGATGGCGCAACTGTCCCTGAGCAAGAAGCCCTGGATCGTCGGGCATGATGAAGTGATCCACCGCCATCTGGACGACGTCCGCGAACCGAATGGTCGGTACCCCCTCCTGGGCTATCTTGTGCAGCACCCGACCCAGGAGAGGAAAGGGAAAAAACGCATAGAGGAGCCGGAAATCCGTCCCGGGAATGGCTAGAGCGTCCGTGGCGAAGGCCAGCGGATCTCTTGACAGAGAGACGAAGCTTGTGATTGTGACAGGACGCAAACAGGTCCACTTCCGGCTGACCCCAGCAGCGACACAGGGCATGAAAGATCTTGTTGTCGAGGGACCACTCCCCCAGACGAGAAGTCCCCCTGCTCAGGGAGTCCGCCTCCTGATTCTCCACCCCTGGGATGTAAACCGCTGAGATGCAGGGAACATTCTCCTCTGCCCAAGACAATATCAGGGACACCTCCTTGAGGGCTCGTTTGCTCCCAATCCCGCCCTGATGATTGATGTAAGCGACAGCCGTCCGAGCGGACCTGGACCGCACGACCCCGTAAGTGGGGAGTCAACTGGAAGAGAACCAACCTGATCACTCTCAGCTCCAGGAGATTGATAGGCGTGTGGGCCTCCTGAGGGCCCCACTGGCCCTGGAACTTCAGCGATTGCCAAAAGGCTCCCCAACCGGTCAGACTGGCGTCCGTGGTGACAATCTCCCAGCACGGAGGCATAAAGAACCTGCCTGCTAGAAGATTCCTCGAGTCCAACCACCACGAGAGGGACTGTCTAGCCAGAGGGGACAGAGCGAATTCCTGCTCCAGGGATTTCTGTTTCCGGTCCCAAACGGTCAAGAGATTCAACTGAAGAGGTCTCATGTGGAACTGGACGAAGGGTACCGCCTCGAAGCAAGACACCATGAGTCCCACAAACTGCATCCCCAGACGGATGGAGGGATGAGGACACGACAGCAGGGCTCGCGCCTGCATCTGAGGGCCCTCCACCTTCTGCTGAGGAAGAAACACCTTGACCTGAGAAGTATCCAGCGTCATGCCCAGAAAGGACCTCACCAATGACGGAATGAGCGAAAACTTGGGATAATTGATCACCCAACCGAGGGACTCTAGGGTGGACACAACCACCTGAGTATCCCTCTCGGCCTGAGGAAAATATGGAGCAGCAATCAACAGGTCATCCAGGTAAGGAAGAATGCCCTGGCTCCTCAGGAAGGCCATGACACCCGCCAGCACCTTGGTGAACACCCGAGGGGCCGAAGTGATACCGAACGGCAAGGCCACAAACTGGTAGTGCTGATCCCCCAGAGCGAACCTCAGGAACTTCTGATGCCCTAGGAAGATAGGAACGTGTAGGTAGGCATCCTTGATGTCCACAGTGGTCATAAAGTCGCCTGGCCGAAGAGAGCTCACCGACGACCATAAGGTCTCCATGCGGAAGTGTTTGAACCTGACAAATCTGTTGAGACCTTTTAGAACCAGGATGGGTCTCAGGGAGCTGTCCTTCTTGGGCACCGTGAACAGATTGAAGTAGAACTCCCTGACCCCGTTCTTGAAGAGGCACTGGGCAAACCACTCCGGATGACATAAGATGTTGGACGGCCAACCTCAGGCCCTGCGCCATCACGGGATTATGGGAGATCCGGGACCAGAGGAATCTTGGGGGCGGCCAAGCTGCTAGCTCTATCTTGTAACCGGAGGACACCACCTCCTGAATCCACCGATCTGAGACGCGTTGTCTCCAGACATGAGCAAAGAGCCGAAGCCGTCCCCCCACCCGGATGGGTGAGGGCCCCCCCTCATGCCTGAGAAACCTTGGTGGGGGGCTTGGATCCCCAGGAGAGACCAGGGCGACCACGGGATCTACCCCGTCCCCAAGAGCCTCTGCAGCTACCTGTGGAGGAGGATCCGCGGCCCCCACGGGAAGGGCGAAATGAAGAGGACCCCCGAAAGGGCTGAGAATGCTTTCTACGCTGAGGGAGTCGACCATCCTTGGTCAAAACATGAAGACGTTCCCCAAAAAGACGGAGTCCCGTAATGGGAAGTCCGGTGAGGGACTCCTTAGCGGCAGCCGTCCACTGACGCAGCCAGACGGACCGACGCATGGCAACCAACAGGGCAGAGGCCCTACCACCAAGCAGGACGGCATCATCCATGGCAGACAGCACAAAAGCAATAAAGTCAGAGCAAAGCAAAAGGTCCTTGTAAGCATCCGCTCGCTTGCGTGATCTGGCAGCTTCGGCAAGGCTCCTAACCTTCAAGTGCAATGGCAACAATAGCCGCGGCACAGACCGGGCGTAAGCCAGCCCCCACAAAGTTGAAGGCATGACAAGCTAGCTGATCCATACGCTGATCGGCATTATCACGCAAGGTAGTGGTGTCAGGAGACGGCATAATAGAAGTATTGGACAGCCCCAGGACGGGGGCGTCCACCTCGGGGGGACAAGACCAGCGGCGAACCAAGCCGGCCGAGAAGGGATACCTTCTATCCAGTCCCTTGGGCACCGAGGGCAACCTGTTGGGCCGTTCCCATTCCTTAAGGACCATATTGGAAAAATGTCCCTGCTCCGGGAACTCTTGTCAGTTCTGCTTCTTCACCCTGCTTCTTCTTTGCCGCCTTAGGGGGAACAATGTGTAAAGTATAAAAAACGGCCGACAAAAGCTTATCGGTATCATCCGGAAGCCAAGAATCCTCGTCTGAGGAGGACCCTGGTTCGCTATCAGACTTTCCATGATGATCCCCGGAGGAATCGGAATCACGGAACAATTCCCCCTCCTCCTTGGAGTCACGGCCGCCATAGGTATCATAAACCTCATCCTCATCAGCAAAGAGGGAAAAGTTCGTATCCAGGTGCCTCTTTTTACTGGAGGCCTTGCCGGCGGCCAGACGGGCCAGTTGCAGCCCGATGCTGGCCACGCGCAGCGCCAGGTCTGAATGAGACCCCCTACTGCCTTCCCCCTCGCTGGGAGCTAAATGCAGGCGCGGGGGAGTAGGCGAAGCCGCAGGTATAACAACAAGGTAGAGAAGCGCTCGGCCCAACCTGTTCCGCAATGACACTTTGAGCACACGGAACGCAAACCGCGGCGCTACCACTCAAAGGGGATGCCCCGCACATGAGACACAGCCGAGCTTGCCCCGAAGGGCCCCCAAGCTCGCTTTTCCCAAAAGCCTCCATATGGTGATTATCAATAAGGCACAATCGGCCAGCACGGGAGAAGGGCTAACAGGCCCCACCAGGGATGCCCTACAGAAATAAAGGGGCTGGGGGGTATTGGACCGGGAGAAACCACAACACAGAAGGTCCGTCTGAAAGACATAATTTTGATAAGACAATGAGCATCCCACAGCACATGCAACAAATAGCCCCAATGGAGAAGAAAAAAGGGACGGACTCACGGACCGGCTATAGGTGAAGGGCAGCAGCGGAACCGCGGCAGGAGCGAGGAGGGTCCGGGGGCGTCCCGCAGCAGCTGGCAGTCTTGGGCACCGTGTGCAGCAGTGTCCCCCAAGCAGCGGGCCCCCAGGCGCAGCGATCTACTGGAGCGTCCTCTTGCGCCCCCCCCCGAGAGCCAGAAAATGGCACCCGGAGAACAGTGAAGGAGGAGGGCACGCCTCCTCAGCATCCCCCGCCGCGGAGCACACTGCGCCCGCAGCGGCGATGAGAGACAAGAAGCAGTCAGCGCCCGCAGCGGTGAGCGCGGCCCGACACGGCACCATGGGGTCCCCCCGCCCGGCAACGATCCGGGGGGGGAGGCAGAAGGGGGGGAACCCCAAAAAACAGCAAATAAAGCAGACATAGTAAAAAACACCACAACGTATGAAAACACCAACAAGCAAGTGGGACACAACAAGGGTGGTTCTCCTCTCCCCCATATAGGCTCATCATTTGCCTATGGCCGGCTACCCTTTGGTTACAGGGTCTGCGGCCCGGAGCATAGCTCACCGAACACCCGACCCCAGGTGTTCCCCTACCTTCACCTGATCCGTCAGCCGAGGCTGGGAGGCAGTAGGGTCCGGAAACAGGTGGGAATAGGCTTGCTGGGCCGACGGGTTTGGGACGCCCCGCTCACCTGCGAATAACCAGAGAGAGAAATCTTCTGTCTTCGCAGTCAGGACTGCAGAGAAACTCTGGAGCCTCTGGGTCATTCCTGCTCTTTTATGGGCCGGGAGGAGCCACAAGTCTTTCTACAGCCAACTGCGCCACCTTGTGGCGGATTACCCAAATGTGAAGAATTGAAATGAAGCAAGCCGTGCTGTACACCAGGAAAAAAACTCTCATGGTAGTAAATTCAATTCATGAGAATAAAATCCTGAAACTGTCACTGTTAGGGAATCACTAAATAGGAAGACAATGAAAGTCATAGGCAGCTTTTACTACAGGTAAAAAGGGGTAAAAAGTGTAATACTTTGCTCAGGAGAAAAAAAGTGCCATTGACTTTCATTGTCTTCCTAACAGTGACATTCTCATGGAATTTATTCTTAGTATACAGTATGTCCTGCTCCAAAGATAATACTTACAATTGGGTTATCCTCCGCCAGATGGCGCTGTACTGCAGAGACATAGAAAACAGGCTCCTCCCGGCCCCTCAAATACCCGGGGACCTCCCTAGATTTTCTCTGCAGTGCCAATGCGAAGGACAAGAATATGGCTCTCTTCTCGCAGGTTAGCGGGGCTATTAGCCTGCAGCCCTGTAGGACTATTCCCACCTGTTCCACTAGTCATGTGCCTAGTCGGGTGAGGATAGGTAGCACCATGAGTGCTTAAGGAGCGCTGCTCCACCGCAGTCCCCCACCAAAGGGTAGGCGGTATAGGCTTATGGTGAGCCTCTATGGGATGCCCCTCCCACACTATTGCCCCATGCCCCGTACATCGGTGGGTCCTATATAGATAGGCTGCCGTCCTCCCTCATTCTCCCTGTAGCCTTCGGGGGGAAAAAAGGGGGGGGGGGTGCGTGTGTATTGATATTGTATATATATATATGTATATGTTTGCATATGTGTCTTTGACTTTATTTATGTGTAGTGTCAGCCGCCATGCTGACTTGCATTGCCTTTATTATTGTCATTTCATAAGTTCAGCGCTTGCCGGCAGCGTTACCTCAGGTGCTCTCGCGCCGTCATTGTCTGCTTGTCATGATTGGATTCGCGCTCTCGGGGGGGGGGGGGGGGGGGGGGGGCTGGCTCTGGCGCGCTCCGCGTCATGGCTCGCACTGGCCCGCCCCTCGAGGTATACCGACGACATTTTGTCTGATTGTGGGCTCCTGTGTGACGGTCTCTACCTACTGCGCTCAGTAAGTGCCCTCGCGGAGCGACTTTATTATCATGTTGTATTGAATGTCTGCTTACGGCCCACTTTCATTGTGTCTTTCAGACGGGCGAATCCTTTGGCTTCTCCCGGCCCTCTGTTAATCTTAACTTGTGGGGCCTAGTGTAATTACTCCCACTTCCCTAGCGGGTTATTGGGGCATCCAGGGTTGCTTTATAACGTTAATCCCTACTGGCATATTGTGCCTTGTAATCACCATATGGAGGCATCTCCGGATAATGTGACCGGGGTTCCTTCGGGACAAGCCCGGCTGTGTGTAGCTTGTGGGCTCTCACCTATTAGCGGTGACAATGCACAGGTCTGCATACCTTGCGCCCAGCAGTTGCTAGAGCTGCAATCTGGTCTTCCTGTGGCTGGGCCTGCACCTCGTTCACTTCACCTACTTCCCCAAGCCTGAGTCTCACTCCCCATGACTTGAACACAAGTGGGGACTCAGCCTGATGTATCTGCTAGACTGGCTAGTGTTGAAAAGTTAATTGCTAATACCCTGGCGCGTAAGGCCACTGCTAAAAAGCGGCATTTAACACCTGATGTCACTCTTTTCCCTATGGAGTTTTTGCATTCATGTGGCTATACCCCGCCGGACGAAGGGGAGCTGTTCTCCGATTCGGGGTCATCTGATGAGAGACCCAGGGGTCATGACGATTCTGGCTCTGACCCCTGGGCCCCGGATGATACTGACAGATTGCTGGCCCAGATTTTTGAGGTTCTGTCCATCTCTCCCCCTGCTGCGGCTCCTAGGCAAAGGGGTGAGCTTTTTCATACTGCCAGATCACGTTTGGAATTTCCCGAGCAAGCTCATTTCAATAATCTTGTGCTTAAGTGGGAACGTCCCAGTAGACTTCCCGGTGTACCTAAAAGTTGGGACAAAAAGTATCCCTTTCCCGCTGATGTGGTTAAGTGCTGGTCATCCCCTCCCGAGGTGGATGCCCCTATTCTAGGGTTGTCTAACACCTCTGTCATGCACTCCCCTGACTCTACTACCCTGAGGGATGCTGAGGACCGGCACATTGACCAACTGGCGTCCCATGCTTTTGCTATTGTGGGGACGGCGCTTTTCCCGGTCTGTGCCTCGGCCATCACGTCCGTGGCTCTTAGGTCCCTGATCAGAAGTGTCCTTGATGGTGCCCCTGATGATTTGCCTCTTGATGTGTTTAATGCACTATCTAGCTGTGATGTCATTGTACATTTTGTCCTCTCTGCCTTGGATGACACCATTAGAATGTGTGCCAGAACTTCTGCCCTGGTGGTGGCTATACGCCGCTCGGTTTGGCTGCGCCAGTGGGCTGCTGACAACGCTGCCAAAAAAGCCCTCACTGGTTTTCCCTTCAAAGGACTACACCTGTTTAGCAAAAAGGTCCAGACGGTCCCCAAAGGATGTAGGTTGCCCCAGCGCAGGCGGCAGTCTCGGGGTCAGGGCTCTTTTTCACCCCCCTACCGTGGTGCTAGACAAGGGAAGGGGGTTTCCTTAACTGGGTCCCGAGGAGACTCCTGGGGTAGGAGCAGAGGACGTGGCCGTCCTAGCTCCTCCTGGGGTTCTAAGCCCAAATCCGCTTCCAAGCCCTCTCAGGCATGATGGGGCGCCCTCGCCCATCCGGGTGGGGGGACGGCTGCAGCACTTTGCTCACGTCTGGAGGCTTCATGTCTCAGACCGGTGGATTCAGGAGGTAGTGTCCTCCGGGTTACAGGATAGAGTTTGCTTTCCTGCCCCCTCCAAGATTCATCAGATCCCGGATTCCTCAGGACCCTGTCTCAGCTCAGGATCTACTTCAGGCTGTGCGAAGCCTCCTGGAGCTGGGGGTCATTTGCAAGGTCCCTTTAAGAGAAAAAGGCAAGGGCTTCTATTCCAACCTTTTCACAGTACCCAAAAAGGATGGGTCAGTGGTGGCTGGACTCCAGGAACCTGCTGGGGGCAGATCCTTTCTGGCCCCCTCCTGGGAGACGGTAACCACGGATGCCAGTCTGTCGGGATGGGGGGGATTCTAGAAGTCCCTGCGGTTCCAGGGGAGGTGGGGCCCTCAGGAGGCCCACACACCTATCAACATCTTGGAACTGAGGGCCATCAGGTTGGTTCTGGCTCAGTTGACCCATCACCTTCAGGGTCTGCCTGTTCAAGTTGCGCTCAGACAACCGGACTGCAGTTGCCTACATCAATCATCAGGGAGGGACCCGGAGCAAGGGGGCCCTCCAGGAAGTATCTCGGATTCTGGTCTGGGTGGAGGCCATTGTTCCCTGCATATCAGTTGTGTACATCCCGGGGGCAGAGAATCTCCTGGCAGACTCTCTGAGCAGGGAGGCCTCTCGCCAGGGAGAATGGTCCCTCTGCAACAGGGTGTTCCAATCCCTGTGTCACCGTTGGGGTCTACCAGATGTGGATCTGTTTGCGTCCCTTCACAACCACAAGCTCCCTGCCTTTGTCTCCCTGTCTCAGGATCCTCTGGCCTTGTCCACGGATGCTCTATCCATGTCATGGCAGGACTTTCAGCTCCTGTATGTCTTTCCCCCATTCCCTCTGCTGGGCAGAGTTCTGTGCAAGATTGCTCAGGAGGGGGTGCCAGCAATTTTGGTGGCTCCCAGGTGGCCAAGAAGAGTGTGGTTCGCAGACGTGGTGCAGCTGGCAGTAGATCAGTACGTTCTGCCCAGGGTGCCAGATCTGCTCACTCAGGGCTCACTACGCCATCCCAATTTACAAACTCTGGCTTTGACGGCTTGGCTGCTGAAACCTCCATCTTGATGGAAAAAGGTTTGTCTGCCTCGGTGGTTGATACCATGGTGAAGTCTTCTTCTACCATCTATTACAGGGTATGGCGTGCCTACATTGACTGGTGTGAATCTAAGTCTCTTCCCTGTCATGTGTTTTCTGTTCCCAGGGTTCTGGAGTTTTTTACAGCATGGTTTAGAGTTAGGGCTCCAACTCAGTACTCTGAAGGGTCAGGTTTCTGCCCTGTCTGTTTTCTTCCAGAAGTCTTTTGCTCAGCATCCTCTGATCAAGACTTTTTTCCAGGGGGTTACTTATGTACGTCCCCCCCACGTAAGCCCATGGTGCCTGTTTGGGATTTAAACTTGCTTTTGTCTGCCTTGCAGGGTGCTCCCTTTGAACCTCTGCAGGACGCTGCTCTGGTCATTCTTACTCTCAAGGTTGTCTTTTTGGTGGCTATCACTTCTGTTAGGCGTGTGTCGGAGTTGGCGGCGCTTTCAATCCAGCCCCCCTACTACGAGAGACACCAGGACAAGGTGGTGTTCCGCTTTAAGCCAGATTTTCTGCCTAAGGTTGTGTCTGCTTTTTATTTGAATCAGGACATTTTTCTTCCTTCCTTGTGTCCTAATCCTAGCAATGCTAAGGAGAGGGTTTTGCTTTACTTGGATGTGGTCAGGTGTCTGAAGTACTACCTGGTGGTCACTTCGTCTTTCAGGAAGACTGATGCTCTTTTTGTGGTCCCTTCTGGTCCCAGGAAAAGGTTTGGCTCCTGCCAAGTCTGCTATTAGCAAATGGATCCGTCAGGCTGTGATTCAGGCCTACTCTGCTAAGGGGAAGAGTCCTCCCTTCTGCCTTACTGCTCATTCTACTCGTGCTATTGGTGCCTCTTGGGCCTTCCAGCACCAGGCTTCTGTTGAACAAGTTTGCAAGGCCATTACTTGGTCTTCTGTTCATACCTTTTAAAAGTTTTACAAGGTTGATGTTAGGGCCTCAGCTGATGCTGTCTTTGGCCGCAAGGTTTTGCTGGCGGCAGTGGTTTAAACTGTCTGCTTTTACCTTTTTTGTTGGGGATCCCACCCTACTGTTTGGACACTGCTATTGGATGTCCCTAGTGTAAGTATTACATTTGGAGCAGGACGTACTGTATACTAAGAATAATACAATTCTGTGATTACTCACCTGTAGAATTGGTATTATAAGTATACAGTACGTCCTGCTCCACCCCACCCTTGGTTTTGCATTATTCTGGATCCCCTGTATGGTGATTGTTATAGTTACCAGTTTGGGTGGTTAAATTCTTCCGGCTTCTCGTTCACCGCTTTACCATGCTGGGGATTTGTGGGAGGTCCCCGGGTATTTGAGGGGGTGGGAGGAGCCTGTTTTCTATGTCTCTGCAGTACAGCTCCATCTGGCGGAGGATAACCCAATTGTAAGTATTATCTTTGGAGCAGGACGTACTGTATACTTATAATACCAATTCTACAGGTGAGTAATCACAGAATTGTATTTTTACTACCATGAGAGTTTTTTTCAACTCTTAGTGAATCAAGGCCAAAGTCTGGCTTTCGGTGGTGGGCACATGTTAACAAGCTGGTGCATGCACCTTGGGATCGTGGTTTTATGAAAACGTTGAAAACCTGGAAGAAGCTCTGTGTTTTTTATGATTTATGGACTTTATTAGGAATTTGGAACACGTAGAGCTTATTAACTTTGAATATATTCTTTTGTCCTATGTGCAGTATTACCACCTTTTATTTTTAAGGCTTTTTACTGTTTACATTCTGGATCCTGACGGTACCCAATCCCCTCCCAGCTTGTGACATATAAAATATATTTTGGTTACAGGATGATGAAGGAAAAAACAAACCACTTCAGTCACCCATCTGATGATCTAACCAAAGAGTAGATGGCTAGGATAAGGTTTATTAAATCTATGGATGAGCATCTATAATGGAAGGCATGTGTTTAATACAGAGAGGGGGCAGTTACAGTGCCAAAAAAAACAACCAATCAGGATGCTTAAAACACAAGGCAAAGCTTTTTGGGTTAGAACCAATTGTGTTTCTCCCTGGGGAGATGTTTGTTCCATAACCTTCCACAGACAAAAATAAACCTCCACAAATAAGCAGCTTGAGCTTCTTTTCGGTGACTCTGTTCAAAGTAGTCTGGCCCGTAGTACTCGGATTGTCTTGATAACTGAAGCAGAGGCTGCTGGGAGAAAATAGCTCAGACTGAACCCTAAAGTACAACCCCACTTTAAAATTGAAGAAGAAATGGCCGAGGTATCAAGGTCTACCGTTTCACCTTTTAATTTATCTTCTGAAATGTTTGGGCGTTGCCCTCGGCTCTGTGATGCATAATGGGTGGGGTCTGTAAATCAGACATTCTCATCACCCTGGCTGTTCTCCCTATAACCAATTTCTGTTTAAACTAGAGTAGGTTAGGATCACCCCCCCCCCCCCCCCCCCCCCCGCTACATTGGAAAGGTCTACCTTCACTTTTTACAGCGTGACATGGATGTCACTGAAAAACAGAAAATGTAGAAACATCTTGTATCATCACAAATTGGCATTGGAAATACTACCTGTGGTTTGTATGGCTCTTCTGGCTTAAAGTGGCTCAAAACCCAGTTTCTTGAGCTTTGTTCTGTTCCCCCTGGATATCCTGAATTATCCCTAAAAGCCGCTTTTCACTCACCTCTTCCTCATTTCAGAGGTGCGGGCGCTGGCTCTCGTCCAATGAGAACCATCGGCTATGATTATGTCATCCGGCAAACGGAATCCCCAGCGGAGTGCGCACTCCCACCAACAATTATCAGAGCTGAATGACAGTCACGTTCACACAGTGGGGCATCCCGATTCGCCCCTGCAGGAAGGCCAGCGGTCGGTCAAGTAATCTTTTAGGTTCCAGGGCTGACCCGGAGGGTTTTGTTCAGCTTTAAATCAGAGCAAAACCTGCTGGTGTCTAAAAGTCACTACCCCCCAAATCAGGATGCCCCACTGTGTGAACCCCCTCTCCAGGTTGCCTACAAAACTCAGCTTTACCAGGGCTGTCCCTGCCCACATCCCAGCTTTCCCTTTAGCTGAGGAGTGCTCCTGAGTCAAGAGCCAAGCCATTGAGATAGGCTGGGTGCAGTATCCCTACCCAGACTAGAGGGAAGCCGGGGGGCAGGTTTAAATTGTCTGGAATTTTTTTAGATCAGCCAATTGGTGATCTCAAAAATGCTGGGTGGGCGTAACCATGGCAGCACTCGGACAGGGAGGAGGCAGTCAGTGTGTTTATGTCCCGCTTTATTTTTTTTTTCTGTGGCCCCTGAGGCATCCCAGTCTATGGTGGCCTGTGAAACCCTCAGCTTGCCAGGTCACCTCTTCTGTGATCCCACTGTGCATGTGTGAGCTTTCATGCAATCATTTACTCCGCGCATATTAATGATGCTCCCGCTTCTCATTCTAAACAATCAGAGCTGTTTGCCGAAAGGCCAATGACTCCGACTGGACGAGAGCCCGTGCATGCGGACCGGGGATAGGTGAGTGATTACCAGCAGCCCGGGGAGTTTCACACAGTGTGGCATCCCGATTCCAGGGTCAGCCGTGCCGGGTTTTGTTCCACTTTAATGGAAGCTGCTCCTGCACTGTGCATCACTAACCCAAGGGCCTGGCTCCTCGATCTCCAATCTCGTTCAATCTCGAAACTAGACTGAGGCACCAATAGAGATTGAGCTCCTTGGTCTGGTCCTGTACTCCACACACGCCCCCTTTTAGGCCAGAAAGTGTGGCCATAGAGACTGAGCTCCTTGGTCTGGTCCTGTACTCCACACCCCCCCCCTTTTAGGCCAGAAAGTGTGGCCATAGAGATTGAGCTCCTTGGTCTGGTCCTGTACTCCACACACGCCCCCTTTTAGGCCAGAAAGTGTGGAGCTCACCAAGATGGAGCCCTGAGGAAAGCAATAGCCTCATGCTACACCAATGAATCCTCACTGGGCTGCAACTCTGTTCAGGACTCTAGGATAGGGGCACCGCCTTCTTGACTCAGAAGTATAACATACTGAGGAGAGGAAAGCGGGATAAAGTGCAGGGGGCGGGGTTATAGCTGTGCTTTGTACAGACGGAGCAGACCTGGGGTCAGGGAAAGGACAGCAATCCCAGAATGCAGAGAGACACACTGTTTACAGGCTGCCTGATGCTCCGTGAGCCGCCATCTTGGATGTTTAAAGGCTCATAACATGCAGTAGATGCAAATAGGATGATTTTAATGTGGGCAATCTGTATGTACGGGGGGGGGGGGGGCATATAAGATAGGCTCTTATTCAGGGTGAGCGTCCGGATTAATGTAGGCAATCTGTATGTACAGGGTGTGGGAAACATATAAGATAGACTCTTATTCAGGGTGAGGGTCCGGATTAATGTGAGCAATCTGTATGTACAGGGTGTGGGAAACATATAAGATAGACTCTTATTCAGGGTGAGGGTCCGGATTAATGTAGGCAATCTGTATGTACAGGGTGTGGGAAACATATAAGATAGGCTCTTATTCAGGGTGAGGGTCCGGATTAATGTAGGCAATCTGTATGTACAGGGTGTGGGAAACATATAAGATAGGCTCTTATTCAGGGTGAAGGTCCGGTGTAACTACTCCAGTAAAACAGGATGTGGGTATCTACTCGTCACCTGCCCCATGTTCAGCTCAAGCATGCTTGCGTCATCCTCAATCGCCTGAGATGATGATAAGCAGACTGATTGGATAATCCTTCAGGGGCTGCAGTTCTGAGCTGTAACAGTGATGGTTGCAGTAGCACCTCCTGACCATTAGGGGGAGCTCTGCACCCCACAAGGGTCTGTTAGGACTCCCAATCATCCTCGTTCTCTTCGCCCGGCGTTGCTTGCGGTGGAGGCATGGGTGGGATGGTGTCTGAAATTCGGGCGAATGCTCCTCCTGGAGAGTCTGTGCTGCCAGGAGCCGGGGTCTTTCCGGAGATTCCTGGGGGGGAAAAAAACAATGGTTTTATGTTAAAGTGGACCAAAACCCAGCGTGATCGTCCCAGGAATCTATTCCTGGGCCAATCGATTCCCTCCCCTGGGGGCAATCAGAATCGGGATGCCCCCCTGCGTGAAACCCCCAGGTCACCCCATACACTTATCTTGCTTCCCGGTCCAACGCTGAATCTCCGCTATGCCTCTAGCAGATTGCGTGTCAGGCATTTGTGAATGGCCGGCGTGGGCACGCTCCCTGTTGGAGGGAAGCGGGGGATGCAGCCGCCAGCGCCGCTGGCTTAGATGGTGTGACATCAGCAGCTCCGAGCGTGCTGATAGGACGAGCGGCCGCGCATGCTCCGTAGGACTGGGAAGAGGTGAGTTGCGCTCAGCGATCTGGGGGGGGTTCACACAGTGGGGCATCCCCGATCGCCCCTGCTGCGCTCATACAGCGGTTAGCTGGGCCCCTCCTTGTCCTTTTCTCTTCCCGCTCGCTGCGCGGCCGGACATGACACAACTGCAAAGTCCCAGAGCATCAAGTGTGACGCAACCAATGATGGCAGCTTGTCATTACTTCCATCCCTCCACCCCCATCACTCTGCACCGGGGAGGTTATATGGGGGAGGGGCTTGTCATTACTTCCATCCCTCCGGCCCCATCACTCTGCACCGGGGAGGTTATGTGGGGGAGGGGCTAGTCATTACTTCCATCCCTCCGGCCCCATCACTCTGCACCGGGGAGGTTATGTGGGGGAGGGGCTTGTCATTACTTCCATCCCTCCGGCCCCATCACTCTGCACCGGGGAGGTTATGTGGGGGAGGGGCTAGTCATTACTTCCATCCCTCCGGCCCCATCACTCTGCACCGGGGAGGTTATGTGGGGGAGGGGCTTGTCATTACTTCCATCCCTCCGGCCCCATCACTCTGCACCGGGGAGGTTATGTGGGGGAGGGGCTAGTCATTACTTCCATCCCTCCGGCCCCATCACTCTGCACCGGGGAGGTTATGTGGGGGAGGGGCTTGTCATTACTTCCATCCCTCCGGCCCCATCACTCTGCACCGGGGAGGTTATGTGGGGGAGGGGCTAGTCATTACTTCCATCCCTCCGGCCCCATCACTCTGCACCGGGGAGGTTATGTGGGGGAGGGGCTTGTCATTACTTCCATCCCTCCGACCCCATCACTCTGCACCAGTGAGGTTATGTGGGGAGGGGCTTGTCATTACTTCCATCCCTCCAGCCCCATCACTCTGCACCGGGGATGTTATATGGGGGAGGGGCTAGTCATTACTTCCATCCCTCCGGCCCCATCACTCTGCACCGTGGAGGTTATGTGGGGGAGGGGCTTGTCATTACTTCCATCCCTCCGGCCCCATCACTCTGCACCGGGGAGGTTATGTGGGGGAGGGGCTAGTCATTACTTCCAGCCCCATCACTCTGCACCGGGGAGGTTATGTGGGGGAGGGGCTTGTCATTACTTCCCTCCCTCCAGCCCCATCACTCTGCACCGGGGATGTTATATGGGGGAGGGGCTAGTCATTACTTCCATCCCTCCAGCCCCATCACTCTGCACCGGGGAGGTTATGTGGGGGAGGGGCTAGTCATTACTTCCCTCCCTCCAGCCCCATCACTCTGCACCGGGGATGTTATATGGGGGAGGGGCTTGTCATTACTTCCATCCCTCCGGCCCCATCACTCTGCACCGGGGAGGTTATGTGGGGGAGGGGCTAGTCATTACTTCCATCCCTCCGGCCCCATCACTCTGCACCGGGGAGGTTATGTGGGGGAGGGGCTAGTCATTACTTCCATACCTCCAGCCGCATCACTCTGCACCGGGGAGGTTATGTGGGGGAGGGGCTTGTCATTACTTCCATCCCTCCGGCCCCATCACTCTGCACCGGGGAGGTTATATGGGGGAGGGGCTTGTCATTACTTCCATCTCTCCGGCCCCATCACTCTGCAACGGGGAGGTTATATGGGGGAGGGGCTTGTCATTACTTCCATCCCTCCGGCCCCATCACTCTGCACCGGGGAGGTTATATGGGGGAGGGGCTTGTCATTACTTCCATCCCTCCATCACTCTGCACCGGGGAGGTTATGTGGGGGAGGGGCTAGTCATTACTTCCCTCCCTCCAGCCCCATCACTCTGCACCGGGGATGTTATATGGGGGAGGGGCTTGTCATTACTTCCATCCCTCCGGCCCCATCACTCTGCACCGGGGAGGTTATGTGGGGGAGGGGCTAGTCATTACTTCCATCCCTCCGGCCCCATCACTCTGCACCGGGGAGGTTATGTGGGGGAGGGGCTAGTCATTACTTCCATACCTCCAGCCCCATCACTCTGCACCGGGGAGGTTATGTGGGGGAGGGGCTTGTCATTACTTCCATCCCTCCGGCCCCATCACTCTGCACCGGGGAGGTTATATGGGGGAGGGGCTTGTCATTACTTCCATCTCTCCGGCCCCATCACTCTGCAACGGGGAGGTTATATGGGGGAGGGGCTTGTCATTACTTCCATCCCTCCATCACTCTGCACCGGGGAGGTTATGTGGGGGAGGGGCTAGTCATTACTTCCATCCCTCCAGCCCCATCACTCTGCACCGGGGAGGTTATGTGGGGGAGGGGCAGGTGCGAGGGCGGGGCTAATGCATAAAACACAATTCATTATATATCTGGCCAGCAAAATAGGATTTAAAGAGCAACTAACAAATCGATTGGCTGCTGGGTTTTGGTCTACTTTAAAGGGTAATTCCACTTTCAATGGCAATTTTAAAAGTTTCCATTATTTTCTGTGGAAATGATGTGTTCAAGGTGCTGAGCTTATCTCTTAGAATACGTTTACCTTATCTATATGGTTTAGAGTGCATATCAGACTTTTAGCTGCTAGCTTGCTAATCATCTGATTGGTAAGGTATGGGTGACAGGTTTAACCTATTCTGCTGAAATTCAAATTCTTCAGTTTGGAACGATCGCAGTCTTGTGTTCCAGTAGCAGAAGGGTTAATGGTCGGGTTCTCAGCTGGAGAGATCATTAGGCTGCATAGACTTAAAGCTGCTAAAGAGTTCACCTGTTACATTGGAAGAATTGTGGGACTTGTAGTCCATTGTTTTTAACTCAAGGCCATAAAAGCCGCTCCCAGTGTAGTGAAACAGAGCCACAGGCTGGGCCGGATTATAAGGGGGGCACAAACCCCAGGGCCTCCACCACCACTTGCCCTGCAAAGGAGGCATCCACCAACCTTTGGGTTATGGTCTGATCCAGGAGGCTTTTCAATCTTTGCTCTGACAGGCTCTCGGCAGCAGTGATGGCCCCCCCGCGCCTGGGCAGCCAAAGCCACCACAGGGCAGGACGGAGAGTCTAGAGCAGCAAAGCCGCCGCCAGCAACGCTACAGTGATGGGTGCAGAGCTGTCACTGCACATAAGCCACCAAGCACAGCCGCTGGCAGCTCAATGCAGGGAACCAGCCGGGCGACTACACTACCCCCACCCAGAATGGCAAAGCAGGAGTTCCCGAGCAGCACGCACCCGCACAAGGGGGGCACAAGGGACTCCATCTGACCTTCCAGTAAGTAGGCGGGTGCCAGACAACCACCAATCAGTTACTTGGCTGGACTATTATTTCCCTCCCCGATTGTGGATTCCCCGCTGTGTGAAGCAGTTACCCAAAATGGGGGGGGGGGAGGAATCGATTGGCCCGGGAATCTTGAGCCACTTTAAAGGAGGAGTAAGCCCTTTACATAGATTTTCATCAGAAGCCACTGAAACATTCCCATAGCTGCATTGTGGCTGCACACAAGAGCACCCGTCTGGACCAGGAGACACTCACCTTTCCTCCTCAAGGCCAGCTTATTAAACAGATCAGACATGAGATCCCCTCCTCCGACAGTGGCCGCCACTGAAAGACAGAAGACAGGTTATTCGCAGACCTTCCCTCTAAATTTATTTTGCTCTTAATCCACGCGGAGCCACAGTGCTGACAGGACTTAAAGCGGACCAGAACCCACTGAACTTGTGAAATACATTTGGGCAAAGCCCCTGCTGACATTCTCTTCTTATGGCGTAGAACTAGAAATTGATATTTCCGCTTATTAAATTGCCCTGGAACACTGATTTGTTTTTTTGCTCTCCATCTCTGTAAAATGTCAGGTGATTAGTCATGGCATAGGTGAGGCTATGACATCATTGCCAAAAACACCAAAGGCAGTGAATTGAGGAGGCGGAGCTTTACAGCTAAAACAGGCGCCATTATCTGGGATTAGAGTGAAGCGGGAGCAGTAAAATAAGGCAAAAGTTGCTATTCGTGGGGGGAACAATTTAGGAGATGATAGTTAAAAATGGTGGTTTTGGTCCACTTTAAAACTCACCTTTTCTCTGTCCAACGGTGGATGCATGGCCTCTCGTCCAATCAGAGCCCTATGCTGTGACTGTGTCACTTGTGTGCTGCTGTATCGCTGGTGGCATGCGCGCTCCCACACCAGCCTATCAGAATGGTTGGGGGGGGGGGGCGCGCCCGCTATCAGAGATGCAGCATAAAATGGAAGCAGTTTGGTGAATGACATAGTCACATTCAGAATAGATTGCCGGATCACACAGTCTATACTGATTAAGAGCGGGGCGGTGTATGGACCAGGGCTAGAGAAAATACTGGGTTTAAGTCCACCTTATACTCACAGATGCTCGCCACCATGTCCCACAGTAAAACTCGCCTCTCCTCTGTCCAACGGCGCATGTGCGGCCTCTCGTCCAATCAGAGCCCTGTGCAGCGTTTTCTTCCTTCGGCGAAGGGCTTTCATTGCATTCAATGGGGAGCGTGCGCTGCTGCATCCCCCGTATCCCCGGCGGTGTGTGCGCTCCCGTCCCAGCCTATCTGAATGGTTGGGGAGGGAGTGCGCGCCCGCTATCCAAGATGCAGTTTTCTAAATGACATAGTGACATTCAGAATAGATTGCCGGATAACGCAGTCTATACAGATTGAGAGTAGGTGCATGTGTATGGACCAGGGCTAGAGAAAATCCTGGGTTTAAGTCCACATTATACTCACAGATGCTCGCCACCATGTCCCCAGTTCACCTAGTAAAACTCACCTCCCCTCTGTCCAACGGCGCATGTGCAGCCTCTTGTCCAATCAGAGCCCTGTGCAGCGTTTACTTCCTTCGGCAAAAGGCTCTCATTGCATTTAATGGGGAGCGTGTGCTGCTGCATCCCCCGTATCCCCGGCGGTGTGTGTGCTCCCACACCAGCCTATCTGAATGGTTGGGGAGGGAGCGCGCGCTATCAGAGATTCAGCAACAATGGGAGCAGTTTTCTAAATGACATAGTGACATTCAGAATAGATTGCCGGATCACACAGTCTATACTGAGCGGTGCGGTGTATGGACCAGGGCTAGAGAAAAATACGATTCTGTAGAATTGTTTTTATGGGTATCCAGCACGGGTCGCTTCATCTTCAATTTGTCACTATTGGGTAATCCGCCACCAGGTGGCGCAGTCGACTGCAAGAAGACTTGTGGCTCCTCCCGACCCATAAAAGGCAGGAAATTACCCAAATTACCCAGTGTTGAAAAGCAGTAATGCAAGAAGCCGGGAGGCAAAGACCATGTTAATTAAACCCAGCCCCACTAAGAACTCTCTCAAGGAAATCACCATAACAAGGCAAAAGAGGATAACAAAACAAGGGTGGGATGAAGCGACCCGTGCTGGATACCCATAAAAACAATTCTACAGGTGAGTAATCACAGAATTGTATTTTTCTTGGTATCCAGCACGGGTCGCTTCATCTTCAATTCTTCACTATTGGGACATCCAAAAGCAGTGTCCAAGAAGAAGGGTGGGCTCCCCAGTGAGCAACAGCAGGTAGTTCAAGCCACTACCGCCTAAAGCACTTTGCGACCAAAAACAGCATCAGCTGAGGCCCTAACGTCAACCTTGTAAAACTTAGAATAAGTATGAACTGAAGACCAAGTAGCGGCCTTACAAACCTGTTCAACTGAAGCCTGGTGCTGAAAAGACCAATAGCTCTAGTGGAGTGAGCTGTCACACGGAAAGGGGGTTCCTGCCCCTTTGCAGAATACGCTCGCACCACCGCCTGTCTGATCCACTTGCTGATAGTGGATATGGTCGGAGGCAAGCCCTTTCTAGGTCCGGCAGGGAGAACAAACAGAGTCCGACTTCCAAAATGACTCTATGGCAACGAAATAGTACTTAAAGTGGACCAACACCCACCGCTGATCGGCCCGGGAATCTATAAGATTCCCGGGCCGATCAGCTCCCTCCACGCGGGGCATCCGAAATCGGGATGCCCCGCTGTGTGAAACCCCCCCGGACGCCCACAAACCTTACCTTCTCCCCGTTCCAACGGCGCCTCTAGCAGGGCGCACACCCTCTTGTGAATGGCCGGCACGGGCACGCTTCTTGTAAGAGGGACGCGCGAGAGACGGCCTCAGCTTGTCCGTCGGCGGTGAGGTGAGTTTTTTTGGTCTTTCTGGGGGGTTTCACACAGCAGGGCACCCCTGATCGGGGTGCCCCACGGAAGTGGACCAACACCCAGGATAGTGAAAATCATGGGTGTTGGTCCACTTTAAGCGCCCTGACCACATCCAGAGAATGAAGATTCCGTTACTTAGAATTATAAGGGGCAGGACACAAGGAAGGCAAGACAATGTCCTCATTGAGATGAAAGGTAGAGACAACCTTGGGCAAGAATTCCGGCTTAAGATGGAACACCACCTTATCCTGATGCCACTCAAATAAGGAGACTTCATAGAAAGCATCGCCAGCTCCGAGACGCGACGCACCGAGGTGATAGCTACCAAAAAGACCACCTTCAGAGTCAGAATAGATAGCGCAGCATTGCACAAGGGCTGGAGAGCAGAAAGTACCAAGTTCAAATCCCACACTGATAACAAAGGCTTACGCAGCGGACGTACATGGATAACTCCCTGGAAAAAAGTCTTGATAAGCCTATGATTGGCGAAAGATCGTTGGAAAAAAATTGCCAAGGCCGAAACCTGTCCTTTGAGAGTACTCGGTTGTAAACCCGACTTTAGACCACGTTGTAGAAACTCCAGAATCCTGGAGATGGAAAAAAAAAATTCTGTGAGTACTCACCTGTAGAATTGGTATTATAAGTATACAGCACGTCCTGCTCCAGAATAATCCTTACACATGGGTTATACATCCACAAGATGGCGCTGGACTGCAGAAAAAGACTTGTGGCCACTCCCGGCCCCTTAAATAGCCAGGAACCTCCCACTAATTCCCAGTATTGACAAGCAGTTAACAGGAACCCGGGAGAATCAAAAATGAATAAGAATCCAAAATGAACAATCACCATACAGAGGTAACCAAGAGCAATGATAAAGGGCGGGGTGGAAAAGGACGTGCTGTATACTTATAATACCAATTCTACAGGTGAGTACTCAGAATTGCATTATTCCAAGTATGCAGCACGTCCTGTTCCAGAATAATCCTTACACATGGGGCATCCAATAGCAGTGTCCGTAAGGTAGGGTGGGATCCCCAAAAGTAACAGCGGGCAGTTTAAACCACTGCCGCCTGCAGAACTTTGCGGCCAAAAGCAGCATCAGCTGAGGCCCTAACATCAACCTTATAAAACTTAGAAAAGGTATGAACAGAAGACCAAGTAGCGGCCTTGCAAACTTGTTCAACAGAAGCCTGGTGCTGAAAGGCCCAAGAGGCACCAATAGCACAAGTAGAATGAGCAGTAAGGCGGAAGGGAGGCTCCTTCCCCTTAGCAGAATAGGCTTGTACCACCGCCTGACGGATCCACTTAATGATGGTGGATTTTGCCAGAGGCAAACCCTTCCTGGGTCCAGAAGGAAGAACAAAAAGAGCATCAGTTTTCCTGAAGGATTCAGTAGCTACCAGATAAAATTTTAAAGTCCTAACCACGTCCAGAGAATGTAATACCCTCTCCTTAGGGTTACTAGGATTAGGACACAAGGCAAGACAATAGGGTCGATTCAAAGAAACATGTAACAGCTTTGATTTTGGTGCCGATCATCCTATTTTTCACGTCCGCTCGTGCATTCGTATGAACTTGCGAGTGATTCTATAAGCAAATACGTTTCTATCCTAAAATATACGTCCGTTCATATGGCAGTTCGGGAATCAGACCTATGTCAGTTTCCATCCTGAATTTTCCGTTTCATTTCTCAGGTTGCAACATTGGTTTTGCCCTTTTTCCTTTTTTGTCTGGACGTAAATCCTTCTGATCTTGCGGCTGCGCACTACAAACTTACCTCATTAAAGTGCATTCTAAATATTTGGTCTTTTATTTTTCTTTATTTCATTCATTTTGTAGTAACCAACCATTAATGAATGCATTTGCATAAGTAACTTTGTTTAATTTTTAGTTAACTTGCATTTTTTACTTGTGGATTTAATTTTAATATTTAGGCTTCAAATGGTACAACTTAAAATTTTTTGAGTGGTTACCCACACCCTCTACATACAGATTGCTCTCAAATATTAAAAAACACCCAGCAACTTCTGCATGTTATGAGCCTAGAAACAGCCAAGATGGCGGCTCAGGTATTATCGGGCAGCCTGCAAACAGAAAGGGCCTTGTGACTGTGTTGGTCTGGATTCTTTGATTTCTGACCTTTCCGTGCCCCCAGCTCTGCTGTGTCTGTGCAAAATACAGCAGTAACACACATCCTGCACTTTATCCCGCTCTCCTCTCCTCAGTAAGTGTGATGCATCTGACCAAAGATGTGCTTAAATAATTAAACAAAGCAAAGGTAAACAACTACACCAATAAATGCAATCTAAAAATATTATTCTAGTACATCAATTTAAAAATAAATACCAAAGGACATAAGTTTCTTTAATTAACGCAAATATATTGCCAAATAAAGGTTTACATGCAAAGGACTAATTAAGGTCCACATTAAAATGCTTTTATAAGGCATACATGAATCAGGTATGCATTGCCATACAATTTATGGCCTCGGCCATGCTGATACATGCAGTTCATTGGAGCTCAAGACGCGCAGACTCCTCCACATAGCCAAAAAACCTGTTCACGAACAGCAATCCGACTGCTAAAAGGTGTCGCCAGTGGCTTTCTTTTAAAACATCTTTAGAGGTTTGAAAACTGTTCTCTGAATCACACCTAAACCCATTCGATTATCCTAAGTTTTACGTTTTGATCCTAAGTTTTAGGATTTGTTCCTAAGTTTTACGTTTTGATCCTAAAATTTACGAACGAACTTGCGATGATCGTAAGAGCATATACGCATTCGAACGTAGGCTCGTGCGAGTCGTAAATTGCCAAAAAAACAGGAAAAAATGACTAACACCCACCCAAACTTACGATTCTCGATCCGAAATCAATTAACTTTTGCTCTTTGAATCGAGGGGAATGTCCTGATTGAGATGAAATGCAGACACAACCTTAGGCAAGAAATCTGGCTTGAACCGAAACACCACCTTGTCCTGGTGTCCCCAATGCGAAAATGCTTGAATCTGACAAACTTGTTGAGACACTTTAAATACAAGATGGGCCTGAGGGATCCATCCTTTTTGGGGACCGTGAAGAGATTGGAATAGAAGCCTCTGCCCCTTTCCCTGAAAGGAACAGGGTAGATGAACCTCAACTCCAGAAGGTTTTGGACCGCAAGGCACAGGCCCTGAGCTGACCGGGGGTTTTGAGCCATCCGGGATCTGAGGAATCTTGGGGGCTGCCAGGCTGCAAACTCTATCTTGTAACCGGAGAAAACCACCTCCTGGATCCATCTGTCTGCTACACGTCGCCTTCAGAGGGGAGCAAAGAGCCGAAGCCGTCCCCCCACCCGGCTAGGTGAGGGCGCCTCCTCATGCCTGAGGGGGCTTAGGGGAGGATTTGGGCTTGGGACCCCAGGAGAGGCCGGGGCGGCCACGTCTTCTGCCCCTGCCCAAATAATCCCCACATGCTCCAGCAAAGGAAGCTTCTCGACCAGCCCTGGAACCACGGAAGGAGGGGAGAGAGGCACCAGTCCCCCGAAAGTGCCGAGACGGCCTCCTACGTTGAAGTAACCTACCACCCCTGGCAAACAAGTCCAAGTGTTCACCAAGGAGGCGCAGCCCCTTAAAGGGAAAACCAGTGAGAGCCTTCTTAGCAGCGTTATGAGCTACCCACTGACGCAGCCAGACAGAGCGACGTATAGCCATTAACAGAGCAGACGTCCTCCCACACATTCTAATGGCATCATCCATAGCAGATAGAACATATGAAACAAATTCATAGCAAAGCAGGAGAGATCTATACTCCTCTCCTCACGCAACATTAGAAGCCCCATCTAAGAGCAGCCCTATAATAGCAATAGCTGTAATGGCAGAGGCACAAACCGGGCACAGCAAAGGCATGACAAGCCAGCTGGTCCATGCGTCTGTCCTCACCATCCCGCAGGGTATTAGTGTCAGGAGAATGCATGACAGATGTATTTGACAACCCCAGAACGGGCACGTCCACCTCGGGAGGGCATGACCAACGCTTAATCACATCAGCAGGAAAGGGATACCTCTTGTCCCAACTCTTGGGCACCCCAGGTAGCTTGCTAGGTCGTTCCCATTCCTTGAGCACCAGATTATTAAAGCGAGTCTGCTCAGGGAACTCCAAGCGTGGCTTCACTGTATGAAAAATCTCACCCTGCTGCTGCGGAGCCACAGCAGGAGGGGAAATACAAAGCAGACAAGAGACAACAACCTATCAGTGTCATCTGAGGACCATTGATCTTCTCCAAAAGGAGACCCGGTATCACCATACACTCTAGGTTGTTCCTCAGATGATTCTGAATCAGAGAATAGTTCCCTCTCCTCAAGGGGACCATAATCTGAGACGTCAAAAAATTCCTCAGCCTCAACAGGGAAACAGCGGGGGATAGATGCCGCTTCTTGGCAGAAGCCTTACGTGGGCCCGACCCAGCAATATGCTTTTCAATGCTGGCCACCCATGCAGCCAAATCAGATTGAGACTCACTGGTACTATGCCCCTCGCTGGGGGTCAAATGCAAGCGTGGGGGGGGGGGGGGGTCGGTGAAGCCAGAGGGGGCGCCGCACCAGGGCCGTAGCAGGCGACCCAGACCTCAGACTGCAGTGCAAGTACCTGCTGGGCGCAGATTACACATACCCTGACATCTTCACTCATAGGGGAAACCCCACACGCAACACACAGCCGGGCTTGTCCCGAAGGAACCCCAAGCACATTATCCCCAGAAGCCACCATATGGTGATTTTTACAAAAGTATGCACAAAAATCAGAACAGGGACACAGCTAAACAGCCACCCTATTTGGCATGCCCCCCCCCCCCCCGAAAACCCGCTAGGGGAAGTGGGAGATTGGCAATAGGCAGGGCCGAGAGAACCACAGTCAAGGGACCCGCCTGCAAGACACAATAATGTACACAATAAGCATCCCTAGCCATACAATAATAAACCAAAGATAAAAAACCCTGTAAGGGACTCACGGACCAAGCCGGCAAGCACACAGATAAGCCGGTCACCAACCGCGTTGCAGCACCGCAATGGAAGGGCCACAAAATGGCACCGACAGCAGTACCTAGAGGGGCGGGGCCGTGGGCGCATGACGCGGAACGCGTCAACTGCGGTACCCTCCCCCCCCCCCCCCCCCCAAGAACGCGGAAACAAGCCACGTGATGCGCCGGCACCATGACGGTTAAACAAAAAACAAAGTAAAAGCACCGACCACCACTGAGCGGCGTACAACGGCCTCCACACACACCAAACATAAGTGACAAAAAACACAGTGTACTCTCCGGGCGTCCCCTGCCGATCACGCGGAATGCAATGAGGGGGTCCTGCACAACCAACAGCGCGAAAGGGGAGGGAGGGGGGGGTAGGAGAGATAAATATCCCGAGATAAAGGGGCTGGGGGCATCCCAATGAGGCTCACCATAAAAAGCCTGTCGCCGACTACCCTTTGGTACAGGGTCTTGCGGCCCGGAGCAACGCTCCTTCAGCACCTGACCTTAGTGCTGTCCTACCTTCACCCGAACCGTCAGCCGTGGCTGGGAGGCAGTGGGTCCAGAACGGGCGGAAATAAGCCTGCAGGGCCCTAGGCAAAGCCCACTCCCAGCGCAGAAGAGAGCCATCTTCATCTTCGCAGTCCAGACTGCAGAGAGACTCTGGGAATTAGTGGGAGGTTCCTGGCTATTTAAGGGGCCGGGAGTGGCCACAAGTCTTTTTCTGCAGTCCAGCACCATCTTGTGGATGTATAACCCATGTGTAAGGATTATTCTGGAACAGGACGTGCTGTATACTTGGAATAGTGCGACAAGGAAGAGACTTAGACTCACACCAGGCAATGTAAACGTGCCAGACCCTGTAATAAATCATAGAAGAGGATTTCTTCCGAGCCTGAATCATGGTACCGACGACAGAGGCCGGCAACCCCTTATCCATCAGGATGGAGCTTTCAGCAGCCAAGCCATCAAAGCCAGCGTTTGTAAGGTAGTAGTGTCCTGCGATGGCATAATAGAAGTATTGGAGAGCCCCAGGACAGGAGCGTCCACCTCCGGGGGACAAGACCAAAGACGGACCAATTCCTCTGAAAAGGGATACCGTCTGTCCAGCCCTTTGGGCACCGAGGGAAGTTTATTAGGCCTTTCCCATTCCTTAAACACCAATTTGGAGAAATGTCCCTGCTCCAGGAACACCAGGCACAGTCTATCAGGACGGAAAAGCTCCCCCTGCTTCTTTTTAGCCGCCTTAGGGGGAACAATATGTAAGGTCTCAAACACCGCAGACAACAATCTATCCGTATCGTCAGGAAGCCACATATCCTCGTCCGAGGAAGATCCAGGGTCACTGACAAAGTGGCCCGGGCGGTCCCTGGAGGAGTCAGAATCATGGAATCACTCACCCTCCTCCATGGAGTCACGGCCGCCAAGAGCCTCATAGGCGTCATCATCAGCAAGAGAGAGTAAACCGGTTCCAAATGCCGCTTCTTACTAGAAGCCTTACCGGCTGCCAGGCGGGCCAATTGCCAAGACACAGCGGAGCCCGCCCCAAGGGGCCCCCAAGCTCGCTATCCCCAGAAGCCTCCATATGGTGATTAAGCAAAATGGTACACCGAGGTTAACAGGCGCTAATGGCCCAGAGCCGGGATTCCCCACAGCAAAAGGGAAGGCGGACGAGGGGGGGGGGGTGGAAAGAACCGGGAGAAACCACAAGTAAAGAGGGACCCGCCTGGAAGACACAAATAGGGACAGAAGTTGAGCATCCCACAGCACATGCACATCATGAAAAATAATGAAAGTAAAAGAGGAGGATCGGACTCAAGGACCGGGCGCAGCAGGACAGCAGGAGAGACTGATCCGCAGTGCAGCAGCGGAGCAGAGCAGACAGAAGGCCTCACTACAGGCCGGAGTGCGTCCTAGACGTCCGGGACCCCAGCAGTGAGACACGTGACTCTCAAGATGGCGCCGGCGAGGAGACAGAGGGTACCTCGAGGGGCGGGCGGCACTGCGATGACGCGGGCCCCCCCCCCATATGCGCCCGCGGCGCGCAGCAAGAGCACGCGACGGCGGAATAACACCGCCAATCAGCCGCCCGATGAGGCGGGCCGGGAGAGAAGCGAGGCGGTGGGGAGAAGGGGGGGAATCAGCCAGCAGCAGACACCAAAGTCACCAGCAGCACCAAGCACCACAAGTCCAGTAAAACACACAGCTCTTCTATATTAAATAGCAAAGTCCTGATAGCATGGAATGTGCCCTAATCTTTGACAGTGAAATCACAAACACAATAAATCATATGGGAATAAGACAGGCAAGAGGTTCCCCGGGTGGTTCCCCCCCCCGCCAATAAGCTCACCATAGCCTATGGCCGGCTACCCTTTTGGTCCCCTACCTTCACCTGAACCCTCAGCCAGGGCTGGGAGGTGGATGGGTCCGGATCAGGTAGGAATAGGCCTGCAGGGCCGACGGGCTTGGGATGCCCCACTCGCCTGCGAAAATCCAGAGAGAGTTAATCTTCTGTCTTCGCAGCCAGAACTGCAAGGAAACTCTGGGGTATTATGGGTAATTTCCTGCCTTTTATGGGCCAGGAGGAGCCACAAGTCTTCTAGCAGTCGACTGCGCCACCTGGTGGCGGATTACCCAATAGTGAAGAATTGAAGATGAAGCGACCCGTGCTGGATACCAAGAAAATCCTGGGTTTAAGTCCACTTTATACCCACAGATGCTCGCCCCCAGTTCACCCAGTAAAACTCACCTCTCCTCTGTTTCAACGGCGCATGTGCGGCCTCTCGTCCAATCAGAGCTGTGTTTACTTCCTCTGGCAAAGGGCTCTCATTGCATTCAATATGGAGCATGTGCTGCTGCATCCCCATATCCCTGGCAGTGTGTGGGCTCCCATCCCAGCCTATCTAAATGGTTGCAGAGGGAGCGCGCGCCCGCCATCAGAGATGCAGCAAAAGTGGGAGGAGTTTTCTAAATGACATAGTCACATTCAGAATAGATTGCCAGGGCAGTCTATACTGATTGAGAATGGTGCGGTGTATGAACCAGGGCTAGAGAAAATCCTGGGTTTAAGTCCACTTTATACCCACAGATAACCTTCCCTCTGTCCAACAGCCTCTCGTCCAATCAGAGCCCTGTGCAGGGTTTACTTCTTCTGGCGAAGGGCTTTCATTGCATTCAATGGGGAGCGTGCAATGCTGCATCCTCCGTATCCCTGGCAGAGTGCGCGCTCCCGTCCCAGCCTATCTGAATGGATGGGGCAGGAGCGCGCACATGCCACCGGGGATGCAGCAGCTTCCCAATGCCAACAATCAGAGCCATTTGACGAATGACGTAGCCACGGCAGACTGCTCTGATGAGATGAGAGCCCGCACATGCTCAGTTGGACGGGTAAAGGCGAGTTACTACCTGCATTGGGGTTTCACACAGAAGGGGGCTCGAGCGGCCCCTGCGTCCAGGAGCTCATCTAAGGCAAGTGGATCAGAGCACCCTGGCGCCCGCATCCCCTGCTACCATCTAACGGGGAGTGTGCCCGTGCTGGTCATTCACAAATGCCTGGTGCAGGCACGCGCCTTGCTAGAGGGATAGCGGGGATGCAGCCGCAGCTCGCGCATGCACTGATGGACCAGAAAAGAAGGTGAGTGTATGGGGTGACCTAGGGGGTTTTCACACAACGGAGCGTCCCAATTTTGGATGTCCCTTGGGGAGGGAGTCAATCTATAAGATTCCCGAGCCGATCTCCGTGGGTTTTGGCCCACTTTAAAGTGGACCAAAACCCAAGATTTTGACTATCCTGGGTTTTGGTCCTTTCCCCCGGGGTACCCAAATCGGGGATGCCCTGCTGTGTGAAACCCCCCAGATCGCTGCAGCCAACTCACCTTATCCCGGCCCCATGACGTGTCTAAGAGCAGCCAGGCATTTGTGAGTGGTCGGTGCAGGCACGCTCCGTGTTAGAGGGAGACGGAGGATGTGGCCGTCAGAGCCGCTGCTCTTAGACGCCCCGTGGGACTGGGATAAGGCGAGTTGGCTGCGGTGATCTGGGGGGGTTCACACAGCAGGGTGCCCCTGGGAAAAGAAAAATGTTGACTATCCTGGGTTTTGGTCCACTTTAAGCTCGTTGCAAAAGAGGTTTTTTTTTCTTTAAAAAGTGCTACAGTGCTCCAGCAGCGAAGCCCGGCTGTCCGAAGGCTTCACCACTTCTTCAGGCGCTCCCTGGACTGCAGCTGGAGAGAACATTCCAAATTACTAATACTTCAGAATGCCAATGCCCCAGGGGGATCTTTTAGATTCCAGGGCTGCCGCTGCTGGGTTTTGTTCTGCTTTAAAATGCCAGGCATCCTTTATTCTGTGAAGTGTAATATTTTATCAAAGCTCCCGGTATCTGCAGCCTTGCGGGCGTGTTCCATAGCGGAGATGCCGCGCTGCGCCCCGCTCCTCCCCAGTGTTATCAGTGACTGGCAGCCACACACAGACATAAATCAGCCGCCAGCCCCCAGCAGTGACGCGTGAGCCTGTTTGGCAGTCGCCTGCCAGTTCCGCTCAGCGCCTCTAATCCCCGGCGCTTCCCCCCCGAATATGAGCTGGCGCCTCCCCCAGTCCCTCAGCGCCAACCTTGTTCCTGCTCTTTCATCTTCTTCTTCTCCAGCTTCTTCTCCTTCACACTGCGCAGGTTGGCTTTGCCGATCCCTCCCGCCTGGCGGATCGACTCCAGCAGAGAAGCCCGGCCGTCAGAAGGCTTCACCACTTCTTTAGGGGCTCCCTGGACCGCAGCTGGAGGGAACATATAAAATAACTGTCACACAATATAATCCCACAGAAACAGGAAGCAGGAGCTTCCCAAGGCCAAAATTAAGTTACAGTACACACATCTTAGGTTGAAGTGTCCCCCAATGCTAACTGCGATTTTGTGATAATATTCACCATCATGCTACTTCCTGTAAGTGGTGTTATAAATAATAAGCGAAGGCTTTAGTAAAAAAAAAAGAAAAATTCTGTTTTTGAGGCACTGGGCTGCGGATGAAAGGTGGCCGACATCTTAATTTAAGACTTACAAAGCTGGGGGCGTATTTCATCTTTGGAAGTCTTGAGTTTGCAAGCTAAATTTGACCCTAAGGTCAAGTAAGGGAAATGGTCATTCCGTGCTTGATTTTGGGCAATTTATGTCTAGTCAGCAAATAACTGCTGACTTGCCTCCATAAAAAGGGGTCCGGAGTGCGGTGTAAGACAGGAATTATTAACCTGTGCTTTGAGACGTCTTAGCACAGTGTGGTTGCCACGAATAATATCCTGTCTTTTCGCCGTTACTCTGAAGATTCCAAAGGCTGATGCTCAAGACAGATGACGACAGAAGCCGCTCTGTTTCGTGGTGAAGTGGTGTCGATTTCCCATTCAAGTTCCCATTGGAAAGGTGATGTTACTGAATGGTGATGCTGTATTAGTGTGTGGATATTAGGGTGTGCTACCTGTGTCAGGGACATAGTGTTGTTTTCCCACAAACCCCTTGTCTGTCGCCTCCCCTGCTCCTGGCTGATGAATCTCAGACAATGGTTGTTTCTGTGGTGATGTAATATGTATCCCACTAAGTCTTAAGCTATTTATAACTGTGTGGTGAAGTTTTCCTGTATTTATATGTATTTTTACCTTTGTTAAGCTTTCTTTCTATACATAAGTATATTGTATATACTTTTAATATCTTATTTAGAATAAAGTAATATTCTTTATTGGTTATGCTCTGATCTCTTTAAAACAATATAAAGAACCTGCATTTATATTAGTAGCCCTGCCCTGGGCATTAATTAGTAAAGTATTAGATATTTGGGTGTGTGTTTTGTCCACCAGCAAAACACACCCATGAACTTTTTAATAAGCTTCCTGTTTACCTGTCGGCAAAGCCGAGCCCTGCAGCGAGAACCCCCCGGGTGCTCCCCCATATTTACAGAAACCTCTCCAACACCTGTGTGCTTCCACAGAGTTCATATGCAAGTGGCTAGCAGCAGTTGTATGCAGACATTAATTCAATATTCATGGCCAGCCATAAATGTGGAATAAAACCCAGCTCTATCGGCCCAGGAATCTATAAGATTCCCGGACCAATCGATTCTCTCCCCCCCGGGGCATCCAGAATAGGGATGCTCCGCTGTGCGAAACCCCCTCAGGTCGCCCCATACACTTACTTCGTTTCCCGGTGCCACAGCCGCATCCCCGCTATTCCTCTAGCAGGGCACGTGCCTGCGCCAGGCATTTGCGAATGGCTGATGCGGGTACGTTCCCTGTTAGAGGCAAGCGGGGGATGCGGCCGTCAGAGCCGCTGCTCTTAGATGCACCGTGGGACCGGGAAGAGATGAGCTGGTCTCGCGTCCTGGGGGGCTTCACACAACGGGGTGCCCCCGGAGAAAGGACCAAAACCCAGGATAGTCAAAACCCTGGGTTTTGGTCCACTTTAGAGCGGATTCAAACCTAAAAGACTCCAGAACTAGGTGTCGGCTGACACTCTGAATAGATATGGCGCTGTCTGAGCCCTGCGAAAGCCTGCAAAGAAAATTTGGGATGCCCCCCGAGTGCCCTGTAAGACCTAACTAATACAATGTGCCCACCATCTGCTATACCTTTAGCAGGGTGCCTGCCAGCACTAGGCATTTGTAAATGCCTGATGTGGGCACACATCCTGTTAGAGGGTAGCGGGGAGGCGACCGGTGGTGCCTTCGGCTAATCTCAGTGTGTTGATCGGAAAGCCTCTTAAAAGGTATAGTGTGTAAATCTAGTTTAATCAACCAGAAGCCTGGAAAAAGGTTCCAGTGCAACCAATTCTCAGGGAAACCTCCCAGGCCATTCCCTAAATGTAAAAAGAATAACTAAGCTGCCTGGGGTCCGGTCACCCCGGCTTCTTCCAATGTCATCCTCAGTAAGAGGGAAAAATCTTGCTTTTGATCCTAGACCAAAGAATGGGATTCTGGCCTAAAAATCCCTGAGGGTATCCTGGGCCCCTGGCAAATAAGGCCTTCAGAACCGAGAAATGGACCCCCTGCTTAAAAAAGGTCCACAGCACCGGAATACTTACCTAAATCTTCCTGGTTCAGGAGCTAGTGGTCTGGCGCCTATCCTCATGGAGGAACACGAAAACAACTGGGGAATTGGAGGAGGAGTCAAGATTTTATTCTGTCTGATGGTCACGTGTTCCCCTTTGGTAGGAGGTCTCAAGCGTATGCTGCCCGAAGGATGTTTTGAGAAAAAAAAAGTGTTTTACTGGGAAACCTGAGGGTTTCACAGAGCAGGGCATCCTGGCTCAGCTGCCCCGAGAGCAAATACCAAAACCAGGGTTTTGGCCCACTTGAAGATTACTACTATTCAGGCAGAGGAGTAGCTGGGCTTTCTGGCACCCGGGGCAAAGATTTGAAATGGCGTCCCCCATCTGTCCTCAGGCCCCCCTTTGGTGCCCCCCTGACTTGCTGCACCCAGGGCAAGTGCCCCCCTGCTACGCCTCTGTATTCAGGGGATTGTTGCTACTTTGCAGTTAAAAGGACAATGTTGAGCAGGAGGGGCAGGCAAACAAACAATGAATGAATGAACTATGAATAAGAACCAGGTTGGCGTCCGAAATGCGTAAGAGCTGCACTATGTAGGATTGCTGTTGGGGTCTGATAATGTGTTCCTAAGGCTGTTTTTTGACTTGTTATGTATTCCAAGTATACAGCACGTCCTGCTCTAGAAGATTCCTTACACATGGGTAATACATCCACAAGATGGCGCTGGACTGCAGAAAACAGCTTGTGGCTCCTCCCGGCCCCATATAAACCAGGGACCTCCCACAAATTCCCCAGTTCTTATCTGTAGTCTGGGCTGCAAAGAATAGAAGATAGCTCTCTATGTGGCGCAGGTGAGCGGGGCTATTAGCCTGCGGCCCTGTAGGACTATTCCCACCCGTTCCGAACCCACTGCCTCCCAGCTTAGGCTGCACTGGTTCGGGTGAAGGTAGGCAGCACCGGGGTCTGGTGCTAAGGAGCGCTGCTCCAACCGCAGTCCCTGTCTTAAAGGGTAGGCGGTATAGGCCCTTATGGGATGCCCCTCCCGCTTTCTGGGGTCCCCTTATTTCCTGTCCCCCGTCTTTTAGGTTGGCTGCTGCTCTCCCTCCTCGCTCTCCCTGAGGACATCTCCGGGGGGGTGTGTGTGTGTATATGTGTGCGGCGGCGGCGGTTAAGGCTTCTTTTCTAATTCGTTGTATGTGTGTTTTACTGAATATCGCCGCCGCCGTGCGCTTGTACTGCGCTCCGCAGACGGCGGCGACATCATTGGCTGGCTATATCACGTGGGCGCGTTTTGCGCTCTTCGGGGGGGGGCCTTGCGGATGACGTTTTCCCGCGTCAATTCGTCCGCGGCCCGCCCCTCGAGGTATATGCGGGCATCATTTTGACTTTCTGTGCTGCGTGGCTGCTCTCTACCTACCGCGGTCCGTAAGTGCCCCGTGCAGTGTCTTTTTTTGTGCTGATTCATTTGAATTGTTATGCTTATGGGAATGTCTGCTTATGTCTTTCAGGCGGGTCAAACTTTTTGTGGTTTCTCCTGTCCTCTGCCCTTGATTTAGCGCTATCCTATATTGGAGAGCTATTGTACTTGTATATCTCCCACTTCCCTAGCGGGCTCTTGGGGCATCCCGGGTAGCTATATTTAGCGTTAATCCTATATTGGCCTGCGTGCCACATTAATCACCATATGGAGGCTTCTCAGGATAATGTGCTTAGGGTTCCTTCGGGACAAGCCCGGCTGTGTATTGCATGTGGGGTATCCCTTGTAAATGATGATGTCAGGATGTGTGTACCCTGCGCCCAGCAGGTGCTTGCGCTGCAGTCTTGGTTACCTGTGGCTGGGCCTGCGCCCCTTCTGGCTTCGCCTATCCCCCCACACTTACATCTGACTCCTAGTGAGGTGCATACCAGTGGGGAGTCTGGCCAGCATTGAAAAGCATATTGCTGGGTCTGCCCCGCGTAAGGCTTCTGCTAAGAAGCGGCATTTTTCATCTGCCGTTTCAAATATTTCCTCCTCCATTGGAAAGAGAGACTTTCCTGGTTATACTCCCTTGGAGGAAGGGGAATTGTTTTCAGATTCAGAATCATCTGTGGAGCAGCCTAAGGTTTATGGTAATGGTCTGGGGCTGACCCATGGTCCTTAGATGACACTGACAGGCTTTTGGCTCATATTTTTGAAGTGCTCTGTATTTCCCCTCCTGCCGTGGCTCCGCAGCAGCAGGGTGAGCTTTTTCATACGGCTAGACCACGCTTGGAGTTTCCTGAACAAACTCACTTTAATAATCTGGTGCTCAAAGAATGGGAAAGGCCTAGCAAGCTCCCTGGGGTGCCAAAGAGTTGGGATAGGAGGTATCCCTTTCCCGCTGAGGTGGTTAAGCGTTGGTCATGTCATCCCGAAGTGGAAAGGCTTCGGCTCTTTGCTCACGTCTGGAGGCTTCACGTCTCAGACCGGTGGATTCAGGAGGTAGGGTCCTCCGGTTACAAGATAGAGCTTGCAGCCTGGCCACCCCCAAGATTTATCAAATCCTGGATGGCTCAAAACCACCTGTTGGCTCAGGGTCTGTGCCTTGCTGTTCAAAATCTTTTGGAGTTGGGGGTCATCTGCCCGGTGCCTTTCAGGGAAAGGGGCAGAGGCTTCTATTCCAATCTTTTCACTGTCTGCAAAAAGGACGGGTCCCTCAGACCCATCCTGGATTTAAAGCGCCTCAACAAGTTTGTCAGATTCAGGCATTTTCGCATGGAAACCCAGCGCTCTGCAGTCAATTTACTGTGCCCGGGCGACTTCATGACATCTGTAGACATCAAGAATGCTTACCTTCATGTACCAATTTTTCCAGGTCATCAAAAATTTCTCAGGTTCGCTCTGGGAGATCTGCACTGTTTGTAGCCTTGCCTTTCGGTCTCACCTCGGCTCCCAGGGTCTTCACCAAGGTACTGGCGGAAGAAATGGCTCTACTGAGATCTCAGGGCATTCGCATTCTTCCTTGGACGACATTCTCATCACGTCTCAGTCCTTCCAGCAGGCAGAGCTGGATACCCAGAGGGTGGTGTCCACACTGGAGTCCTTCGGCTGGGTGATCAACCACCCCAAGTCTTCCCTGTCCCCGTCCTTGGTGAGGTCCTTTCTGGGCATGACTCTGGATACGTCTCAGGTCAAGATCCTTCTCCCTCAGCAGAAGGTGGAGTGTCTTCAAGCTCAGGCCCAACTTCTTCTGTCTTGCCCTCATCCCTCCATACGGCAGGGGATGCAGCTGGTGGGCCTGATGGTGTCTTGCTTCGAGGCGGTTCCATTCGCTCAGTTTCATATGAGACCTCTTCAACTATGGGATCGGGACCCCGTGTCCCTGGATCAGGTGTTTGTTCTGTCCCCTCTGGCCAGGCGGTCTCTCTCGTGGTGGCTGGACTCAAGAAACCTGTTGGTGGGCAGATCTTTTCTGACCCCTTGCTGGGAGACAGTCACCACGGATGCCAGTCTGACTGGTTGGGGGGGGGGGGGGCTTCTTGAAGGCCCTGCAATTCCAGGGTCAGTGGGTACCTCAGGAGGCCCATACTCCTATCAACATTTTGGAGCTAAGGGCGATAAGGTTGGTTCTCGCTCAATTGACTCCACACCTTCGGGGTCAGGCTGTTCAGGTCCGCTCGGACAACCAGACAGCGCTTGCCTACATCAATCATCAGGGACCCGGAGCAAGAGGGCCCTCAAGGAAGTGTCCCTGATTCTGTCCTGGGCGGAGGAGAATGCCCCCTGTCTCTCAGCTGTGTACATCCCGGGGGTGGAGAATATGGAGGCAGATTCCCTCAGCAGGGGGATGTCTCGTCTGGGGGAGTGGTCCCTCAGCAGTAGGGTGTTTCTCTCCCTGTGCCACCGTTGGGGGTGGCCGGATGTGGATCTGTTTGCGGCCCGTCACAATCACAAGCTTCCAGTTTTTGTCTCTCTGTCCCAGGATCCTCTGGCCTTGGCCATGGATGTGCTAGCAATGTCTTGGAAGAGCTTTCAGCTCCTTTATGTGTTTCCTCTGTTCCCTCTGCTGGGCAGGGTGCTGCGTAAGATCTCCCAGGAAGGGGTGCCAACCATTCTGGTGGCCCCCCGTTGGCCAAGAAGAGTATGGTTCGCAGACATCGTGCAGTTGGCAGTAGATCAGTATGCCCTGCCCAAGGTTCCAGATCTGCTCACCTAAGGACAGCTACACCATCCCAATTTACAAACGCTGGCTTTAACGGCCTGGCTGCTGAAACCTCCATCTTGATGGAAAAGGGTCTGCCTGCCTCTGTTGTTAATACCATGATTCAGGGTAGGAAGAAGTCCTCGTCATCTATCTACTATAGGGTCTGGCATGCTTACATTGACTGGTGTGAATCTAGGTTGCTTCCCTGTCGGGTGTTTTCTATCCCCAGGATTCTGGAATTCCTGCAACATGGTTTGGATTTGGGTCTTCAACTTAGTACCCTCAAAGGTCATTCCTCAGCCTTGGCTATTTTCTTCCAAAGATCTTTTGCCAATCATCGTCTGGTTAAGACCTTTTTTCAGGGGGTTACTCACGTGCATCCTCCTCGTAAGCCTATGTTACCAGTCTGGGATTTGAACTTGGTCTTATCTGCCTTGCAGGGGTCTCCCTTTGAGTCCTTGCGTGTGGCCCCCGTTGTCTATTTTGACACTTAAGGTAGCCTTTTTGGTGGCTGTCACTTCTGTTAGGCGTGTTTCTGAGTTGGCGGCGCTTCCTATTAAACCTCCTTACTTTGAGAGACACCAGGACAAGGTGGTGTTTCGTTTTAAGCCAGATTTTCTGCCTAAGGTTGTGTCTGCTTTTCACCTCAATCAGGACATTGTCTTGCCTTCTTTGTGCCCTAATCCCAGTAACTCTAAGGAGCAGGTATTACATTCTCTGGATGTGGTTAGAACCCTGAAGTTCTATCTGGTGGCTACTGAACCTTTCAGGAAGACTGATGCTCTTTTTGTTCTCCCTTCTGGGCCTAGGAAGGGTCTGGCTCCAGCTAAGTCCACCATCAGTAAGTGGATCCGTCAGGCTGTGATTCAGGCCTACTCTGCTAAGGGGAAGGAACTTCCTTTCCGCCTTACTGCTCATTCTACTCATGCTATTGGTGCCGCTTGGGCTTTTCAGCACCAAGCTTCTGTTGAACAAGTTTGTAAGGCCGCTACTTGGTCTTCTGTTCATACCTTTTCTAAGTTTTACAAGGTTGATGTTAGGGCCTCAGCTGATGCTGCTTTTGGCCGCAAAGTTCTGCTGGCGGCAGTGGTTTAAACTGCCCGCTGTTGCTTTTGGGGATCCCACCCTACCTTACGGACACTGCTATTGGATGCCCCATGTGTAAGGAATCTTCTGGAGCAGGATGTGCTGTATACTTGGAATAAAAAAATTCTGTAATTACTCACCTGTAGAATTGGTATTATGAGTATACAGCACGTCCTGTTCCATCCCACCCTCATTATTCTTAGTTACCTTTGTATGGTGATTGTTCATTTTGAATTATGGATATTATAGTTCTCCCGGCTTCTTGTTAACTGCTTGTCAATACTGGGGAATTTGTGGGAGGTCCCTGGTTTATATGGGGCCCGGAGGAGCCACAAGCTGTTTTCTGCAGTCCAGCGCCATCTTGTGGATGTATAACCCATGTGTAAGGAATATTCTGGAACAGGACGTGCTGTATACGTATAATACCAATTCTACAGGTGAGTAATCACAGAATTGTATTTTTTTAAAAAGGACTCCAAGAAATATTGATTTTAAGGTGTGCCGACCCTTGAACTGTTTCTTGCAGACAAACCTGTGAGGCATGTGACCAACATAACCAATCAAGTACCGACTATGACCAAGAGACATATCCAATGCGTTTGCCACAACTGCTTTAACCCTTCCCCGGTCAGGTCCACTTTAGTAACCCTCTCTTACCAGAGCTGCCATTGTCCACGTCGCCTCCGGCTGGCGCAGGTGCTGCGGTAACTGGCTGTGCTGGCGGCAGCGCAGGAGCGGAGGCGGTAGGGGGTGCGGGTGGTGGAGGCGGCGGCGGCGGTGGAGGCGGGGGAGGTGGTGGTGGGAGGAGCTGTCCATCATGAATATCTGAAATGACAATATTTGCACACGTCTGTGATACACATCTTCCATTTTAAGTATGTCCCTTAAAGAGGAAGTTCAAGTTTTTTAACCCCCCCTCTAGACACCCCTAACTTCCCCCGGGTGTTAAAATTATAAAACAACTCACCCAACTGCCCAAAATTCTCCCTCAAAACCAACAGGGGGCGGGGCTCTGAATAGAAGTCGCACACTTGCGTGGCAGGCCAGTACAGCCAGACTGATGCACCCGATTGGTTGACTGATTGACTGACGTGTGACTCAAGGTGTCTCTTGATTGACACTGATGCAGATTGCACCCTCCCCCCCCCCCCCCCCCCCAGGGAGTTGGTTTTTAGGTTATTGCCCGAATTGGGTTCGGCACAGGGGAGAGAGTGAGCGGCGAATCCAAAGTGCTCGCACTTCCTATTTAAACCGGACCTTCACCACGATTTAATGAAAAGCCCAAACCCTTAAAAAACGATTCACCAGCATCTAAAATTAATATATTTTAGGTTTTTAGTCACTTACTTATTATTCTTTCCCCCACTGGGCTGCAACTCTGTTCAGGACTCTAGTATACGGGCGCCACCATCTTGACTCAGAAGGATCACACAGACTGAGAAGAGGAGAGCGGGATAAAGTACAGGGGGCGGGGTTATAGCTTTAACCAAGTTGTATACATCTAAATGTATGTATCTCCGCGGGACTTGTAGTATTATAGTTTTCACCACGTGGATCAGTGTATTATCCACCACCTGATGTTCAAAAAACGTACCAGATACCGGTGTTAATTAGGCTTTGTAAAATTCCAATCCCAAGTCCTTATTATTCGATTTTCATATAACCCCTTAGGATCACAATTCCTTATTTGTCAGTTTCCATAGATCTCACTGGGGTTACCGTTTCTTATATAAGGCTTCCTTTAATTAATAACGGACCAGTATATAGCTTAAAAGAGGTGCTCCTCATTTATTCATTAACCAACACTTAAGACTGTGAGGTGGAAGCTTCCCTTCCCTCCGAGTCCCTCTACCCGTCTCGTGTCTCTCTCAGCTGTCTGTGTTTATCTCCGAGCCCCAGGCCTCTGAGCTCGGCAGCCGCCGGCTTTCTTCGAGGTCACGTGATCGGCAATAGGCTCCGCCCAACGCGTTTCGTCATAGGACTTAATCATGGCCTATGATTAAGTCCTATGACGAAACGCGTAGAGTATGCAGTAGATGCAGGTAGGATGATTTTTAATGTGAGCAACCTGTATGTACAGGGGGGGGGGACATATAAGATAGGCTCTTATTCAGAGTGAAGGTCCGCTTTAAAAAGAGACAGTGCAGCCAATGCCAAAAAGCTCACCCGAGTCCTGTCCTATGCGCCTCTCTTGCAGCGAGCAGTAGGTGCTTTAGCAGGTCACAAATTTTGCCCTTCCTTTTCACTCCATTCCTTTATGACACAGGGCCCGGACACCCCGATACCTCAGCACTTCCAGCAATCAGCGATTTATGCCGCGTATACCAATGCATGGCATAAAGCCATTGTTTTGAATGTGTCCATGTCCCTGGCTCCTCTGTGTAGTACCCACGGCTCCCCGCAGGAGCACGCACAGCTGCAGGGATACCGGGTATGCGGTGCCGACCTGCGATCGCCCCCAAGGGTTTGGAGAAAGATAAGGGGGGGCTTGTGGGCGACCTGGGGGTGGCTCGCAAAGTTGGAAATGCAGAATCAGCATGCCCCAGGGGCACCAAACCGTCCGGTCCTGGAGATTTTTAGGCTCCAGAGCCGGAATCGGCAGCGATAGGTCCACTTTAATACCCTCCATTAAAAAAAAAAAAGTGCAATTCCCCTTGAAGATACGTCTACCTGACCTGGAGGGTTCTACAACCTCAGCGCTCCAGGGGAACCAAATTGGCCGGTCCTGGAGATTTTTAGGCTCCAGATCCAGCATTGTCGGTGATAGGTCCACTTTAATACCCTCCATTAAACAAAAGTGCAATTCCCCTTGAGGATACTCCTATCTGACCTGGAAGGTTCTACAACCTCAGCATTTCAGGGGAACCAAATTGGCCAGCCCTGGAGTATTTTATACTCCTTCCCCTTGAAGATACTCATACCTGACCTAGAAGGTTCTACAACCTCGGCGCTCAAGGGGCACCAAATTGGCCGCCTTTTAGAGTCCAGGGCCGGCATCGGTAGTGATAGGTCCACTTTATTATCCTCCATTAAATAAAAAAAAGTGCAATTCCCCTTGAAGATACTCCTACCTGACTTGGAAGGTTCTACGACCTCAGTGCTGAACGTCGGGAGCTCGGGAATCGGCCCGCCCGGAGCCGACGGAGCGATGCCGGGCCCCAGGTCGGCGCTATACATGAGGTCATCGGCCACCCCGGGCAGGTCGGGTAAGTAATACGGGACATCGATCTCCGGGACTTGACCCAGATCCGGGACGTAAAAGTAATTCTCAGCTGTCTGTAAAGAAAAAAAGGGAAGGAATCAGATTTAGTGCCTTTTTTATGAAGCTCTAGCGCCAGGTAGCGCCTTGTAAGCGGCAGGTGAACGCCGGACACAGCACTCAATTACACATTTCTGAAGCGGAATCTGGTGAGCATCTGGAACAACGCCATGTAGCGTCCGATTCATCATTATCCCAGGCTCAGCGTCGGCGTTCAGCCTTGCAGAGCGCCACATATTACCTGGCGCTACCTGCCGCTCTCCCATACATTTCTATGGATGATCCTTAAATCCCTTTCCTGAGCCCAATTTTTTTTTTTTTTTTAAATAAATTTTCTAAACTTTCTGACATGTATCTTGGGCATTTTTTTTTTTACATTTTTTAAACCTTTTTTGATTTTTTATATTTTTATGCAGAATTGTCCTTACATGTCTGGTATTAAAGTGTTCATGTTACAATGTAATAACAATGTAATTCCATATGTTTTCGCTTTGTTACTAGTGGATACATAAACAGCCATTAATCACACAGCGTCTGGCGCTATGGGCGCCTACATGATTTTGAGCGCTGGTGCTGTGTGAGGCTGTTTTTTTTCAGTCACATTGAGCTGGTGCTACAGTTCACTCTCATACAGTGTAGTACTGTGACTCACACATCATATTCATCAATGCCAAACAGCGACTGAGGCGCTCTGAAACAAAGATCCATGGCCGAGCACAGCGACTACTAGCGGTCGCTCTGAAATCCTCGCTACAGACGCTCATCTGTCGCTACCTGGCGTTAGTAATGAATCAGCCTGCCCATATCACGCTCAGTGGTGCTCAACAGATCCCTCACCTGTCGCTCCAGCTGCTCCCGCTTAGTGATGGAGAGGGGCGCGTCAAACAGCCGGTCCTCATCCTCCCCCTCCAGAGCCTGGTTAGTGCGGGTGACCACTCCGGCCAGGGGGTCCAGTAACACGTATTTCTTATAACTGGAGGGAGGAACACACAGGAGAGTCCATTAGGGACCAGTTAGAATACTGTGTGCAGTTCTGGAGACCTTACCTGCAAAAAGACATTATTCTAATAGAACGGGTCCAAAGGCGGGCAACAAAAATGGTGGAAGAACTTAAACTTAAATCAGGAGAGACTTAAAGAACTTAATCTGTACAGTCTGGAGGAAAGAAGGGAGAGGGGGACATGATGGAGACCTTTATATATGTGACAGGATTGAAAAAGGTTCAGGAGGGAAGTGTTTCTAAGAAGAAACTTAATGATAGAACAAGGGGCCCAACCTGAAGCTGGTCGGGGGGGAAGATCAGGAGCAATGTTAGAAAATATTATTTTACAGAAAGAGTAGTAGATGCTTGGAACAAACTTCCAGCAGAGGTAGTTGAAAAATCAACAGTCACTGAATTTAAACATGTCTGGGATAAGCTTCCATCTATCCTAAGATAAAGAGAACATACAGTATACACATAAGATACAGAGACCATACAGTATACACATAAGATACAGAGCACATACAGTATATACATAAGATACAGAGAACATACAGTATATACATAAGATACAGAGAACATACAGTATACACATAAGATACAGAGACCATACAGTATACACATAAGATACAGAGAACATACAGTATACACATAAGATACAGAGCACATACAGTATATACATAAGATACAGAGCACATACAGTATATACATAAGATACAGAGAACATACAGTATACACATAAGATACAGAGAACATACAGTATACACATAAGATACAGAGAACATACAGTATACACATAAGATACAGAGAACATACAGTATATACATAAGATACAGAGAACATACAGTATATACATAAGATACAGAGAACATACAGTATACACATAAGATACAGAGAACATACAGTATATACATAAGATACAGAGAACATACAGTATATACATAAGATACAGAGAACATACAGTATACACATAAGATACAGAGAACATACAGTATACACATAAGATACAGAGAACATACAGTATACACATAAGATACAGAGAACATACAGTATATACATAAGATACAGAGAACATACAGTATATACATAAGATACAGAGAACATACAGTATACATATAAGATACAGAGAACATACAGTATATACATAAGGGCAGACTAGATGGAGCGTATGCTCTCCTTCTGCTGTCACCCTTCTATGTTTCTAGGGGGCGCGGGCACATGCAGCTTTTTAGGCAGGGTCACTTTTTGGAGCCGAAAAATACCATTTTGTGAATACTCACCTTGTAAAATGGGTATTATGAGTATGTCACACACCCCGCTTCAAGAATCCATAACGTGGGTAATATCGTCCTGAAGAGGGCGTTCCTGCAGAGATGATAGCAAAAGAAAGCCCCTCCCTGATCCATAAATACCTGGGACCTCCCACTCACCACCCAGTATACAGAAGCAGTAAGGTAAGGGACCAGGAAGAGGCAAATATAAACAACAACCACGCAAAGTTCGCAATAAAGAGGATCCTGAATACAAAAGGGCGGGTTGAAGCGGGGTGTGTGACATACTCATAATACCCATTTTACAAGGTGAGTATTCACAAAATGGTATTATTCTTAGTATGTCACACACCCCGCTTCAAGAATCCATAACATGTGGGACATCCAACAGCAGTGTCCATAACAAGGGCGGGGATCCAAAACTAGGCAACAATGCACAACCTTAAACCACAACAGCTTGCAAAACTTTGCGGCCAAAAACAGCATCCGCTGATGCCCTAACATCAACCTTGTAAAACTTGGAAAAGGTGTGAACCGAAGACCAGGTAGCGGCCTTACAAACTTGTTCAACAGAAGCCTGGTGCTGAAAGGCCCAGGACGCACCAACTGCACGAGTAGAATGAGCAGTAACACGAAAAGGGGGACTCCTCCCCTTGGCAGAATAGGCCCCAATGATGGCCTGACGAATCCATTTACTAATGGAAGATTTGGCAGGAGCCAAACCTTTCCTAGGCCCGCAGGGCACCACAAAGAAAGCATCAGTCTTACGAAAGGAAGACGTAACCTCCAGATAATGTTCCACAACACGAACTACATCCAAGGAATGCAATGCCCTTTCCTCGTCGTCGCTGGGATTTGGGCATAGAGAGGGCAAAACAATGTCCTGAATCAGATGAAACTCCGAGACCACTTTAGGAAGAAAATCCTGCTTGAAACGAAAGACAACCTTGTCCTGATGTTTCTCGAAGTACGGAGCTGTAATGGATAAAGCTGCCAACTCAGAAACACGCCTAACCGAAGTGATAGCCACCAAAAAGGCCACCTTTTGGGTAAGAGAAGACAAAGCTATCTCATTCAAGGGCTCAAACGGAGGGCCCTGGAGAGCAGAAATAACCAGGTTCAAATCCCAAACTGGAACAAAAGGCTTCCTAGGAGGCCGAACATGTGTAACACCTTGGAAAAAGGTCTTGACTAAGGGATGAAGTGCAAAAGACCTTTGGAAGAACACCGCCAGGGCAGAAACCTGCCCTTTCAATGTACTAAGCTGGAGCCCCAGATCTAGACCATGTTGGAGAAACTCTAAAATTCTAGGAATGGAGAACTCTCGACAAGAGAAAGACCTACTTTCTCAAAAAGACCTTCCTCCTTCAAGATGGCGGTTTCAGCAGCCATGCCGTCAAAGCCAGCGATGGTAAATTGGGATAGCGCAGCCGACCCTGGGTGAGCAGGTCTGGCAGCAGAGGCAGGGCGAACTGATCCTCTGCCAGTCTTACAAGATCTGCGAACCAAACTCGCCTTGGCCACCTTGGGGCCACCAGAATTGCCGAAGCACCATCCAAGGCCAGTTTGCGCAGCACTCTGGCTAGCATTGGGAACGGAGGAAACAGGTAAAGGAGCCCCAGATCCCTCTAGTTTAGAGACATGGCATCCACTGTCAGAGCCAGAGGATCCTGCGAGAGAGACACAAAGACTGGAAGCTTGTGATTGTGACGAGAAGCAAAGAGGTCCACCGCTGGGACCCCCCACCTGAGACATATCGAACGAAACACCTTGGGACTGAGAGACCACTCCCCCTGACGAGAGGAGGCCCTGCTCAGCAAGTCCGCCTCCGTGTTCTCCACTCCCGGAATGTAGACTGCTGAGATACACGGGACGTGGGTCTCTGCCCAGTCCAGAATCAAAGACACTTCCCTGAGGGCACTCCTGCTGCGAGTCCCTCCTTGGTGATTGATGTAAGCAACCGCCGTTCTGTTGTCCGACCGGACCTGAACTGGCAGGCCTCTCAACTGATGAGTCAAGCGAAACAGAACCAACCTGATGGCTCTCAACTCCAGAACATTAATGGGCTCGTGAGCCTCCCGCGGGCCCCACAAACCCTGAAACTGGAGGTCCTTCCAAACACCCCCCCAACCTGACAGACTGGCATCCGTGGTGACTGTTTCCCAACACGGAGCCAGAAAAGATCTGCCCTTCAACAGATTGACCGACCCCAGCCACCATTGCAGGGATCGACGAACTCGGGGAGTCATCAGGAAGGACTGATCCAACGATAGAGGAGACTTGTCCCAAACCTTCAACAGATGAAGCTGAAGCGTCCTAGTGTGAAACTGCGCAAAGGGAACTGCCTCGAATGAGGCCACCATTAACCCCACCAGCCTCATCCCTAACCGGATGGTCGGATGAGGGGTAGACAAGAGAAGCCGAACTAACTCCTGAATCAAAAGAATCTTGGCCTGGGGTAGAAACACCCTGGCCTGTGAAGTGTCCAGAGACATTCCCAGAAAGGTCAGAATTCTGGACGGAGAAAGAGAAGACTTGGGGTGGTTGATCACCCAACCGAACCTTTCCAGAGTGGACACCACCACTCTGGTGTCCAACTCCGCTTGGTTGAAGGAAGAGACCATGATCAGTAGATCGTCCAAATAGGGCACGATGCGGATACCCTGGCCTCTGAGCAGAGCCATCACCCCCGCTAGCACCTTGGTGAACACCCGAGGAGCTGAGGTGAGACCGAAAGGAAGTGCCACAAACTGAAAGTGCCGATCCTCCACCACGAACCTGAGAAACCTCTGGTGTGCTGGAAAAACCGGAACGTGTAGATAAGCATCCTTGATGTCTATGGACGTCAGAAAGTCTCCCTGACGAAGAGAGTGAATGGCCGAACGCAGCGTTTCCATGCGGAATTTCCTCGGCCGGATGAACCTGTTGAGAAACTTCAGATCCAAGATGGGTCGGACCAACCCGTCCTTCTTGGGTACCGTGAACAGATTGGAATAAAAGCCCCTGCCCCGATCTGAAGGGGGCACTGGGCAAATGACAGCCATGTCCAGAAGATTCTCTACTGCCACCAGGAGCCCCTGCGCCGCTAGAGGCTCCGACGGCATCCGATACCTGACAAATCTGGAAGGGGGGCGGAGCTCGAACTCCAGCTTGTAGCCGGAAGACACCACTTCCCGGATCCATCTGTCCGAGACTTCTTGATCCCAGATCTGAGAGAAGTGCTGCAGCCGTCCCCCCACCCGCATGGGTGAGGGCGCCCCCTCATTGCTGAGCCGGCTTAGCAGCCGGTTTGGGCTTAGAGCCCCAACTGTATCCAGAACGGGCACGTCCTCTGCCCCTGTTTCCGGAATCTCCTCTGGAAGAGGGAAATGCAGAACCCTTACCAGATCTGGCCCCCCGAAAGGAGGGGGTAAAGGCAGGCGCCCCCCGAAAAGGGCGGCGTTGTTTCTTACGTTGAGGTAACCTACCACCCTTGGTGACAGAGTCCAATGTCTCTCCAAAGAGCCGTAGACCAACAAAGGGTAAAGCCGTGATTTTTTGGACATAAAATCGGCCGCCCACTGGCGCAACCACACCGACCGCCGAATAGCCACAAGCAGAGCCGACGTCCTACCACACATCATCAAAGTGTCATCCAAGGCAGTCAACACAAAGGATAGAAACAACTCACACCGTTTAAGGCTAAGGAACTCGTTACTACCAGGACGAAGCCCTGAAGAAGTCAACAGGTCCCTGACCACAGACCTGGTAGCCAACACCATTAGCTCCGAAGCGCACACAGGCCGGATGGCCGACCCAATGCTAGTAAAGCCATGAGAAGCCATCTGATCAATACGTTTATCCTCTCCATCTTTGAGAGTGGAACAATCAGGTCTGTTTAAAACCGAGGAGTTAGACAACCCCAAAACCGGTGCATCCACCTCGGGGGGAGATGCCCAGCGCTTGACCGCCTCAGAAGGAAAGGGATATTTTCTATCCCACCCCTGAGGGATGCCAGGGAGCCGAGCCGGCCTATCCCATTCCTTGCCAATGATTCTATCAAAATGGCGTTGCGTAGGAAACTCCAGGCGCGGCCTGGATTCCTCAAACAATTCACCTTTCCGCTGTGACGCCTCCTCGGGAGGGGGAAATATTCAGAACTTCCAGCACGAGAGACAGAGCGTGAGGAGAGTCCAAGGATCTCCCTAAATCAGAAAGCTCGGCATCAGCGCCAGCAGACTGCTCATCATCCGAAAATTCTGAACCCTCATCAACTTCCCCCTCCTCTAGCTGAGGATAATCAGACCAATCCAGATTGTCTCTGTCATCAAGATCATCCACCGGCGGAGCCGGCGACAAATGCTTTCTCTTAGACGGAGCCTTACGGGCGACCGAGCTAGAGAGCATTTTCTCAAGGCTAGCCAATCTGGCACACATCTCGGATTGCAGGTCCCTGCCCATGACCACGTCACACGGGGCACGAGTCAAGGCGGGAGGGGGAGTTGAGGTGGCCGGCTGTGCTGACCCCGCCGCTTGGGGTTCGGACTGCCGCGTAATAGTTTGCTGTGCACATGGTATACACAGTAACACATCATCCCCAGTAATGGAAATCCCACACAACATACACTTTTTGGGATGCCCCGAAGGGGTCCCAGTCCCAGTATCCGGGGATGCCTCCATAAGGTGAATTTTGAGTGGTCGCTATGACCCAGGGAATTACGCCAGTTAGACAACCCGGGATGCCCCTTTAATGTCCCGAGTGGGAGGATTTGTGATGCTAAAATGGACCTCAGGAGAGACCTTCCAATACTACAGAAGATCCTCCTGGATAACCTTCACCTAAAAGACAGAGAGAGACCCAAAAGTCCCTACAATAAGACTTAACAGATAAAGAAAAGAAGAAATAAATGAGGCCCACAGGGCCACTCACAGACGCTGCGGTGAACGATCCACCTCAGAACAATGGCGATTTCTGAGGTGAAGTGAAGAGAAGAAGAACTGCCTTGTCAGGGGCGTGGTCTGCGCAGCCCGCGCAAAGCTGATCTGTGCCCCCTAAGCTGCCTAGTAACAGGGAGCCCAGCTCCGCAGCGGCGCCAGTACAGAGGAGGGCGGAGCCGCGGCGACGCGCCGAAAGCCCGGCTCCGCCCCCCCTTCCAGTGTGAATGAAGCGTGAGGGAAGAAGTCCCTCACGCACCAGCCCAGAGACAGCTCTAGCGGAGCACCCGCCCCGCTCGCTGCGGCGAGGAATGAATGAGAGAACGGGGGCTGGCCGCGGCAGAGCGCCGAGTGCCAGCCCCGCCCCCCCAAAGCGTGTGAGGTAAAAAATTTACCTCACAGACTGAAAAACCCCGGCACCCGGCTGCAATGACAGCCGCGGTGCTGCAACATAGTAACAACAGTGCAACCAATTCATTGAGGGATTACTTCCAGACGCTCCACATCAACAAGAGAAAGTGAATAAAGAGAAAGAGAATAAAGCTAACCCCTATGAGAGGAACCCCCAGCCCCCATAGTTGGTAAAGGGAAGGGCCCCCCCCCCCCAGGGGAAAAGTCAAGGGACGGGGCATCCCAAACCGGGATCACCTACCCGGTATGACCGCCTACCCTCTCTTTTAGGGTCTCACGGTAGAGCTCTGCTCCTCAGCACCAGAGGTGCCAATGTACCCTCGCTCGGGCCAGCAGCCAAGACTGTGGAGGCATGTAATCTGAGGTAAATTTTGGGACAAACAGGGGTCCGAGCGGAAATAGACAAAATAAGAGGCCGGGAGTTACCCCGGCTACCTGAAATCCCCCTGTGCAAGGAGGAGCCATCATCTTCTGACTTGCTCGCCGTCTGCAGAGATGGAAAACTGGGTGGTGAGTGGGAGGTCCCAGGTATTTATGGATCAGGGAGGGGCTTTCTTTTGCTATCATCTCTGCAGGAACGCCCTCTTCAGGTCGATATTACCCACATGTTATGGATTCTTGAAGCGGGGTGTGTGACATACTAAGAATATGGGTTATAACTAATTTTAAATGAAAATGAGATTACTCACAGATTCTCCGTTGTGTTGAAAAGCAGTAGAGAGCTGATGGAGTTGATGTTGCGGGGGAGGCTGCCCAGACCCTCCTCGGCTCCTTCTTCCTCCTGATGCTTGGAGCCGCTATAGACAGGGTAATACTTCAGCTTCTCCTGTAGGGGGAGCCAAGATAAGGGGAACTAATGAGATCAAGCAGCCTGCTCGACTTATCCTGTTGCTGACAATCATTCTCTAGCGCTGGGGCTCTGGGTGTGCCCGGCAAAGCTAATGCAGCGATTGGTTTACCAGCGGCCCGTGCGCGGTAGACAGGGCTGCTTGTTGGTTGTTTTAAAGCGGACCAAAACCCACATTTTTAACTGGCATCCCCTGAATTGCTCCCCCCATGAAGATTACCGTTTGCCAATTTTCACTGCTCCTGCTTCGCTCTAATCCCAGATAATGGCGCCTGTTTTAACTGTAAAGCTCCGCCTCCTCCATTCATTGGCACTGTTGTGTATGGCAATGATGTCATAGCCACACCTATGCAGTGACTGATCACCTGACATCTCACAGAGAGGGACAGCAAAAAAATCAGCGGTCCAGGACAATTCAAACGGCAAAAATATTCAATTCTAGTTCTACACAAGAAGGGAGTATCGGCAGGGGCCAAATGTATTTCACAAGTACAGTGGGTTTGGTCCGCTTTAAGTGTGGGGCATCCCGAATGGACATGCACCCTTGCATGCTGCACATGACTTTTAAAATTGCTTTAAAGCGGAACAAAACCCACCAGCAGCTGGCCTGGAATCTAAAAAGATTCCCGTCTTTCCCATCCTTTCCCAAATCGGGATGCCTCCCGGTCTGAAACCCCCCAGGTCACCAGTAATCTCTTACCTTTCTCTGGTCCAACGGCACCTGCTCAGGCTCTTGTCCAATGAGAGCCGCCTGCTATGACCAAGTCATTCCCCCCAGGTCACTGGTAATCTCTTACCTTTCTCTGGTCCAATGGCACCTGCTCAGGCTCTTGTCCAATGAGAGCCGCCTGCTATGACCAAGTCATTCCCCCCAGGTCACTGGTAATCTCTTACCTTTCTCTGGTCCAGCGGCACATGCTCAGGCTCTCGTTCAATGAAAGCCGCCTGCTAGGACTACATAATTCGGCAGACGGCTTTCAATGTTTTGAACGGGGAGCGCGGGCTGCCGCGTCCTCGGCGGGTGTGCGCTCCCACCCCAGCAGTTCAGATAGTTTGGGGCAGCAGGGCGCACGAGGCCTGCGATATGGGGTATGCGGCAGTGTATGCTCCCCATTAAAGTCAATAAGAATCGTTTACCAAAAGAGGTAAACATAGCGAACAGCTCTCATTGGCCGATTGGAGCACCGCCATCTTGCTTCAGCCGCCCGTAAAGTGCGATCCCGCTCACGTGAATGGGTGGGAGCATGCACAGCGCAGGGACTGTGCTCTACAGACGGAATCAGGCAGCCAAAGCAGGATAGCAGGCGCTGGATTGCGGGCCCCTGCTTTAGCGCTAGGGAAGGGCGGGGCTTTTAAAACGAACAGTTTGGCTGGCCTTTAATGCCTCTAAGGATCTCCAGTCCAAAATAAAACAGCCAATAGGTACCTACCTAAGGCCAGCTTTATCACTGGTGGCAGCCCCCAATTCCCCATGTGACCACCGGCTATTTATTGGCTGCTACATGTTATGTGGGCCAGATGGGCCCCTCTGTAGTACAGCTCATGTCCGGGCCCCATACAATACCTTTGGTAAGCAGCAGTGTGTAGAAGGCGCTTACCTGCAGTGTCTGCTCATCCAGCGGCCGGTGCTTGCTCTGGATTTTGTGTCTCTTCTCTGTGAAGACATCCTCAGCACCGCTAAAGATGGAGGTGTACTCCTGGAGGCGCTCCGGGGCCGGGTACTTAGCGCTGGAGAAAACCTGGACGGGATTCACAGATGTCAGAGATTCCCAAGCCTGAGCCCAACCCATCTACAACCCAAACCTCACTCTCCTGAGACTGCTGCCGATCCAAGATGTTTGTATATATTATACACAGCGATTAGATCCCCTCTAAGGCGTCTCTTTGTATTGGCCTTGTATATATTATACACAGTGATTAGATCCCCTCTAAGGCGTCTCTTTGTATTGGCCTTGTATATATTATACACAGTGATTAGATCCCCTCTAAGGCATCTCTTTGTATTGGCCTTGTATATATTATACACAGTGATTAGATCCCCTCTAAGGCGTCTCTTTGTATTGGCCTTGTATATATTATACACAGTGATTAGATCCCCTCTAAGGTGTCTCTTTGTATTGGCCTTGTATATATTATACACAATGATTAGATCCCCTCTAAGGCGTCTCTTTGTATTGGCCTTGTATATATTATACACAGTGATTAGATCCCCTCTAAGGCGTCTCTTTGTATTGGCCTTGTATATATTATACACAATGATTAGATCCCCTCTAAGGCGTCTCTTTGTATTGGTCTTATATATATTATAAACAGTGATTAGATCCCCTCTAAGGCGTCTCTTTGTATTGGTCTTATATATATTATACACAGTGATTAGATTCCCTCTAAGGTGTCTCTTTGTATTGGCCTTGTATATATTATACACAGTGATTAGATCCCCTCTAAGGCGTCTCTTTGTATTGGTCTTATATATATTATACACAGTGATTAGATTCCCTCTAAGGTGTCTCTTTGTATTGGCCTTGTATATATTATACACAATGATTAGATCCCCTCTAAGGCGTCTCTTTGTATTGGTCTTATATATATTATAAACAGTGATTAGATCCCCTCTAAGGCGTCTCTTTGTATTGGTCTTATATATATTATACACAGTGATTAGATTCCCTCTAAGGTGTCTCTTTGTATTGGCCTTGTATATATTATACACAGTGATTAGATCCCCTCTAAGGCGTCTCTTTGTATTGGCCTTGTATATATTATACACAGTGATTAGATCCCCTCTAAGGCGTCTCTTTGTATTGGCCTTGTATATATTATACACAATGATTAGATCCCCTCTAAGGCGTCTCTTTGTATTGGTCTTATATATATTATAAACAGTGATTAGATCCCCTCTAAGGCGTCTCTTTGTATTGGTCTTATATATATTATACACAGTGATTAGATTCCCTCTAAGGCGTCTCTTTGTATCGGCCTTGTATATATTATACACAGTGATTAGATCCCCTCTAAGGAGTCTCTTTGTATTGGCCTTGTATATATTATACACAGTGATTAGATCCCCTCTAAGGCGTCTCTTTGTATTGGCCTTGTATATATTATACAGTGATTAGATCCCCTCTAAGGCGTCTCTTTGTATTGGCCTTGTATATATTATACAGTGATTAGATCCCCTCTAAGGCGTCTCTTTGTATTGGCCTTGTATATATTATACACAGTGATTAGATCCCCTCTAAGGCGTCTCTTTGTATTGGCCTTGTATATATTATACACAGTGATTAGATCCCCTCTAAGGCGTCTCTTTGTATTGGCCTTGTATATATTATACACAGTGATTAGATCCCCTCTAAGGCGTCTCTTTGTATTGGCCTTGTATATATTATACACAGTGATTAGATCCCCTCTAAGGCGTCTCTTTGTATTGGCCTTGTATATATTATACACAGTGATTAGATCCCCTCTAAGGCTTCTCTTTGTATTGGCCTTGTATGTATTATACACAGTGATTAGATCCCTTCTAAGGCATCTCCTTGTATTGGCCTTGTATATATTATACACAGTGATTAGATCCCCTCTAAGGCGTCTCTTTGTATTGGCCTTGTATATATTATATACAGTGATTAGATCCCCTCTAAGGCGTCTCTTTGTATTGGCCTTGTATATATGTATACATAGTGATTAGATCCCCTCTAAGGCGTCTCTTTGTATTGGCCTTGTATATATGTATACACAGTGATTAGATCCCCTCTAAGGCGTCTCTTTGTATTGACCTTGTATATATTATACACAGTGATTAGATCCCTTCTAAGGCATCTCCTTGTATTGGCCTTGTATGTATTATACACAGTGATTAGATCCCTTCTAAGGCATCTCCTTGTATTGGCCTTGTATATATTATACACAGTGATTAGATCCCCTCTAAGGTGTCTCTTTGTATTGGCCTTGTATATATTATACACAGTGATTAGATCCCCTCTAAGGGTCTCTTTGTATTGGCCTTGTATATATTATACACAGCAATTAGATCCCCTCTAAGGCGTCTCTTTGTATTGGCCTTGTATATATTATACACAGTGATTAGATCCCCTCTAAGACGTCTCTTTGTATTGGCCTTGTATATATTATACACAGTGATTAGATCCCCTCTAAGTCGTCTCTTTGTATTGGCCTTGTATATATTATACACAGCGATTAGATCCCCTCTAAGGCGTCTCTTTGTATTGGCCTTGTATATATTATACACAGCGATTAGATCCCCTCTAAGGCGTCTCTTTGTATTGGCCTTGTATATATTATACACAGTGATTAGATCCCCTCTAAGGCGTCTCTTTGTATTGGCCTTGTATATATTATACACAGCGATTAGATCCCCTCTAAGGTGTCTCTTTGTATTGGCCTTGTATATATTATACACAGTGATTAGATCCCCTCTAAGGCGTCTCTTTGTATTGGCCTTGTATATATTATACACAGTGATTAGATCCCCTCTAAGGCGTCTCTTTGTATTGGCCTTGTATATATTATACACAGTGATTAGATCCCCTCTAAGGCGTCTCTTTGTATTGGCCTTGTATATATTATACACAGTGATTAGATCCCCTCTAAGGTGTCTCTTTGTATTGGTCTTGTATATATTATACACAGTGATTAGATCCCCTCTAAGGCATCTCTTTGTATTGGTCTTGTATATATTATACACAGTGATTAGATCCCCTCTAAGGCGTCTCTTTGTGTTGGCCTTGTATATATTATACAGTGATTAGATCCCCTCTAAGGCGTCTCTTTGTATTGGCCTTGTATATATTATACACAGTGATTAGATCCCCTCTAAGGCGTCTCTTTGTATTGGCCTTGTATATATTATACACAGTGATTAGATCCCCTCTAAGGCGTCTCTTTGTATTGGCCTTGTATATATTATACACAGTGATTAGATCCCCTCTAAGGTGTCTCTTTGTATTGGTCTTGTATATATTATACACAGTGATTAGATCCCCTCTAAGGCATCTCTTTGTATTGGTCTTGTATATATTATACACAGTGATTAGATCCCCTCTAAGGCATCTCTTTGTATTGGTCTTGTATATATTATACACAGTGATTAGATCCCCTCTAAGGTGTCTCTTTGTATTGGCCTTGTATATATTATACAGTGATTAGATCCCCTCTAAGGCGTCTCTTTGTATTGGCCTTGTATATATTTATACATAGTGATTAGATCCCCGGCGCTCACCTTTATGGCTTTCTTGCTGCCTTTGATCTTCTCGATCTTGGCCTGCGCCAGGCTGACGCGATCGTTGACGTTTTTGAGCTGCGCCCGGTTGGTCTCCACCCTCTGCAGGATCCTGGAATGAAGGTGCGATCCTCTATATTATTATTTATGGACACCGGCCACGCCCTTGTCATGAATAATTCATGTCTAACAGGAGCATCGGGTACAAACATGGTCACGCATTTTAGAATCTGATTGTACAACCTTTGTACGATCGTACCAACACTAGTATAAAACTGATTATCAGGTCGGATTAATTAGTTTGGGCCCTTGGTAGTTTTGGTACGAATGTTGGGGGATTGTTCCATCGCATTGCTAAGGTGTGGCCGGAACGTGACAATCCCACAAGCCACTGAGCAGGCCTATGGCGAACGGCTGTTTAGGTCACACGGCTTGTAAGAGGATCGTACAATCGGCACACAGTTTGACCAAAATCTAGTAGAACATCATCTCTGAATTAGAGCTTGAATTAGTTAGTTTGGGCTTTTCTTCTAATTTTGGTACAGGGGATCGTACAATCAGATTCCAAAGTGTGTGGCCGGATCGTGACAATGCGCTGCCCTACCCAACACGGTAATCATTGGCTGGCCACCTGATTGTACAGGATTGTTTAGTTAGATCCCCTCTAAGACTTCTCATTGTGTTGGCCTTGTATATATTATACACAGTGATTAGATCCCCTCTAAGGCGTCTCTTTGTATTGGCCTTGTATATATTATACACAGTGATTAGATCCCCTCTAAGGTGTCTCTTTGTATCGGCCTTGTATATATTATACACAGTGATTAGATCCACTCTAATGCGTCTCTTTGTATCGGCCTTGTATATATTATACACAGTGATTAGATCCCCTCTAATGCGTCTCTTTGTATTGGCTTTGTATATATTATACACAGTGATTAGATCCCCTCTAAGGTGTCTCTTTGTATTGGCCATGTATATGTATATTTAAACATAATGATTAGATCTCCCTTAAGTAATCTCTTTGTATTGGCCATGTATATATTTATACATAGTGATTAGATCCCCCCTAAGTAGTGGCCTTGTATATAGTATAATATATATATATATATATATATATATATATATATATATATATATATATATATATATATAATTATATCCCCCCTAAGGTATCTCTTTGTATTGGCCTTATATATATTTATACATAATGATTAGATCCGCTCTAAGGCGTCTCTTTGTGTTGGCCTTGTATATATTATACACAGTGATTAGATCCCCTCTAAGGCGTCTCTTTGTATTGGCCTTGTATATATTATACACAGTGATTAGATCCCCTCTAAGGCATCTCTTTGTATTGGCCTTGTATATATTGATACACAGTGATTAGATCCCCTCTAAGGCGTCTCTTTGTATTGGCCTTGTATATATTATACACAGTGATTAGATCCCCTCTAAGGCGTCTCTTTGTATTGGCCTTGTATATATTGATACACAGTGATTAGATCCCCTCTAAGGCGTCTCTTTGTATTGGCCTTGTATATATTATACACAGTGATTAGATCCCCTCTAAGGCGTCTCTTTGTATTGGCATTGTATATATTGATACACAGTTATTAGATCCCCTCTAAGGCATCTCTTTGTATTGGCCTTGTATATATTATACACAGTGATTAGATCCCCTCTAAGACCGGATGTACCTGTTGAAGATGTCATTGGAGACGGTCTGTAGGTGCTGCAGGGTGTCAGTGATCTGCTGGATGGTCTCCTCCCTGCGCAGGTCCGGCTGGATGAGGGGCACGGAGAATGTCTGCATGGAGAGCTTCTGAGGCATGGTGATGGCGCCTCCTGCAGGAAAGGGAAGGAACACATGAAAGGTAAGGCAGAGGTTAAACACTGCGAGTGGCAAGATGCAGCACAACACGTTGCTGCCCTCCCTGCCCCCTGACACCCTATAAATAGGAGCAATCAGCAAATAAGACGGCTGTAATTATATGTAATTATGATCAGGTAATCAGCGCCGCTTGCCGTGCCAACAACTCCTGATTAACAGGAGCAAGGAGCGGGGGTGGGAGGATTGGAGAGGGGGCAGGTGGTCCGAAGGGGAGAGGGTTAATTAGGGTGCAAGGCATCCTGCAACCAATAGAAATAACTGCAAAATGCCCCTGTTACTGTGCCCTACCCTGGCCCTTCTGGACTACTCGACTATGACATCACAGAAAGCCCCTATTGCAACCTAACCTGCAGCTTCATTTATACTGCAACCCAGCCCTCTGCATATGGACTATGACATCACAGAGAGCCCCTATTATCTATATTATAACCTGATCCACCACCTCAGTTATACTACAACCCAGCCCTCTGCATATGGACTATGACATCACAGAAAGCCCCTACTGCAACCTAACCTGCAGCCTCATTTATACAATCCAGCCCTCTGCATCTGGACTATGACATCACAGAAAGCCCCTATTGCAACCTAACCTGCAGCTTAATTTATACTGCAACCCAGCCCTCTGCATATGGACTATGACATCACAGAGAGCCCCTATTGCAACCTAACCTGCAGCCTCATTTATACTGCAACCCAGCCCTCTGCATATGGACTATGACATCACAGAAAGCCCCTACTGCAACCTAACCTGCAGCCTCATTTATACAATCCAGCCCTCTGCATATGGACTATGACATCACAGAAAGCCCCTATTGCAACCTAACCTGCAGCCTCATTTATACTGCAACCCAGCCCTCTGCATATGGACTATGACATCACAGAAAGCCCCTACTGCAACCTAACCTGCAGCCTCATTTATACAATCCAGCCCTCTGCATATGGACTATGACATCACAGAAAGCCCCTATTGCAACCTAACCTGCAGCCTCATTTATACTGCAACCCAGCCCTCTGCATATGGACTATGACATCACAGAAAGCCCCTACTGCAACCTAACCTGCAGCCTCATTTATACTGCAACCCAGCCCTCTGCATATGGACTATGACATCACAGAAAGCCCCTATTGCAACCTAACCTGCAGCCTCATTTATACAACCCAGCCCTCTGCGTCTGGACTATGACATCACAGAAAGACCCTATTATCTATATTATATCCTGACCCACCACCTCATTTATTCCGCAACCTAGCGCTCTGCTTCTGGACTATGACATCACAGAAAGACCCTATTATCTATATTATATCCTGACCCACCACCTCATTTATTCCGCAACCTAGCGCTCTGCTTCTGGACTATGACATCACAGAGAGCCCCTATTATCTATATTATAACCTGACCCACCACCTCAGTTATACTACAACCCAGCCCTCTGCGTCTGGACTATGACATCACAGAAAGACCCTATTATCTATATTATATCCTGACCCACCACCTCATTTATTCCGCAACTTAGCGCTCTGCTTCTGGACTATGACATCACAGAGAGCCCCTATTATCTATATTATAACCTGACCCACCGCCTCATTTATTCCGCAACCTAGCGCTCTGCTTCTGGACTATGACATCACAGAGAGCCCCTATTATCTATATTATATCCTGACCCACCACCTCATTTATTCCGCAACCTAGCGCTCTGCTTCTGGACTATGACATCACAGAGAGCCTCTATTGTCTATATTATAACCTGACCCACCACCTCATTTATACTACAACCCAGCCCTCTGCGCTTGGACTATTACATTACAAAGAGCCCCTATTATCTATATTATATCCTGACCCACCACCTCATTTATTCCGCAACTTAGCGCTCTGCTTCTGGACTATGACATCACAGAGAGCCCCTATTATCTATATTATAACCTGACCCACCACCTCATTTATTCCGCAACCTAGCGCTCTGCTTCTGGACTATGACATCACAGAGAGCCCCTATTATCTATATTATAACCTGACCCACCACCTCATTTATTCCGCAACCTAGCGCTCTGCTTCTGGACTATGACATCACAGAGAGCCCCTATTGTCTATATTATAACCTGACCAACCCCCTCATTTATACTGCAACCCAGCCCTCTGTGTCTGGATTATGACATCACAAAGAGCTCCATTATCTATATTGCAACCTGGCCAACAGCCTCATTCATGTGGTCCCCAATCTAAAGAGGAACAAATGAGAGCCTGCCGTGAATGCGTCATTCGGCAGCCGGCTCCCATAGACTTAAATGGCTGGGGCAGGAGTGCGCGCGGGCACGTCGTCAGGGATGCAAGAAATGCGGCAGTGCGCGCTCCCCATTCAAAACAATGAGAGCCACCTCCCGAATGAAGAAGTCATGGCGAGCGACTCTCGTTGGACCAGACCCCACATATGCACCACTGGAGCCCACATATGCACCACTGGAGCCCACATATGCACCACTGGAGCCCACATATGCACCACTGAGGGGTTTGCCGTGGGGAAAAGCCAGCAGCCGGTCCTGGAACACAATGTCTGACTGGTGGGGTTTCATACAGCGGGGCATCCCAAGTTGGGGAGCCCTGGAGAGGAGGAACAAGGCCCAGTATAGTGAAAAGAGTCTTGTCTTGTTCTGCTTTGAATCCAGTCTGTTAGTTCATTCCACAACCTGACCTGCAGCCTCATTTATGTGTACCCCAATTTAAAGTGGAACAAATCCCGGGAATTTGTCTATCCCAGGATTTGGTCCAAACCCCCCCAGGTTGCCCACTAAAACTCGCCTTTCCCCCGGTCCTACAGCGCATGTGCGGCCTCTCATCCAATCAGCATGCTCGGCTGCTCTGACGTCAAATCGTCTTGGACTCATGTAAGACTCGGCTGTAGCGATTTGACGTCAGCGCAGCCGAGCGTGCTGATGCCGGCACTTGCATCTCTGCTAACGGCGTGCATGCCCGGCCATTCGCAAATGCCTAGCGTGGGCATGCACCGTGCTATAGGTATAGCAGGCAGCAGACCTTGGTTTGGGGAGAAGTTGAGTTTGCTGGGAAATCGGGGGTTTTACACAGTGGCGCATCCCGAATCTGGATGCCCTGGGAGAGGAGGGAGTAAGCCTGCCCTAGAGTCTCAGACTCCAGGGTGGGTTTAGGTCCACTTTAAAGTGACCCTAGACTCATTTTGACATAATGGATGTGGGGCCGCATTGAGAGTATCCAGATTTCGCCTAGGCCAGTCTGACTTGGGATGTCCTACAGCGTGCAACCCAACGGTATGCTTACCTTGTCAGCGATCCCACTTTGCATGTGCGGCCCCACAGCAGCATCCCGGGAATCCCTCTAGTGGCTGCACGCCACTGCATGTGAATGGTGGCTGCACACAGCCGAAGGGGAGTGGCTTCTGTGCCATTCAGGTTTCCTAGCTGCTCATTTATATGCATGGCGAGGAATCCTGATTGGGGGGCAGCCTGCACATGCGCCATGGGTTCACTAGCAATGTAACAGTATTGGGCGAACTGCAACCTTATTTATCTACACTAAAACAGCATGAGTGTGAGCTCTGAGGGACAGGAAGTCATGTGACTGCTTCTATGTACAGCTCTGTGGTATATGTCAGCGCTATAAAATTATATAATAACAGTGTGTGAGTGTGGGGGAGACATTAGAGTGTGAGCTCTGAGGGACAGGAGGTCATGTGACTGCTTCTATGTACAGCGCTGTGGTATCTGTCAGCGCTATATAATTATATAATAACAGTGTGTGAGGGAGACATTAGAGTGTGAGCTCTGAGGGACAGGGGGGTCATGTGACTGCTTCTATGTACAGCGCTGTGGTATCTGTCAGCGCTATATAATTATATAATAACAGTGTGTGAGGGAGACATTAGAGTGTGAGCTCTGAGGGACAGGGGGGTCATGTGACTGCTTCTATGTACAGCGCTGTGGTATCTGTCAGCGCTATATAATTATATAATAGTGTGTGAGGGAGACATTAGAGTGTGAGCTCTGAGGGACAGGGGGTCATGTGACTGCTTCTATGTACAGCGCTGTGGTATCTGTCAGCGCTATATAATTATATAATAACAGTGTGTGAGTGTGGGGGAGACATTAGAGTGTGAGCTCTGAGGGACAGGGGGTCATGTGACTGCTTCTATGTACAGCGCTGTGGTATATGTCAGCGCTATATAAATGTATAATAACTGTGAGTGTGGAGGAGACATTCGAGTGTGAGCTCTGAGGGACAGGGGGTCATGTGACTGCTTCTATGTACAGCGCTGTGGTATATGTCAGCGCTATATAAATGTATAATAACAGTGTGTGAGTGTGGGAGAGACATTAGAGTGTGAGCTCTGAGGGACAGGGGGTCATGTGACTGATTCTATGTACAGCGCTGTGGTATATGTCAGCGCTATATAATGTATAATAACAGTGTGTGAGTGTGGGGGAGACAGAGTGTGAGCTCTGAGGGACAGGGGGTCATGTGACTGATTCTATGTACAGCGCTGTGGTATATGTCAGCGCTATATAAATGTATAATAATAGTGTGTGAGTGTGGAGGAGACAGAGTGTGAGCTCTGAGGGACAGGAGGTCATGTGACTGCTTCTATGTACAGCGCTGTGGTATATGTCAGCGCTATATAATGTATAATAACAGTGTGTGAGTGTGGGAGAGACATTAGAGTGTGAGCTCTGAGGGACAGGGGGTCATGTGACTGCTTCTATGTACAGCGCTGTGGTATATGTCAGCACTATATAAATGTATAATAACAGTGTGTGAGTGCGTAGGAGACATTAGAGTGTGAGCTCTGAGGTGCCACTATGTACAGCGCTGCAGATTATATGAGCGATATACATGAGGTGTAACATGAACGGTAACCAGCCGCCACTCACCTCCTCTTCCAGCTGTGCTTCCTGCTCAGCTGTCACGTGACCGCAGTCACATGACATCCCCCATCATCTCCTACTCATGTGCCTCCCCTCCTTGCCCATTCGATGGAAAGCCTTGACTCCGCCCCTCGGCCACGTGACCTCCTCCATTACGTCACAGCCGAGCGTAATGCTTTGTTGCTATGAGGCAGGCGAAGCTCTGTGTCTGCATAGCAACCAGAGACTGCAGTGTGGTTGCCATGGGAGACTGCTGTTTACTCTAAAGGGAACCTTTCATCAGAGATAAAGGACTTTCACTGTTAAATCGGACCCTCACCCTGAATAAGAGCCCATCTTATATGTTCCCCCCTGTACATACAGATTACCCACATTAATCCGGACCCTCACCCTGAATAAGAGTCTATCTTATATGTTTCCCCCACCCTGTACATACAGATTGCCCACATTAATCCGGACCTTCACCCTGAATAAGAGGCTATCTTATGTTTCCCACACCCTGTACATACAGATTGCTCACATTAATCCGGACCCTCGCCCTGAATAAGAGTCTATCTTATATGTTTCCCACACCCTGTACATACAGATTGCTCACATTAATCCGGACCCTCACCCTGAATAAGAGCCTATCTTATATGTTTCCCACACCCTGTACATACAGATTGCCCACATTAATCCGGGCCCTCACCCTGAATAAGAGCCTATCTTATATGTTTCCCACACCCTGTACATACAGATTGCTCACATTAATCCGGACCCTCACCCTGAATAAGAGCCTATCTTATATGTTTCCCACACCCTGTACATACAGATTGCCCACATTGAAAATCCTCCTACCTGCATCTACTGCATGGTATGAGCCTTTTAACATCCAAGATGGCGGCTCATGGAGCATTAGGCAGCCTGCAAACAGGAAGTGCCTTCTGACTGTGCTGCTCTGCATTCTGGGATTGCTGACCTTCTCCTGACCCCAGCTCTGCTCTGTCTGAGCAAAGCACAGCTATAACCCCCCTGTACTTTATCCCACTCTCCTCTCCTTAGTAAGTGTGATGCTTCTGAGGCAAGATGGCGGCACCCGTATCCTAAAGTCCTGAACAGAGTTGCAGCCCAGCGGGGGGAAGAATAATAAGTAAGCGACTAAAAACGTAAAATATATTAAATTTTAGATGCTGGGGAATGGTTTTATAAGGGTTTGGGCTTTTCAATAAATCATGGTGAAGGTCCGGTTTAGGTGGGCTGTTCCTCGCCATTAAAGGGGACCAATCACCAGGATTTTTACTATCCTGGTGATAGGTCCTAGTCCCGGGGGCACCCTTAATTTGGTAAGCCACGCCATGTGACACCCCAGATTGCCCATTCAACTCGATCGGCCCGGTAATCTATAAGATTCCTCGATTCCCTCCCCCCGGGGCATCCAAAATCGGGATGCCCGCTGTGTGATACCCCCCCAGGTCGCTCCATACACTTACCTTCTTCCCCGCTAATCCCCACTAATTTGGGATTCCCCGCCTTGTGACACCCCACATTGCCCATTCAACTCACCTTTCCGGCGTTCCGACGGCAAATGTATGGGCTCTCGTCCAATCAGCGCTTTAAAGTGGAAACCCACGCCGATCAGCCCGGGAATCTTATAGTTCGATTCCCTCCCCCTGGGGCATCCAAAATCGGAATGCCCCGCTGTGTAAAAGCGCCCAGGTTGCCCCTTACACTTACAAACAGAAATATAATAATTTCTCAAGATTGCACAAAACAAACAATAAACTTAAATTACAATAGAATACAATACAATACAATCTTTATAAAATATCTTCCCCGCTGCGAGCTGCTGTCACATTCAGTCCTCTTCAGTATAATTCCAAGTATATAGAAACTTAAAAAATCACGCTCAAAAAATTCTCGCGCTGTGAAATGCATGTTTAAACCCCAGAGCGCTGGCGGCGATGGGTTAAAAGTAGTTTTTTAACCCCCAAACAAACCATATTTTTGGAAACCAAAAAAAATAAAAATTTTTAAAGAATTTAGTAATATGAATACAATAATATCAGACCTGTAATATCAATTCTGCACATTTTTTTTTTTTTACCTTAAAAAAATTATCTAACATGGCAGAAGTGGTCACAGAATTTTTCACATTTAAAAAAAAAAAAAAAAAAAAAACATTAATAACAATTAATTATTAATATTTTAAGATTGTTCAATTGAAATGCATTGGAGAGCGCCAGGTAGCGAGAGGTCATACCTGTCGCTGTTCAAGGTCGGACGCTGGCGCTGTGGGCTGAGGCTGGAATAATGATGAATGAGTGGCTATATGGCGCTATCTCAGTCGCTAAGCAGGATTGGCTTGATAAATGTGTGATTGTGGTGGGGAGCCGGCGTTCTCGTGGTGGGGCCCGTCATTACCGGCCGCTCACCAGTCGCTACCTGGCGCTATTCCTTCATAAATAAGGGCCAAAGTTGGTACGTTACTTTATTTATAGGTGATGGGAAAACTGCACCGGATATAAAAGAAATTAATAGAGTCACTTGGTGGAAAACTTAAGCCCTTATTTAAGAAGGGATAGCGTCAGGAAGCGGCTGGTTAATGAGAGGTAGCGTCTGATAGCGACTGGTCAACGCCGGACACGGCACGCAATTACACATTTATCAAGCAGAATCTGTTGAGCGACTGGAATAGCGCCATGTAGCGTCTGATTCATTATTTTTACAGCCTCAGCGAACAGCACCAGCGTTCAGCCTTGCACAGCGCCAGGTATGACCTCTCGCTACCTGTCGCTCTCCCATACATTTCAATGGACGATCCTTTTCTTTTCTTTAAACAGGTTTTTTTTTTTTTTCAAAAAAATCACAAATAATTCTGCGACCTCTTCTGGCATTGAAATAGCATTTTTTTCATATTTTTTTCATTTTTTAAATATTTCCTCAGAAATGTCATTACAGCTCTGCCATTAAAGTGTTCATGTTACAATGTTGTTACAATGTAATTCCATATGTTTTCGCTTTGTTACTAGTGGATAGATGCTGAAAAACAGACTTTAATCACACAGCCTCCTGCGCTCTGGGCTTCAGAGAAGCATTTTTCAGCGCCAGAAATTTGTGAGGCTGTTTTTTTCCTGAATATGGTGTGAGTCGGTCGCTATGAGCAGTCGCTAACATGCGCTCCCATACAGCGCTGTACTGGTCAAATAGCGACTCCTCACAACGTATTCACCATTACTGAACAGCGACTGAGTCGCTATAAAGTAGCGACCCACGGCCGAGCACTGCGACTACTAGCGGGCGCTCTGAAAATGCCGCTACAGACGCTCATCTGGCGCTACCTGCCGCTAATGATGAATCAGCCTGCCAGTATTTTATTGAAACATCTCGCTGAGCTTATATATAGACTTTAAGTTTCTATATACTTGGAATGCCCTATACACTTACCTTGTTTCCTGGTCCAACGGAGCATGCGCGAGCAGTGGCCACGTCCCCACTATCCCTCTAGCAGGGCGCGTGCCCGCACCAGGCATTTGTTAATGGCCGGCATGGGCACGCTCCCTGTTAGAGAGTAGCGGGGCATGTGGCCGTCAGTGTGCTCGAAGCCGCTGGCCTTAGACTGAGCTTAGACGACGTGACGCCAGCGGATCCGAGGGCTCTGATTGGATGAGCAGACGTGCATGCGCCGTAGGACCGGGATGTGGTGAGTTGGTTTCATCAACCTGGGGGGTTTCACACAGCGAGGCACCCCAGATCCAAACCAAAGAACCAAAACCCAGAATAGTCAAAATCCTGAGCTTTGGTTCACTTTAATGCCGTGTTTAGGAGCATGCCTCAGCTGTACAGAAACATTATGCCAGACTGTATTGCATTGTCTCTGTATGTGCTCTTGGGATGCCACAAATAGGTAACATAGTTCAGGTTTTGGTGATGAAGGTCCTTCCGGGGGCCCACCTGGTTTCTTCCTGTTAACCCTGCGGGCCAGTCCGAGAGCCTGGCTGCAGGGATGCCGGGGATGCGGCATGCGATGAGTCAGCGCCGCTGTTAGTGGCGCAAGCCATAAGACAGGCCCCTCATTTCCTTGATGAGCTGTCATGGGGAGGGCAAAAAGAAAGGTAGGATGTGCTCATCCAGTTAATATTTAGCAGTCAAGAGGTGCTAGAGGGGTGTGACCACACACTATAAGCAAAAAAGAAAGAAATTGTGTGTGTGCAAGCAAGTTAAGTTATTGCAATGTCTTTAGACACAGGCTGATTCATGTAGTGCATTGCTTGTGCACACACAAGTAAAGAAGTAGCAATGTCCGCACAAACTTTTAAACTTAGTAATGTTAGGGACGGGGTACAACTTGGACAGCCTTGGCGCGGCCACCTCGCTTTTACATTTATTGCAATCTATGAGGCCGATTCATTAATAGCGCCAGGTAGCGACAGTAGCGGTATTTTCACAGCGCCCGCTAGTATTCGCTGTGCTTGGCCGTTGTTCGGTTGTTGACAGCGACTCAGTCGGTGTGCGGTAATGTTGAATACGGGGTTAGGAGTCGCTGTTTGACAGGTTCCGCGCTGTATGGGAGCGCATGACAGCGAATGGCCATAGCGAACGGCTCCCAGCATATTCATTAACAAATCACGCTCAAAAAATTCTTGCGCTGTGAAATGCTTGTTTAAACCCCAGAGCGCTGGCGGCGATGTGTTAAAAGTAGTTTTTTAACCCCCAAACAACCTTATTTTTTGAAAAAAAAAAAGTTTTTCAAAACATTTTGTAATATGAATACATTAATATCAGACCTGTAATATCAATTCTGCACAATTTTTTTTTTTTTTTTTTTTTTTACCTTAAAAAAAAATATCTAACATCGCAGAAGTGGTCACAGAATTTTTGACATTAAAAAAAAAAAAACATTAATAACAATTAATTATTAATATTTTAAGATTGTTCAATTGAAATGCATTGGAGAGCGCCAGGTAGCGAGAGGTCATACCTGTCGCTGTTCAAGGTCGGACGCTGGCGCTGTGGGCTGAGGCTGGAATAATGATGAATGAGTGGCTATATGGCGCTATCTCAGTCGCTAAGCAGGATTGGCTTGATAAATGTGTGATTGTGGTGGGGAGCCGGCGTTCTCGTGGTGGGGCCCGTCATTACCGGCCGCTCACCAGTCGCTACCTGGCGCTATTCCTTCATAAATAAGGGCCAAAGTTGGTACGTTACTTTATTTATAGGTGATGGGAAAACTGCACCGGATATAAAAGAAATTAATAGAGTCACTTGGTGGAAAACTTAAGCCCTTATTTAAGAAGGGATAGCGTCAGGTAGCGGCTGGTTAATGAGAGGTAGCGTCTGATAGCGACTGGTCAACGCCGGACACGGCACGCAATTACACATTTATCAAGCAGAATCTGTTGAGCGACTGGAATAGCGCCATGTAGCGTCTGATTCATTATTTTTACAGCCTCAGCGAACAGCACCAGCGTTCAGCCTTGCACAGCGCCAGGTATGACCTCTCGCTACCTGTCGCTCTCCCATACATTTCAATGGACGATCCTTTTCTTTTCTTTAAACAGGTTTTTTTTTTTTTTCAAAAAAATCACAAATAATTCTGCGACCTCTTCTGGCATTGAAATAGCATTTTTTTCATATTTTTTTCATTTTTTAAATATTTCCTCAGAAATGTCATTACAGCTCTGCCATAAAAGTGTTCATGTTACAATGTTGTTACAATGTAATTCCATATGTTTTCGCTTTGTTACTAGTGGATAGATGCTGAAAAACAGACTTTAATCACACAGCCTCCTGCGCTCTGGGCTTCAGAGAAGCATTTTTCAGCGCCAGAAATTTGTGAGGCTGTTTTTTTCCTGAATATGGTGTGAGTCGGTCGCTATGAGCAGTCGCTAACATGCGCTCCCATACAGCGCTGTACTGGTCAAATAGCGACTCCTCACAACGTATTCACCATTACTGAACAGCGACTGAGTCGCTATAAAGTAGCGACCCACGGCCGAGCACTGCGACTACTAGCGGGCGCTCTGAAAATGCCGCTACAGACGCTCATCTGGCGCTACCTGCCGCTAATGATGAATCAGCCTGCCAGTATTTTATTGAAACATCTCGCTGAGCTTATATATAGACTTTAAGTTTCTATATACTTGGAATGCCCTATACACTTACCTTGTTTCCTGGTCCAACGGAGCATGCGCGAGCAGTGGCCACGTCCCCACTATCCCTCTAGCAGGGCGCGTGCCCGCACCAGGCATTTGTTAATGGCCGGCATGGGCACGCTCCCTGTTAGAGAGTAGCGGGGCATGTGGCCGTCAGTGTGCTCGAAGCCGCTGGCCTTAGACTGAGCTTAGACGACGTGACGCCAGCGGATCCGAGGGCTCTGATTGGATGAGCAGACGTGCATGCGCCGTAGGACCGGGATGTGGTGAGTTGGTTTCATCAACCTGGGGGGTTTCACACAGCGAGGCACCCCAGATCCAAACCAAAGAACCAAAACCCAGAATAGTCAAAATCCTGAGCTTTGGTTCACTTTAATGCCGTGTTTAGGAGCATGCCTCAGCTGTACAGAAACATTATGCCAGACTGTATTGCATTGTCTCTGTATGTGCTCTTGGGATGCCACAAATAGGTAACATAGTTCAGGTTTTGGTGATGAAGGTCCTTCCGGGGGCCCACCTGGTTTCTTCCTGTTAACCCTGCGGGCCAGTCCGAGAGCCTGGCTGCAGGGATGCCGGGGATGCGGCATGCGATGAGTCAGCGCCGCTGTTAGTGGCGCAAGCCATAAGACAGGCCCCTCATTTCCTTGATGAGCTGTCATGGGGAGGGCAAAAAGAAAGGTAGGATGTGCTCATCCAGTTAATATTTAGCAGTCAAGAGGTGCTAGAGGGGTGTGACCACACACTATAAGCAAAAAAGAAAGAAATTGTGTGTGTGCAAGCAAGTTAAGTTATTGCAATGTCTTACAGCTGATTCATGTATTGCATTGCTTGTGCACACACAAGTAAAGAAGTAGCAATGTCCGCACAAACTTTTAAACTTAGTAATGTTAGGGACGGGGTACAACTTGGACAGCCTTGGCGCGGCCACCTCGCTTTTACATTTATTGCAATCTATGAGGCCGATTCATTAATAGCGCCAGGTAGCGACAGTAGCGGTATTTTCACAGCGCCCGCTAGTATTCGCTGTGCTTGGCCGTTGTTCGGTTGTTGACAGCGACTCAGTCGGTGTGCGGTAATGTTGAATACGGGGTTAGGAGTCGCTGTTTGACAGGTTCCGCGCTGTATGGGAGCGCATGACAGCGAATGGCCATAGCGAACGGCTCCCAGCATATTCATTAACAAATCACGTTCAAAAAATTCTCGCGCTGTGAAATGCATGTTTAAACCCCAGAGCGCTGGCAGCGATGGGTTAAAAGTAGTTTTTTAACCCCCAAACAACCTTATTTTTTGAAAAAAAAAAAGTTTTTCAAAACATTTTGTAATATGAATACATTAATATCAGACCTGTAATATCAATTCTGCACAATTTTTTTTTTTTTTTTTTTTTTACCTTAAAAAAAATATCTAACATCGCAGAAGTGGTCACAGAATTTTTGACATTAAAAAAAAAAAAACATTAATAACAATTAATTATTAATATTTAAAGATTGCTCCATTGAAATGCATTGGAGAGTGCCAGGTAGCGAGAGGTCATACCTGTCGCTGTTCAAGGTCGCTCGCTGGCGCTGTGGGGTGAGGCTGGAATAATGATGAATGAGTCGCTATCTGGCGCTCTGTCAGTCGCTAAGCAGGATTGGCTTGATAAATGTGTGATTGCGGAGGGGAGCCGGCGTTCTCGTGGCGGTGACCGTCATTACCGTTCGCTCACCATTCGCTACCTGGCGCTATCCCTTGTTAAATAAGGGCCCAATTAATGTTAGGGACGGGGTACAAATTGGACGGCCTTGGCGCGGCCACCTCGCTTTTACATTTATTGCAATCTATGTTAACTAACAGTCCATGTTCTTAACAAGTGTTAGCTAGGTTTCTCAACAGTATGAGTGTGCAGAGGGTTACATTTCTTTTTTTTTTTGCTGTCATGGGGACGCTGCCTGTTAGAGGGTAGCGGGGGGTGCAGCCATCAGTGTGCTCGGAGCTGCTCTCTTTAGACGAAGGCTTAGACGACGTGACGTCAGCGGATCCGAACTCGTTTTTTTTGACGAGCAGCAGCGCATGTGCCATAGGACCGGGAAGAGGAGAGTTGGTTTCGGCAACCTAGGGGGGTTTCACACAGTGGGGCATGCTTGATCGGGGTGCCCCGGGGCAAGGACCAAAACCCAGGATAGTCAAAATCCTGGGTTTTGTTCCACTTCAGGGTTATAAAGGAGGATTTACTCGCACCGTGCTTTGCATTCAGGGAAATAAAGATGAACCCACACATTGAATTCAAGGATTTAAAGAGGGATTTAAAGAGGGGATTCAACCACACTCTGCATTGTGTTCGGGGACATAAAGGGGGATTTACTTACGCTATGCATTGAATTTAGAGATATAAAGGGGGTGGGGGGGTGCAATTACACTCTGCATTGAATTCAGGGATATAAAGAGGGATTCACTCACACTCTGCATTGAATTAAGAAATGTAAAGGGATACACACCCACACCTTGCATTGTATTCATAGATATAGAGGGGGAATGGCACATTCAGGGTTAGAAAGGGAAATTAACTCACAACCCACATTGAATTCAGGGATATAAAGGAGTACACCCTTACACACAGCATTCAATTCAGGGATAAAAAGCGGTACGTCCATTACACTCTGCATTGAACTCAGGAATATAAAGGGGTACACCCTTACACTCTGCATTCAATTCAGGGATATAAAGGGGTACACCCTTACACTCTGCATTCAATTCAGGGATATAAAGGGGTACACCCTTACACTCTGCATTCAATTCAGGGATATAAAGGGGTACACCCTTACACTCTGCATTCAATTCAGGGATATAAAGGGGTACACCCTTACACTCTGCATTCAATTCAGGGATATAAAGGAGTACACCCTTACACTCTGCATTCAATTCAGGGATGATAAAAAGGAGGTACACTCTTACACTTTGCATTGAATTCAGGGATAAAAAGCGGTACGTCCCTTACACTCTGCATTAACTCAGGGATATAAAGGGGTACACCCTTACACTCTGCATTCAATTCAGGGATATAAAGGAGTACACCCTTACACTCTGCATTCAATTCAGGGATATAAAGGGGTACACCCTTACACTCTGCATTCAATTCAGGCATATAAAGGGGTACACCCTTACACTCTGCATTCAATTCAGGGATATAAAGGAGTACACCCTTACACTCTGCATTCAATTCAGGCATATAAAGGGGTACACCCTTACACTCTGCATTCAATTCAGGGATATAAAGGGGTACACCCTTACACTCTGCCTTGAACTCATGGATAAAAATGGGTACACCCTTATACTCTGCAATGAATTCAGGGATTTAAAGGGGTACACTCTTACACTCATTAATAAATCAATCAGGGATATTCAATGGGGGATACACTTCCACTCAAGGGGGAGAGACAAAGGGGAGGGGGCTCTGCTCATACCCTGTATTAAAGTTATATTTCATATTAGTTTTGGATCCATGAAGCTGCATTTATTGGATGTGTGTGTCGCCCCCTCCTCTGCATTCCCATGTCGGTAATCCCATTCTCCGCCCTCCTCTTTCCCCCACCATACACTAAATCCCTCTTTATTTGCTGCGCCGGCCTCATCTCTCGGAATTTGTTTAAATGAAATGAATCTCTCTGCTGGTCTGGACACAGCGACAAGTTTCACTGTATTCAGCAAGTGTGTCTGTCACCTGCATATTACATGCTGTATAGGGGCTACTTTCCACCCTAAGAGCTAGCAATTCATATAATGTGTGATGAACACTGAGAACCTAATATCCTCAGTGCATGCCATGATGTTACTATGGGGAGAGAAGCAATGGTAGGGATGGAGTGATAGAGGCAGGCACCCCTCTATCTATCTCTCTCCCTAGAGCAGGTACCATGTTGGTGGTTAGTAGGGATGGAGGAGTGATGTAAGCAGGCACCCCTCTATCTATCTGCTCCCCCAGTGCAGGCACTCTGTTGGTGTTTAGCAGTGATGAAGGAGTGATGCATACAGGCACCCCTCTCTCTATATGTCCCTCCAAAGCAGACACTCTGGTGGTGGTTAGCACGCAGGGATGGGGGAGTGATGGAGGCAGGCACCCCTTTAGCTAGCGCTCTTCCGAGAGCAAGCACTCTGTTGGTGGTAGGAATGGTGGAGCGATGGAAGCAGGCACCCCTCTATGTGTCCCCCCAGAGCAGGAACTCACCTCAGTGGTTCGCATTGATGGAGGAGTGATGGAGGCAGGCACCCCTCTATCTGTCCCCTCAGATCAGGCACTCTTTTGGTGGTTAGTACAGATGGAGAAATGATGGAGGCAGGTGGTTAGCAGGGATGAAGGAATAATGCAGGCAGGCACCCCTTTTTTATTTGTCTTCCTAGAGCAGGCACTCTTTTGGTAGTTAGTACAGATGGATAAATGATGGAGGCAGGTGGTTAGCAAGGATGGCAGAGTGAAGCAGGCAGACACCCCTCTATCTACCCCCCCCCCCCCCCCTCCAGAGCAGGCACTCTTTTGGTGGGTAGTAAGGATAGAGGAGTGATGGAAGCAGGCACCCCTCTATTTATCTGTCCCCCCAGAGCAGGCACTCAGCTCAGTGGTTAGCAAGGATGGAGGAATGGTGGAGGGAGGTACCTCTCTATCTGTTTTGGTAGAGATACCCCTCTATCTGTTTTGGTAGAGATACCCCTCTATCTGTTGGTGGTTAGCATGGATGGAGCAGTGATGCAGGCGGGCACCCCTCTATCTGCTTCCCCCAGAGCAGGCACTCTGTTGGTTATTGGGCATGGAGTAGTGATGCAGACAGGCACCCCTCTATCTATCTGTCCCCCCAGAGCAGGCACTCTGTTGGTTATTGGGCATGGAGTAGTGATGCAGACAGGCACCCCCTCTCTCTATCTGCCCCCCCAGAGAAGGCACTCTATTGGTTAGTGGGGATGGAGTAGTGATGCAGACAGGCACCCCTCTATTTGTCCCCCCCAGAGCAGCCTCTCTATTGGTTAGTGGGGATGGAGTAGTGATGCAGACAGGCACCCCTCTATCTATCTGTCCCCCCAGAGCAGGCTCTCTATTGGTTAGTGGGGATGGAGTAGTGATGCAGACAGGCACCCCTCTATCTATCTGTCCCCCCAGAGCAGGCCACTATTGGTTAGCAGGGATGGCAGTGTGATGAAGGCAGGAACCCCTCTATCTATCTGTCCCCCAGAGCAGGCACTCTATTGGTTAGTGGGGATGGAGTAGTGATGCAGACAGGCACCCCTCTATCTATCTGTCCCCCCCAGAGCAGGCTCTCTATTGGTTAGTGGGGATGGAGTAGTGATGCAGACAGGCACCCCTCTATCTATCTGTCCCCCCAGAGCAGGCACTCTGTTGGTTATTGGGCATGGAGTAGTGATGCAGACAGGCACCCCCTCTCTCTATCTGCCCCCCCAGAGAAGGCACTCTATTGGTTAGTGGGGATGGAGTAGTGATGCAGACAGGCACCCCTCTATTTGTCCCCCCCAGAGCAGCCTCTCTGTTGGTTAGTGGGGATGGAGTAGTGATGCAGACAGGCACCCCTCTATCTATCTGTCCCCCCAGAGCAGGCTCTCTATTGGTTAGTGGGGATGGAGTAGTGATGCAGACAGGCACCCCTCTATCTATCTGTCCCCCCAGAGCAGGCCACTATTGGTTAGCAGGGATGGCAGTGTGATGAAGGCAGGAACCCCTCTATCTATCTGTCCCCCAGAGCAGGCACTCTATTGGTTAGTGGGGATGGAGTAGTGATGCAGACAGGCACCCCTCTATCTATCTGTCCCCCCCAGAGCAGGCTCTCTATTGGTTAGTGGGGATGGAGTAGTGATGCAGACAGGCACCCCTCTATCTATCTGTCCCCCCAGAGCAGGCCACTATTGGTTATTGGGGATGGAGTAGTGATGGAGACAGGCACCCCTCTATCTATCTGTCCCCCCAGAGCAGGCCACTATTGGTTATTGGGGATGGAGTAGTGATGGAGACAGGCACCCCTCTATCTATCTGTCCCCCCAGAGCAGGCACTCTATTGGTTAGCAGGGGTGGCAGTGTGATGAAGGCAGGCACCCCTCTATCTATCTGTCCCCCCCAGAGCAGGCTCTCTATTGGTTAGTGGGGATGGAGTAGTGATGGAGACACTCTGCATGCTGGATAGTGATGGAGGCCCCCTCCCCCGTTCTATAAGGCGGGCGGGTGATGCTGGTGCTGATGCTGCGGCCGCTCCTCCTCCTCCTCCTCCGGTTGGCTCGGTTCTCCCCGGCAGGCAGCAGTCGGTCGGTGTCTCGGGCTCCGGGATGGAGAACCTCCTGGAGAACCCGGTTCGGGCGGTTCTGTACCTGCGGGAGCTGACCAGCATCGTGCAGAACCAGCAGAGCCTCATCCACACGCAGCGGCAGCGGATCGATGAGCTGGAGAGACGCCTGGACCAACTGGGCACCGAGAACCGCAGCCTGCGGAGCCTCCACCTGCCCGGCCCTGGAGCCCCGAGCCCGGCCAGCCCTAGCCCCGCCACCCCCAGCCCTGCCACCTCCAGTCCTGCCGTACCGACAGCCTGCCAAGGGGCACCAGACAGCCCGGCCCGACAGAGCACCCCTCCGCCACCTCAGCCCCCGGGTCACCAGCATCCCCCGGCAGGCCCACCGCCGGCCCCCGAGGAGCCTGAAACCAGCTCCGCGCCCCGGAGCTCCCCGCAGCTTCCGCACAAGCCCCCCGCCATCTGCAAGGCCATCCTGGGCCGCAAAACCGAGTGAGTACCTACCTACCTGCAACTCCTGCATGACCTTTGGGGTGGGAGGGCGACACTTAACTCATTCTACAAACTACCCCGGTATAAGAGAGGGGGCAACTCGAATGAGTCCGAGGTACAGGGGCACTTACCTTCCCGACCAATGCAAAGTGGCTTACCATTGATGAAATAAAGGAGGAGAAGGGTATAAGATACAGAAGGGGAAGAGCTTACAATCTATTAGGGTATAAGGGAGGATACAGGAGGAGAGGAGCTTACCTTCTATTAGGGTATAAGGGAGGATACAGAAGGAGAAGAGCTTACAATCTATTAGGGTATAAGGGAGGATACAGAAGGAGAAGAGCTTACAATCTATTAGGGTATAAGGGAAGATACAGATGGAGAAGAGCTTACACTCTATTAGGGTATAAGGGAGGATACAGAAGGAGAAGAGCTTACAATCTATTAGGGTATAAGGGAGGATACAGATGGATAAGAGCTTACACTCTATTAGGGTATAAGGGAGGATACAGGAGGAGAAGAGCTTACACTCTATTATGGTATAAGGGAGGATACAGGAGGAGAAGAGCTTACACTCTATTGGGATATTGATGAAATAAAATGGCACTTAGCTAATATCCAAGAGGACATTATTAATCTTCCAATAAGGAGAATACCTAATTTCTGCAAGGTTAGAGAATAGTTACCCTTTCTGTGTATTACAGGGACACTTCCATTAGGAGGCGGGGGCACTTTCTGGAGAAAGGGCATTTTACCTTGCTAGATATGTAAAGGGAACAAGGCAGATTGGGGCAAGTAGCTCCTTTAAGAGAGGGGGCAAGTAGCTTCCAAGAAACAAATAACATCAAGTTGCTTCTGTAAGGGAGAGAGGCAAACAGCTTCTAAAGCAGAAGGGGGTAAGTAGCTTCTATAACAAAGGGAGGGGGCAAGTATCTCCTCAAAACAAGAAAGGGACAAGTAGCCTCAATAAGAAATATAGAATCATTGTTTATATAAGAGAGAGGGGCACATTGCTTTCCTAAATAAATAAAGGGTAGGTAACCTCTATATAGAGAGAGGGGCAAGTAGCTTCTATAACAGAGGGAGGGGGCAAGTAGCTTCTGTAAATGAGAGGAGCAAATACTGTAGCTTCTATAGGAGAAGAGGGTAAATAGCTTCTAAATAGAGAGGAGGGCAACTAGCTTCAATAAGAAATATAGAATCAAGTTGTTTCTAAAGGAGGAGGGGCACATTGCTTTCCTAAAGGAGAAGGGGGTAGGTAGCCTCTATATAAAGAGAGGGGTAAGTAGCCTCTAAATTGAGAGAGGGGTGCACCTGTAAAGAGGCCAAGTGAGGCGGCACTGCAGAGGGGGCAGCAATTGACGTGCTTTTTTTTAAATTTTCTATGTGAAAAATATTTTAATTAGTCTTTCATACTGCTGTTATGTGTTTTAAGTGGCCCAAAACCTGGGTTTTAGTCCTTGCCCCCGGGGCACCCTGCTAGCATGTTAATGCCCCTCTCTTATTTGGTGTCCCTGTCTTGCATGCCCCTCTCTCACTCTTGCTCTCTTATATAAGCTACAGTACTTGCCCCCCAACCTCTCTATTATAGAACCTATTTGCCCTTCTCTCTGTGTGAAACCCCTCAGGTAGCCCAGTCGAACTTACCTTTCCCCATCTTACTGAGGAGTGGAGGGGTGTATTTCTATAGTTTGCCTCAGGCAGCAGAGAGGCTAGGTTCGCCCCTGAGAGACGGGCAAGTGTTCTATAAAAGAGAGAGGGAGGTAAGTCGCATCTAAACAGGAAGGGGGCAAGAAGGTTCCATAAGAAATAGATAATCAAGTTGCTTCTGTAAGACTCTATAGTGTAAGAGAGAGGGGCAAATAGCTTCTAAATGAGAAGGGGTAAGTAGCTTTTAAACAGAGAGAGGGGCAGGTAGCTTCCATAACAGAGAATGGGGGCAAGCTTCTTCTGTAAAAGAGAAGAGCTAATAGCTTCTAAAGGTGGAAGGGGGTGAGTAACTTCTATAATAAAGAAAGGGGGACACATAGCTTTTAAAGGAAAATGGGGTAAATCGTTTCTATAACATTGAGAGGGAGGAAAGTAGCTTCTATAACAATGACAGGGGGCAGGTATCTTCTGTAATAGAGAGGGGCAAATAGCTTCTAAAGGAGAACGGGGTAAGTAGCATCTAAATGGAAAGAGGGGCTAGTAGCCTGTATAACTGAGAGAGGGGGCTGATAGCTTCTAAATGAGAAGGAGGTAAGTAGTTTTTAAATAAAGAGAGGGGCAGGTAGCTTCTATAGCAGAGGGTGGGGGCAAGCTGTTTCTGTAAATGAGAAGAGCTAATAGCTTCTAAAGGAAAAAGGGGGTAAGTAGCCTCTATAACAGAGAAAGGGGGACACATAGCTTTTAAAGGAGAATGGGGTAAATAGTTTCTATAACAATGAGATGGAGGCAAGTAGCTTCTACAACAACAAAATGGGACAGGTATCCTCTTTAAGAGAGAAGGGCAAATAGATTCTAAAGGAGAAAGGGGGTAAGTAGAGAAAAGGGGACACATAGCTTTTAAAGGGGGATGGGGTAAATAATTTCTATAACAGTGAGAGGGGGGCAGGTATCTTCTGTAAGAGAGAGGGGCAAATAGCTTCTAAAGGAGAACGGGGGTAAGTAGCATCTAAATGGAGAGAGGGGCTAGTAGTATAACTGAGAGAGGGGGGTCATAGCTTCTGTAAGAGAGAGGTGGGGGGGGTAGCTTCTAAAAAGGGGGCAAGTACCTTCTAAATTGAGAGGCAAGTAGAGTCTATAAGAAAGAGAGGAGGCAAAAGGCTTCTAAAGGAGAAGCAGATTCTATAAGAGAGTAGAGCAAATAGGTTCTATAATAGAGAGGTTGGGAGGCAAGTACTATAGCCAATATAGGAGAGCAAAAGTGAGAGAGGGGCGCCAAATAAGAGAGGGGCATTTACATGCTAGCAGACAAAGGGCATTTGCTCTCTTAAGAGAGAGTAGCTTTGTAAACAGAGTGTTGGTCGTTACTGCTATAAGAAGCACATATAGGAGTCACGTGGTGTGTTATAGATTTAGCTGTCGCTAGGCTTATATAGAGGGGGTGGGGGTCCTTCTGTATCAGGGACAGAGAATCTTCCATTCTAGAGAGGATACAATTTACCTTCTATAGAGGGGGGGGGGCATTGGCATCTATAAAAGGAGAGACCAGCAGATATCCCTTTTCGAATACAAGGAAATGACACATTGTAAAAGCAGAGGAGGAAGAACATTTACCTCTTTATAGTCATTTCACTTAATTGCAGTAATGAGGGGGTACTTATCTTTAGAAGAAATGAGTGAGACATCTCTGAGTGGCACCGTGGGAACTAGCTTTGTAGCAAAAATATATAAAAGCTTTTCCTGCACCTACTGTTCCTTCTGTATGTAAGAGGATTTATATGCATTGTAAGATGTGCTGTATGTAAGAATAAGCAGACGCTTACCTTCTGCTACTTAGAAGGACTTTTATATTGTATATATTTTATAATAATCTATTAGGGTATAAGGGAGGATATAGAAGGAGAAGAGCTTACAATTTATTAGGGTATAAGAGAGGAAACAGAAGGAGAAGAGCTTAGAATCTATTAGGGTATAAGAGAGGATACAGGAGGAAGAAGAGCTTACAATCTATTAGGGTATAAGGGAGGATACAGAAGGAGAAGAGCTTACACTCTATTAGGGTATAAGGGAGGATACAGGAGGAGAAGAGCTTACACTCTATTAGGGTATAAGGGAGGATCCAGAAGGAGAAGAGCTTACAATCTATTAGGGTATAAGGGAGGATACAGAAGGAGAAGAGCTTACAATCTATTAGGGTATAAGGGAGGATACAGAAGGAGAAGAGCTTACACTCTATTAGGGTATAAGGGAGGATACAGAAGGAGAAGAGCTTACAATCTATTAGTGTAAAAGGGAGGATACAGAAGGAGAAGAGCTTACAATCTATTAGGGTATAAGAGAGGATACAGAAGGAGAAGAGCTTACACTCTATTAGTGTATAACAGAGGGTTAAGAAGGTGGACATGCTTTTCTTAACCTGTTTCCGTAACCCTGATGCCCTATAGCAGTCACATGACCTGCTATAGCTTTAGTTACCTCTAAACTTCCATAGGAGGGCAATTACTAGACTAGAGAGATTAGCAAATAGAACCCACTTTTGGATATTCCCCAAAGTGTGGAGGGCTCTCTGCTTGAGATGGAGAGCTTGCCACATTTTAGTGAAGGAGAAGAGGCGGTACCTCTGAGAGATGGCGGTCGCTTTTTGTTTTATTGCAGAAAGTACTTACCTTCTATAAGAGATAATAGACTTACTTCACATTGGAAGGTGGTTGATCATTATTTTCTATAAGTAGTTATCGCTAATAATTTGGGTGCTAATAATGTACAGGTATCACTAATAATATATATAAATGCAGCTGTGCTTTTTGCTCAAGGGGGGCCTGGAGTTTAACATCAGCTCTCGTTCAGCTGTGGAACTACAAAGCCCAGCAAGCTCAGATGATCTTGAAATGCCCCACAGCAGCAGTTGGGAAACCTTATCAGTATCTCTGCTAAAAATTCAAACATTTGTTCCTTCTCTTCATATAGCGCCAGGGTCGGCCTGGAGGACCTTGGGGCCCACCAGTGGAAAATGTCCCTGGGGCCCAGCTAAATCATGGTGGCCCATGCCTGGGGCCTACCGGAGGATCCTCTGTTTGGACAGTCCTTATAGTGGCAACATAAAGCGCTGTGCTTTACAGATTACATATATCCACTCATATCTATAACTGACACTCTAATGCCAATTATAGCTGCCTGACACAGAATGAGCTCTATGTGCTAATCAGAATTGTCATTGATCATATTGACAACGTGTGAGGTTGGGGTCTCCCTGGGGACAGGGGGGCGCGCACATCTCCTGACACCTTTGTATAAGGCTGGAGCCTGGAGTCATTGCTTGAAAGGTCAAAGGTTGGAGGCTATGGATGGCATATCGATATCTTGGGATTCACCGGAAAGCAATTCATGGAGCAGAGGAGATATCATTATTGTTTATTTATAAAGCACCGTTCACTTCTATGGTGCTCTACAGTGGCGGACTGGGGCCCAAAATCAGCCCAGGATTCTCCCAGCACCCGGCCTGCCCATAACCAGCCAGTGGCATCTCTGCTGCTTCCTGGCCAGTCACCCAGTGTGCTCCAAGACGGAGGCTATATCATTAGGGGGAGGACATGGGCTGGGGGTTGCTTGGCTCCAAGACTGAGGCTATATCATTAGGGGGAGGACATGGGCTGGGGTTGCTTGGCTCCAATACTGAGGCTATATCATTAGGGGGAGGACATGGGCTGGGGGTTGCTTGGCTCCAAGACGGAGGCTATATCATTAGGGGGAGGACATGGGCTGGGGTTGCTTGGCTCCAATACTGAGGCTATATCATTAGGGGGAGGACATGGGCTGGGGATGCTTGGCTCCAAGACTGAGGCTATATCATTAGGGGGAGGACATGGGCTGGGGTGCTTGGCTCCAAGACTGAGGCTATATCATTAGGGGGAGGACATGGGCTGGGGTGCGTGGCTCCAAGACTGAGGCTATATCATTAGGGGGAGGACATGGGCTGGGGGTTGCTTGGCTCCAAGACTGAGGCTCTATCATTAGGGGGAGGACATGGGCTGGGGGTTGCTTGGCTCCAAGACTGAGGTTATATCATTAGGGGGAGGACATGGGCTGGGGGTTGCTTGGCTCCAAGACTGAGGCTATATCATTAGGGTGAGGACATGGGCTGGGGATGCTTGGCTCCAAGACTGAGGCTATATCATTAGGGTGAGGACATGGGCTGGGGTTGCTTGGCTCCAAGACTGAGGCTATATCATTAGGGGGAGGACATGGGCTGGGGATGCTTGGCTCCAAGACTGAGGCTATATCATTAGGGGGAGGACATGGGCTGGGGTTGCTTGGCTCCAAGACTGAGGCTATATCATTAGGGGGAGGACATGGGCTGGGGGTTGCTTGGCTCCAAGACTGAGGCTATATCATTAGGGTGAGGACATGGGCTGGGGATGCTTGGCTCCAAGACTGAGGCTATATCATTAGGGTGAGGACATGGGCTGGGGTTGCTTGGCTCCAAGACTGAGGCTATATCATTAGGGGGAGGACATGGGCTGGGGATGCTTGGCTCCAAGACTGAGGCTATATCATTAGGGGGAGGACATGGGCTGGGGATGCTTGGCCCCAAGGAGTGGTGAAGGGGATGGGGGGCTGGGGGAGGCAGAGATTCTATGGGGGTATTAGTAAAGCTAGCAGCCCAGACTGCCTCAAAGAAGTGCGGCCCACCGGGTCCCCCTATGGCCAGCCCGCCCCTGGCGCTGTACAGGGTTACAAACAAGAAATTAAAACAAATAAAAATATTATAAGTAACAGGATCTAGTAGTGTAATTCCAGCCAACCCCGCTATCCTATCCTCATAATCCGGAATATTATTATTAATAATGATAATAATAATTATCTATCTATCTATCTATATATACATGGCGTGTTGCAAAACTAAGGGGGTTATTCATGAAGGGATGGCGCCAGGTAGCGCCTCGTAGCGGCAGGCAGTGTCTGGTGAACGCTGGGCGCTGTACGCAAAACCAATTTTATGAAAGCGAATCTGGTGAGTGACTAACAGCGCCATGTAGCGTCACATGTATTATTTCAGGCGGCTCAGCGTATAGCGCCGACACTCTAGCTTCCAGAGCCTGGAACCTGGTATTACCTGTCGCTACCTGTCACTCTCCCATACATTTCAATCAACGTTCCTTTTCTTCTGTTTAAACAGGGTTTTTTTTTCTCTCAAATCATTGTGTGACATCTCCTGGCCTAGAAAAAGTCATTTTTGAAAACTTTTTAGATTTTTTATATTTTTATGCAGAATTGTCATTACAGGTCTGGCACTAAAGTGTTATTGTCACAGACAGTGTTACAACAATGTCATTCCATGTGTTTTCGCTTTGTTACTGGTGGATAGGTGATTTAAAACAGACTTTAATCACACAGCGTCTGGCGCTCTATGCTACATTGAACAGATTTAGAGCGCCGACGCTGTGTGTGTCACTGAGAGTCAGTCGCACTGAGCTGGCGCTACCTCTCGCTCTCTGTAGCGCTGTACTGGTGTTAAAGCGCCCAACATTCATCTCATTCATCAATGCCGGCCAGTTTACTAGAGCGACAGAGGAGCTCTGTTACAGTGCCCGATACCCGCTTACAGCGTCTACTAGCGGTATCTCTATGCGCCGCTATACAGACGCTCATCTGCCGATACCTGGCGTTAGTAATGAATGAGCGTCCACGTAAACAAGAAAAAAAATTCAATAAATCACAAAAAAGGATAAGGAAAACAGTAAAGCACATGCAGTATTAACAAAATAATAAAAAAATATATAATATATGCACTCTTCACAAAAAAACAAATAAATATATAAAAATATATCCTCCGAGTGCCAACGTTTTTATATATATTTAATTATTGGTGGCTGAACCACCAACGCATGAATGTATTACTAAAGCAACATGATGGTGTGCACTAATCATATCTGATATGCGGGTAGGTTACTATATGGCAAGAGGTTACTATAGTCCATCTCAGGCAGCAGAGAGCGTAGCTTAACCCCTGTCTCTCCCAAACACCTATATTCACACCTATAGAGACGGATGGAGGGATAGAGGAAAGATAAAGGAAATACAGGGGATATGTGAAAGAGAGAGACATTACAAAAAGAGGTACAACCCTATCCACCTCCCTTTTTTTCTTCTCTTTTCCTACCTTATTCTCCTTTTTCTTTTTCTCTTCTTTATTTTGCTATTTACTCTTTATTTAGTAATTTCCTCTACATTATGTTTGTTATTCTTTAATAATCCATAGTAAACCATGATGCCGGCTTTGATCTATGTTTGATGAACTTTCCGCCCAATTGGGACATTTTTTTTATTGATTATTAGAGACACTATAATAAGGTTTTTAACCAATTTTGTTGATATTGACCAATTATATTGATAATGACCAATTATATTGATTTTATATATATATTTCTTTCATATCAACTTCATATAGGTTGACTCTGTACTGTTAGTAATTTGTTCTATGCCCATTTTCTGCACATTTTTATAACTGATAGTATCACATAGCACTTGGGGGGTTATTTAAAGTGGACCAACACCCTGAGGTGATCGGCCCGGGAATCTATAAGATTCCCGGGCCGATCACCTCACACACCGCGGGACATCTGAGATCGGGATGTCCCGCGGGGTGTAAACCCCCCAAAACCCCCGAAAAACCTTACCTCTCCAGCCGTTGCTTCCGCCGCCGCCGCCTCACTCGCGCTCCTCTAGACGTGCGCGCGCTCGCGCCGGCCGTCTCTGAATGGCCGGCGCGGGCGCGCACACGTCAAGAGTGACGCGCGGGAGGCGCCGACGGGCAAGCTGCTTGTACGTCGCTGTCAATCAGCTTGTCCGTCGGCGCCGATTGGACGGCGCGGCCACATGGGAGCGGGGAGAGGTGAGTTTTTGGGGCTTTCTGGGGGGTTTCACACAGCGGGCACCCCCGATCGGGGTGCCCCGGGGAAGTGGACCAAAACCCAGGATAGTCAAAATCCTGGGTGTTGGTCCACTTTAAAGCGGACCTTGACTCTGAGTAAGAGTCTATCTTATATGTTTCCCACACCCTGTACATACAGATTGTCCACATTAAAAATCATCCTACCTGCATCTACTGCATGTTATGAGCCTTTAAACATCCAAGATGGCGGCTTATGGAAGCCGCCATCTTATCAGGCAGCCTGCAAACAGGAAGTGCCTCCTGACTGTGCTGCTCTGCATTCTGGGACTGCTGACCTTTACCTGACCCCAGTACTGCTCTGTCTGAGCAAAGCACAGCTATAACCCGCCCCCCTGTACCTTATCCCACTCTCCTCTCCTCAGTAAGTGTGATGCTTCTGAGTCAAGATGGCGGCGCCCGTATCCTAAATTCCTGAACAGAGTTGCAGCCCAGTGGGGGAAAGGATAATAAGTTAGTGACTAAAAACGTTAAATATATTAATTTTAGATGCTGGGGAACCGTTTTTTAAGAGTTTGGGCTTTTCATTAAATCATGGTGAAGGTCCGGTTTAAGAAACGATAACGCCAGGCAGCGCCACGTAGCGTCAGGTGAACGCAGTATGTGAAAATCACATATATGAAAGTCAATCTGGTGAGCGCCTCTAATAGCGTCATGTAGCGTCACATGTATCACTAGCGGCGGCTCAGTGTAAAGCGCTGGCGCTGTGTGTTCAGCAGCACCAAGTACCACCTGTCGCTCAGCAGAGTTATCCCATACATTTCAATGGTGTTTTTTTGCTTGTGTATAAATAGCGTTTTCTGAATTTCAAATTTTTGTGTGACCTTTCCTGCCCGGCAACCAAACACTTATATTTTTATATATTTTTTTTTTTTTATGCAGAATGGGGAGGCTAATTTAAGACTATCGCCACGTATTGCCATGTGAGCGTCTATGTAGCGGCGCTTAGAGCGTCTGCAAGTGGTCGCTGCCAGCGGGTGTCTGGCGCGGTAACCTGGCTTAGCGCCCAGACAAGTGACGCTGTAGTATCCTGTCCAGCATTGATAAATGTGATCTCTGGAGAGTGCCGTAGAAGCGCTCTACCTGATTCACTGCTGAGCCAATCGAGAACGCTAGGTGGTGTCCCGAGTTCAAAGACTACGCTACATCTAACAACAGGACAACGCTGCAGCGAGTGATAGGTAGCGCCAGTTAAGTGCGTCCGGCAGTCGGTGCTGAAGCCCATATTTAAGAAAAAAAATACACACAACCAGCGTTGGCGCTCTAAAACTGGGCGCACTAGCATTGAGCGCCAGAAGCTATGTGATAAAAGTCTGTTTCTAAACACATATCCACCAGCACCAGAGCGAAAACACATGGAATGACATTGTTATAACACTGTGACAATTACACAGCAATGGCCGACCTGCACATACAATTCTGCATAAAAAAAAAAAATCAATAAAAGTGTTTGGTTGCCGGTCAGGAGAGGACACACAATGATTTGAGCCAAAAATCTAGAACATTACTTTAGGAAAACACTATTTATACACAACCAAATAAAACCCCATTGAAATGGGAGAGCGACACTGAGCGACAGGAGCTACATGGCGCTGCTGAACCTAGAGCGCCGGCGCCTTACACTGAGCCACCGCTAGTGATACATGTGCCGCTACATGACGCTATTAGAGGCGCTCACCTGATTGACTTTCATATATATGGTTTTCACATACTGCGCCCCGCGTTCACCCGACGCAATGTGGCGCTATGTGGCATCAGCGTTTCTTAAATGGCTTCTGTGCTGAGTTAGGCTCATGAGTTTAAGCTACACCTGTATATATACTGTACCTGTGTGAGTGCGCGCACATTGCCCTGCCCTGCTGGGAGTCAGTAATGGCCGTCTATGGCCCTGTGAATGGCTCTGTGTATGACAATAATATCTGTATTAGCCAGCTGTGACGTCTCTGAGCTGCACGGAGCAGAGATGGGGCCGGGATGTAGCAGCGGCACATGCCGGGAATGTGGATGATGCCGGGATGGAGCGGAGGACACTGGGGTCATTGGCTGCGCCGGCTCCTCTGTCATCCACAGAGCAATACGAAGGTCGGTCACGGCGCGCTGGCGCTTGCGTGATCTGTGGCGATGAGCAATAGCATGTGACATTCCTCTGTACGATGCTCTGCAGTGAGTATAGCCGCTGTGCTGCATCCTGAGCAGGGCCGGATTATGAGGGGGGACCAAGGGGCTAGAGCCCCGGGGCCTCCACCACTTGCCCTGCAAAGGGGGCCTCCACCAAAATTTGGGTTATGGTCTGATCCAGGAGTCTGATGGGCCGCAGGGCCAACAACAAAGCTATTAGCGGCAGTGGGGGGCCCCCTGAGCCTGGGCAAGCCTTCAGCCAAAGCCACCACAGGGCAGGACGGAGAGTCTAGAGCAGCAAAGCCGGTGTCAGTAATGCTACAGTGATGGGTGCAGAGCTGTCACTGCACATAAGCCACCAAGCACAGCCGCTGGCAGCTCAATGCAGGGAACCAGCCGGGCGACTACACTACCCCCCACCCAGAATGGCAAAGCAGGAGTTCCCGAGCAGCACGCACCCGCACAAGGGGGGCGCAAGGGACTCCATCTGACCTTCCAGTAAGTAGGCGGGTGCCAGACAACCACCAATCAGTTACTTGGCTAGACTATTATTTTATACTGTATCTGGGGCCTCCAGCAGATTTTGTGCCCAGGGGCCTCCACCACACTTAATCCGGCCCTGATCCTGCGGGGAGGTGAGTGGAGGCTGTGAGTGTTATCAGTCATGGCTGGGCCTCCCCGCCTCATGGGCCTCAGTGTGGGCGCTGCCTCTGTGTGCTCCCTCCATGTTGTGTTCAGTGATCTGACACCTCGGCACAATGCTTTGCACTGTTCTGCACTGTTGTACTTGTTACACTGCTGCTGTACACAAGGGGCGGCGGGATGCCCGGGAATACCACGATCTCATCAAGCAGGCCGAAGACCAGGGAGTTATAGGCGTACAGACAGCTGGTTTACTGGAGTCCCCTAACCCGACTATTCCAACCTTTCATGCCCTCCCGAAGGTTCATAAATCGATGGCGTCACCACCGGGTCGACCCATCGTGTCGGGTGTGGGGGCTCTCACGGGAAAATGCAAGCAGGTCAACATCTACAAGCCCTGGTCACCAGACTACCATCATATGTAAAGGATACGGCCCATATTTTACGTATTCTTGATGGGATGTGGGTGGACCCGGGGGTGACCCTGGTCACTCTGGACGTGGAGGCTTTGTACTCCAGTATACCCCATACCAAGGGACTCAGGGCGGTTGAAACATTCTTGAATGAACTCGATCTCTCCGAAAACAATCACAATTTGTTCCTCCTTCGGCTCCTCAATTTCGTCCTCAACCACAATCTTTTCCTCTTCAATGGTCATGGCTATACCACCAGGTACAGGGAACGGCGATGGGGACAACTTGTGCCCCGTAGTTCGCAAACCTGCACCTGGGAAGGTGGAAGAGGAATTTGTGGGCTGAGGACGCAATGGCCAGGTACCTGTGCCATGTATCAGCATGGCACAGGTACATTGATGACATCCTGGTCATATGGGAGGGGCCGAGGGAGGAACTGTGTGATTTTGTTCAACAATAATGAAATCAATTTTAAATTTAACTTTCAATATGATCAAAACAGGATTACGTTTCTGGATATAGAAATCCATCAAAATCTGGAAAGCACAACTAAAGCTAAAAAGGGCACTGAAGAAGCCTTAAACCGGACCTTCAGCGTGATGTAATGAAAAGCCCAAACTCTTAAAAAACAGTTCCCCAGCATCTAAAATTAATATATTTTACGTTTTTAGTCACTAACTTATTATTCTTTCCCCCACTGGGCTGCAACTCTGTTCAGGAAATTAGGATACGGGCGCCGCCATCTTGACTCAGAAGCATCACACTTACTGAGGATAGGAGAGTGGGATAAGGTACAGGGGGGCGGGTTATAGCTATGCTTTGCTCAGACAGAGCAGAGCTGGGGTCAGGTAAAGGTCAGCAGTCCCAGAATGCAGAGCAGCACAGTCAGGAGGCACTTCCTGTTTGCAGGCTGCCTGATAAGATGGCGGCTTCCATAAGCCGCCATCTTGGATGTTTAAAGGCTCATAACATGCAGTAGATGCAGGTAGGATGATTTTTAATGTGGCCAATCTATATGTACAGGGTGTGGGAAACATATAAGATAGACTCTTATTCAGAGTGAAGGTCCGCTTTAACAGGCAAAACATGTTTGCCCTCTGCGAATACAGAAACAGTAAGAAATAGAAACATAGAAACATAGAAGGTTGACGGCAGAAGGAGACCATACGGTCCATCTAGTCTGCCCTTATGTGTATACTGTATGTTCTCTTTATCTTAGGATAGATGGAGGCTTATCCCAGGCATGTTTAAATTCAGTGACTGTTGATTTTTCAACTACCTCTGCTGGAAGTTTGTTCCAAGCATCTACTACTCTTTCTGTAACATAATATTTTCTAACATTGCTCCTGATCTTCCCTCCGACCAGCTTCAGGTTGGGCCCCTTGTTCTATCGTTAAGTTTCTTCTTAAAAACACTTCCCTCCTGAACCTTATTCCCTCCTGTCACATATATAAAGGTCTCCATCATGTCCCCTCTCTCCCTTCTTTACTCCAGACTGTACAAATTAAGTTCTTTAAGTCTCTCCTGATAAGTTTTAAGTTTAAGTCCTTCCACCATTTTCGTTGCCCGCCTTTGGACACGTTCTATTTGAATAATGTCTTTTTGCAGGTAAGGTCTCCAGAACTGCACACAGTATTCTAGCTGTGGCCTCACCAGGGCTCTATACAGCGGCATCACAACCTCCCTCTTCCTACTGGTGATGCCTCGAGCTATGCAGCCGAGCATCCTGCTTGCTTTTCCCACTGCCTGGCTACACTGTCCAATCATCTTGCAGCTATCAGTAATCAGTATCCCTAAATCTCTCTCCTCCGAGGTCCTGGCTAACACAGTGCTGCCCATACGGTGCTCAGAGCAGGGATTCCTTCTACCCAAGTGCAGGATTTTACATTTAGAGACATTAAACTCTAGTTTCCACAGTTTTGACCATCTATCCAGTAAAGCTAAATCATTTTCCATGTTGCAGACACCTCCAGGAATATCCACCCTATTACTAACCTTTGTATCATCAGCAAACAGACAAACTTTTCCTACCAAGCCTTCTCCTATGTCACTTACAAATATATTAAAAAGAATGGGGCCCAGGACAGAGCCCTGCGGCACACCACTTGTAACTCGCCTTTGTTCAGATTGCGCACCATTTACAACAACGCTCTGATACCGATCCCTCAGCCAACTGGAAATCCACTGAACTATCCAGGGATTGAGTCCTACCTTCAATAACTTATCTATGAGCTCCTTATGTGGTACAGTGTCAAAGGCTTTGCTAAAATCCAGATAGGCGATATCCACAGCACCACCTTCATCTAACACTTTAGTGACATTGTCAAAGAAATCAATAAGGTTGGTCGTAGATACGCAAAAACATGTGTGAAATATTAGCCTTTATTATATTATGTAATAGTTTGTGTATATCTGTAACTGTTTTGTCTTTTGGCATTATATAGGACAAACAGTATTGTAAGTGTACAACAAGACATGTCCACAGGAATTTTTTAATCAAATTTTTTAATGTATATATAAATAAAAGATAAGATTTTAAAAGATAACAGAGGTGTGGTTAGATTGCTGGGTCCAGTATATATAACCGGGAGGGGCCACGGAATTCTTTAGCAGAAATACAATATTAACGCACCTTGTCAGGGATGTACCTGCAGCCAGCGCATGTGCTACACAGAGGGGCATTCATGGCATAGGAATTGTCCATCCATTGCAAGACGAATTGTCTACATTTTTCTGCTCACCTTCGTGTCGATTCATGGTCGGTGCACAAAAACGCTCAGTCGGAGCGCAAATGACTCCGCATGATTCATGGCTGTGTGTGCGCACGCCGTGCACGCATGTAAATCACACCAAATGGCAAGCACACGGGAGAAGCACAAATTGCCTCTTCTTGCACCAATTTGCGCCTTCTGCAAGCAAAATCTGCTGTTTTGAAATGCAAATGACCCCGCCCCCTGCACATCTGGCCGGCAAAGCCACTGGTCCCGATGGTCCCCTGTGTGTCTCTCCTTTCCTTTACTGTTTCTCCATAGCGATTTGATCTCTCCAGCATCAGCTCTATTCACCATTTCGGAGTGTATTCTCTGGAGAACCTGTGTTCTCTATTTTTTTTTTGGGGGGGGGGGATATTCTGATTCCAGTTAACCCTTAAATTTTTTTTGCCCAATGTTTTGTCCCGGATGTTATCTTTAAAGTGGACCAACACCCAGGATTTTGACTATCCTGGGTTTTGGTCCACTTCGGCGGGGCCCCCCGATCGGAACCCCCCAGAAAGCCCCAAAAACTCACCTCTCCTCGCTCCCACGTGACCACCGCTGCCAATCCCCGCCGGCGGACAAGAGAGCGCTCCCGCCGCCGCCTCCTGCGCGTCACTCTTACAGGGCAGGCGCCTGGGTGCTAGAGGGACGCGCGGGAGGCGTCGGCGGGTGCCGCTGGATCGTGGATAAGGTAGGGATTTAGGGGTTTCTGGGGGGTTTCACACAGCGCCTGCGCCGGCCATTCACAAAGGCCGGCGCGGGTGCGCGTCCTGCTAGAGGGACGTGCGGGAGGCGGCGGTGGCGGGCGCCACTGGATCGTGGATAAGGTAGGGATTTAGGGGTTTCTGGGGGGTTTCACACAGCGCCTGCCCCAGCCATTCACAAAGGCCGGCGCGGGTGCGCGTCCTGCTAGAGGGACGTGTGGGAGGCGTCGGCGGGCGCCGCTGGATCGTGGATAAGGTAGGGATTTAGGGGTTTCTGGGGGGTTTCACACAGCGGTCAGGGGTCTGATCGGTCCGGGAATCTTATAGATTCCCGGGCCGATCATGGGAGGGTGTTGGTCCACTTTAACCCTCCTCCCCCGTTTGGTTTGCATATTAATGCTTAACAATTTAACTATTTTTTTTGTGTTTTTGCTAAACTTTGAGCCCAATATCCACATTTCTGTTGCTTTGACCCTAATTTTTGTGACTTTGGACAACTTTTTATCATTTTATTTTTGAACAAAAAGCCCCCAAAAAAAGGTTCAAATTTGTTTGCACGTGACAATGAATCGACCCTTTTATGTCTTATCTCTAATTTAGATACACACTCATTTGCGACTTACTGTGCATAATTCCATAGTAATTGCACAGTCTCTAAAATGTGTATAACTTTGTGCTCTCTCATTTTTATTGCATAATACTGCACTCTATTTGTTACTCCACTCCGCACTCTGCGTTCACTCTTTCACTTTTTTTTGCATAATTTTGCGCTTGTGTTGCATAAATTCATGTATTCTCTCGTACATGATGTACACATCTATATTCTGATATGTTTATGGCAAACCTCTCATCTTTGACTTCCATGCTATTTTTTTGTTACATTCTTTTCTGCTCTCTTAGGGCCTTATTCATGAAGGGATAGCGCCCCGTAGCGCCTTGTAAGCGTCAGGTAACATCAGGTAGCGGCAGGTGAACGCTGGACACGGCAGCAATTACACATTTATGAAGCCGAATCTGGTGAGCGACTCGAACAACGCCATGTAGCGCCCGATTCATCATTATCCCAGGCTCAGCGTACAGCGCCGGCGTTCATCCTTGCAGAGCGCCACATCTTAGCTGTCGCTACCTGGCGCTTTCTCATACATTTCTATGGAAGATCCATAAATCCCTTTCCTGATCCCAATTTTATTTTTTCCTAAAAAAAACACCAAAAACAACCTTCTGACATGTATTCTGGGCAAGAAAATTACATTTTAAAAACTTTTTGGAATAATAATATTTTTACGCAGAATTGTCCTTACATGTCTGGTATTAAAGTGTTCATATTACAATGTTATAACAATGTAATTCAATATGTTTTTCGCTTTGTTACTAGTGGATTCATGTACAAGAACAGACTTTAATCACACAGCCTCTGGCGCTGTGGGCTACAATTACATGATTTTGAGCCCCGGCGATGTTTGTGGCTGTTTTTTTGATGAATGTGGTGTGAGTCAGTCGCACTGAGCTGTCGTTACGGTTCTCTCGCATACAGCGTAGTATAGCGACTCACATATCATATTCTTCAATGCCGGCCAGCGACTGAGGCGCTCTGAAACAATGATCCATGCCCGAGCACAGCGACTACTAGCGGGCGCTCTGAAATCTGCTCTACAGACGCTCATCTGTCGCTACCTGGCGCTAGTAATGAATCAGCCTGTTAATTGTCAGGGGGCGTGAATCCATACACTTTCATTTTTACCATCCAGCTTTATACTCTCTGTTTATATTTACACTCTCTATACAGTATTTTTAGGCGTAACTTAAAGTGGACCAACACCCAGGATTTTCACTATCCTGGGTGTTGGTCCACTTCTGCGGGGCAACCCCCCAGAAAGCCCCAAAAACTCACCTGACCACGCTCCCACGTGATTCGCTCCACCAATCACCGCCGACGGACAAGCGAGGTCCGTCGACGGACAAGGTGAGAGCGTCCGCCGCCGCCTCTCGCGCGTCCCACTTACAGTTTGTGAATGGCCGGCGCGGGCGCGCTGCGCCCCTGTAAGAGGGACGCGCAAGAGGCGGCGGCAGCCCGCGCATGCGCCGTTGGAACGAGGAACAGGTAGGATTTGCGGGTGTCCTGGGGGGTTTCATACAGCGGGGCACCCCCGGTCTTATAGATTCCCGGGCCAATCAGCGGTGGGTGTTGGTCCACTTTAAAAGGATAAAGAAGGTAAAGGTAATAGTTACACCATTGCGTCAGGCTACATTTGGCGCTGTCCTAAACTTTTTTTTCCGAGATATCCGGGTTTACAGTTTTACCTTGGCTCTATGATGTCGTATAATAATCAGCATAATGGGCGGGGTCTGTAAGACAGACATTCTCATCACCCTGGCTGTTCTCCTTCTCTCTCCGCATCCACGGTCTGATGATGCGGAGCTTTAGACCACCAGCGTAGCCCTATGATTGGTGGTCTATGGCTAAAGAAATTGGGGGGTGTGCCGCTTGTTTCTACTTTCAGAAGCAACTGTGTTCTAACAGGAAGGGCGCGCGCAGCCATGATGAGGTGAGCTGCTGAATGACAGTTTATGCACTCTACTATTAGGTGCATTTGTGTAGTGGTAATTTGGTCATTTTAGGGCTTTGATTTCCTGCTCTCCGCCCAGATTGATGCTCTCTAGTGTTTGATACACAGCATGCTCTCTAATATTATGCACAGCTCAGTTGCCATTCATTTCTGATACCTTACTGAGCTCTCTCTACTGTTTCTTGCATAATTCTGTGCTCTCATGATTCTGTTGCCTATTTCCGCACTTATTGCACCATTCTCTCTCTAATCGCATAATACTCTCTAATAGTTGCCACTCACTTTTGTGCCTTTCTGGTGTTTAATGCGCTTGATCAAGCTCTCTAATTTTTATGCATAACTCAGAGGCTGATTCATTAATAGCGGCAGGTAGCGACAGTTGAGCGACAGTAGCGGTATTTTCACAGCGCCCGCTAGTAGTCGCTGTGCTTGGCCGTTGTTCACTTGTTGACAGCGAATTAGTCGGTGTGGCGTAATGTTGAATACAAGGTTACGAGTCGCTATTTGACAGGTTCCACGCTGTATGGGAGCGCATGATAGCGACTGGTCAGAGCGACCGGCTTCCACCATATTCATCAAAAAATCACCCTCAAAAAATTCTTGCGCTGTGAAATGCATGTTTAAACCCCAGAGCGCTGGCGGCGATGGGTTAAAAGTAGTTTTTTAACCCCTAAACAACCATATTTTTGGAAACCAAAAAAAAAAAAAAAGTTTAAATAATTTAGTAATATGAATACATTAATATCAGACCTGTAATATCAATTCTGTACAATTTTTTTTTTAATTTTTTTCCCTTAAAAAATTATCTAACATGGCAGAAGTGGTCACAGAATTTTTCACATTTAAAAAAAACAAACACATTAATAGCAATTAATTATGAATATTTAAAGATTGTTCCATTGAAATGCATTGGAGAGCGCCAGGTAGCGAGAGGTCATACCTGGCGCTGTTCAAGGTCGGACGCTGGCGCTGTGGGCTGAGGCTGGAATAATGATGAATGAGTCGCTATCTGGCGCTATCTCAGTCGCTAAGCAGGATTGGCTTGATAAATGTGTGATTGTGGTGGGGAGCTGGCGTTCTCGTGGCGGGGCCCGTCATTACCGGCCGCTCACCAGTCGCTACCTGTCGCTATTCCTTCATAAATAAGGGCCTCAGTATTCTCTATTCATGATGCTCTCTCTCGAATCTTGTCCTTCCAGTTTTGTGTTCCCTAGTGTTTGACACACAAATCTAAGCTCTCTAATTTCAGGCCGTACTGTGCTCTCTAATGATTGTTACATCATTTCATATTCTCTTATCGTTGTTGCCTACTCTTACTCTTACACTCTTCTTTTGTGCTCTTCAATGTTTGGTGCTAGTTTTTGCCATCCAATTCTGTGCTCTCTAGTGTTTGACGTGTACACGCGCGCTCTCTAATTATAAGGATTATTATTAATATAAGGATTATTATTAATAGTTTGCATACCGCAGTGTTCTCTATTTTTGATACTTTGCTGTGCTCTCTAATTTTATACATAGAAAGTAATCACTCATTTTGATGGTTTACTGTGCTCTCTAATATTGCATAATTCTGTCCTCTCTAATATTTAGGCCCTTATTCATCAAGCGATAGCGCCAGGTAGTGTCTGACGAGCGCCAGGTAGCGGCAGCTAACGGCGACTACCGACTCAAGTACGCCCGGCGGCGGTCAAAATGACGCATTTATCAAGCAAAATGAGGCTAGCGCCGGCGAGCGCGACGGCTAGCGCGGCATTCATCATGAAGCCGCCTGGACCGAACAGCGCCGCTGCAAATTCCCTCACAGCGCCAGGTATGAGCTGTCGCTCCCTGGCGATGTCCAATGCTTTTCAATGGAGCAATCTATAATTATTCATAATTAATTGGTATTAATTTTTTTTTTTTTTTTTTTTTTTTTTTAATGTCAAAAAATCGGAGACCACTTCTGCAATGTTAGGATTAATTTTGAAGTCAAAAAAAAAATTCAAAAAAATTTGTGCAGAATTGATCTAACAGGTCTGATATTAATGTATTCATATTACAAAATGATTCTAAAAACATGTATAATGTTACATTCAAAAAATATGGTTGTTTAGGGGTTAAAAACTAGTTAATACAGATCGCCGCCAGCGCTCTGGGGTTTAAACAAGGAATGGACAGCGACAGCACATTCGGAGCGTGATTTGTTGATGAATATGAAGCTAGCCGTTCGCTCTGGCCATTCGTTGTCAGGCGCTCACATACAACGCTGGACCTGTGAAACAGCGACCCCCCAGCCCGTATTCAACATTACCGCACACCGACTGAGTCGCTGTTATCAAGCTAACGCCGGCCAAGCACAGCGAATACTGGCTGGCGCTGAAAAAATCACGCTACAGTCGCTCATCTGTCGCTACCTGGCGCTATTAATGAATCGGCCTCCCCGTGCTTACGTCTTGCTCTCTATTACCGGCCAGTTTTGTGCTCTCTAGCGTTTGATGCACACGTCCATGTACTCACTCATTTTTAAGGTTCTGGTGCATACGTTTGTGCTGTCTAATGTTTGCAGCCCAGGTTTGTGCTCTCTAGATGCGCGCTCTTTAATTTTTCATACATAACTCAATATTCTCTATGTGTGATGCTCTGTTGTGCTCTCTAATTTTTGGCCCTTGATCCCCTGCTCTGAAATTTGGCTTCCCAGGTTTGTTCTCTCTAGTGTTTGATGCACACATCCGTGCTCTCTATCTTTATACATAGCAGAGCACTTACTCATGTTGATGGTTTACTGTGCTCTCTAATGTTGCATAATTTTGTCCTCTTCAATATTGGGTGCATACGTCTTGCTCTCTAATTATTGCCGACCAGTTTTGTCCTCTCTAGTGTTTAGTGTGTTTGATGCACACGTCCATGCTCTCTAATTTTTCATACATAACTCAATATTCTCTATGTGTGGTGCTCTGTTGTGCTCTCTAATTTTTGGCCCTTGATCCCCTGCTGTATAATTTGGTTTCCCAGGTTTGTGCTCTCTAGTGTTTGATGCACACATCCGTGCTCTCTATTTTTTATGTATAACTCAATGTTCTCTATATTTGATGCTCTGATTTTTGGCCCTTGCTCCCCTGCTGTGTAATTTGGTTTCCCAGTTGTGTGCTCTCTAGTGTGTGATGCACAAATCCATGCTCTCCAAGTTTTTATACATAACTTAATGTTCTCTATTTGTGATGCTCTGTTGTGCTCTCTAATTTTTGGCTCTTGATTCCCTGCTGTGCAATTTGGCTTCCCAGGTTTGTGCTCTCTAGTGTTTGATACACACATCCGTGCTCTCTATCTTTATACATAGAGCACTCACTCATGTTGATAGTTTTGGTGCTCTCTAATGTTTGCCACCCAAATTTGGGCTCTCTATTTTTTGATGCACACATCGACTCTCTCTATTAATATGTATGAGTTATTATTATGTATCATATGATTTTTGCCACCCAATGTTGTGCTCTCTAGCGTTTGACATGTCTGTACACTTTCTCGTTATTATGCATAAGTTAGTGGGATGAAGGAATGACAGGAAGAAAGAGAAGTAAAGGATGAAAGATTAGAAGGAATGACAGGAAGAAAGAGAAGTAAAGGATGAAAGATCAGAAGGAATGACAGGAAGAAAGAGAAGTAAAGAATGAAATATTAGAGGGAATGACAGGAAGAAAGAGAAGTAAAGGATGAAAGATCAGAAGGAATGACAGGAAGAAAGAGAAGTAAAGGATGAAAGATCAGAAGGAATGACAGAAAGAAAGAGAAGTAAAGAATGAAATATTAGAGGGAATGACAGGAAGAAAGAGAAGTAAAGGATGAAAGATCAGAAGGAATGACAGAAAGAAAGAGAAGTAAAGAATGAAATATTAGAGGGAATGACAGGAAGAAAGAGAAGTAAAGGATGAAAGATTAGAAGTAGAGATGAGCGAACTTTTGAAAAGTTCGATTCGGCCGATTCGCCGAATTTCACAAAGAAATTCGGGTTCGGCCGAATCGAACTTTTACGAAGTTCCCCATCAAAAATGCCGACCCGCTCCCACCATGCCGGCTTTTTTTTTTTTTTTAATTTCAGGAAAAATTCGATCGGCACGAACCACAAAATATTCGGGTTCGTGCCGAATCGAATATTTCCTGAAATTCGGAGCGAATTCCGGTTCGTCCGAACCGGTTCGCTCATCTCTAATTAGAAGGAATGACAGACATCTATTATATTTTTCTTTCTATCCTTTGGCATTATTCCCCATACATAGAGCTTTATTCGCATGTATACAGCGCCATTCCACACTGAGACTCCATTACACAGGGCCCCATAACCCTGCTCTCCCTGTTATTTCATTATTCCATTCTCTCTCTTTTGTCTATTTCTGCACTCATATCAGTTTTTATTGGCTGATTGTGTTCTCTCTGGTATTTGTTGCACACACCCGCGCTCTCTAATTCACATGCGTAACTCTGCGCTCTCTTTCTCTGACGCTCTGTAGCATGTGGAGGCTGATTCACTACTAGCGCCAGGTATTGCTAGATGAGCGTCTGTATAGCAGCGCTTACAGCGCCTGCTAGTAGACACTGTAAGCGGTTATCGCCTCAGTCGCTGTAGTAACCTGGCCGATGTTGATGAATGTGATGTATGTTGGACGCTCTAACACCAGTACAGCGCTGCAGGGAGCGACAGGTAGCGCCAGCTCAGTGCGTCCGGCACTCGGTGCTCAACACCATATTCAACAAAAAAATACACAGCGTGGGCGCTCTTAATATGGGCGCTGTAGCATAGAGCGCCAGACGCTGTGTGATTAAAGTCTGTTTTTGATCACATATCCACCAGTAACAAAGTGAAAACACATGGAATGACATTGTTGTAACACTGTGACATTAACACTTTAGTGCCAGACCTGTAATGACAATTCTGCATAAAAATATAAAAAGTCAAAAATGTTTTCAAAAATGACTCTTTCTAGGCCAGGAGACGTCACACAATTGATTGAGAGAAAAAAAAATTAAAAACAAAAAAACCTGTTTATACAGAAGAAAAGGAACGGCCATTGAAATGTATGGGAGAGCGACAGGTAGTGACAGGTAATACCAGGCTCTGGAAGCTAGAGCTCCAGCGCTATACACTGAGCTGCCTGTAATGATGAATCGGACGCTACATGGCGCTGTTAGAGTCGTTTACCAGAATCGCTTTCTTAAATGTGGTTTTGCGTTCACCAGACGCTGCCTGCCGCTACGAGGCGCTGCCTGGCGCTATCCCTTCACGAATAAACCCCATAGTGATGCTCGCTCTTTTTTTTTTTCCCCGTGGTGCGCTCTCTTATTTACGTCCGATACCCGGCACCAGGGGCGTAGCTGGGGGGGGGGCATGTACCCCAAGTGCAGCAGGTCTGGGGCGCGCCAAAAAGGGGGCACAGGTGAGGGGTGTCATTTGGGGGCACAGGTGAGGGGTGTCATTTGGGGGCACAGGTGAGAGGTGTCATTTGGGGGCACTGGTGAGGGGTGTCATTTGGGGGCACAGGTGAGGGGTGTCATTTGGGGGCACAGGTGAGGGGTGTCATTTGGGGGCACTGGTGAGGGGTGTCATTTGGGGGCACAGGTGAGGGGTGTCATTTGGTGGCACAGGTGAGGGGTGTCATGTGGGGGCACAGGTGAGGGGTGTCATTTGGGGGCACAGGTGAGGGGTGTCATTTGGCGGCACAGGTGAGGGGTGTCATTTGGGGGCACAGGTGAGGGGTGTCATTTGGTGGCAGAAAGCCCAGCGACTCCTCTGCCTGGCTCAGGAGGCCCCCACCGTGCCCGGGCTCAGCTAAGGCGCAGGCGGCGGCAGCAGACGCGTGGCGCGGAGAGGCAGAGGGCGAGATGTCACGCGTCACCTCTAGTGTGCGCCAAGATGCGACAGCTCATTAGCGCAGCCCCGAGATGAGATGATCCGGCCTGATGGGCCTTCTAATGAGGCTGCGTGTGACGCGCCCGGAACAGGACCCGACGCAGAAGAATTATTCACACTCTACCATGTCGCAGGATACACACAGTATACACATAAGGGCACAAGATGGTCCATACCTCCCAATGTCCCTGATTTGGAGGGACTGTCCCACTTTTGAGTCCATGTCCCCCTGTCCCTCGTTGTTTTCCTTTGTCCCTCTTTGAGGTGTAACATGCAGATCTGCAGCAATAAATGGTTCATTTGCCTATTCAAAGTGTTTCTATTGTTGTAACTGTTACAATGTATCTCCTATCCATTCCTCAATGAGGGGGCGTGGTTTCATCCATCCCTCAATGAGGGGGCGTGGCTTCATTTACATATGGTCCCTGGGGCAGCACCCGGGGGAGACCATCCTCATGCTTTAAAGCTGGACAGCACCCCGGGGAGACCATCCTCATGATTTAAAGCTGGGCAGCACCCCGGGGAGACCATCCTCATCATTTAAAGCTGGGCAGCACCCCGGGGAGACCATCCTCATCATTTAAAGCTGGGCAGCACCCCGGGGAGACCATCCTCATGATTTAAAGCTGGGCAGCACCCCGGGGAGACCATCCTCATGATTTAAAGCTGTACAGCACCCCGGGGAGACCATCCTCATGATTTAAAGCTGGGCAGCACCCCGGGGAGACCATCCTCATCATTTAAAGCTGTATAGCACCCCGGGGAGACCATCCTCACTCTTTAAAGCTGGGCAGCACCCGGGGAGACCATCCTCATCATTTAAAGCTGGGCAGCACCCCGGGGAGACCATCCTCATCATTTAAAGCTGGGCAGCACCCCGGGGAGACCATCCTCATCATTTAAAGCTGGGCAGCACCCCGGGGAGACCATCCTCATCATTTAAAGCTGGGCAGCACCACGGGGAGACCATCCTCATCATTTAAAGCTGGGCAGCACCCCGGGGAGACCATCCTCATCATTTAAAGCTGGGCAGCACCCCGGGGAGACCATCCTCATGCTTTAAAGCTGGGCAGCACCCTGGGGAGACCATCCTCATCATTTAAAGCTGTATAGCACCCCGGGGAGACCATCCTCATGATTTAAAGCTGGGCAGCACCCCGGGGAGACCATCCTCATGATTTAAAGCTGGGCAGCACCCCGGGGAGACCATCCTCATCATTTAAAGCTGTGCAGCACCCCGGGGAGACCATCCTCATCATTTAAAGCTGGGCAGCACCCCGGGGAGACCATCCTCATCATTTAAAGCTGGGCAGCACCCCGGGGAGACCATCCTCATGATTTAAAGCTGGGCAGCACCCCGGGGAGACCATCCTCATGATTTAAAGCTGGACAGCACCCCGGGGAGACCATCCTCATGATTTAAAGCTGGACAGCACCTCGGGGAGACCATCCTCATCATTTAAAGCTGGGCAGCACCCCGGGGAGACCATCCTCATGATTTAAAGCTGGACAGCACCTCGGGGAGACCATCCTCATGATTTAAAGCTGGACAGCACCCCGGGGAGACCATCCTCATGATTTAAAGCTGGACAGCACCCCGGGGAGACCATCCTCATGATTTAAAGCTGGGCAGCACCCCGGGGAGACCATCCTCATCATTTAAAGCTGTATAGCACCCCGGGGAGACCATCCTCATCATTTAAAGCTGGGCAGCACCCCGGGGAGACCATCCTCATCATTTAAAGCTGTATAGCACCCCGGGGAGACCATCCTCATCATTTAAAGCTGGGCAGCACCCCGGGGAGACCATCCTCATCATTTAAAGCTGTATAGCACCCCGGGGAGACCATCCTCATCATTTAAAGCTGTATAGCACCCCGAGGAGACCATCCTCATCATTTATAGCTGGGCAGCACCCCGGGGAGACCATCCTCATCATTTAAAGCTGTATAGCACCCCGGGGAGACCATCCTCATGATTTAAAGCTGGACAGCACCCCGGGGAGACCATCCTCATCATTTAAAGCTGGACAGCACCCCGGGGAGACCATCCTCATGATTTAAAGCTGGGGAGCACCCGGGGAGACCATCCTCATCATTTAAAGCTGTACAGCACCCGGGGAGACCATCCTCATCATTTAAAGCTGGGCAGCACCCTGGGGAGACCATCCTCATGCTTTAAAGCTGGGCAGAGTGAATCCATCTACATATGTAGATTGGCCTGTCATTGGCGGCTAATGAAAGTAAATGAGTGCTAGCGGAGGGAGCGCGGCGGCAGCGCAGCTGGAGAGCTGATCGGAGCCGGAGAAAGGAGCGCGTCCCTCCGAGAGACGCACTGATAATATTCTCATTTTAGGCGCGCTTGTCCTCCTCCCCTGCCGCGCGCGGGATCGATATCTGCCCGAGTTATAGTCGCTCGCCTCGCTGTCTATTTCTGGAAAACGCCAGCAACAGGGAGAAGTGTTATAACCCGGCCGCCCCCTCCTCCACTCCCCCCCCCCCCCCGGGGGTGCTGAGTGCGCGGCTGCACGCAGGCGGAAAACACGCTGTATTCCCAATGAAGGGCATACGTGAATAGAAGAGCCGCTCTCCCCTCCCCCACCCATCACGTTATTATTACTGTTTATTTATATAGCGCCATCATCTTCCGTAGCGCTGTACAAAGTATTATTATTGTTTGTTTATATAGCGCCATCATCTTCCGTAGCGCTGTACAAAGCATTATTATTGTTTGTTTATATAGCGCCATCATCTTCCGTAGCGCTGTACAAAGTATTATTATTGTTTGTTTATATAGCGCCATCATCTTCCGTAGCGCTGTACAAAGCATTATTATTGTTTGTTTATATAGCGCCATCATCTTCCGTAGCGCTGTACAAAGTATTATTATTGTTTGTTTATATAGCGCCATCATCTTCCGTAGCGCTGTACAAAGCATTATTATTGTTTGTTTATATAGCGCCATCATCTTCCGTAGCGCTGTACAAAGTATTATTATTGTTTGTTTATATAGCGCCATCATCTTCCGTAGCGCTGTACAAAGCATTATTATTGTTTGTTTATATAGCGCCATCATCTTCCGTAGCGCTGTACAAAGCATTATTATTGTTTGTTTATATAGCGCCATCATCTTCCGTAGCGCTGTACAGAGTATTATTATTGTTTGTTTATATAGCGCCATCATCTTCCGTAGCGCTGTACAAAGTATTACTATTGTTTGTTTATATAGCGCCATCATCTTCCGTAGCGCTGTACAAAGTATTATTATTGTTTGTTTATATAGCGCCATCATCTTCCGTAGTGCTGTACAAAGTATTATTATTGCTTGTTTATATAGCGCCATCATCTTCCGTAGCGCTGTACAAAGTATTATTATTGTTTGTTTATATAGCGCCATCATCTTCCGTAGCGCTGTACAAAGTATTATTATTGCTTGTTTATACAGCGCCATCATCTTCCGTAGCGCTGTACAAAGTATTACTATTGTTTGTTTATATAGCGCCATCATCTTCCGTAGCGCTGTACAAAGTATTATTATTGTTTGTTTATATAGCGCCATCATCTTCCGTAGCGCTGTACAAAGTATTATTATTGTTTATTTATATAGCGCCATCATCTTCCGTAGCGCTGTACAAAGTATTATTATTGTTTGTTTATATAGCGCCATCATCTTCCGTAGCGCTGTACAAAGTATTATTATTGCTTGCTTATATAGCGCCATCATATTCCGTAGCACTGTACATCACATATACATTTACCAAGGCAGAGGGGGAATCTCTCTTTACTGTACGAGTCTCGGCAGGGCCCCCTTTAATGTTCGCACCGGGGCCCCGGCATGTTTAGTTACGCCACTGCATTCTGTGCATGTAGTAAATGTCGTTTTGTTTCCTTAGCTTCTATTTTTTCTGAAAATCTTGGCTAGTGTTCCCCCTAGTGGCCATGGCTTAAAGTGGACCGAAACCGAGCAGGATCGGCCCGGGAATCTTATAGATCCATTCCCGCCCCCCGGGGCATCCAAAATCGGGATGTCCCGCTGTATGAAATCCCCCAGGTCACGCCAAACACTTACCTTACTTTCCGGTCCAACGGCGCATGTGCGAGCCACATCCCCGCTATCCCTCTTGTAAGGTGCGTGCACATCCCTGCCATTTGTGAATGGCCGATGCGGGCACGCTCCCTGTTAGAGGGAGGTGGGGGATGCAGCCGCCAGCGCGCTCGGAGCCGCTGTGCTAAGACGTCAGCTTAGACGTCCATAGCTCAGCGGCTCCGAGGGTGCTGATTGGACGAGCGGCCGCGCATGTGCCGTAGGACCGCGGTGAGGTGAGTTGATGCGGGAGATCTGGGGGATTTTACACCTGATCGGGGAGCCTCGGGGGAAAGGACCAAAACCTAGGATAGTCAAAATCCTGGGTTTTGGTCCACTTTAAAGAGGATTAAAACCCATGATGTTGAGTATCCTGGGTTTTGGTTCTTTCCCCCGGGGCACCCCCGATCGCTACGTGAAACCCCCCAGAACGCTGAGTGCAACCACCTCTTCCAATCAGCAAGCTCAGAGGCGCTGACATCACGTCGTCTAAGCCAGTGTCTAAGGCCAGAAGCTCTGAGCATGTTGCCGGCCGCATCCCCCGCTCCATTCTAACAGGGAGCGTGCCGCGTCGGCCATTCGCAAATGCCTAGTGCCAGCACGCGCCCTGCTAGAGGGATAGCGAGGATGCGGCCACGGCTCGCGCATGCACTGTTGGACCGGGAAGCAAGGTAAGCAAACGGGACGACCTGGGGGGTTTCACACAGTGGGGCATCTAGATTTTGGATGCCCCGGGGGGAGGGAATCGATCTATAAGATTCCCGGGCCGATCACGCTGGGTTTTGGAGAACCAAAAACCTTGCCCCATCCGCCCTGAAAATCTATAAGATTCCAGGGTCGTTGGATCCCCCCCCCCCCCCCCCCAGGGCATCCAGAATCAGAATGCCCCGCTGTGTGATACCCCTTAGGTCACCCGAAAAACTCACCTTCTTTCCCGGTCCAATAAAGCAGCGGCCGCATCCCCGCTATCCCTCTAGCAGGGCGGGTGCCGTACCAGGCATTTGTGAATGGCCGGCCCTAGTACAGGGTAGCGGGGGATGCGGCCGCCAGTGCGCTCGGATCCGCTCTTATTAGACGAGCTCCTGGACGAAGGGGCGGGAGCGGATCCGAGCGTGCTGATTGGACGAGTGGCCGCGCATGCGCCGTAGAACCGACATCATTTGGCAAAAGGCTCTTATTTTCAATTCACATAAGCTGGCGCAGGAGCGCGCATGCCACTGGGGATACGTGGAATGCGGCAGCTCCCCATTTAATAAATCGAAGGATGTATGCATGGCAAAGGGCTCTGATTGGATGAGAGCCCGCACATGCACTGTTGGGGCAGGGAAAGGTGAGCTATAGGGGGCGAACTGGGGGCTGCCCCGCTGTGGGAATGCATGGGGGGATCCTGGGAAAGTCAATTTCCTGGGTTTTGTTTCGCTTTAAAGTGAACCCACAGAGATTGGCCTGATTCTCTCCCCCTGGGGCATCCAGAATCCAGATGCCCCTGTGTGAAACCCCCCAGGTCACCCAGTATACTCACCTTCATTCCCAGTCCAATGGTGAATGCGCGAGCAGCGGCCGCATCCCCGCTATCCCTTTAGCAGGGCACATGCCCACCCAGGCATTTATGATTAGCTGGCTCTGACACGCTCCCCAGCGTGCTCAGCTGGACTCGGCTCCTTAGACAATTCTATACGAGTTCATGTCAGTGCAGTCGAGCACTCTGATTGGACGGGAGGCCCCGCTTGCGCCATAGGTCCGGGAAAAGGTGAGTTCATTTGGTCGACCTTGGAGGTTTCACACAGTGAGGCAGCCCTGATCGAGGTGCCCCAGGGGGAATGGACCAAAACCCAGGATATTCAAAATCCTGGGTTTTGCTCCACGTTAAGTCAAGTTAACACTTGACTCATTCGCTTGTAAGGCAGCAAATTGCAGCCAATCATGTGACCTTTTCCGACCATTCAGGTTCGATGTGTAAGCGCACTCGGGAAACCTGATTGGTCACCGGCAGTCATACAATGAAAGAGGAAGTGGTAAAGAATTGGCATGCCGAGGCTGTGCCCCTGGGAAAATGACCCCCTGGCTGTCTATGGGAGTGAGTCCCGGGTCGGGATTGGCCGGCTCTGTGATTGGCTCTCCAGCGTTTGCAGTTATTTCACCGTTACAATCAGATTATTGGAATGAATATTTCATGCCGCGAATTCGAGACGCGCCGAGCGTGACTGTCACCAGCTGCCGACCCCGCGCCCTGCGCGTGATGCTGGAGAGAAGCACGCTCATCCTGATGGTGCATCGAGCTTTGTATGATGGGGGACAGTAAACAGCTGCAGTAATGAACACCGAAGATGTGGCTGTTGCCTGTGCATACCTCTTAAGTGTCCCTTGTTTCAAGGGTTGTCCCTCTTTTTAGTCAATGTCCCCCTGTCCCTCGTTGTTCTCATTTGTCCCTCTTTGAGGTGTAACATGCAGATCTGCAGCAATAAATGTGTCATTTGCCTATTATAAGTGTTTCTATTGTTGTAACTGTAGCCACGCCCCTCATTGAGGGATGGATGAAGCCACGCCCCCAATTGAGGGATGGATGAAGCCACGCCCCCTCGTTGAGGGGTGAATGTAGCCACGCTCCCTAATCGAGGGATGGATGTAGCCACGCCCCCTCGTTGAAGGATGGATGAAGCCACGCCCCTCATTGAGGGATGGATGTAGCCACGCCTCCTCATTGAGGGATGGATGTAGCCACGCCCCCTCACTGAGGGATGGATGTAGCCACGCCCCCTCATTGAGGGATGGATGTAGCCACACCCCCTCACTGAGGGATGGATGCAGCCACGCTCCCTCATTGAGGGATGGATGTAGCCACGCCCCCTCATTGAGGGATGGATGAAGCCACGCCCCCTCATTGAGGGATGGATGAAGCCACGCCCCCTCATTGAGGGATGGATGAAGCCACGCCCCTCATTGAGGGATGGATGTAGCCACGCACCCTCATTGAGGGATGGATGTAGCCACGCCCCCTCATTGAGGGATGGATGTAGCCACACACCCTCATTGAGGGATGGATGAAGCCACCCCCCTCATTGAGGGATGGATGTAGCCACGCCCCCTCATTGAGGGATGGATGTAGCCACACCCCCTCGTTGAGGGATGGATGAAGCCACGCCCCTCATTGAGGGATGGATGTAGCCACGCACCCTCATTGAGGGATGGATGTAGCCACACCCCCTCATTGAGGGATGGATGAAGCCACACCCCCTCATTGAGGGATGGATGAAGCCACGCCCCCTCATTGAGGGATGGATGTAGCCACGCCCCCTCATTGAGGGATGGATGTAGCCACACCCCCTCGTTGAGGGATGGGTGAAGCCACGCCCCTCATTGAGGGATGGATGTAGCCACGCACCCTCATTGAGGGATGGATGTAGCCACACCCCCTCATTGAGGGATGGATGAAGCCACACCCCCTCATTGAGGGATGGATGAAGCCACGCCCCCTCATTGAGGGATGGATGTAGCCACGCCCCCTCATTGAGGGATGGATGTAGCCACGCTCCCTCATTGAGGGATGGATGAAGCCACGCCCCTCATCGAGGGATGGATGAAGCCACGCCCCTGATTCCTTCCCCCCAGGGCATCCAAATTTGCGGAACAAAACCCACCAGCAGCCAGTCCGAAATCTAAACAATTCTGGGACCTGGCCACTGGCTTTCCACGGGGGCATCCCAATTCAGGGGGAAAGGTGAGTTATTACTGACGCCCAATTTTGCGATGCTCCAGTGTAAAGCCAGTAACCAGGTCCCAGAATTTTTCAGATTCCAGGCCGGCTCGTGGTGTTGTGTGCAACCCCCCGGGGCGCCAGTAATAACTCACCTTTCCCCTGGTCCATCAGCACAGGCGCAGGATCTCATCCAATCAGAGGATTGCTTACAATGGGGCATCCCCGGCGACCCCCATCCCAGCCTTTCAGATGCAGGGGATGCAGCAGCACGCGCCCCCCATTCAAGGCAATCAGTGCCCAGGTTGTAAACCTGGAAAAGGTCTCTGATTGGACGAGAGCCAACGCATGCGTCATTGGCCCGAGGAGAGGTGAGTCTTTCTGGGGGCTTCACACAGCGGGCATCCCAACTCTGGGGAAAAACTCTGGAAAGTAAAATTCCTGGGTTTTGTTCTGCTTCAAAAGCGGACCAAAACTCTTTAAAATTCTGGTATAGAAGTAGTCCTGGCTTCCCTAGGCGTGAAGGATCAGCTGGCCCTAAGCTCTCATACTGGATTTCAATGTCAGTGTTCAGCGAGGAGGATTAATAAAGTTAAAAAAAAACACTAAAGGATTAGTAATTGAAATCTGCCCCCAAGATTGTGCGGCCCTAGGCACAGGCCCAATGGGAAATCCAGGCCCAATGGGAAGCATAGCAGGTTTCAGGCCCTCCATTGCTTTGTCCACAGTCCGCCGAGCTGACTGGAGTTCCCCCTGATTTGTAGGCACGTGCCGCCTTTCTGGCGTCATGTTGGCGACTATAGGGGTTTATTCATGAAGCTCTAGCGCCAGGTTCAGTGTATATCGCCGGCGCTCTAGCTTCCAGAGCTCCAGGTATTACCTGTCGCTACCTGTCGCTCTCCCATACATTTTAACGGACGTTCCTATTCTTCTGTTTAAACAGGGTTTTTGTTTTTAATATTTTTTTTCTCTCCAATAATTGTGTGACGTTTCCTGGCCTAGAAAGAGTAATTTTTGAAATTTTTTTTGATTTTTTATATTTTTATGCAGAATTGTCATTACAGGTCTGGCACTAAAGTGTTAATGTCACAATGTTATAACAATGTCATTCCCTGTGTTTTCGCTTTTTTTACTGGTGGATATGTGATCAAAAACAGTAATCAAACAGCATCTGGCGCTCTATGCTACAGCGCCCAGATCCAGCGCGACTCTGTGTGTGTTTTTTGGTTGAATATGGTGTGAGTCGCTGAGAGTTGGTCGCAATGACCTTTCGCTTCCTGCAGCGCTGTACTGGTGTTAGAACACCCAACATACATCTCATTCATCAGTGCCAGCCAGGTAACTACAGAGACTGAGGCGCTCTGTTACAGCGCCCGATAGCCGATCACAGCGTATACTAGCGGTCGCTCTAAGCGCCTCTGTACAGACGCTCATCTGCCGATAGCTGGAGCTAGAAATGAATCAGCCTGTATGTAGATATTAAGCAGAGCGGCGGCCATTGCGTTCATTAAAGCTGAAGGTGAAAGTGCGTTAGAAAAGCAGCCGAGGACTTCATGGCGCTGGGAGATGGATTTTACTGGTCCACAAAGCGAGAGTGTTATGGGGATCCTACAGAAGGGGGCGCGCCCATTATTCACGGCGTTCGCAATTAAAATGAGCGCTGTTATTGTTGGTGGAGATACGGCCGCTATAATGGGATAAACATTAGATAAAGGGACAGGGCTGGGCTCACACACCAAGCTGGAGAGTGCTGGGGAACTACAAGGCTCAGCATGGCCTTAGGGTCAGGGTCGCTCTGTGCAGGATTTCAGGATGTCACCCTCCCCCCATCCTACAGAGGAAACACAGAAAACACAGAGAGGAGCAAGAAAAACAGAGGGAACGCAGGATAAGAAAGACTGAAGAGAGAGAAAAAAGAGGGAATACGATCGAAAGAAGAAAAAAGGAAGTAACATGAAGAAAGGGGGAAGGAGCGAAGAGAAAGGGAATGGGAAAAGAGTAAGAAGCAGAAAATATGGAAGAAAGGATAAGATGCGCCATCCGATCCTCTTTTATATTCTCTCCTCTTTTCCTAGTATGAGAGAGAGAAGAAGATTGAAGTAATATAGCAAGAGAAAGGTGGAGGGCTAGAAAAGGAGAGAGAAAAAGAGAGAAAGGAATGAATATCCTTCACATTAAACGGGTCTGCACTGGAGAAAACCAACAGCTACACCTATCTGGGGCTGGAGCTTAACCAATCAGGGAGCTTTAAGCCAGCAATAGAGGCCCTGAAAGGAAAAGCCTGCAGAGCTTTCTACGCCATCAGAAAGCGACTGTACCACCTCAAACCACCAGTGAGGGTCTGGATGAAGATCTTTGATGGGGTCATTGCCCCAATCCTACTTTATGGCAGTGAGGTTTGGGGCCCAATCACCTACCCAGACCAGTCAAAATGGGACCCAAGCCCAACAGAGACCTTTCATCTGGAGTTCTGCAAGTACCTCCTCTAGGACCATCGCAGCACCTCCAACATGGCGTGCCGGGCAGAGCTGGGCAGGTTCCCTCTATGGTTCCAGGTGCAGAAGAGGGCGCTGTCATTCTGGGGGCACATACAGAGCAGCAGCCCCGACTCCTACCACCACAAAGCCTCCCTGAGCCATGGGGCCCAGAACAAACCCTGTGCCCTCCAACTGAGTGTCAGTCACCTGTCCAGCCAAAACCCCCGACATGCCCTGACAAAAGCCCAAATAAAGGGGGCGATAAAGAGCTGCCAGGAGCAATATATAGAGGATTGGAAGAAAGAAATAAGCAACTCCCAGAAACTTACCGTCTACCAATCACTAAAGAGGGACTACACCATGGCCCCATACCCGGAGAGGCTGCACCATGGCCCCATACCTGGAGAGGCTGCACCATGGCCCTATACCTGGAGAGGCTGCACCATGGCCCCATACCTGGAGAGGCTGCACCATGCCCCTATACCTGGAGAGGCTGCACCATGGCACTATACCTGGAGAGGCGGCACCATGGCCCTATACCTGGAGAGGCTGCACCATGACCCCATACCTGGAGAGGTTGCACCATGGCCCCATACCTGGAGAGGCTGCACCATGGCCCCATACCTGGAGAGGCTGCACCATGCCCCTATACCTGGAGAGGCTGCACCATGGCCCCATACCTGGAGAGGCTGCACCATGGCCCCATAGCTGGAGGGGCTGCACCATGCCCCTATACCTGGAGAGGTGGCACCATGGCCCCATACCTGGAGAGGCTGCACCATGGCCCCATACCTGGAGAGGCTGCACCATGGCCCCATACCTGGAGAGGCTGCACCATGGCTCCATACCTGGAGAGGCTACACCATGCCCCTATACCTGGAGAGGCTGCACCATGCCCCTATACCTGGAGAGGCTGCACCATGGCCCCATACCTGGAGAGGATGCACCATGGTCCCATACCTGCAGAGGCTACACCATGCCCCTATACCTGGAGAGGCTGCACCATGCCCCTATACCTGGAGAGGCTGCACCATGGCCCCATACCTGGAGAGGATGCACCATGGTCCCATACCTGCAGAGGCTACACCATGCCCCTATACCTGGAGAGGCTGCACCATGCCCCTATACCTGGAGAGGCTGCACCATGGCCCCATACCTGGAGAGGCTGCACCATGGCCCCATAGCTGGAGGGGCTGCACCATGCCCCTATACCTGGAGAGGTGGCACCATGGCCCCATACCTGGAGAGGCTGCACCATGGCCCCATACCTGGAGAGGCTGCACCATGGCCCCATACCTGGAGAGGATGCACCATGGTCCCATACCTGCAGAGGCTACACCATGCCCCTATACCTGGAGAGGCGGCACCATGGCCCCATACCTGGAGAGGCGGCACCATGGCCCCATACCTGGAGAGGCGGCACCATGGCCCTATACCTGGAGAGGCGTCACCATGGCCCCATACCTGGAGAGGATGCACCATGGCCCCATACCTGGAGAGGCTGCACCATGGCCCCATACCTGGAGAGGCTGCACCATGGCCCTATACCTGGAGAGGCGGCACCATGGCCCCATACCTGGAGAGGATGCACCATGGCCCCATACCTGGAGAGAATGCACCATGGCCCCATACCTGGAGAGGCTGCACCATGGCCCCATACCTGGAGAGGCTGCACCATGGCCTTATACCTGGAGAGGCGGCACCATGGCCCCATACCTGGAGAGGCTGCACCATGGCCCCATACCTGGAGAGACGGCACCATGGTCCCATACCTGGAGAGGATGCACCATGGCCCCATACCTGGAGAGAATGCACCATGGCCCCATACCTGGAGAGGCTGCACCATGGCCCCATACCTGGAGAGGCTGCACCATGGCCTTATACCTGGAGAGGCAGCACCATGGCCCCATACCTGGAGAGGCTGTACCATGGGAGGATGCACCATGGCCCCATACCTGGAGAGGATGCACCATGGCCCCATACCTGGAGAGGATGCACCATGGCCCCATACCTGGAGAGGCGGCACCATGGCCCCATACCTGGAGAGGATGCACCATGGTCCCATACCTGGAGAGGCTGCATCATGGCCCCATACCTGGAGAGGCGGCACCATGGCCCTATACCTGGAGAGGCGGCACCATGGCCCCATACCTGGAGAGGATGCACCATGGCCCCATACCTGGAGAGGCTGCACCATGGCCCCATACCTGGAGAGGCGGCACCATGGCCCCATACCTGGAGAAGATGCACCATGGCCCCATACCTGGAGAGGCTGCACCATGGCCCTCTACCTGGAGAGGCTGCACCATGGTCCCCATACCTGGAGAGGCTGCACCACCCCAAACACAGGCAGACCCTGAGCCTTTATGGACTGAGCACCCACTGCCTGGAGATGGAGACGGGCCGGCACAAGCAGACATACAAGCCACGGGAGAGACAACTGTGCCGGAACTGTGAGCAGGGGGCCCTGGAGGATGAGCCCACTTCCTGCTACACTGCTTATTCATCCACCAGGGACACTTACTTCCAGAGACTCTCACCCTCCTCCCAGATTTCACCTCTATATATGATGAGAGGAAACTCCACATCCTGCTGGGGGAAGAGAAGCCCACCCTGCAAATAGCCGCCCAATATGTCTCCACCTGCCACCAACTGAGAGGAACATAAGAGACTATGGACTGATATACCCCTATACTGTCCCTATACCCCACCTTTATACTGCCCTCTATATGTCTCCACCTGTCATCAACTGAGAGGAGCATGAGACACAATGGACTGATTTACCCCTCTACTGCCCCTATACCCCACCTCTATACTGCCCCAACTAAAAGGACAATTAGAATCTATGGATTTCAAACCCATATACTGCCCCTTAATCCAGCCCAACCCCCTACTGCCTCTATACGTCTCCAACTCCCAACATGTTTTTTTGGACCTGCCAATAAAGCTCTTTTGAATTGAATTGAGACAAAGAAAGATAGAGAGAAAGGAATAAATCTATCTATACATCCATATCTATCTATCTATCTATCTATCTATCTATCTATCTATCTATCTATCTCATATCTATCTATCTATCTATCTATCTATCATCTATCCTTCATCTATCTATCTATCTATCTATCTATCTATCTATCTATCTATTATCTATCTATCTATCTATCTATCTATCTATCTATCTATCTCATATCTATCTATCTATCTATCTATCTATCATCTATCCTTCATCTATCTATCTATCTATCTATCTATCTATTATCTATCTATCTATCTATCTATCTATCTATCTATCATCTATCTATCTATCTATCTATCTATCTATCTATCTATTATCTATCTATCATCTATCTATCTATCTATCTATCTATCTATCTATCTATCTATCTATCATCTATCCTTCATCTATCTATCTATCTATCTATCTATCTATCTATCTATCTATTATCTATCTATCTATCTATCTATCTATCTATCTATCTATCTATATATCTATCCCATATCTATCTATCTATCTATCTATCTATCTATCTATCTATCTATCTATCATCTATCTATCTATCTATCTATCTATATATCTATCCCATATCTATCTATCTATCTATCTATCTATCATCTATCTATCTATCTATCTATCTATCTATTGCCATTTTTATTGGTGCAGGCTCGTTGTCATGCACAGAGGCTCCTTGGCCGCCCGGGGAGCAGAGGATTCTGGGACTGGGGCATGATGGGGATACATTGGTTGCGCGCCTCACGTTAATGGAATGTGACGGGAATAAATGTGAAGCCGTCCTTGGTGTTCGGCGGCCTCTGCGGCATACTGACTGCGCAGGCCGGCGGGGGTGTCAGGCGGTTAAAATGAAAAGAGAAAAAACAAAAAAAAAGAGAATAAATAGAAGGAGCTGTCACGTTCCCCCATCATCCAGCTCTTCCCTGCTTATCTGGAGAAAACGCGATCTGATTGGCTGCTTGGATTGGTAATTGGGTAGAGAAGATAGAAAGCACCACCACATTAAATAAGAATGGCAGGCTGATTCATGACTAGCGCCAGGTAACGACAGATGAGCGTCTGTACAGCGGCACAACTGGTCAGTGTGAGCGACTCAAACCATATTCATCAGAAAAACAGCCTCACACAGCGTTGACGCTCTGGATCTGGGCGCTGTAGCCCAGAGCGCCAGATGCTGTGTGATTAAAGTCCGTTTTTGATCACATATCCACTAGTAACAAAGCGAAAACACATGGACTGACATTGTTATTACATTGTGACATTAACACTTTAATACCAGACCTATAATGACAATTCTGCATAAAAATATAAAAACTAAAAAAAAAAAATTAAAAATGACCTTTTCAAGGCCAGGAGAGGTCACACAATGATTTGATACAAAACAAAAAAAAATATTAAAAGAAAACCCTTTTTAAAGAGAAGAAAAGTAACGTCCATTGAAATTTATGGGAGAGCGACAGGTAGCGACAGGTAATACCTGGCTCTGGAAGCTAGAGCGCCGCCGGGATCTGCAGAGCCGTCTGTGATGATGAATCGGTCGCTATGTGTCGCTGTAAGAGGCGCTCACCAGATTCGCCTTCATAAATGTGGTATTGCGTACGGCGTACGACGTTCACCTGCCGCTACCTGCCGCTTACAAGGCGCTACCTGGCGCTATCCCTTGATGAATAAAGTCCTAATACAATAATAACCTAATTAATGAAAGCGACTGTCCAGGTTTAGTTTAAAAACAAATCGTTGGTTGAATTCATCCTGGTGACGAGTTGCTGGATAACGCTGTTGTTGCTCAGCCCCTGGATTGTATTTATTCATGACCACACATTTTTTAGCATTGAGAGGTGGACAGATCTCCACCCCTCTTGTCTCTAACTGCATACCTCCCAAGTGTCCCTGATTTGGAGGGACTGTCCCTCTTTTGGAGTCCATGTCCCCCTGTCCCTCGTTGTTCTCATTTGTCCCTATTTGAGGTATAACATGCAGATCTGCATCAATAAATGATTTATTTACCTATTCAAAGTGTTTCTATTGTTTTAATTGTTACACCCTATCTCCTATCCATTCCTCAATGAGGGGGCGTGGCTTCATCCATCCCTCAGAGATGGGGTGTGGCCTAATTTAACAATTGTCCCTCTTTCCCTCCCTGAAAAGTCGGAAGGTATGCTAACTTGTGCCTGCAAGGGAAGCATAGCTGCTCCCTGCTTCTTTGTATAGGTCCACCTTTCAGTGATAAAAAAGGTGGTCATGAATAAATTAAAGAGGAACTATGGTCAGAAATGACTGTAGTCCTTATTTAATATGCAGCAGCCAGACAGCCCGGGTCGGCCGCCCCGCCGTGCATCGCCACTGCTAAATAAAAGAACAGGGGGTGTACGGGTACTTACCTCTACCGGGTTCATTCTGTGGCTGCCGTGGAGCAGCCTATCAGCTTGCACGGCCAATGCTGGCCATGCTGATAGGCTGCTCACGGTCAAGTGGGACAAGCAACCTGGAAGAGGTGAGTACCTGGGCGGATATGTTTTAGCAGTGTGATGCATATTAAATAGAAACATCGTAGGCCCTGGAGTCTAAAAGACACTTCTTGGAGCATCCTGGATTAGGATGCCCTGCTGTGTAAGACCCACCTAAGCCCAGTTATACTCACCTTGTCTCGGAGCCCTTTCTTTTCAGAAGCACAATAGCATCTCATAAAGTAGCTGAGGATTCTCATGCATACCTACCAACTTTTCAAGGTGGAAAAGAGGGACATTTGTTAAATTAGGCCACGCCCTCATTGAGGGATGGATGAAGCCACGCCCCCTCATTGAGGGATGGATAGGAGATACATTGTAACAGTTACAACAATAGAAACACTTTGAATAGGCAAATGAATCATTTATTGCTGCAGATCTGCATGTTACACCTCAAAGAGGGACAAAGAACAACAATGAGGGGCAGGGGGATATGGACTCAAAAGGGGGTCAATATGTAAATGAAGCCACACCCTTTCATTGAGGGATGGATGAAGCCACGCCCCCTCATTGAGGGATGGATAAGAGATAGGATGTAACAGTTAAAACAATAGAAACACTTTGAATAGGCAAAGGAATCATTTATTGCTGCAGATCTGCATGTTACACCTCAAAGGGGGACTAATGAGAACAACGAGGGACATGGAACTCACAAGAGGGACAAATCAGGGACACTTGGGAGGTATGCTCTTGTATGGCGGCAGTGCTGGGCTCGGAGGGGGGGGGGTGAAGGGGGTAAACTAACAATATGAGGCTGATTCATTAATAGCGGCAGGTAGCGACAGATGAGCGTCTGCAGCAGGCATTTTCAGAGCGCCCGCTAGTAGTCGCTTTGCTCAGCTGTGGGTCGCTACTTCATAGCGACTCAGTTGCTGTTCAGTAATGTTGAATACATTGTGAGGAGTCGCTATTTGACCAGTACAGTGCTGTATGGGAGCGCATGTTAGCGACTGCTCATAGCGACCGACTCACACCATATTCAGCAAAAAAACAGCCTCACAAATCTCTGGCGCTGAAAAATGCTTCTCTGAAGCCCAGAGCGCAGGAGGCGGTGTGTTTACAGTCTGTTTTCAAGCATCTATCAACTAGTAACAAAGAGAAAAATATGGAATTACATTGTAACAACATTGTAACATGAACACTTTAATGCCAGACCTGTAATGTCATTTCTGAAGAAATTTTTTAAAAAATCATAAAAATGTGAAAAAACTGATTTTTCAATGTCAGAAGAGGTCACAGAATTATTTGTGATTTTTTTGCAAAAAAAAAAAAAAACCCGGTTTAAAGAGAAGAAAAGGTTCATCCATTGAAATGTATTGGAGAGCGACAGGTAGCGAGAGGTCATACCTGGCGCTGTGCAAGGCTGAACGCCGGAGCTGTTCGCTGAGGCTGTGAAAATGATTAATCAGACGCTACATGGCGCTATCCCAGTCGCTAAACAGATTCTGCTTGATAAATGTGTAATTGCGTGCCGTGTCCGGCGTTGACCAGTCGCTATCTCTCATTAACCAGGCACTACCCGACGCTATCCTTTCTTAAATAAGGGCCTATATTAATAATGCAGTGGCAGAACAGCAGGAGTATCAGCGGGGAGGCCGGTGGGCAGCCGGGAGCAGCCGAGGGGCCTCTAACTAAAGCGCAATATCTGATGGCCGACATCCCTGACATCTGTCTTGTCTAATGACCATGAAAGCCAAAGACCCCCTTCCCACCGCCCGCTCCTCATCCCCAGCTGGAAAACATAATTCCAGATGATACCAACCTACGCACTTATGGGAAAGCTAAACTGTCATTTCACCTAACTGCTGAGTTCTATGTGTGCACAACATACTATGGCCATATACAGTATGCACTAAGATCCCCTAAGTCTGTATAGGAACCTAAAAGACTGAGGATCAGCCAATGAGATCACTGATTCTCCAGGCACAGTTAGTGCCAGTCTACCTGGAAATGTTGTCACCCTTTGTTGCCAGGCCATTTGTCACCATTTTGCACTAAGGGGGTTATTTAAGAAGGGATAGAGCCAGGTAGCGTCAGGCAGCGTCTGGTGAACGCCGGGCGCTGTACGCAAAACCACATTTAAGAAAGCGAATCTGGTGAGCTACTGTAACAGCGCCATGTAGCGTCACATGTATTATTACAGGCGGCTCAGTGTATAGCGCCTCTAACAGCGCCATGTAGTGTCACATGTATTATTACAGGCAGGTCAGTGTATAGCGCCTCTAACAGCGCCATGTAGTGTCACATGTATTATTACAGGCGGCTCAGTGTATAGCATCTCTAACAGCGCCATGTAGCGTCACATGTATTATTACAGGCAGGTCAGTGTATAGCGCCTCTAACAGCGTCATGTAGTGTCACATGTATTATTACAGGCAGGTCAGTGTATAGCGCCTCTAACAGCGCCATGTAGTGTCACATGTATTATTACAGGCGGCTCAGTGTATAGCATCTCTAACAGCGCCATGTAGCGTCACATGTATTATTACAGGCAGGTCAGTGTATAGCGCCTCTAACAGCGTCATGTAGTGTCACATGTATTATTACAGGCAGGTCAGTGTATAGCACCTCTAACAGCGCCATGTAGCGTCACATGTATTATTACAGGCAGGTCAGTGTATAGCGCCTCTAACAGCGTCATGTAGTGTCACATGTATTATTACAGGCAGCTCAGTGTATAGCGCCTCTAACAGCGTCATGTAGCGTCACATGTATTATTACAGGCAGGTCAGTGTATAGCGCCTCTAACAGCGTCATGTAGCGTCACATGTATTATTACAGGCGGCTCAGTGTATAGCACCTCTAACAGCGCCATGTAGTGTCACATGTATTATTACAGGCAGGTCAGTGTATAGCGCCTCTAACAGCGTCATGTAGTGTCACATGTATTATTACAGGCAGCTCAGTGTATAGCGCCTCTAACAGCGTCATGTAGCGTCACATGTATTATTACAGGCAGGTCAGTGTATAGCGCCTCTAACAGCGTCATGTAGCGTCACATGTATTATTACAGGCGGCTCAGTGTATAGCACCTCTAACAGCGCCATGTAGTGTCACATGTATTATTACAGGCAGGTCAGTGTATAGCGCCTCTAACAGCGTCATGTAGTGTCACATGTATTATTACAGGCAGCTCAGTGTATAGCGCCTCTAACAGCGTCATGTAGCGTCACATGTATTATTACAGGCGGCTCAGTGTATAGCGCCCACGCTCTAGGTTCACGTATTGCCTTTCGCTTAGTGTCGCTCTCCCATACATTTCAATGGGGCTTCATTAGTTGTGTATTTGACATTTTTTTTTTTTTTTGCTCCAATCATTGTGTGACCTCTCCTGGCTGCAAACAAACACTTTTATACATTTTTTTTTATTATTATGCAGAATTTTCATTACAGGTCTGGCACTAAAGTGTTATTGTCACAGTGTTATAACAATGTCATTCCATATGTTTTCGCTCTGTTACAGGGTTCAAAAACAGACTTTAATCACACAGCGTCTGGCGCTCTATGCTACAGCGACCAGATCCAGAGCGCCGACGCTGTGTGTGTTTTTTTGTTGAATATGGTGTGAATCGCTGAGAGACAGTCGCAATGAGCTGGTGCTACCTTTCGATTCCTGCAGCACTGTACTGGTGTTAGAGCGCCCAACACACATCACATTCATCAATGCTGGCCAGGTTACGACAGCGACTGAGGCGCTCTGTTGAGGCGCTCTAAGCGCCGCTATACAGACGCTCATCTGCCGATACCTGGCGCTAGTAATGAATCAGTATATATATATATATATATATATATATATATATATATATATATATATGGAGCAGATCGGGGGTGCCAATGGGGGGCCTGAGAACAGGTGGGGGGCACCATTTCAGAAAGCCTAGCTACTCCTCTATACTACTACTACTCCTGTAGTTTTTCGATAAATATGGTGTGGAGCGCCGAGTGCCGGACGCACTGAGCTGTCGCTACCTCTTGCTCCCTGCAGCGCTGTACTGATACATACATCACATTAATCAATGCCGCCCAGGTTGCTACAGCGTCTGCAACCCTCTGTTACAGCGCCCGATACCAACCCACAGCGTCTACTAGCGGTCACTCTAAGCGCCGCTATACAGACGCTGGCGTTAGTAGTGAATCAGCCTCTATATGTGTTTAAAGTGAACCAAAACCCAGGATTTTGACTAGCTTGGATTTTGGTCCTTGCCCTCCGGGCTGTGTGAAACCCCCCAGGTCACACAAACAAACTCACCTCTTCCCAGTCCTACGACACATGCGCGGGCACTCGTCCAATCAGCACGCTTGGATCCACTCAAGCCCCTTCATCCAGGCGCTCATCTAAGTCAAACTGAACTGAGGCCCTTATTCATGAAGGCCATTATTCATGAGGCCATTATTCATGATCAATGAGCTGGCGCTACCTTTCGATTCCTGCAGCACTGTGCCGGTGTTAGAGCGCCCAACACACATCACATTCATCAATGCTGGCCAAGTTACTACAGCGACTGAGGCGCTCTATTACAGCTGATCACAGCGGCTACTAGCGGGCGCTCTAAGCGCTGCTATACAGATGCTCATCTGCCGATACCTGGCGCTAGTAATGAATCAGCCTGTATGTATATATATATATATATATATATATATATGGGGGAGCAGATCGGGGTGCCAATGGGGGGCCTGAGAACAGGGGGGGGGGCACCATTTCGAATCTTTGCCCCAGGTGCCAGAAAGCCTAGCTACTCCTCTATATATATATATATATATATATATATATATATATATATATTCATATATATTGTAAATATGTATATATATGATTCATCTGTAACACTGCATTTGTAATAGTCTCTGTACTGTATGTTTCTACCCTGTCTGTAATTGCTACTTTGTACAGTGCTACGGAAGATGATGGCGCTATATAAATAAACAATAATAATAATATCATACCGATACATACATATACTTTTATTTTTTTCATCAACCCGTGTGGGGGATCTAACAGCGGTAAGTGATTCCTTCCATGTGATTGGTCAGCCGGAAGGCGCCCGCAGAGGTGCCAGCGGTCGTGTATAGCGCATTAATCAGTCCCATGGGTGATGGTCACATGTCTCTATACACATAATAAATTCCATTTCCTCTAATGAGGAGGAGGAGGCCATCGTGCTCCCCTCACCCATGACCGCCTCCTATTAACCTCCTGCGCCCGGAGAGCCTCCATCTGCAATTAGAGGAAATTAGCCCAGCCGCAGCTCGGGCCCCGGACGGCGACTCCGAGGAATAATGCGATGTGAGCGGGAGGACATTGCGATAAACATGTCGCTGTCACTCCGAGCGCAGCGCTCCTCCCCGGGCTCCACGGGAATAATGACATTGTACATCTGGTCTCCATGACAACGAGCCCTTCATGCTGCCTACACTACGGCTTGATGCCTGCGTTGCCAGGTTTCACGCCGGCTGTCGGACGAGCACCTGTCTGTCAGCGTGAGCGCTTAATCCGGGTCCGGGCCCAGCCATGACCTCCATCTTATCTTATGAGGACCCCTCTGCTATCACCATTTACCTGGCTTTACTGTATGGTTTACTGTATGAGCATTGACAGGTCCCCATTTTATATTCACACTAGGGCCCCGCCACATTTAGTTACAACACTGGGCCCATCCATACCACCCTGTATATAACCCATATTGTATCCAAGGGCCCATCCATACCACCCTGTATATAACCCATATTGTATCCAAGAGCCCATCCATACCACCCTGTGTTTACTTCTTTATACTGTATCCAAGGGCTCCACTCAAAAGCCCATTAATAGCAAACCACCCATATTTCATTATTTATACTGTATTCAATTGCCCCACAAAACCACCCTGTATTTTATTCTTTGTACTGTTTTGATGAGCCCCTCCATACCACCCTGTATTTCTTTTTTTATACTGTATTCAAAAGATGTAAGAAAAAAAAGACAAGGCACTCACCCATGACCCATCCTCACCCATGACCCATCCTCACCCATGACCCATCCTCATTCATGACCCATCCTCACCCATGACCCATCCTCATCCATGACCCATCCTCACCCATGACCCATCCTCATCCATGACCCATCCTCACCCATGACCCATCCTCATCCATGACCCATCCTCATTCATGACCCATCCTCACCCATGACCCATCCTCACCCATGACCCATCCTCACCCATGACCCATCCTTACCCATGACCCATCCTCACCCATGACCCATCCTCATCCATGACCCATCCTCATTCATGACCCATCCTCATTCATGACCCATCTTCACCCATGACCCATCCTCATCCATGACCCATCCTCACCCATGACCCATCCTCATCCATGACCCATCCTCATTTATGACCCATCCTCATTTATGACCCATCCTCACCCATGACCCATCCTCACCCATGACCCGTCCTCACCCATGACCCATCCTCATTCATGACCCATCCTCACCCATGACCCATCCTCACCCATGACCCATCCTCACCCATGACCCATCCTCACCCATGACCCGTCCTCACCCATGACCCGTCCTCACCCATGACCCATCCTCATTCATGACCCATCCTCACCCATGACCCATCCTCACCCATGACCCATCCTCACCCATGACCCATCCTCACCCATGACCCATCCTCACCCATGACCCATCCTCACCCATGGAATCCTGGAGCTCAGTCCGGTTACTAAAACCATAACATTAGCAGAAAAGGGAAAAATGGCCAGCTCACAAGTCCATGAAGATAAAACATCCAATCTTAGAAGAAGTGAAATAAAAATTGGATGTTTTATCTTCATGGACCTGTGAGCTGGTATTTTTTTTTCTTTACTGTATCCATAGTACCCTGTATTTTACTCATACTGTATCCAAGGGCCCATCCATAGCACCCTGTATCTAACTCTTTATACTGTATTCATGGGCCCTTCCATACCACCCTGTATTTAACTCATATTGTATCCAAGGGTCCCTTCGTACCACCCTGTATTTAATTGTTTGTACTGTATTCAGGGGCCCTTCCATACCACCCTTTATATAACCCATATTGTATCCAAGGGCCCATCCATAGCCCCCTGTATCTAACACTTTATACTGTATTCATGGGCCCTTCCATACCACCCTGTATTTAACTCATATTGTATCCAAGGGCCTCTTTGTACCACTCTGTATTTAACTATTTGTACTGTATTTGTAGGGCCATTCCATACCACCCTGTATTTAACTCATATTGTATCCAAGGGTCCCTTCGTACCACCCTGTATTTAATTGTTTGTACTGTATTCAGGGGCCCTTCCATACCACCCTGTATATAACCCATATTGTATCCAAGGGCCCATCCATAGCCCCCTGTATCTAACTCTTTATACTGTATTCAAGGGTCCACCCATACCACCCTGTATATAACCCATATTGTATCCAAGGGCCCATCCATAGCCCCCTATATCTAACTCTTTATACTGTATTCAAGGGTCCGCCCATACCACCCTGTATTTAACTCATATTGTATCCAAGGGCCCATCCATTGCACCCTGTATCTAACTCTTTATACTTAATTCACGGGCCCTTCCATTCCACTCTGTACTTAACTCATATTGTATCCAAGGGCCCTTCTGTACCATTCTGCATTTAATTATTTGTACTGTATTCGTAGGGCCATTCCATACCACCTTGTATGCACCTCGTGGTGCACCCATATTGCCCCTTTACTGTATATGAACCAGTATCCCATCCATTCCATTTTAGGGGTCCATAATACTAACTGGTGCCTCATCCATGCCATTCAATGGCCCATGTTTTACCACTATATGTCTCACTTGTTCCATGTAAGAGCCCTGCTATACCACCCTTTCTCTCACTCATTCCATTTAAGGTCCTCTTAATAGTAACTGGTGTTTCACCCATGCCATCTGATGGGCCCTCTATCACTATGCATTTCACGCATTGCATTGATTGGCCCCTCTATACTACCCTGTGTCTCAACCACCCTATTGAATAGCTCCTCTATAGCAACTGAGGTCTTAATCAATCAGCACAACCTCCTCCAGTCCGAACCCATTATTGATCTGGAATTTTTTATGTCGTGGGGAAGCGCTAGAGAACATAAACAGAGCAGCAACTGGATTTGAGGGGCTAGCTCAAATAGTAAAAACAAAGGTTAAAGAAAGTTGACAAAGTAGATGGAAAAAACTTTGAACTTCAGTCGTGCTGCAATGAATAAACGTTTCTTGATTGTCATAGAGGATTCTAACCACAAATTAATATAATATTGGGGTGATCTCTAGGAGTCCTCTAAATTTCAATTATTGGCTGTATCGGCAGATTAATCTGTCTTAGCAGCCCTGATAGGATCAGGAACAAGGGAGAGTATCCTTTTATATTTATGATCAATATTGCATTCCTAGGTCTAGTGTAAGTTGCCAAAGATTAGAAAGAATGGGGCACTTACCGCCGCGGCCCGGGGGTTAAAAAACCTGACCTGGGCCCTTGAGAGTTAACCACTTCTGAAGATGGACCTGAAGCTTGTTATCGTGTGTTCGCGCCGCTCGCCGTGTATCCCGATGAAGTCAGGAGGTTATGCTCTTTCAGTATGTAAACTCTTTTAATATGATAACAAAATAAAAACAAAAATAAAAACAAACAAGATGGTAGGCGAAGTAGTTAGTTGCCGTAGCTGTTGCAGTTAAATGTCCAATTTGTTTCCAGTCTTTGAGAGAAGTGAGAAAGTCTCTAGTACATCCACGTTTCTTGCTGTTTCCTGCTGTTTCTGTAGAACAACGCGCGTTTCGTCCTGAACCTGAGGACGTCAAAGGACGAAACGCGCGTTGTTCTACAGAGTGCCCCATTCTTTCTAATCTTTGGCAACTAACACTAGACCTAGGAATGCAATATTGATCATAAATATAAAAGGATACTATCCCGTGTTCCTGATCCTATCAGGGCTGCTAAGACAGATTAATCTGCCGATACAGCCATTAATTGAAATTTAGAGGACTCCTAGAGATCACCCTAATATATATATTTGTGGTTAGAATCCTCTATGATAATCAAGAAACGTTTATTCATTGCAGCGCGACTGAAGTTCAAAGTTTTTTCCAACTACTTTGTCAACTTTCTTTAACCATTATTGATCTGTGCCACCAATTTTCGGACATATTTATTGTGTAGCTCCCAATATGTATCCATAATCAATCATTTCCTAATATTGATTCCCTTGATTCCTATTTTATATCTGTTAATCAGCTTAAAGTGGACCAACACCCAGGATTTTCACTATCCTGGGTGTTGGTCCACTTCAGCGGGGCATCCGAGATCAGGATGCCCCGCTGTGTGAAAACCCCCCCAAAATCCCCAAAAAAACGTACCTTTTCGGCGACGGACAAGCGACGGGCAAGCCGCCGCCACTGCCGCCGCCGCCTCCCGCGCGTCCCTCTTACAGGGCGCGCTCCCGCGCCGGCCATTCACAAACGGCCGGCGCGGGCACGCTAGAGGGGCGCGCGGGAGGTGGCGGCGGCTGATCCGTCGCCGATAAGGTAAGGTTTTTTGGGACTTCTGGGGGGGGGTTTCACCCCGCGGGACATCCCGATCTCGGATGCCCCACGGTGAGGGAGGTGATCGGCCCGGGAATCTTATAGATTCCCGGGCCGATCACCCCTGGGTGCTGGTCCACTTTAAAGTTTTAGGGCATTTGTATAACCAATTTAGATTAGATTAGAACCGATAAATATTTGTCCAGGATGTGATTAATTCTTAGAATAATCAAGCCAAAACCCGACAGCTTGATTGTATAATCCCATAAATAACAGATTGTTAGATAAGACAAGGAAAGTTAGTTCAAGATTGTATAGTGTGTGGCCACAGAGTAAGGGCCAAGTTTAGGGTCTCCAATGTATTATGAATTGTCTTTTTTCTCCTTGCTATCAATTTGACAGCCTAATGCTCAGTATGATTCTCCATCAAAACCTGACGAGGATCCAACTCTTGAGAGTCTGAAAGGCCGAGCTATATGGCTGCTTCCTCTGGTATAATGGCCGAGCTGGTGCTGACGCTGGCTTCTGAGTGCGGCTGCCAGGGGCCGAGCTGGAGTGTAATGCAGAGTCAGCGCTGGGACCCGCCGGGCAATGCTGATCGGATGCTGGCCGCCATTCTCAGGGCTAATTATACAGAAAAACAGGAGCTGACCAAGTTTTACTGCAAGGTTACAGAGTTTAAGCAGATGTTATATAATTATTGGACAGCCCCAAAGGCCTGGTGTAAGGCCAGGAATAGAATCAACCAGTGAGGTCAAGTGCTAGGACTAGAGCAAGTGTCAGGTGTAAGGTCAGAGGATAGTGCTGAGTGTCAGGTGCAAGGTCAGAGCATAGTGCTGAGTGTCAGGTGTAATGTCAGAGGATAGTGCTGAGTGTCAGGTGTAAGGTCAGAGGATAGTGCTGAGTGTCAGGTGTAAGGTCAGAGGATAGTGCTGAGTGTCAGGTGTAAGGTCAGAGGATAGTGCTGAGTGTCAGGTGTAAGGTCAGAGGATAGTGCTGAGTGTCAGGTGTAAGGTCAGAGGATAGTGCTGAGTGTCAGGTGTAAGGTCAGAGGATAGTGCTGAGTGTCAGGTGTAAGGTCAGAGGATAGTGCTGAGTGTCAGGTGTAAGGTCAGAGGATAGTGCTGAGTGTCAGGTGTAAGGTCAGAGGATAGTGCTGAGTGTCAGGTGTAAGGTCAGAGGATAGTGCTGAGTGTCAGGTGTAAGGTCAGAGGATAGTGCTGAGTGTTAGGTGTAAGGTCAGAGGATAGTGCTGAGTGACAGGTGTAATGTCAGAGGATAGTGCTGAGTGTCAGGTGTAATGTCAGAGGATAGTGCTGAGTGTCAGGTGTAATGTCAGAGGATAGTGCTGCGTGTCAGGTGTAATGTCAGAGGATAGGGCTGAGTGTCAGGTGTAATGTCAGAGGATAGTGCTGAGTGTCAGGTGTAAGGTCAGAGGATAGTGCTGAGTGTCAGGTGTAAGGTCAGAGGATAGTGCTGAGTGTCAGGTGTAAGGTCAGAGGATAGTGCTGAGTGTCAGGTGTAAGGTCAGAGGATAATGCTGAGTGTCAGGTGTAAGGTCAGAGGATAGTGCTGAGTGTCAGGTGTAATGTCAGAGGATAGTGCTGAGTGTCAGGTGTAAGGTCAGAGGATAGTGCTGAGTGTCAGGTGTAAGGTCAGAGGATAGTGCTGAGTGTCAGGTGTAAGGTCAGAGGATAGTGCTGAGTGTCAGGTGTAATGTCAGAGGATAGTGCTGAGTGTCAGGTGTAAGGTCAGAGGATAGTGCTGAGTGTCAGGTGTAAGGTCAGAGGATAGTGCTGAGTGTCAGGTGTAAGGTCAGAGGATAGTGCTGAGTGTCAGGTGTAAGGTCAGAGGATAGTGCTGAGTGTCAGGTGTAAGGTCAGAGGATAGTGCTGAGTGACAGGTGTAATGTCAGAGGATAGTGCTGAGTGTCAGGTGTAAGGTCAGAGGATAATGCTGAGTGTTAGGTGTAATGTCAGAGGATAGTGCTGAGTGTCAGGTGTATTGTCAGAGGATAGTGCTGAGTGTCAGGTGTAAGGTCAGAGGATAGTGCTGAGCTTATACTATAAGGTCAGTGACTGTGCTAGCGTTGTCACTTCCCACCCACACTCCCAAATAACTGAGCCAACAACCATTTCTTTGAAATTGATGGCCACAGCCTCAACATAAAAAACAGTAACAAATAACAATGCACTCCCGCTCTCCACGTTCCATATCTGAGATTCCACCATAACTACCAACAGGAGGGGAGGGGAGGCGGCCCGAAGGCTCAACCACCTCCCGAATCTGAAAACAGAAGCTGATTCGTGAGCCCGGCCGCATCCCTCCTAGGCCTGGTAGCTTAACGGGGCTAACTGCTAAAATCCACCTTACCCTCTTTCTTTTGTCCCTCCCCTTAAAATAAGTCACCTATGCTCCTGGCCAGTTTTAGCCGAAACAGCCGCTTCCTTGTAACCCCCCCCCCTTCCTGTGCCATCTCAGACCCGAACCGAGCAGAGCAGACCGCCAAAGCTGTGACAAGTAAAATAATACAGTAAACAATCCCCTCGATTCAAAGAGCAAAAGTTAATTGATTTCGGATCGAGAATCGTAAGTTTGGGTGGGTGTTAGTCATTTTTTCCTGTTTTTTTGGCCATTTCCGACTCGCACGAGCCTACGTACGATTTCGTATATGCTCTTACGATCATCGGAAGTTCGTTCCTAAATTTTAGGATCAAAACGTAAAACTTAGGATCAAATCCTAAAACTTAGGATCAAAACGTAAAACTTAGGATAATCGGATGTGTTTAGGTGTGATTCAGAGAACAGTTTTCAAACCTCTAAAGACGTTTTAAAAGAAAGCCACTGCCGACACCTTTTAGCAGTCGGATTGCTGTTCTTGAACAGGTTTTTTGGCTATGTGGAGGAGTCTGCGCGTCTTGAGCTCCAATGAACTGCATGTATCAGCATGGCCGAGGCCATAAATTGTATGGCAATGCATCCCTGATTCAATACATTTCATGTATGCCTTATAAAAGCATTTTAATGTGGACCTTAATTAGTCCTTTGCATGTAAACCTTTATTTTGCAATATATTTGCGTTAATTAAAGAAACTTATGTCCTTTGTTATTTATTTTTAAATTGATGTACTAGAATAATATTTTTAGATTGCATTTATTGGTGTAGTTGTTTACCTTTGCTTTGTTTAATTATTTAAGCACATCTTTGGTCAGATGCATCACACTTACTGAGGAGAGGAGAGCGGGATAAAGTGCAGGATGTGGGTTACTGCTGTATTTTGCACAGACACAGCAGAGCTGGGGGCACGGAAAGGTCAGAAATCAAAGAATGCAGAGCAACACAGTCACAAGGCCCTTTCTGTTTGCAGGCTGCCCGAGAATACCTGAGCCGCCATCTTGGCTGTTTCTAGGCTCATAACATGCTGAAGTTGCTGGGTGTTTTTTAATTTTTGTGAGCAATCTGTATGTAGAGGGTGTGGGTAACCACACCCAAAATTTTAAGTTGTACCATTTGAAGCCAAAATATTAAAATTAAATCCACAAGTAAAAAATGCAAGTTAACTAAAAATTAAACAAAGTAAGATTTACTTATGCAAATGCATTCATTAATGGTTGGTTACTACAAAATGAATGAAATAAAGAAAAATAAAAGACCAAATATTTAGAATGCACTTTAATGAGGTAAGTTTGTAGTGCGCAGCCGCAAGATCAGAAGGATTTACGTCCAGACAAAAAAGGAAAAAGGGCAAAACCAATGTTGCAACCTGAGAAATGAAACGGAAAATTCAGGATGGAAACTGACATAGGTCTGATTCCCGAACTGCCATACGAACGGACGGACATTTTAGGATAGAAACGTATTTGCTTATAGAATCACTCGCAAGTTCATACGAACGCACGAGCGCACGGGAAAAATAGGATGATCGGCACCAAAATCAAAGCTGTTACATGTTTCTTTGAATCGAACCTAAATGTATGTACAACAATCCCCCGATACATACGCAATGACACATATAACCAATAAATAACCCCACAAATTATACATAACCAAAAAATAAATTTAAGTACCCTGGTAAACAAATATCAATAAATATATATTAATCCTCTTTCTCTATTTCTTTTTTTTTTTTTTTTTATATATATATATATGAAAATACATCTTTCCCCTTCCTCCTTTTTTTTTTTTTATATAAAACATAATTATAATATAACATAACAACACTTGTCCCCCCCCAAAACAAAAGTCCCCAAAACTCCAACCAGTCTTCCGCTGCGACCAATCGACCATTCCATCACCCCCAACAAAGGGCGGGCGGGTGGGAAAGCACGTTCCAGCGAAGGGAAGAGATCGGGGGTCAAAGAGAAAGGGGAGGGAGCAACCAGCCCCTTTATACTCCCCCCTCCCCTTCCCCTGAGGTCACTTCCCCCGATCTCTTCCCACATCCCATAGGCTGGTCAGCTTCCAGCAGGAAGCGCAGGCTAGTCATGGGGCTGCCGACCCTTCTAGAACAGTGCTGAGCCAGAGGTGTAGCTAGGCTTTCTGGCAAAGATTTGGGTATAGTTTTATGGTCAGTGGTTAGTATGAGGTCAGAAAAAAGGATGTGTGTGTTGGCATAAAGTTAGGGTACAGTGATGGTATAAAGTCAGGGGTCAGTGCTGAGGAGCAGTTGTTGAGGGTTGATGAGGTCAGGGTTTTTTTCTTGGGGTAAATATAACTTTGGGGTTTAATCCTGCGCTGAGGATAAGGTCAGGGGCCAGCCCAGGTTTGGGTTATGAGGATGGTGCTCGGGGTTGGGCTGTGGCACAAGGTCGGGGTTTGGCGAGCGCCTCAATGAAGAGCTGCTCTTGCGATTGTAGGAAGCAGCTGAGAGTCATTTATTCATTAGACTTAGTTTTGCAGAGTGGATTTAATTAAAGTGCGAGATCCCGCTGGCAGGATGGAGGAGAGCGACACTGTGACCTCACGCTACCCCGCGCTTTATCATCCGTTACATTAATGGTCTTCTATTACTCATCCCCTGGGGTTTCCCAGGCCCAAGCAATGCACTTACCTTTCATCTACTAAATATTCTATATACAGTATATCACTCCGGCACACTGGTCTAGCACCACTGAATGTTTCTATATCCAGTTCTATGATCGCCATATGCAATGCCAGGCTTCAGCTGGAGTGCTGTTATTCCGCTACCATCTATTTATACTCACCTTACCCTGGGCCAGTTGCTCCAACTCTGATCTGACGGCAGAATCGGTCTCCCCTATTCATTATCATCTGTTCTCAGCAGCTGGTGGGCTCCATCCTACAGTAGCAATGCTAAAATAAATGAATTTGGGTGTGCGGTTTATTTACTTGAGTATCATTATCAGTGCTGAAACCTGGGTCAGGTAAGGGTTTTTTTCTTTTTAACCCCGTCCTGCCTCAGTGCCAGGGAAGGGTGGCAGCGCTGGAGGGTTAATAAATGAGTAGACTTCCTTCCGCTTTAAACAAAGTTGTGAGTGGACTGAGGCCAGGCCCATCATACAGCATGCTGGGTCATCTTGGCGGGGGGTGAGTAATGCAGCACATCGTGTGGTTGGCGATATTGATGAAATATTCTTCTCTCTTTATAGGAATGAGACAGTTTTGCACCAGTTCTGCTGTCCTGTGGCCGATGCTGAACAAAAGCCATCACCGTCCAGGTAAGACCGTAGTATGGTGGATGGGGATACATCTATAGGTGGGTTAGATATCTACGTCATGTAACAAATACAGTATATAACTGTAACAAGCCAACAATAAATAGCTCCCAAGTAACTGGTTTAGGGGTTAGGCTTTAAAGAGGAACAACACCCAACAAAATGACTTTCTTAAGTGTTGTTCCTCCCTGGCGGGGCATCCCGATTTACTCTGTGTATTCCCTCGAGCTGCTTAGCCAATCAGCCTCGTGCTCGTTCCAATCAGATTTCCTTTACCACACTCAGTTCAGTGCTGCAAAGGAAATCTAAATGGATTAAAGTGGACCAAAACCCAGGATTTTGACTCTCCTGGGTTTTGGTCCTTTCAGCCGATCGGGGTGCCCTGCTGTGTGAACCCCCCCCCAGGTTGCCGAAACAAACTCACCTCTTCCTGGTCCTACAGAGCATGCGCGACCGCTCGTGTAATCAGTGTGCTCAGATCCGCTGACGTCTCTTCGTCTAAGGCGAGCGGCTATGAGCGCACCGACGGCTGCATCCCCCGCTAACAGGGAGTGTGCCCGTACCGGCCATTCACAAATACCTGCGCCCTGCTAGAGGGATAGCGGGGATGCGGCCGCAGCTTGTGCATGTGCTGTTAGACTGGAAAAGAAGGTAAGTGTATGGGCTACCTGAGGGGGGGTTCACATAACTGGGCATCCCGGTTTTGGATGCCCTGGGGAGAGGGAATCTTATAGATTCCCGGGCCAATTGACGTAGGTTTTGGTCCACTCCAGCCACGTTCCCGCTGCCTCTAGCTGCATGTGCGCCCCCGCGCCACCCATTCAGAAAGGCCTGGCATGGGCGTGCCCACAGCTAGAGGTATGCCGGAGATGCGGCGGCTGCGCAAGCTCATGGAGAAGGTGAGTGAATCGGGGGGTTCACACAGCAGGGCATCCCAATTGAGGACGCACCATAAAGAGGTACAGCAACCGTTATAGATGTGCAGCAACATCTTTTAGACTCGAGGGGGATGCTGCTCGTCTTTAAAGTGAGCGTTTACTGTACTTGCGAACATTATGCATGTGAAACATGATCACTGTTCCTTGTACAGCGCCATGGACTATGATGGCACTCTATAAATAAACAATAATAATCATACTGCCTTCAAAAGCTTGCACTCACTTTGTACTGCAATCTCTGTCTTGAAACAGCAATCACTGCGTTTTTGTTCTGGGAGGATTTGGGCTAATACACAGCCATTCATATAATAGGTGTCACACCATTACTACCAGGAATTGCTCATATCTAGCAATCACTAGAGGCAGCAATCACTGTATACTGTCCTGAGGCAGCAATCACTGTATACTGTCCTGAGGCAGCAATCACTGTATACTGTCCTGAGGCAGCAATCACTGTATACTGTCCTGAGGCAGAAATCACTGTATACTGTCCTGAGGCAGCAATCACTGTATACTGTCCTGAGGCAGCAATCACTGTATACTGTCCTGAGGCAGCAATCACTGTATACTGTCCTGAGGCAGCAATCACTGTATACTGTCCTGAGGCAGAAATCACTGTATACTGTCCTGAGGCAGCAATCACTGTATACTGTCCTGAGGCAGCAATCACTGTATACTGTCCTGAGGCAGCAAACACTGTATACTGTCCTGAGGCAGCAATCACTGTATACTGTCCTGAGGCAGCAATCACTGTATACTGTCCTGAAGCAGCAATCACTGTATACTGTACTGAGGCAGCAATCACTGTATACTGTCCTGAAGCAGCAATCACTGTATACTGTACTGAGGCAGCAATCACTGTATACTGTCCTGAGGCAGCAATCACTGTATACTGTCCTCAAAAGCTAACAATCACTTTGTTCTAGTAGAATTACAAGCAAACCCTTGGTATTGTCTTTGTACTATGTACTGTCTTTAAAGCGGAACAAAAACCAGCAATGTGACTTTCCCGTGTTTTGTTCCCGGGGCATCCTGAATTGGGATGTCCCATTGTGTGAAGTCCCCCATAAAAACTCACCTTACCAGTCTCCAACATCATTCAGCAGACGAGAAAAGAGAGAAAGGACCTACACTACTAAAATTAAATTAAGTAGATAGATGCTGGCGTAAGCTCACCCCCTTTAGAAGGATATTAATACTGTATTAAAGTGGACCAACACCCAGGGGGGGATTCCCAGGCCGATCAGATGCCACCCCGCGGGGCATCCGAAATCGGGATGTCCCGCGGGGTGAAACCCCCCAGGAAGCCAACAATCCTACCTTTTCCACGTTCCAGCGGCACATGCGCGTCTGTCGCCGCCGCCTCCCGCGCTTCCCTCTAGCAGGGCACGCTCCCACGCCGGCCGTTTGTGAATGGCCGGCGCGGGTGCACTCCCTGTAAGAGGGACGCGCGGAAGGCGGCGGTGGACGCGCTCTGCTCGTCCGGCGCTGCCTCTCGCTTGTTCGCCGGCGGGGATTGGCTGCAGCGGTCATGTGGGAGCAGGGAGAGGTGAGTTTTTGGGGCTTTCTGGGGGGTTTCACACAGCAGGGCACCCCCGATCGGGGTGCCCCACCGAAGTGGACCAAAACCCAGGATAGTCAAAATCCTGGGTGTTGGTCCACTTTAAGGATATGGCCTCCAGACTGGCCTGCTATGCCTACAGATATGTGCCGCACACGTGTATCATAAAATATATTTATTATATTTCAATTAATAAGCGCATACATATAAAGACATACATTACATACATTAAAAAAAAAAGGAAGGAATGGATATAACGGGGTTCTTAAAAAGTCTGCATGGTTAATATAGCTGTTCCCTATGCCTATTGATAATATGTGCTAAAATCAAAAATTATTTACATACATCAAAAGTAAACAATGAGAGCCACCTGCCGAATTAAAATGACACAGCAGGAGGCTCTGATTGGACGACAACCCACGCATGTGCCATTGGATTCCAGGCCAGCCGCTGTTGTGCTTTGTTCCGCTTTAAAGTAATTGACCACGCATGCAAAAAACAAGAGTACTCCCTTTTTTGTCCCACAAAGCTGATCGGTCTGACTCCGGTGATCAGCAACTCACCTGATCACTGGATCGCATCCCGCACCCCCTAGGCTCAAAGCAGCAGTCGGGAGTGAATCCCTGTCGGGCTCAAGTCCCGCTGTCATCAGTCACAAGACAGTTGACATGCCCTCTCCATTCATTGCAATTAAGTGTGCCAAGGTCTGACACCTATGACTGATGGTGGGAGGTGGCAGGCTGGACACGGAAGTCGGACCGATGAGCTGCAAGGGACCAAAGTTGAGTACGCTTTGTTTTTTTTTATATTGGTGGTCTATCACTTTAAAACACTGCAATACTTATCTGTCCCAGAGCAGTCCTGTGTCCTGTCTCTAAAAGCTCGCAATCAGTTTTTACCTTGCTGAAGCAGCAGTTACTTGTCCTCATAAAGTTGCTTACTGCGTTCCATGAGCACTCCCCATTCCATGGTTTCCCTGTGGGATACAGAGGCGGGGGGTGGAGTTATGGACCAAGTGCTGGTTTGGCATATTTTGGATAGAGGAGTAAATGATGGCACTAGATTGGGATATAGTAGATTTAGGGGTATTACACAGTGTGAACGATTCAGAGGGGGAGATAAAACTGGTGCGATAGGTGAAGAATTAGATAAACAGGAGATAAACAGAGGGAAGGAGGTAGAGGGGCCAAAGGAGAAGAGGAAAACAGGACAAAGGGATGGAGGATAGGGAGTGGGGGAGCCAGAGGGGAGATGATAAGAGGGCAGGAGGTGGAGGACCCAGAGAGGAGATGAAAAGAGGGCAGGAGGTGGAGGAGCCAGAGAGGAGATGAAAAGAGGGCAGGAGGCGGAGGAGTCAGAGAGGAGATGAAAAGAGGGCAGAAGGTGGAGGAGCCAGATGAGAGGAAAAGATGGCAGGAGGTGGAGGAGTCAGAGAGGAGATGAAAAGAGGGCAGGAGGTGGAGGAGCCAGAGAGGAGATGAAAAGAGGGCAGGAGGTGGAGGAGCCAGAGAGGAGATGAAAAGAGGGCAGGAGGTGGAGGAGCCAGAGGAGAGATGAAAAGAGGACAGGAAGTGGAGGAGCCAGAGAGGAGATGAAAAGAGGGCAGGAGGTGGAGGAGCCAGAGGAGAGATGAAAAGAGGGCAGGAGGCGGAGGTACCAGAGAGGAGATGAAAAGAGGGCAGAAGGTGGAGGAGCCAGATGAGAGGAAAAGAGGGCAGGAGGTGGAGGAGCCAGAGAGGAGATGAAAAGAGGGCAGGAGGTGGAGGAGCCAGAGGGGAGATGAAAAGAGGGCAGGAGGTGGAGGAGCCAGAGGGAAGATGAAAAGAGGGCAGGAGGTGGAGGAGCCAGAGGGAAGATGAAAAGAGGGCAGGAGGTGGAGGAGCCAGAGGAGAGATGAAAAGAGGGCAGAAGGTGGAGGAGCCAGAGAGGAGATGAAAAGATGGCAGGAGGTGGAGGAGCCAGAGAGGATATAAAAAGAAGGCAGGAGGTGGAGGAGCCAGAGGGGAGATGAAAAGAGGGCAGGAGGTGGAGGAGCCAGAGGGGAGATGAAAAGAGGGCAGGAGGTGGAGGAGCCAGAGGGGAGATGAAAAGAGTGCAGGAGGTGGAGGAGCCAGAGAGGATATAAAAAGAGGGCAGAAGGTGGTGGACCCAGAGAGGAGATGAAAAGAGGGCAGGAGGTGGAGGAACCAGAGAGGAGATGAAAAGAGGGCAGGAGGTGGAGGAACCAGAGAGGAGATGAAAAGAGGGCAGGAGGTGGAGGAACCAGAGAGGAGATGAAAAGAGGGCAGGAGGTGAAGGAACCAGAGAGGAGATGAAAAGATGGCAGGAGGTGGAGGAAACGGAGGGGAGATGAAAAGAGGGCAGAAGGTGGAGGAACCAGAGAGGAGATGAAAAGAGGGCAGAAGGTGGAGGAACCAGAGAGGAGATGAAAAGAGGGCAGAAGGTGGAGGAGCCAGAGAGGAGATGAAAAGAGGGCAGAAGGTGGAGGAACCAGAGAGGAGATGAAAAGAGGGCAGAAGGTGGAGGAACCAGAGAGGAGATGAAAAGAGGGCAGGAGGTGGAGGAACCAGAGAGGAGATGAAAAGAGGGCAGAAGGTGGAGGAACCAGAGAGGAGATGAAAAGAGGGCAGGAGGCGGAGGAGCCAGAAGGAAGATGAAAAGAGGGCAGGAGGTGGAGGAGCCAGAGAGGAGATGAAAAGAGGGCAGGAGGTGGAGGAGCCAGAGAGGAGATGAAAAGAGGGCAGGAGGTGGAGGAGCCAGAAGTAAGATGAAAAGAGGACAGAAGGTGGAGGTGCCAGAGAGGAGATGAAAAGAGGGCAGGAGGTGGAGGAGCCAGAGAGGATATAAAACAAGGGCAGGAGGTGGAGGAGCCAGAGGGAAGATGAAAAGAGGGCAGGGGTGGAGGAGCCAGAGGGGAGGTGAAAAGAGGGCAGGAGGTGGAGGAGCCAGAGAGGAGATGAAAAGAGGGCAGAAGGTGGAGGAGCCAGAGAGGATATAAAACAAGGGCAGGAGGTGGAGGAGCCAGAGGGAAGATGAAAAGAGGGCAGGAGGTGGAGGAGCCAGAGAGGAGATGAAAAGAGGGCAGAAGGTGGAGGAACCAGAGAGGAGATGAAAAGAGGGCAGGAGGCGGAGGAGCCAGAAGGAAGATGAAAAGAGGGCAGGAGGCGGAGGAGCCAGAAAGGAGATGAAAAGGGGGCAGGAGGTGGAGGAGCCAGAGAGGAGATGAAAAGATGGCAGGAGGTGGAGGAGCCAGAGAGGAGATGAAAAGATGGCAGGAGGTGGAGGAACCAGAGAGGAGATGAAAAGAGGGCAGGAGGTGGAGGAACCAGAGAGGAGATGAAAAGAGGGCAGGAGGTGGAGGAGCCGGAGAGGAGATGAAAAGAGGGAAGGAGGTGGAGGAGCCAGGGGAGAGATGAAAAGAGTGCAGGAGGTGGAGGAGCCAGAGAGGAGATGAAAAGATGGCAGGAGGTGGAAGAACCAGAGAGGAGATGAAAAGAGGGCAGGAGGTGGAGAAGCCAGAAGGAAGATGAAAAGAGGGCAGAAGGTGGAGGAACCAGAGAGGAGATGAAAAGAGGGCAGGAGGTGGAGGAGCCAGAGGGGAGATGAAAAGATGTCAGGAGGTGGAGGAGCCAGAGAGGAGATGAAAAGAGGGCAGAAGGTGGAGGAGCCAGAGGGGAGATGAAAAGAGGGCAGAAGGTGGAGGAGCCAGAGAGGAGATCAAAAGAGGGCAGGAGGTGGAGGAGCCAGAGAGGAGATGAAAAGAGGGCAGAAGGTGGAGGAGCCAGAGGGGAGTTGAAAAGAGGGCAGTAGGTGGAGGAAACGGAGGGGAGATGAAAAGAGGGCAGGAGGTGTTGGAAACAGAGGGGAAATGAAAAGAGGGCAGGAGGTGTTGGAAACAGAGGGGAAATGAAAAGAGGGCAGGAGGTGGAGGGGCCAGAGGGGAGATGAAAAGAGGGCAGGAAGTGGAGGAGCCAGAGGAGAGATAAAAAGAGGGCAGGAGGTGGAGGAGCCAGAGGAGAGATGAAAAGAGGGCAGGAGGTGGAGGAAACGGAGGGGAGATGAAAAGAGGGCAGGAGGTGGAGGAAACGGAGGGGAGATGAAAAGAGGGCAGGAGGTAGAGGAGCCAGAGGAGAGATAAAAAGAGGGCAGGAGGTGGAGGAAACGGAGGGGAGATGAAAAGAGGGCAGGAGGTGGAGGAACCAGAGAGGAGATGAAAAGAGGACAGAAGGTGGAGGAGACAGAGAGGAGATGAAAAGAGGGCAGAAGGTGGAGGAGCCAGAGGGGAGTTGAAAAGAGGGCAGTAGGTGGAGGAAACGGAGGGGAGATGAAAAGAGGACAGGAGGTGTTGGAAACAGAGGGGAAATGAAAAGAGGGCAGGAGGTGGAGGAGCCAGAGAGGAGATGAAACGCAGGGCAGAAAGCGGAGGAGCCAGATAAGGTTAAAATAGAGGGCAGGAGGTAGAGGAGCCACAGGGGAGATGAAAAAAGGGCAGAAAGCGGAGGAGCCAGATAAGATATAAAAAGAGGGCAGGAGGTGGAGGAGCCAGAGGGCAGATAAAAAGAGGAGAGGAGGTGGAGGAGCCAGAAAGGATACAAATAGAGGGCAGGGGGTGGAGGAGTCAGAGGGGGAGAATAGGAGGCTGATAGAAAGTTCAGAGAAGATAGTGAACCCGGGAAGTGAACACAGAATATGTACAGAAAAGAAGCATTTAACCCTTGCAGCTCATGCTTTAGAGGTGTGAGGCATAAGGGCTGCAGGGGGTTAACCCGCCACCACATCCCCCGGATTTGCACGGCATGAAATTAGACATGATTTTTCACTCGTCGTATTATATAATTAACCTGGAAAAGGCTTCAGTAAGGAAGCGTTTAGCATTCTCTGGAGAGCTCCCCGCACCTGGAGGAGAGAGCGCACTGGAGCGTGCCGGAGCCATGAGAGGCCGCCTGCGGTGTACAGGAGGAAGAGACAGCCGAGAGACCTCAGAGGCAACAGAAAAAGTAACGTCAGGGGGGAAATGAGATAACAACTTTGTATCATTTTAATTATTGCAGCTATAAATGTGTTAGGCCACAATTCCTTTGTCTAATTTCGCTCTTTAAAGCAAACCCAAACCCAAGATTTTTACCTTACTTTGCTTTGACCCACTTTATGGGGGGTATCCTGTGTGTTGGGATGCCCCGAAGCGTGAAACATCCAGGTTTCCCTGTATTTTCACTTGTGCGGGCCTCTGGTGGCATCTAAAGACTCTAATCTGGGTTAAATCCTTTCCTAAGGCCCATCCCGACTTGGAATGCCCCACGGTGTGAAACCGGTGTGAAATGCCCCACTCTCGAATGTCTGGGATGTGCGGCTAAGCTTACCCACAGACATGGGATCGATGATGGACAGTCCAGTCTAAATCAGAGGAGTAGCTAGGCTTTCTGGCACTCGGGGCAAAGATTCGAAATGGCGCCCCCCACCCGTTCTCAGGCCCCCCTTCGGCACCCCCATGACCTGCTGCACCCGGGGCAAGTGTCCCCCTGCTCCCCCCTAGCTACGCCCCTGATCTAAATAACTCTTGTGGTTGATGGGAGCAGCCATGAGGAGATGACTTACGGCTACCGTCCCATTGTCTTCTATTGAAAGTAGATGGGAGTGAGAAGGCTTTGTCTCATACAGCTCAACAGAAGACAATGGGGCGGCAGCTGCAGTAATTCCCTCAGGGGCATACATAGCCCTTAGCAGGGCCCCCATCAGCACCAAGCCACCCTCCCCCGGGGGCAGACACAGTGGCACAAGTAGATGGGAGGGAGAATATTTTGTCTCATACATATCAATAGATGACAATGGGGCGGCAGCTGCAGTAATCCCATCAGGGGCATATATAGTCCTGATGGGGCCCCATAGCAGGGCCCCATCAGAACCAGCACCAAGCCCCCCCGGGGCAGACACAGCGGCACAAGTAGATGGGAGGGGGAGTACTTTTATTAATCTCTAGTAGAAATATTGCAGATTAATGTGCAGCAAAAATGAATTTAAATCATATTTTCCTTCTTCACATCTCAATAGAAGACAATAGGACGGCAGCTGGAGTAATTCTATCAGTGGTGTATATATAGCCCTGATGGGGCCCCATAGCAGGGCCCCATCAGCATCAGCCTGGGGCAGACACAGCGGCACAAGTAAATGGGAGGGGGAGTACTTTTATTAATCTTTAGTAGAAATATTGGAGATTGATAAGCAGCAAATATTAATTTAAATCATATTTTTTCTTCTTCACATCCTGTCAGGGGCGTACATAGCCCTAATAGCCCCATAGCAGGGCCCCATCAGAATCAGCACCAAGCCCCCCCCCCCCCCCGCCACGGGGCAGACACAGCAGCACAAGTAGAAGTGAGGGAGAGTACGTGTCTCATACATCTCAATAGAAGACAATGGGACAGCAGCTGGAGTAATCCTATCAGGGGTGTATATAACCCTGATTGGGCCCCATAGCAGGGCCCCCATCAGCATCAGCACCAAGCCCCCCACCACGGGGCAGACACAGCAGCACAAGTAGAAGTGAGGGAGAGTATGTGTCTCATATATCTCAATAGAAGACAATGGGGCAGCAGCTGTAGTAATCCTATTGGGGCATACACAGCCCTGATGGGGCCCAATAGCAGGGCCCCAATCAGCACCTACCCCCCCCCCCCTTCCTAGGGCAAGTAGATGGGAAGCAGAGTACCTTGTCTCATACATTTCAATAGAAGACAATGGGGCGGAAGCTGCAGAATTCCCATCAGGGACTTCATAGCCCTGATGGGGCCCCATAGCAGGGCCCCCATCAGCATCAGCACCAAGCCCCCCAGGGCAGACACAGCGGCACAAGTAGATGGGAGGGAAAGTACTTTGTCTCATACGTCTCAATGTAAGACAATGGGGCGGCAGCTGCAGTAATCCCATCAGGGGCGTATATAGCATATATAGTATATAGGGCATGAGCCCTGATGGGGCCCCAATCAGCATCAGCACCAAGCCCCCCCCGGGGCAGACATGCCGGTCGGCCTGATGGCACCGACGCGACACGTACTTCAGGCGGGTGCGGAGGACACACGCAGGGCACGCATGGCTGCAGGAGGGTTGGGGGAAGGAGGGCGCATGGCAGGGTAAGTATTCCGGCACATTCAGTGTTTCATTCAGGAGGCTCAGCAGCTGTGTAAGCATGAGCAGGGGAGTACATACCTAAGGGGGCAACTTGCGCCGGGCCCCCTTGTTCCATGGGCCCGGGGGCACGTGCCGGCAAAGCCCCTGGTATGTACACCCATGAGTCCAGGACCAAGGTTCGGTTAAAGCGCACCTTCACCCTGAATAAGAGCCTATCTTATATGTTTCCCCCACCCTGTACATACAGATTGCCCACATTAATCCGGACCTTCACCTTGAATAAGAGCCTATCTTATATGTTTCCCCCACCCTGTACATACAGATTGCTCACATTAATCCGGACCTTCACCCTGAATAAGAGCCTATCTTATATGTTTCCCCCACCCTGTACATACAGATTGCTCACATTAATCCGGACCTTCACCCTGAATAAGAGCCTATCTTATATGTTTCCCCCACCCTGTACATACAGATTGCCCACATTAATCCGGACCTTCACCCTGAATAAGAGCCTATCTTGTATGTTTCCCCCACCCTGTACATACAGATTGTCCACATTAATCTGGACCTTCACCCTGAATAAGAGCCTATCTTGTATGTCCCCCCCCCCTGTACATACAGATTGCCCACATCAATCCGGACCTTCACCCTGAATCAGAGCCTATCTTGTATGTTTCCCACACCCTGTACATACATTAAATATCATCCTACCTGCATCTACTGCATGTTATGAGCCTTTAAATATCCAAGATGGCGGCTCATGGAGCATCAGGCAGCCTGCAAACAGGAAGTGCCTTCTGACTGTGCCGCTCTGCATTCTGGGACTGATGTAATTTCCCTGACCCCAGCTCTGCTCTGTCTGTGCAAAGCACAACTATAACCCTGCCCCCTGCACTTTATCCCGCTCTCCTCTTCTCAGTATGTGATGCTTCTGAGTCAAGATGGCGGAGCCCGTATCCTAGGGTCCTGAACAGAGTTGCAGCCCAGTGGGGCCTATAAGGGCTACAGAAGATGATGGTGCTACATAAATAAACATTAATAATAAATAATAACAATAATAATAAATGGGTGAATGTTTTTGTTCACAAACGTCAGTGGAGAACTACAAGTCCCAGCCTCTGGCGCTCGCCCAGCCGTGCGCACACAAGTTTGGACGGAAAACAAGTCATCGACTTTGTGATTTGCCGGTAAATGAAAAGCGAGCGGCGGGATGAATAGAAAGCCGGGGATAAATCAATTAGGCTTTGTCGCGGCGCACGCGGATTGTGGGACCCGCGGTTTGCACGCCGCGCTGAGCAGATGGTCTGCGGGGAATAGATTAAAAACATCGCATTGTTCTGCAGCAAAATGTCCTCTACGCCTGGAAATGAGATCCGCCGCGCATCGTGACCAGCCATGAAATGGTGACATCAGGCCCCGGCGCCCGATCCCCCCCTCCCCCGCATAACACGGCGCAAAGAGACGATCATCCGCTGCAGCCAATCAGCCAGCTTCTTCCAATTTATTTAGAATAATTAAATACGATTGCATGCCTTCCAAATGTTTAGGGTGGGAAAGAGGGATCGTTTTTTAATTAGGCCACGCCCCCTTTATTGATTGAGGGATAAAAGATACATTGTAACAGTAGCAACAATAGAAACACTTTAAATGGGCGAATGAATCATTTATTGCTGCAGATCTGCATGTTACACCTCAAAGAGGGACACGATGTAAATTAAGCCACCCCCCCCTTCTTGAGGAATGAATGAAGCCACGCCCCCTCATTGAGGGATGAATGAAGCCACGCCCCCTCATTGAGGGATAGATAGGAGATACATTGTAATAGTAGCAACAATAGAAACACTTTAAATGGGCAAATTAATCATTTATTGCTGCAGATCTGCATGTTACACCTCAAAGAGGGACAATATGTAATAAAGCCACCCCCCTCATTGAGGGATGAATGAAGCCACGCCCCCTCACTGAGAGATGAATGAAGCCACTCCCCCATTGAGGAATGAATGAAGCCACACACCCTCAATGAGGAATGAATGAAGCCACGCCCCCTCATTGAGGGATGGATAGGAGATACATTGTAACAGTAACAACAATAGAAACACTTTGAATGGGCGAATAAATCATTTATTGCTGCAGATCTGCATGTTACACCTCAAAGAGGGACAGTATGTAAATTAAGCCACGCCCCCTAATTGAGGAATGAATGAAATCACGCCCCCTCAATGAGGGATGAATGAAGCCACGCCCACATTGAGGAATGAATGAAGCCACGCCCCTCATTGAGGGATGATAGGAGATACATTGTAACAGTTACAACAATAGAAACACTTTGAATAGGCAAATGAAATATTTATTGCTGAAGATCAGCATGTTACACATCAAAGAGGCACAGTATGTAAATTAAGCCATGCCCCCGTATTGAGGGATGGATGAAGCCACTCCCCCTCATTGAGGAATGAATGAAACCATGCCCCCTCATTGAGGAATGAATGAAGCTACGCCCCCTCATTGGGGGATGATGAAGTCACGCCCCCTCATTGAGGAATGAATGAAACCCACGCCCCTTCATTGAGGGATGGATAAGGAGATACATTGTAACAGTTACAACAATAGAAACACTTTGAATAGGCAAATGAATCATTTATTGCTGCAGATCTGCATGTTACACCTCAAAGAGGGACAAATGAGAACAACCAGGGACAGGGGGACTCAAAAGAGGGACAGTCCCTCAAAATCAGAAGCACTTGGGAGGTATGTAATTGGCTACCGTGCCTTATATTTTAGGTAAGTAGGAAGCGACAAGCCAGGGGAAAGGCGGCTGAGAATTGAAGCAACCCTATAGACAGTGGCGGACTGGGGCCAGCCCTGGATTTTCCAGCCCCTGGCCGGCGCTGCTGAGACCCCCAACCCACCCCAACTATGATGCCAGGGCTATAACTTTCGGGGCTGGGGTTCCTTGGCTTGTGGGTACAGGGGGGCTGAGGGGGAGACTAAGGGGGCAGGGATTGGATGTGGGAGTAAAAAGCAGCAGCACAACTGACCCCAAAGCAGTGCAGCCCCCCCGGGCATTGTCCCGGGTCTCCCTATGGCCAGTCTGCCCCTGCTTATAGGGATGTGTTTAAAGAGGAGAAACCACCAGGCTAGAGTCTCTCTTTATGGGACATCCTGAATTGGGATGCCCCACTGGGTGTGTCGACCATTTAGATAGTCCGGGCATGGTTTACATATAGAAAATCGCCCGGTGCCAGGGGCCAAGAGTGTTGGTCTTCTTTAAAGTGGACCGGATTTTGACTATCCTGGGTTTTGGTCCTTTCCCCCGGGGCACCCCGATCGGGGATGCCCCACTGTGTGAAACCCCCCAGATCGCAGAAGCCAACTCACCTCTTCCCGGTCCTATGGCGCACGCGCGGCCGCTCATCCAATCAGAGTGCTCGGATACGCTGACATCACGTTGTCTAAGGCTCTGAGTGCACTGATGGCCACATCCCCCGCTTCCCTCTAACAGGGACCCTGCCAGCGTCAGCCATTCACAAATGCCTGGCATGGGCACGCATCCTGCGAGAGGGACAGGGGGGATGCGGACGCGTCTCGGACCAGGAAAGAAGGTAAGTGTATGGGGCGACCTGGCGCACAGCGGGGCATCCCGATTTAGGATGCCCCGGGGGAGGGAATCGATCTTATAGATTCCCAGACCGATAGCCGTGGGTTTTGGTCCACTTTAAGTGTCAAGGTAAGGCCCCCCCTTAAACCTTAGAGAGCTAGAGACAAACAACAGCATGTTATTGGCTGCTGAACGTTTGGGGGTCACATGGCTGTTTTTCTTCATTTCTTCTAATGCTGCCCCCCTAACATGCTGCTGTTTGTTATTGCACAGGCCCAGACAGTGACGCGCCCCTTCAGAGGACCCCCCTACTCCCAGGCAAGGGCGTGTGGGTGGAGCATCGTGTCGGGCCCCGCCCCCGAGGAGCACAGCAATCCTGCAGAGCTTTAATAACCAGCACTGAGCAATATAACAGTAATGACTATGCAGAGCTTTTTTTTTCTGTTTTCTCTGATCTCACTTCCTGAGAGCGGGAATCTTCTTCCTGAGGCCCCCCGTCCCTCCGATTTACCTAAGAAGACCTAAAGCCATCGACCCTGCACCTCGGAGGAGGCCATTTCAGGTCACAGCCACGGCGGCTTAGAACAGCGACTTCGCTTTCTGGGAATATTTAAATGACTCTGACCTGTTGATGCCTTTGCGATGTCTGCTCTGAGAGCTTTCCGAGGACGCCTCTCATGTGCTGATACAAGCGGTGTACACAGGGAATATGCTCATTGAACGGATAGGAAGCCACCCTAATCATTTAAAGCAAACCAAAACCCAGGATTTTCACTCTTCTCAGTATTGGGCATCCTGACTTGGGATGCCCCTGTGTGACACCCCCCCTGTATTGCCCCAACTTCCCGCAGTGCATGCGCTTTCAATCTGAATAGATCCCCATGCATATTAAAAGCGGACCAAAACCCAGGATTTTGACTCTCCTGGGTTTCGGTCCTTACCCTCTGGGCACCCAGATCGGGGATGCCCCACTGTGTGAAACCCAAGCTAACTCACCTTTCCTGCGGTTCTACTGCGCATGCACAGCTTCTCGTCCAATCAGCACACTCGGATACACTCCCGCCCCCTTCTTGTAAGGGAGCAGACCTGAGCACTGGCGGCCGCATCCCTTGCTGCCCTTACGGAGGGGGGCGGCCATTCACAAATACCCGGCGTGGGCACGGCCCTGCTAAAGGAATAGCGGGATATGGCCGCTGCTCATGCATGCGCCATTGGACTGGGGAAGAAGGTGAGTTTTCGGGCAACCTGGGGGGCTTCACAGAGCGGGGCATCCCGATTCTTAAACCGGGTTTTCACTATGATTTATTGAAAAGCCCAAACCCTTAAAAAACGATTCCCTAGCATCTAAAATTAATTTATTTTTAAGTTTTTAGTCGCTTACTTAGTTTTCTTTCCCCCACCGGGCTGCAACTCTGTTCAGGACTCTAGGATACGGGCGCTGCCATCTTGACTCAGAAGCATCACACTTACTGAGGAGAGTGGGATAAAGTGCAGGGAGCGGGGTTATAGCTGAGCTTTGCTCAGACAGAGCAGAGCTGAGGTCAGGAAAAGGTCAGCAATCCCAGATTGCAGAGCGGCACAGTCAGAAGACACTTCCTGTTTGCAGGCTGCCATCATAAGCCTCCATCTTGGATGTTTAAAGGCTCATAACATGCAGTAGATGCAGGTAGGATGATTTTTAATGTGAGCAATCTGTATGTACAGGGTGTGGGAAACATATAAGATAGGCTCTTATTCAGGGTGAGGGTCCGGATTAATGTGAGCAATCTGTATGTACAGGGTGTGGGAAACATATAAGATAGGCTCTTATTCAGGGTGAAGGTCCGGATTAATGTGGGCAATCTGTATGTACAGGGTGTGGGAAACATATAAGATAGGCTCTTATTCAGGGTGAAGGTCCGGATTAATGTGGGCAATCTGTATGTACAGGGTGTGGGAAACATATAAGATAGGCTCTTATTCAGGGTGAAGGTCCAGATTAATGTGAGCAATCTGTATGTACAGGGTGTGGGAAACATATAAGATAGGCTCTTATTCAGGGTGAAGGTCCGGATTAATGTGAGCAATCTGTATGTACAGGGTGGGAGAAACATATAAGATAGACTCTTATTTAGGGTGAGGGTCCGCTTTAAGAGAGGGAATCCAGTGGCCCTAGAATCTTATATATTCCAGAGCCGTTGGGCTGTGGGTTTTGATCCTCTTTAGTGCCCAGCAATCTATTACGATTGAACATATTGCAGCTGTGCCTCCTGCTGGCCGCCCCCCTCTGGCTGTTAAAGTTGATTAAAAGCAGCCCTGGTCTAGAAGACTCCAGGGACGCCTGAACCCCCCCCCCCCCCGGCACATCCAGATTTGGGATGCCCCACTGTGTAAAACCCCTCCGAGGCTCCTGTAAATCTCACCTTTGCCCGGATCCAACAGCACATGTGTGAGCCACGGCCGCTGCTCTCTATACCTCTAGCAGGGTGCGCGCCCGCACCAGGTATTTATGAATGGCCGGCGTGGTCTCGCGCCCTGTTAGAGGGTAGTGGGGATGCGGCCACCAGCCCGATCTGCTTTGATTGGCTAGGCTCGGCCTTTAGCCAAGTCTTAGCCGATTTCGACGGGTGCAGTCATTGGAGGAGAGCCCTCGCATGTGCCGTAGGACCAGGGAAAGGTGAGTTTACTGGGTGACCTGGGCACAGGTTTTACATAGCAGAATCAGAGTGCCACAGGGACGAGGACCAGAACCAAGGATAGTGAAAATCCGGAGTTTTGGTCCACTTTGAGATATGCCTGTATTGGATGGCTGGGTGCTCGGGGTCCTGACAGAGGCTCACACCTAAGCTGAGGATTAGAAGAACGAGGTAAGATTCCCTGGGGGCAGGTTTCACATGGCAGGATCAAAGTGCACCAGGAACAAGGACCTAAACCAAGGATAGTGAAAATCCTGAGTTTTGGTCCACTTTGAGATATGCCCGTATTGGATGGCTGGGTGCTGGGGGTCCTGACAGAGGCTCACACATAGGCCATGGGAGAGAAGAACGAGGTAAGATTCCCTGGGGGCAAGTTTCACATGGCAGAATCACAGTGCACCAGGAACAAGGACCTAAACCAAGGATAGTGAAAATCCTGAGTTTTGGTCCACTTTGAGATATGCCTGTATTGGAGAGGCTCACACCTAAGTTGTGGGGGGAGAAGAACTAGGTAAGATTCCCAGTTTCACACAGTGGGGCATCCCGAATCCATGGAGGGCTTTCACCCAGCCCTGGAGTCTGATGTGGGGCTGTATCTCTGTGCACACAGCCTGCATCAGCATGTGAGAGGTGTCACCGGAAAGCTCATACATTTGTGCCTGCGCCCCTCACATTGTAACCTCAGGGGGATCACTCAGGTTGTATCACACAAACCTTTATCGGTATCACTGTGCGGCGCGACGGAATGTGATTGGAGGATGGGGGGCCTGATCCCTCCCAGTCACCTTAAAATCTGATTGTACAACCTCTATACAATCACAGCACACCCATTCGAGGGACATTCCAGGCTACAAGCTCCTCCCACGCTGTCAGGGGCTGCATCGCTCATATCCGTTCCTGATAAGCCCACTTGAACTTGCTCCCTTCCATTGGCTTTGTCAAACACATCCCCCCCCCCCCGATAAATCACAGTTGTACAGTCTGAAACAGCACAAGAATGACTCACGCATGCACGAGGAGGCCCAGCAGGAGGGAGAGAGTTCACTAGGGCTTATCGAGAAATTGGAAGCAGGCTGAATCAAAGGTAAAGCTCCTCTCGGCCTGCACGAGGAAAGCATAAAGAAGAGCTGAATGAATCCTTTGTCGCCTGGAATGTCCCTTTCAAAAGGAACAACATCCAAAATGTATTACTATTTGGGATGCCCCACTATGTGTTTCTTCTGTATTGTGGACCAAAACTCATGCAAGTGAAACTCATGGACAAAACACAGGAAAGTAAAATTCTTGGGTTTTGGTTCCACCCTAAAGTGGACCAACACCCAGGGGGGATCGGCCTGGAAATCTTTAAGATTCCCGGACCGATCAGATCCCTCCCCGCAGGGCATCCGAAATCGGGATGTCCCACGGGGTGAAACCCCCCAGGAGGCCCACAAACCTTACCTCAGCCCCGTTCCATCGGCCGCGTCTCGCGCTTCCCTCTAGCATGGCGCGCACCCGCGCCAGCCGTTTGTGAATGGCCGGTGCAGGCACGCTCCCTGTTAGAGGGAAACGCAAGACGCGGCCTCCAGCGCTCAGAGCCAGCTGAGCTGGTATGCGCATCCAGGCGGCCTTGGACGCGCATACCACAGTGGCTCTGAGCGCTGTGATTGGCTGGCGCGGTCACGTGGGAGCGGGGAGAGGTGAGTTTTTTTGGGCTTTCTGGGGGGTTTCAGACAGCGGGGCACCCCCGATCGGGGTGCCCCACCGAAGTGGACCAAAACCCAGGATAGTCAAAATCCTGGGTGTTGGTCCACTTTAAAGCCCATGAATTTCACTTGCATTTCGGGCCACAATTTTCTCCTGTCTGTCACACACTTTCGGTGTGTGCAGTGCTATATACTACAGCGGAACTATGGTCATTTTTTATTTTAGTTCCGCTTTAAATCTAAACGATTCCAGAGTCCAAATCGGGCCTGTGTGAAACCCCCGGGTGTCTGTAAACACTCACCTTTCCTAGTTCTAATGCATGTGCAGACTCTCGTCCAATGAGAGCCTTCTGCCATGACTAAGAGGCTGATTCAATAATAGCGACATGTAGCGACAGTTGAGCAATTGTAGCGGTATTTTCACAGCGCCCGCTAGTAGTCGCTGTGCTTGGCCGTTGTTCGGTTGTTGATAGCGACTCAGTCGGTGTGCAGTAATGTTGAATACAAGGTGACGAGTCACTATTTGACAGGTTCTGCGATGTATGGGTGCGCATGATAGCGACTGGTCAGAGCGACCAGCTCCCACCATATTCATCAAAAAATCACGCTCAAAAAATTCTCGCGCAGTGAAATGCTTGTTTAAACCCCAGAGCGCTGGCGGCGATGTGTTAAAAGTAGTTTTTTAACCCCCAAACCACCATATTTTTGGAAAAAAAAAAATATAAATAATTTAGTAATATGAATACATTAATATCAGACCTGTAATATCAATTCTGCACAAATTTTTTTTATTTGTTTTTTTACCTTAAAAAAATGATCTAACATGGCAGAAGTGGTCACAGAATTTGTCACATTAAAAAAAAAAAAAAAAAATTAATAACAATTAATTAGTAATATTTAAAGATTGTTCCATTGAAATGCATTGGAGAGCGCCAGGTAGCGAGAGGTCACACCTTTCGCTGTTCAAGGTCGGACGCTGGCGCTGTGGGCTGAGGCTGGAATAATGATGAATGAGTCGCTATATGGCGCTATCTCAGTCGCTAAGCAGGATTGGCTTGATAAATGTGTGATTGTGGTGGGGAGCCGGCGTTCTCGTGGCGGGGCCCGTCATTACCGGCCGCTCACCAGTCGCTACCTGTCGCTATTCCTTCATAAATAAGGGCCTATGTCATTGGGCAAATGGCTCTCTAGAGCGTGCACGCCCCCTATTGACAACATCAAGAGCTTTTTGCTGAATGACATAGTCATGGCAGAAGGCTCTCATTGGACGAGAGCCCGCACATTCATCATTAGAACTATGAAAAGGTGAGTGTTTACAGACACCCCGGGGTTTCACACAGGCCCGATTTGGGATGCCCCCCGGGGGAAAGCCAGCGGCCGGCCCTGGAATCTAAAATGTAATCTTTTAGATTCCATGTGGGTTTTGTTCCGCTTTAAAGCGGAACTATAATCAAAAATGAGCATAGTTCCACTGTAGTATATAGCACTGCACACACTGTTGTTTCCCAGCCCTCAATAGATCGCAGTGGCTGTTTGACCCAAGGTGACCTGAGGGGCCCATCGGGTGATCCACCAGCCCGAACCTGGTCCTAACTGTCCTTCATGTTGAGGTCTGTACAATCACATTGTAAGGTTTATGGCAATAAGGGATTAGCTACTGTTTAAAGGGATTGTCCAGGCAAAGTGTAAAATTAAAGCGGAACAAAACCACCCACTGGGTCCAGGTTTGCTGAGGGGCAAGGGACCCATCGGGTGATCCACCAGCCCGAACCTGGTCCTAACTGTCCTTCATGTTGAGGTCTGTACAATCACAATTATGAGGGTTTGCACGCCGAACTTCTCCAGTTCAGCACGAGGCTCAGGTTGGATAAGAACCCGCGCAAGCGCGCGCCGCTGGCCCGGGAAGAGGTGAGTCTGAATGAGTAGTTCTGGGAATGGCATGGAGCAAAACCCAAGAAAGTAAAAATCCCGGGTTCTGTTCTGCTTTAAAGTGGACCAACACCCTCCCCTGATCGGTCCGGGAATCTATAAGATTCCCGGACCGATCAGTTCCCTGACTGCGGGGCATCCCGATCCCGCTGTGTGAAACCCCCCCAGATCCCCGAAAATCCTACCTGATCCTCGTTCCAGCGCCGCCTCCTATGCGTCCCTCTAGCCGTATGTGAATAGCCGGCGCAGGCGCGCTCCCTGTAAGAGGGACGCGCGGGAGGCGGCGGCGGCCCACGCTCAGCTTGTCCGTCGCTGCCTCTCCTTGTCCGTCGGCGGCGATTGGATGAGCGAGTCACGTGGGAGCGGGGTCAGGTGAGTTTTCGGGGCTTTCTGGGGGGTTTCACACAGCGGGGCACCCACGATCGGGGTGCCCCGCGGAAGTGGACCGACGGTGGACGGTGTTGGTCCACTTTAAAGCAAGGTTTCCTTACCTGCCATGCAGAGAATTAAAGTGGACCAAAACCCACAGGGAATGATTCCCCATGGGGCATCCAAAATCAGGATGCCCCGCTGTGTGATACCCCCCAGGTCACCCATACACTTACCTTGTTTCCCGGTCCAACGGCGCATGCGCGAGCCGCGGCCGCATCTCCACTATCCTTTTAGCAGGGCATTTGTGAATGGCCGGTGTGGCACGCTCCCTGTTAGAGGGTAGCGGGGGATGTTGCCGCCATCCGCTCACCTTTGACGAAGGCGGGAGTGGATCAGAGCATGCTCATTGGATGAGAGGCCGCGCATGCGCAGTAGAACCGCAAAGAGGTGAGTTTGTTCGGGCGACCTGGGGGGTTTCACACAGCGGAGCGTCCCTGATCAGGATGCCCCGGGGCTAAGGACCAAAACCCAGGATAGTCAAAATCCTGGGTTTTGGTCCACTTTAATCCTGGTGTGTTGCTGTATGCCGCTGATGATGATGGGACTCAGCTCCTTGCTCTGTAGCCCAACCCCCAAATTTTATTCATATACGACCACCTTTGTTTAGCACCGATGGGTGGACTTACACCTACCCCTCTAGAATCAGACTGTACCTGCCGGGGAGATCTAACATATTCCTCTGCCTGTCTGTTTGTTTTACTCAGTGTACCGTGCTGCAAACTACCGGCCACATAATAAAATAAATGTAGTTGCAGATATTTTACTTTTGTATGCTCGTACGCTGAGCAGAAACTGGAATAAAAGTGAACAGGAGGAGAGACAGACCCCATCCCCCTGTTTCAGAGACAGAACTGTAACATTCTGGCTGGGCAGAGATTTGCAGCCATAGCTTCACAACAGGAGATAATAATCCAGCAACACAACTCTTCTGACACAGCAGCCTGGCAGAAATCTGTTTTTTTATTTTACATCTACCCTGGACAGTTTCTTTAAAGTAGACCAAAACCCAGGATTTTGACTATCCTGGGTTTTGGTCCATCCCGCTACGTGAAACACCCCCAGAGATTGCGCATTAACTCACCTTATCCCGGTCCTACGGCGCATGCGTGGCCACTCGTCCAATCAGCGCGCTCGAAGCCGATGAGCTATGGACGTCTAACCTGGTGTCTTAGCTCTCAGCGGCTCCAAGAGCGCTGGTGGACGCATCTCGCGCTTCCCTCTAACAGGGAACGCGCCCATGCCGGCCATTCACAAATGGCCGGCGCTGGCACGCGCCCTGCTAGAGGGATAGCGGGGATGCGGGTGCGGCCTGCGCATGCACCATTGGACCAGGATTCAGGTAAGTGTATGGGGCGACCTGGGGGGTTTCACACAGCGGGGCATCCCAATGTTGGATGCCCCGGGGGGAAGGGAATAGATTCCCAGGCCGATCCAGCTGGGTTTTGGTCCACTTTAAATCATCCAGGGCAGCTATTAATGCCTAATACTAAAAGATCTTCCCGTTGGGAGTGGGAATCTCAAGCTTGATTTTAATTAAATGCCAATATATATATATATATATAATATAATATATATATATCTTATCCAATACAAATTGCTAACTTGCTTTGTATATTAATTCTATGTACACGTATGAGTAGCCTCAAATATTAGCAGGTACTGCAGGCGTCTGCTGACTCCACCTGCTGGTCGGAAGGAGTACTGACACAGCTGCGTCCTGCCAGGCCTTTATGAACTTCATCATTCGCCATACGGTCTCTAAAAAACAGCAGCAGCTTCTCATATGCTTCATCACACAAGCTTAGATTTTAGGTAGATAAAAAAAATAGTGAGTAATGGGAAAGCACACAAGGGGCAGCGCGCGGATTTCTGCGGGAACATAATAATAAGTGTCAGCCACCTACACTGCAATTATAGAAATTACATATTCACTTACCATTTAGACATTGTGGTGAAAGCCGCGTAGGAGGAACGTTCTGCGCTGACCGGTCTCCAGCATGAATCTCATAATAACAGGCCTCTGTTTCCACCCAGCCTCGCTTTAGGCCTCCATGAAACATCAGAAACATCCTGTTTAGTAACATTGTATCTCTTATATGCATGCCATGCGATATTATGTATCACTAGAGAGTATTCCTGTGTCCATATGTAACCTTATAGCCATACATTATATCTATACAATATATTCTCTCTATATATATATACAGTATATACAGCATAACATGGAGCCAGCCGGGAACTCGCTCCACTCAGCTTATCTGTATCTATGTTCAATAAAACAAACTAAAATCAGCATGAACATCCCGTGTTGTGGCTTGTTTAATTATCTCTGATATCTATCTATCTATCTATCTGTCTGTCTGTCTGTCTATCTATCTATCTATCTATCTATCTATCTATCTATCTATATATCTATCTATCTATCATCTATCTATCAGCCTATCTATCTATCTATCTATCTTTCCCATATCTATGTATCTATCCAATATCTATCTATCTATCTATCTATCTATCTATCTATCTATCTATCTATCTTTCTATCTATCTATCCATCCCATATCTATCTATCTATCTTTCTATCCCATATCTATCTATCTATCTATCTATCTTTCTATCTATCTATCTATCTATCCTTTATCTGTCCCATATCTATCTATATGAATATATATATATATATATATATATATATATATATATATATATATATATATATATACAGGTTAGATAGATAGAATAATAGAGATATAGATAGACAGATACTATCTATCTATCTATCTATCATCTATCATATCATATATCTATCTGCATATATATCTATTGGTCTATTTATCAAATAACTATGTAATATATATTTATCTATGTATCTGTATGCTGCAGATTATAGGTGAATATTCTTTTATTGTTTTGCATAGTGGGTCTTTTAAAGTCATTGGGGCTGATTCAGAGCCAGATGAGAAACCTTACTCCTTCTTTTAGGAGAGAAATCTGCCATTGACTTTTATTGTCTACCTTGTGTGCTAACTACCGGGTGTAAATTTTCACCTGGCTCAGAATCAGCCCCAAGGTAGACAATGACGTCAATGGAAGATTTCTCTTGTAACAAAAGAGCGAGAATTTTCACCTGGCTCTGAATCGCCCCCTCTTTTCGCCTTATTCCCCCCCACGGATGATTGCTCTTAGTCCTGACTTCTGGCTCTTACCTGATTGACAGATCGAGTCCCACTCCACTCAGGCCTGGCACACCTGCTTCCCTCCTTTACAGTGAATGAAGAGGGTGAATGATTGATGGCAACCGTGGCCGAGCAGCGTGGGATTCCATCTGCCGAGCCACGTTGGACTAGGAGTGATCAGGGGGACAAAAGGTGAGTATGGTTTCGTTATTGCCTGGACAGTCACTTTAAGGACAGTTAGTACCTCCAGCTGTCTGGTCTCTGCTTTGATCCAATGTCCCTCATTCAGGTTTATCACTTCCTAAGACTTACACATACCATTTTGCATTTATGACACTGAAATGGTGCTATAGCATATGTTGAGTGATTTTTGCTCATTAAAGCATAACAAAACCCTACCATGCCTGCGCAGGAGTCTAAAAGACCCCAGGGCTAGCCGCTGGCCTTCCCCTGGGGCATCCCAAATCAGGATGCCCCCACGGCGTAAACCCCCTCCTGGTCGCCGCAAAACTCTTTCCCTCTATTCTTTTACGTTTTTTTCTTTTAAGTGGGCAAAGACCTCGATAACATACCTTGGCACGCAGCTGTCAAAGATGCTAACGCTGAACTTCCTGCCCTTGGCTCAGAGAATAAAAGCCGAGTTAGAGAGGTGGGATGCCCCTACTTTCTCATGGATGGGTAGGGTAAATATAATTAAAGTGTCAGTACTACCAAAGCTACTGTTTATGTTCCAGGCACTCTCGATTAGCATCCCTACACAATTTTTCAGGGATCTGGACAAAATTCTGATGGGGTTCGTTTGGCAAAAGAGGCGGGCAAGGCTCAAACGACAGATACTGAGGCCGATTCATTAATAGCGGCAGGTAGCAACAGTTGAGCGACTGTAGCTGCATTTTCAGAGCGCCCGCTAGTAGTCGCTGTGCTTGGCCGTTGTTCGATAGTTGATAGCGACTCAGTCAGTTTGCCGTAATGTTGAATATTGGGTGAGGAGTCGCTATTTGACAGGTTCCGTGCTGTATGGGAGCGCATGATAGCGACTGGCCCTAGCGACCGGCTCCCACCATATTCATTAAAAAATTACGCTCAAAAAATTCTCGCGCTGTGAAATGCATGTTTAAACCCCAGAGCGCTGGCGGCGATGGGTTAAAAGTAGTTTTTTTTAACCCCCAAACCACCATATTTTTGGAAACCAAAAATAAAAAGTTTTTAAAATAATTTAGTAATATGAATACATTAATATCAGACCTGTAATATCAATTCTGTACAATTTTTTTTTTAATCTAAAATGGCAGAAGTGGTCACAGAAATTTTCACATTAAAAAAAAAAAAATAATATTAATAATTAATTATTAATATTTAAAGATTGTTCCATTGAAATGCATTGGAGCGCGCCAGGTAGCGAGAGGTCATACCTGTCGCTGTTCAAGGTCGGACGCTGGTGCTGTGGGCTGAGGCTGGAATAATGATAAATGAGTCGCTATATGGCGCTATCTCAGTCGCAAAGCAGCATTGGCTTGATAAATGTGTGATTGTGGTGGGGAGCCGGCGTTCTCGTGGTGGGGCCCGTCATTACCGGCCGCTCACCAGTCGCTACCTGTCGCTATTCCTTCATAAATAAGGGCCACTGTGTAAGCCCAAACATCTGGGGACATGGCAATGCCGGACGTTAAATCGTACTGGGTGGCTTCTCATTTCTGCAAGTGAGAAGCCACCCAGTACGATTTAACGTCCGGCATTGCCATGCCCCCAGATTTTTGTGTGCGAATGGCACAGCTGTAGTGGGATGAAAAGGTGGGTTCAATAGGAACTCGCCATGGCCCTAGATCCACTAGACACAACAGTCTGGAATAGTGAGATCTTCATGCCGGAGGTGAGAACCCACACAACGATGGCGGCCACACTGGGCGTTCTACAAGGCTATAGGAAGCAATTGGAAATATCCCCCTTGCCCTCCCCCATGGTTTCACTGGTAGATAACCCTCTCCTGCCAGCAAGCTGCCAGAGCAGACCTCAGAGAATGGGGAAAGGTAGGCCAGCTGAGAGGCAGTGGCTTGATAACAGGGAGGGGATGGGAGAGCTGAGGGCTAAATGGGCAAACAAGGACCTGGACCCCTGGGTTTCACTGGGGGAGCTGAGGGCTAAATGGGCAAACAAGGACCTGGACCCCTGGGTTTCACTGGGGGAGTTGAGGGCTAAATGGGCAAACAAGGACCTGGACTCATGGGTTTCACTGGGGGAGCTGAGGGCTAAATGAGCAAACAAGGACCTGGATCCCTGGGTTTCACTGGGGGAGCTGAGGGCTAAATGGGCAAACAAGGACCTGGACCCCTTGGTTTCACTGGGGGAGCTGAGGGCTAAATGGGCAAACAAGGACCTGGACCCCTGGGTTTCACTGGGGGAGCTGAGGGCTAAATGGGCAAACAAGGACCTGGACTCCTGGGTTTCCCTGGGGTAGCTGAGGGCTAAATGGCCAAACAAGGACCTGGACTCCTGAGTTTCACTGGGGGAGCTGAGGGCTAAATGGGTAAACAAGGACCTGGACCCCTGGGTTTCACTAGGGGAAGCTGAGGGCTAAATGGGCAAACAAGGACCTGGACCCCTGGGTTTCACTGGGGGAGCTGAGGGCTAAATGGGCAAACAAGGACCTGGACCCCTTGGTTTCACTGGGGGAGCTGAGGGCTAAATGGGCAAACAAGCACCTGGACCCCTGGGTTTCACTGGGGGAGCTGAGGGCTAAATGGGCAAACAAGGACCTGGACTCCTGGGTTTCCCTGGGGTAGCTGAGGGCTAAATGGCCAAACAAGGACCTGGACTCCTGGGTTTCACTGGGGGAGCTGAGGGCTAAATGGGCAAACAAGGACCTGGACCCCTGGGTTTCACTGGGGGAAGCTGAGGGCTAAATGGGCAAACAAGGACCTGGACCCCTAGGTTTCACTGGGGGAAGCTGATGGCTAAATGGGCAAACAAGCACCTGGACCCCTGGGTTTCACTGGGGGAGCTGAGGGCTAAATGGGCAAAAAGGACCTGGACCCCTGGACACTTTTACAATTTAAGTCATTTCTGTCCCGGATAGGCTTCCAAAAGTAGAACAGTAGGGAACTTACAGAGTTTGAAAGGGTATATCTAGGGGGTCAGCCGTATCCTCACTTGATTTCTAAACTGTACTCGCTCCTTATAAATGAGCAGGTGGAGCCCCCAGCATTCTGGAGAGAATGGGAAATTGATCTGGGCAGAGCACTTGGGGAAAAGGAAAGGAAAAAAATAGCTACACTGGCGCACAAATCCTCAGTTGCTACGAGGATACAGGAGATCATCTATAAATTGTTGATGCGCTGGTATTACACCCCTGACAGGCTTAGCAAGATGTTTGGATCAGCAGACCCAAATTGCTGGAGGTGCAGGGCAGAACGAGGGACCCTGTTCCACATACTCTGGTCGTGCTCCAGGGTCCAAGAGTTTTGGGGGAAAGTCCTGCTCATTGTCTCGCAGCTTACGGGGACCCAAATACAGGAAGACCCAGCCCAGATTTTACTCCATCCAACAAAGGCCCCGGTAGGGAAATACAAGAAAACACTGATAGTCCACCTGCTAAATGCGGCCAAACAGACAATACCTCGACTCTGGAAACAGAAAAAAGCCCCTTCAGTGTGGGATTGGGTGAAGGAGGTCTTGAGCATCAGGGAAATGGAAGATCTGACACTCTTGCTACATGATAGGGATGAACAGTATAGGGCCACCTGGTTGCCCTGGATGATCTATGAGGAATCTGAAGAGTTCAAGAGACAGTTTGAACAGTAGACCCTGGGCCGTGTCCGCGCCGCTGACATAGTTTGACATAGATAGGCATGGCTGGAGACAGGCCGATCCAAATGGTAACACTTTGTGACCCACACGCCCTATTCCTCCACATGTTCACTTCCATTCACCATCCCACTCTCACCCTCCTCGTCCCTTTCCCCCATCTCTGGGTCAAGCACCCGGATTCGCCAGGCACTGAGAAGAATTGGCCCCCTCAGAAAGCAGTGCGGTAGTGAGGGAAAGGGTTGAAGGGATTACAGCTGCCTAGAGAGAGGAGAGCAATGATCATTCGGGGTGAGCCAGAACTAGATGGCACTTACCTATAGAAAACAGGAAACTATATAAGGGGATTGTGAACCCCCACAGAGATGCTGAAGCTGAGATTGATATAATACGTGTCGCATAATAGTGACACTTAGAAGGTATGCGAATTGGGATGCCCTGGTGCGCAAACCCTTTGGATTGCCTGATTCACTCACCTCTTTCACATGAGCCTTTGGTGCAGCCCCGGGCATACCTCTAGGTAGGCACGTGCCTGCGCCAGGGCTTCCTGAAGGGCTGGAGCGAGCTGCTGCATCCCCAGCATCTTTGGGCTCACGCCCCCAGTCAGACACCTGCTACTGGGGATGCGGACACTTTTGCACGATTGCAAAAAAACAGAGCCTAGCATTATGGCAAGCAGCACCGATTAGACGAGATCCTGCGCATGCGCCAGAGGACCAGGGAGTCAGGATCCTGGAGCCTATGCCACATATTAAAGCTTATGGGCCTGTAGTCTGGAGCCTGGAGCCTATGCCACACATTAAAGCTTATGGGCCTGGAGTCAGGAGCCTGGAGCCTATGCTGCACATTAAAGCTTATGGGCCTGGAGTCAGGAGCCTGGAGCCTATGCCGCACATTAAAGCTTATGGGCCTGTAGTCAGGATCCTGGAGCCTATGCCATACATTAAAGCTTATGGGCCTGTAGTCAGGATCCTGGAGTCTATGCCATACATTAAAGCTTATGGGCCTGGAGTCAGGAGCCTGGAGCCTATGCCGCACATTAAAGCTTATGGGCCTGGAGTCAGGATCCTGGAGCCTATGCCATACATTAAAGCTTATGGGCCTGGAGTCAGGATCCTGGAGCCTATGTCACACATTAAAGCTTATGGGCCTGTAGTCAGGAGCCTGGAACCTATGCCGCACATTAAAGCTTATGGGCCTGGAGTCAGGAGCCTGGAGCCTATGCCATACATTAAAGCTTATGGGCCTGGAGTCAGGAGCCTGGAGCCCATGCTACACATTAAAGCTTATGGGCCTGGAGTCAGGAGCCTGGAGCCTATGCTACACATTAAAGCTTATGGGCCTGGAGTCAGGAGCCTGGAGCCTATGCTACACATTAAAGCTTATGGGCCTGGAGTCAGGATCCTGGAGCCTATGCTACACATTAAAGCTTATGGGCCTGGAGTAATGAGCCTGGAGCCTATGCTACACATTAAAGCTTATGGGCCTGGAGTCAGGAGCCTGGAGCCTATGCTACACATTAAAGCTTATGGGCCTGGAGTAATGAGCCTGGACCCTATGCTACACATTAAAGCTTATGGGCCTGGAGTCAGGAGCCTGAAGCCTATGCCACACATTAAAGCTTAAGGGCCTGGAGTAATGAGCCTGGAGCCTATGCCGCACATTAAAGCTTATGGGCCTGGAGTCAGGAGCCTGGAGCCTATGCCATACATTACAGCTTATGGGCCTGGAGTCAGGAGCCTGGAGCCTATGCCGCACATTAAAGCTTATGGGGCTGGAGTAATGAGCCTGGAACCTATGCCGCACATTAAAGCTTATGGGCCTGGAGTCAGGGGCCTGGAGCCTATGCTGCACATTAAAGCTTATGGGCCTGGAGTCAGGAGCCTGTGCCGCACATTAAAGCTTATAGGCCTGGAGTAATGAGCCTGGAGCCTATGCTGCACATTAAAGCTTATGGGCCTGGAGTCAGGAGCCTGGAGCCTATGCCATACATTAAAGCTTATGGGCCTGGAGTCAGGAGCCTGGAGCCTATGCCGCACATTAAAGCTTATGGGCCTGGAGTAATGAGCCTGGAACCTATGCCGCACATTAAAGCTTATGGGCCTGTAGTCAGGAGCCTAGAGCCTATGCTGCACATTAAAGCTTATGGGCCTGGAGTCAGGAGCCTAGAGCCTATGCTGCACATTAAAGCTTATGGGCCTGGAGCCAGGAGCCTGGAGCCTATGCTGCACATTAAAGCTTATGGGCCTGGAGCCAGGAGCCTGGAGCCTATGCCACACATTAAAGCTTATGAGCCTGGAGCCAGGAGCCTGGAGCCTATGCTACACATTAAAGCTTATGAGCCTGGTGTCAGACAAGACAGGATCCTACGCATGCGCTGAAGGACCAGGGAAAGGTGAGTTTTTCTGGGCGATCTAGGGGGCTTTTATACAGTGGGGGCTTTTATACAGTGGGGGCTTTTATACAGTGGGGGCTTCCCAAATTAGGAACAAAACCTGGTAAAGTTAAAATCTTGAGTTTTGTTCCGTTTTACTGATAGTTGCCCTTCAATGCTGTGCCATGACACGTGCGGCCTTTATCTAACTGTTACGGCAGTTGGGTGCGGGTGTCCCTCACAGCCATGCCTGTCCATTTTTGGAGGCTTCTTTGTCTCGTTGTGCGATGATGGCGCTAATTCATTTTGACGCCGCGTCTCTCCACTGCACGGTCCTGCGCGCGGCCCGGGGCTCCGCTTTGTCAGCCGGCTCACACATTGAATTTTTGCTCACCAAGTCATCTTTGTTCCAAACCCCTGAAGACCCGGCGCCGTGTGCACACGTAGCGCCAAATTCCAGACGGCGGTTATAATAATAGACTTAAAATATTCTGCCACGGATCCGTGTGCGCTACGCGCATTTAATCAGCTTACCAGAGTCTCCGGCTGTTCTAAAAATATTCCAGCACCTTGAAGAGGAACATCGGAGGCCCTGGAGTCTAGAAGATTAGAGTCTAGAAGACTCCAGGGCCATCCGAGTTCCACTCCTTGGGATGCCCCGCTGTGTAAGACCCATAAGCCCTCTTTTACTCACCTTTCCCCAGAGCCCTCGCCAAGTCGCTGCACTGCAGCGGCATCCCGGCTCACCTCTAGCCGTGCATGCACCCCGGTCCGGCAACGGATAGGAGCTGAGGGACGCACCCGGCTCCCTTTGGCGCCGCTTGGCTACTTAGCCGTCAGCGGAGCCGAGTGAAAGCGAGCGCGCTGATTGGTTCAACGAGCCTCTCATCCAATCAGCGTGCTCGTTCTCGCCCGAGTCTGCGTCGGGGGAAGGTGAGTGACCCAGGGACATAAAATCCCCAATTCGGGATGCCCCCACGAAGAAGAACAACACCCCGAAAAGTAAAAATCGGGTGTGTTGTTCCTCTGTAAATGGACTTCCAGGCAAAGAGGACCAAAACCGAGCGGGATCGGCCCAGGAATCTATAGGATTCCCGGGCTGATCCATTCCCTCCCCCCAGGGCATCCAAAATTGGGATGTCCCGCTGTGCGAAACCCCCCAGGTCGCCCCATACACTTACCTTACTTCTCGGTCCAACTACGCATTCACAAGTGAGTGTTAGAGGGAAGCGGGGGATGCGGCCGCCAGCGCACTCAGAGCCGCTGTGCTAAGACCTCGGCTTAGACGTCCATAGCTCATCAGTTCCGAGCCCGCTGATTGGACGAGCAGCCGCGCATGCGCCGTAGGACCGGGATGAGCTGAGTTGATGTGGGAGATCTGGGGGGTTTCACGTATCCCCGATAGGGCTGCCCCGGGGGAAAAATTAGCTCCGCTCTCTGCTTGTCCCATGTAGGCTATCAGGGGTGCGGCACCTTTCATTCACCTGCACTTTGCATTCCCTGATAAACCCTATAGAACTTGCTCTTTACTGCTGACTCATTTTTCAGGGTTCCCCCGAAACCAACTGACTTCTGAAAGGACCCTCACCTAGAAACATGCATGTATGAGTCACCCTCCGCTGCTGAGGAGGCCCTGCAGAAGGGAGAGAGTTGACTGGGAATCATTGAGAACTATAAAGCAGGCTGGATGATGGCTGCCGCCCCTGACAGCCAGCACGGGGCCGGCTCATTTAACCCTTTGTCTGAAGTGTCCCTTTAACTCTGCAGCGTCCAAGGGGGTGGAGAAGGACCACAAGGTTGGTCCTGGAAACTTGGTCTACCTTTAGTAAATCTAGGATGTCCAGACAATTTTTTTTTTAAAGTGGAACAAAACCCAGGAATTTGACTTTCCTAGGTTTGGTTCCTTGCCAAATTGGGATGCCCCGCTGCGTGAAACCCCTTAGAAAGTCAGTATTCACTCTCCCAATACGGGATGCCCAGTGGCTGGCTCTGGAATCTTTTAGGTGTGGGTTTTGTTCCGCTTTAAAGTGGAACAAAAACACAGTGTTTTGACTATCCCGGGAATCTGACCTAAGAAGTCAAGACAATTTTTTTAAAGCGGAACAATACCCGGGAATTTTTTTTTAAAGTGGAACAATACCCAGGAATTTTTTTTTTAAGTGGAACAATACCTGGGAATTTTTTTAAAAGCGGAACAATACCCGGGAATTTTTTTTAAAGTGGAACAATACCCAGGAATTTTTTTTAAAGTGGAACAATACCCGGGAATTTTTTTTTAAGTGGAACAATACCCAGGAATTTTTTTTTAAGTGGAACAATACCCGGGATTTTTTTTTAAAGTGGAACAATACCCGGGAGTTTTTTTTTAAGTGGAACAATACCTGGGAATTTTTTTTAAAGCGGAACAATACCTAGGAATTTTTTTTAAAGCGGAACAATACCCGGGATTTTTTTTTAAAGTGGAACAATACCCGGGAATTTTTTTTTAAAGTGGAACAATACCTGGGAGTTTTTTTTTAAGTGGAGCAATACCTGGGAATTTTTTTTAAAGCGGAACAATACCCGGGATTTTTTTTTAAAGTGGAACAATACCTGGGATTTTTTTTTAAAGTGGAACAATACCCGGGAATTTTTTTTTAAAGTGGAACAATACCTGGGAGTTTTTTTTTTAAGTGGAGCAATACCTGGGATTTTTTTTTTAAAGTGGAACAATACCCGGGAATTTTTTTTTAAAGTGGAACAATACCCGGGAATTTTTTTTTCAAGCGGAACAATACCCGGGATTTTTTTTTTAAAGTGGAACAATACCCGGGAATTTTTTTTAAAGTGGAACAATACCCAGGAATTTTTTTTTAAGTGGAACAATACCCGGGATTTTTTTTTTTTAAAGCGGAGCAATACGCGGGAATTTTTTTTAAAGTGGAACAATACCCAGGAATTTTTTTTTTAAAGTGGAACAATACCCGGGAATTTTTTTTAAAGTGGAACAATACCCGGGATTTTTTTTTTAAGTGGAACAATACCCGGGATTTTTTTTTAAAAGCGGAACAATACCCGGGATTTTTTTTTTAAAGCGGAACAATACCCGGGATTTTTTTTTAAAGCGGAACAATACCCGGGAATTTTTTTTAAAGCGGAACAATACCCAGGAATTTTTTTAAAAGTGGAACAATACCCGGGAGTTTGGTTCCTTTGCAAATTGGGATGCCCCGCTGTGTGAAAACCCCAGAAAGCCAGCATTCACTCACCCAATTCAGAATGCCCCGGGAGGAAAGCCAGAGGCCGGCCCTGGAATCTTTTAGATGTGGGTTTTGTTCTGCTGTAAAGTGGACCAAAACACAGGATTTTGACTATCCCGAGAATCTGACCTAAGAAGTCAAAAAATGTTTTTAAAGTGGAACAAAACCTGGGGAATTTGAGTTTCCTAGGTTTGGTTACTTGCCAAATTGGGATGCCCCACTGTGTGAAAACACCAGAAAGCCAGCTTTAAAGAGGACCAAAAACACAGGATTGGGAGCATCCCGGGTTTTGGTCCTTTCCCCCAGGCGTTCTGATTTGGAATAACACACTGCATGAAACCCCCCCCTGGATCCCCAGTAAAACGTACCTAACCTTACATGCGTAGACGCGCAGCCAATCAGCACGCCTGGCTCTACTCCGCTTCCCTCTGCGAGATGCCCCGCTGCCTGACCTCTGCCCCCCCCCACGTGAAATCGCCCCCAAACCTTACCTTTCCCAGGGCGCCCATGCCACGATTGCAGGCCGCATCCAGGCTCGAATGTCTTAGGTCAGATTTACTAAAGGTAGACGGGCTAATTCATTACTAGCGCCAGCTATCGGCAAATGAGCATCTGTACAGAGGCGCTTAGAACGGCCGCTAGTAGACGCTGTAAGCGGGTATCGGGCGCTGTAACAGAGCGCCTCAGTCACTGTAGTAACCTGGCCGGCATTGATGAATGTGGTGTATGTTGGGCGATCTAACCAGTACAGCGCTGCAGGGAGCGAGAGGCAGCGCCAGCTCAGCGTCTCACACCATCTTCAACAAAAAAACACACACAGCGCCTGCGCTCTGGATCTGGGCGCTGTAGCATAGAGCGCCAGAAGCTGTGTGATTAAAGTCTGTTTTTGAATACGTATCCACCAGTAACAAAGCGAAAACACATGGAATGACATTGTATAACATTGTGACATTAACACTTTAGTGCAAGACCTGTAATGACAATTCTGCATAAAAATATAAAAAGTCAAAAAAAAATGTATAAAAGTGTTTGTTTGCAGCCAGGAGACGTCACACAATGAATGGAGCAAAAAAAATAAACAAAAACAATTAAACACAAAAAACCCTGTTTAAACACAAGCAAATGAACGGCCATGGAAATGTATGGGAGAGCGACACTGAGCGACAGGTACTACATGGCGCTCCTGAGACTAGAGCGCCGGCGCTATACACTGAGCTGCCTGTAATAATACATGTGACGCTACATGGCGCTGTTAGAGGCGCTATACACCGACCTGCCTGTAATAATACATGTGACGCTAAATGGCGCTGTTAGAGGCGCTATACACTGACCTGCCTGTAATAATACATGTGATGCTACATGGCGCTGTTAGAGGCGCTATGCACTGACCTGCCTGTAATATTACATGTGATGCTACATGGCGCTGTTAGAGGCTCTATACACCGACCTGCCTGTAATAATACATGTGACGCTATATGGCGCTGTTAGAGGCGCTATACACTGAGCCGCCTGTAATAATACATGTGACGCTACATGGCGCTGTTAGAGGCGCTATACACCGACCTGCCTGTAATAATACATGTGACGCTAAATGGCGCTGTTAGAGGCGCTATACACTGACCTGCCTGTAATAATACATGTGATGCTACATGGCGCTGTTAGAGGCGCTATGCACTGACCTGCCTGTAATAATACATGTGACGCTACATGGCGCTGTTAGAGGGGCTATACACTGACCTGCCTGTAATAATACATGTGGCGCTACATGGCGCTGTTAGAGGTGCTATACACTGACCTGCCTGTAATAATACATGTGACGCTACATGGCGCTGTTAGAGGCGCTATACACTGACCTGCCTGTAATAATACATGTGACGCTACATGGCGCTGTTAGAGGCGCTATACACTGACCTGCCTGTAATAATACATGTGACGCTACATGACGCTGTTAGAGGCGCTATACACTGACCTGCCTGTAATAATACATGTGACGCTACATGGCGCTGTTAGAGGTGCTATACACTGACCTGCCTGTAATAATACATGTGACGCTACATGACGCTGTTAGAGGTGCTATACACTGAGCTGCCTGTAATAATACATGTGACACTACATGGCGCTGTTAGAGGCGCTATACACTGACCTGCCTGTAATAATACATGTGACGCTACATGGCGCTGTTAGAGGCGCTATACACTGACCTGCCTGTAATAATACATGTGACACTACATGGCGCTGTTAGAGGCGCTATACACTGACCTGCCTGTAATAATACATGTGACGCTACATGGCGCTGTTAGAGGCGCTATACACTGACCTGCCTGTAATAATACATGTGACGCTACATGGCGCTGTTAGAGGCGCTATACACTGACCTGCCTGTAATAATACATGTGACGCTACATGGCGCTGTTAGAGGTGCTATACACTGACCTGCCTGTAATAATACATGTGACGCTACATGACGCTGTTAGAGGTGCTATACACTGACCTGCCTGTAATAATACATGTGACACTACATGTCGCTGTTAGAGGCGCTATACACTGAGCTGCCTGTAATAATACATATGACGCTACATGGCGCTGTTAGAGGCGCTATACACTGACCTGCCTGTAATAATACATGTGACACTACATGGCGCTGTTAGAGGCGCTATACACTGACCTGCCTGTAATAATACATGTGACGCTACATGACGCTGTTAGAGGCGCTATACACTGACCTGCCTGTAATAATACATGTGACGCTACATGACGCTGTTAGAGGCGCTATACACTGAGCTGCCTGTAATAATACATGTGACGCTACATGACGCTGTTAGAGGCGCTATACACTGACCTGCCTGTAATAATACATGTGACGCTACATGGCGCTGTTAGAGGTGCTATACACTGACCTGCCTGTAATAATACATGTGACGCTACATGACGCTGTTAGAGGTGCTATACACTGAGCTGCCTGTAATAATACATGTGACACTACATGGCGCTGTTAGAGGCGCTATACACTGACCTGCCTGTAATAATACATGTGACGCTACATGGCGCTGTTAGAGGCGCTATACACTGACCTGCCTGTAATAATACATGTGACACTACATGGCGCTGTTAGAGGCGCTATACACTGACCTGCCTGTAATAATACATGTGACGCTACATGGCGCTGTTAGAGGCGCTATACACTGACCTGCCTGTAATAATACATGTGACGCTACATGACGCTGTTAGAGGCGCTATACACTGACCTGCCTGTAATAATACATGTGACGCTACATGGCGCTGTTAGAGGCGCTATACACTGACCTGCCTGTAATAATACATGTGACGCTACATGGCGCTGTTAGAGGTGCTATACACTGACCTGCCTGTAATAATACATGTGACGCTACATGACGCTGTTAGAGGTGCTATACACTGAGCTGCCTGTAATAATACATGTGACGCTACATGGCGCTGTTAGAGGTGCTATACACTGACCTGCCTGTAATAATACATGTGACGCTACATGACGCTGTTAGAGGTGCTATACACTGACCTGCCTGTAATAATACATGTGACGCTACATGGCGCTGTTAGAGGTGCTATACACTGACCTGCCTGTAATAATACATGTGACGCTACATGACGCTGTTAGAGGTGCTATACACTGACCTGCCTGTAATAATACATGTGACGCTACATGGCGCTGTTAGAGGTGCTATACACTGACCTGCCTGTAATAATACATGTGACACTACATGTCGCTGTTAGAGGTGCTATACACTGACCTGCCTGTAATAATACATGTGACACTACATGGCGCTGTTAGAGGCGCTATACACTGACCTGCCTGTAATAATACATGTGACGCTACATGACGCTGTTAGAGGCGCTATACACTGACCTGCCTGTAATAATACATGTGACACTACATGGCGCTGTTAGAGGCGCTATACACTGACCTGCCTGTAATAATACATGTGACGCTACATGACGCTGTTAGAGGCGCTATACACTGAGCTGCCTGTAATAATACATGTGACACTACATGGCGCTGTTAGAGGCGCTATACACTGACCTGCCTGTAATAATACATGTGACGCTACATGGCGCTGTTAGAGGCGCTCACCAGATTCGCCTTCATAAATGTGGTTTTGCGTATAGTGCCCGGCGTTCACCAGATGCTGCCTGCCGCTACGAGGCGCTACCTGGCGCTATCCCTTGATGAATAACCCCCAAAGTTTCCAGTACCAAGCTTGTGGTCATTCTCCACCCCCCTTAGACACTACGGCATTAAAGGGACACTTCAGACAAAGGGTTAAATGATCCGGCCCTTTGGCTGTCAGGGGCGGCAGCCATCATCCAACCTGCTTTATAGTTCTCAATAACTCCCAGCGAACTCTCTCCCTACTGCAGGGCAGCGGAGGATGGCTCATACATACGTGTTTCTATGTGAGGGTCCCTTCAGAAGTCAATTCTAGTGGGACAGCGGGGATGCGGGCGCTTTGGAGCGGGAAGTAAGGTAAGTGTAGCGGTCGATCCCGCCTGCTCTTTGGTCCACTTTAAAGAGGTAGAAAAACTTCTTCAAGAGTCGTATAGACTCGAGGCGGGTGTCGCGTCTCTTTAATGCACAGCACTGCGCTTGAAAGCTTTGTGAGCAGATTCCCACTACCCTCTCCCCCCTTCCCCCCCCCCCCCCCCCCGCAGGACTTTATTGGTATTGCAGTGACAACCTAAAAAAGCAGCGCGTATGTCTGTTAGAAAGTCCTTGGTGTCTGACCTGCTGTCATTTCTCCGGCAGTGAAGAGTCTTCCTGCAAGAAGCTGACGTGTGGCGCTGGGGGCGGGGCGTGCGAGGGAATCACCGCAGCCACCGCCGCCTCCACCCAGCCCGACCAGGGGGACTCCTCCAGCAAGAGCACCCCCCACCCTGCATCCAAGGGGAAGAACCCCGCCACCTGCTCACACGGGAACAACAGCAACTACGAGCTCTCCTTGGATCTCAAGAACAAACAGGTAAGAGGTTAAAGCGGACCTTCACCCTGAATAAGAGCCTATCTTATATGTTTCCTCCACCCTGTACATACAGATTGCCCACATTAATCCGGACCTTCACTCTGAATAAGAGCCTATCTTATATGTTTCCCACACCCTGTACATACAGATTGCCCACATTAATCCGGACCTTCACTCTGAATAAGAGCCTATCTTATATGTTTCCCACACCCTGTACATACAGATTGCTCACATTAATCCAGACCTTCACTCTGAATAAGAGCCTATCTTATATGTTTCCCACACCCTGTACATACAGATTGCCCACATTAATCCGGACCTTCACCCTGAATAAGAGCCTATCTTATATGTTTCCCACACCCTGTACATACAGATTGCTCACATTAATCCAGACCTTCACTCTGAATAAGAGCCTATCTTATATGTTTCCCACACCCTGTACATACAGATTGCCCACATTAATGCGGACCCTCACCCTGAATAAGAGCCTATCTTATATGTTCCCAACCCTGTACATACAGATTGCCCACATTAATCCGGACCCTCACCCTGAATAAGAGCCTATCTTATATGTTTCCCACACCCTGTACATACAGATTGCCCACATTAATCCGGACCTTCACCCTGAATAAGAGTCTATCTTATATGTTTCCCCCACCCTGTACATACAGATTGCTCACAATAATCCGGACCCTCACCCTGAATAAGAGCCTATCTTATATGTTTCCCACACCCTGTACATACAGATTGCCCACATTAATCCGGACCTTCACCCTGAATAAGAGTCTATCTTATATGTTTCCCCCACCCTGTACATACAGATTGCTCACAATAATCCGGACCCTCACCCTGAATAAGAGCCTATCTTATATGTTTCCCACACCCTGTACATACAGATTGCCCACATTAATCCGGACCTTCACCCTGAATAAGAGTCTATCTTATGTTTCCCACACCCTGTACATACAGATTGCTCACATTAAAAATCATCCTACCTGCACCTACTGCATGTTATGAGCCTTTAAACATCCAAGATGGCGGCTCATGGAGCATCAGGCAGCCTGCAAACAGGAAGTGTCTTCGGACTGTGCTGCTCTGCATTCTGGGATTGCTGACCTTCTCCTGACCCCAGCTCTGCTCTGTCTGTGCAAAGCACTGTTATAACCCCGCCCCCCGTACTTCCCCCCCCTCTCCTCTCCTCAGTATGTGATTCTTCTGAGGCAAGATGGCGGCGCCCGTATCCTAGAGTCCCGAACAGAGTTGCAGCCCAGTTGGGGGAAAGAATAATAAGTAAGCGACTAAAAACTTAAAATATATTAATTTTAGATGCCGGGGAAAAGTTTTTTAAGGGTTTGGGATTTTCATTAAATCATGGTGAAGATCCGGTTTAAAGAGGACCAAAACCCTCGACACCCAGCCCTTTAAGACCAGGTGAAAATCCTTCCCAGGGGCCATTCGGATGTGTGGGAGATCACCTGTAACCTTACCTTGATCCCCACTCCCGCGGCACATGTGCGGGCCTCCCCCAGCACCCCTCCATGTGTTACGTAGCTGAATGGCTGCAGGTGCCACCAGTGGCCAAGAGGAACAACCGACGGGAGGCGCCCAGCAAACCCATCCAATCATTTGGCTGGAAGCCTGCGCATGCACGGTGGGAACATGGGACGGACACACACACACATGCCAAATCATCAAGCAGACCAAAACCCTGGAGGGTGAAAATCTCATTTAAAGTGGATCGAACTCCTTAAAGTGGACCAAAACCCACAGATAATCTATAAGATTCCAGGGCTGAGCAGAATCGGGAGGCCTCGCTGTGTGAAATTCCCCAGGTCTCCCCATACACACAGCTTTTTTACTTATAGTGCGGTATTTTGTCTTTTTTGCGCCCCATACACTCACCTTGTTTTACGGTCCAATGGCACATGTGTGAGCAGCGCCCGCATCCGCGTTATCCCTCTAGCAGGGCGTGTGCCCGCGCCAGGCTTTTGTGAATGGCGTGATGTGGGTACGCTCCATGTTATAGGGTAGCGGAGGATGCAGCCGGCAGCGCGCTTTGATTAGATGAGCTCCTGGACGCGGATCCGAGCGCACTGATTGGACGAGTGGCTGCACATGTGTCATAGGACTGGGAAGACGTGAGTTTGTTCAGGCGACCTGGGTGGTTTCACATAGCGATCAGGATGGCTCAGAGGGAAGAACCAAAACCCAGGATAGTCAAAATTCAGGGTTTTGATCCACTTTAAAGAGGAACAACACACCCAATTTTCACCTTTTTGGGCTGTTGTAACTCTATGAGGCAGTATCACGAATTGGGATGCCCCGCTGTTGCCCCATTCACTCACCTTCCTGCCTCTCCCACGACGCGGACTCGGCTGAGAGCAAGCACGCTGATGCGCAGGCTGCTCAGCCAATCAGTGAGCTTGCTTCCACCATTGGCCGCATCTCCAACTGGCCCCAAGAATGATTTCCTCTGGTGGCCCCAAGAATGATTTCCTCTGGTGGGCCCAATAATGATTTCCTCTGGTGGCCCAAATAATGATTTCCTCTGGGGGCCCCAAGAATGATTTCCTCTGGTGGCCCCAAGAATGATTTCCTCTGGTGGCCCACAAGAATGATTTCCTCTGGTGGGTTCCAAGAATGATTTCCTCTGCTGGGCCCAAATAATGATTTCCTCTGGGGGCCCCAAGAATGATTTCCTCTGGTGGCCCACAAGAATGATTTCCTCTGGGGGCCCCAAGAATGATTTCCTCTGGTGGCCCCAAGAATGATTTCCTCTGGTGGCCCCAAGAATGATTTCCTCTGGTGGTCCCCAAGAATGATTTCCTCTGGTGGCCCCAAGAATGATTTCTTCTGGTGGCTCCAAGAACGATTTCCTGTGGTGGCCCCAAGAATGATTTCCTCTGGTGACCCCAAGATGATTCCCTCTGGTGGCTCCAAGAATGATTTCCTCTGTTGGCCCCAAGAATGATTCCCTCTGGTGACCCCAAGAATGATTTCCTCTGGTGGCCCCAAGAATGATTCCCTCTGGTGACCCCAAGAATGATTTCCTCTGGTGACCCCAAGAATGATTTCCTCTGGTGGCTCCAAGAATGATTTGCTCTGGTGGCTCCAAGAATCATTTCCTCTGGTGGCCCCAAGAACCATTTCCTCTGGTGACCCCAAGAATGATTTCCTCTGGTGACCCCAAGAATGATTTCCTCTGGTGGCTCCAAGAATGATTTGCTCTGGTGGCATCAAGAATCATTCCCTCTGGTGACCCCAAGAATGATTCCCTCTGGTGACCCCAAGAATGATTTCCTCTGGTGGACCCAAGAATGATTTCTTCTGGTGGCTCCACAAGAATGATTTCCTCTGGTGGCACCAAGAATGATTTCCTCTGGTGGCCCCAAGAATGATTTCCTCTGGTGACCCCAAGAATGATTTCCTCTGGTGGACCCAAGAATGATTTCTTCTGGTGGCTCCACAAGAATGATTTCCTCTGGTGGCCCCAAGAATGATTTCTTCTGGTGGCTCCAAGAATGATTTCCTCTGGTGGCCCCAAGAATGATTTCCTCTGGTGGCCCCAAGAATGATTTCCTCTGGTGGCCCCAAGAATGATTTCCTCTGGTGGCTCCAAGAATGATTTCCTCTGGTGACCCCAAGAATGATTTCCTCTGGTGGCTCCAAGAATGATTTCCTCTGGTGGCCCCAAGAATGATTTCCTCTGGTGGCTCCAAGAATGATTTCCTCTGGTGGCTCCAAGAATGATTTCCTCTGGTGACCCCAAGAATGATTTCCTCTGGTGGCCCCAAGAATGATTTCCTCTGGTGGCTCCAAGAATGATTTCCTCTGGTGGCTCCAAGAATGATTTCCTCTGGTGACCCCTAGAATGACTTCCTCTGGTGGCCCCAAGAATGATTTCCTCTGGTGGCCCCAAGAATGATTTCCTCTGGTGGCCCCAAGAATGATTTCCTCTGGTGGCTCCAAGAATGATTTCCTCTGGTGGCCCCAATAATTATTTCCTCTGGTGGCTCCAAGAATGATTTCCTCTGGTGACCCCAAGAATGATTTCCTCTGGTGGCTCCAAGAATGATTTCCTCTGGTGGCCCCAAGAATGATTTCCTCTGGTGGCTCCAAGAATGATTTCCTCTGGTGGCTCCAAGAATGATTTCCTCTGGTGACCCCAAGAATGATTTCCTCTGGTGGCCCCAAGAATGATTTCCTCTGGTGGCTCCAAGAATGATTTCCTCTGGTGGCTCCAAGAATGATTTCCTCTGGTGACCCCTAGAATGACTTCCTCTGGTGGCCCCAAGAATGATTTCCTCTGGTGGCCCCAAGAATGATTTCCTCTGGTGGCCCCAAGAATGATTTCCTCTGGTGGCTCCAAGAATGATTTCCTCTGGTGGCTCCAAGAATGATTTCCTCTGGTGACCCCTAGAATGACTTCCTCTGGTGGCCCCAAGAATAATTTCCTCTGGTGGCCCCAAGAATAATTTCCTCTGGTGGCCCCAAGAATCATTCCCTCTGGTGACCCCAAGAATGATTCCCTCTGGTGACCCCAAGAATGATTTCCTCTGGTGGACCCAAGAATGATTTCTTCTGGTGGCTCCAAGAATGATTTCCTCTGGTGGCCCCAAGAATGATTTATTCTGGTGGCTCCAAGAATGATTTCCTCTGGTGGCCCCAAGAATGATTTCCTCTGGTGGCCCCAAGAATGATTTCCTATGGTGGCCCCATGAATGATTCTCTCTGGTGGCCCCAAGAATGATGTCCTCTGGTGGCCCCAAGAATAATTTCCTCTGGTGGCCCCAAGAAACATTTCCTCTGGTGGCTCCAATAATGATTTCCTCTGGTGGCTCCAAGAATGATTTCCTCTGGTGGCCCCAAGAATGATTTCCTCTGGTGACCCCAAGAATGATTCCTTCTGGTGGCTCCAAGAATGATTTCCTCTGGTGACCCCAAGAATGATTCCCTCTGGTGACCCCAAGAATGATTCCCTCTGGTGGCCCCAAGAATGATTCCCTCTGGTGGCCCAAGAATGATTTCCTCTGGTGGCCCCAAGAATTATTTCCTCTGGTGGCCCCAAAAATGATTTCCTCTGGTGACCCCAAGAATGATTTCCTCTGGTGACCCCAAGAATGATTTCCTCTGGTGACCCCAAGAATGATTTCCTCTGGTGACCCCAAGAATGATTTCCTCTGGTGACCCCAAGAATGATTTCCTCTGGTGACCCCAAGAATGATTTCCTCTGGTGACCCCAAGAATGATTTCCTCTGGTGGCTCCAAGAATGATTTCCTCTGGTGACCCCAAGAATCATTTCCTTTGGTGGCTCCAAGAATGATTTCCTCTGGTGGCTCCAAGAATGATTTCCTCTGGTGGCTCCAAGAATGATTTCCTCTGGTGACCCCAAGAATGATTTCCTCTGGTGGCCCCAAGAAACATTTCCTCTGGTGACCACAAGAATGATTTCCTCTGGTGACCCCAAGAATGATTTCCTCTGGTGACCCCAAGAATGATTTCCTCTGGTGACCCCAAGAATGATTTCCTCTGGTGGCTCCAAGAATGATTTCCTCTGGTGACCCCAAGAATCATTTCCTCTGGTGGCTCCAAGAATGATTTCCTCTGGTGGCTCCAAGAATGATTTCCTCTGGTGGCTCCAAGAATGATTCCCTCTGGTGACCCCAAGAATGATTTCCTGTGGTGATCCCCAAGAATGATTCCCTCTGGTGGCCCAAGAATGATTTCCTCTGGTGGCCCCAAGAATCATTTCCTCTGGTGCCCCAAGAATCATTTCCCCTGGTGACCCCAAGAATGATTTCCTCTGGTGACCCCAAGAATGATTTCCTGTGGTGGCCCCAAGAATGATTTCCTGTGGTGGCTCCAAGAATGATTTCCTGTGGTGGCTCCAAGAATGATTTCCTCTGGTGACCCCAAGAATGATTCCATCTGGTGACCCCAAGAATGATTCCCTCTGGTGACCCCAAGAATGATTTCCTCTGGTGACTCCAAGAATCATTTCCTCTGGTGACCCCAAGAATCATTTCCTCTGGTGACCCCAAGAATGATTTCCTCTGGTGACCCCAAGAATGATTTCCTCTGGTGACCCCAAGAATGATTTCCTCTGGTGGCTCCAAGAATGATTTCCTCTGGTGACCCCAAGAATCATTTCCTTTGGTGGCTCCAAGAATGATTTCCTCTGGTGACTCCAAGAATGATTTCCTCTGGTGGCTCCAAGAATGATTTCCTCTGGTTCCCCCAAGAATCATTTCCTCTGGTGGCCCCAAGAATAATTTCCTCTGGTGGCCCCAAGAATCATTTCCTCTGGTGACCCCAAGAATGATTTCCTCTGGTGACCCCAAGAATGATTTCCTCTGGTGGCTTCAAGAACGATTACCTATGGTGGCCCCAAGAATGATTTCCTGTGGTGGCCCCAAGAATGATTTCCTCTGGTGACCCCAAGAATGATTCCCTCTGGTGACCCCAAGAATGATTTCCTCTGGTGGCCCCAAGAATGATTTCCTCTGGTGGTCCCCAAGAATGATTCCCTCTGGTGGCTCCAAGAATGATTCCCTCTGGTGACCCCAAGAATGATTTTCTCTGGCGGCTACAAGACTGATTTCCTCTGGTGGCCCCAAGAATGATTTCCTCTGGTGGTCCCCAAGAATGATTCCCTCTGGTGGCTCCAAGAATGATTCCCTCTGGTGACCCCAAGAATAATTCCCTCTGGTGACCCCAAGAATGATTTTCTCTGGTGGCCCCAAGAATGATTCCCACTGGTGGCTCCATGGCCTCTTCTGGCCATCAGTAAGTGTTATATTACTTTGTAGGCCTGTACCCTGTGACGCGCACGCGCCCCTAATATGGCTCCTTGCAGCGACTGATCGATTCCACTTGCTGCCTCTTAAGACAACTCTTGAACTCAGATTACTCTCCTAAAAAAGCGTGAATCGCGGAAGCGCGCAGCCCTTCTGCCGCCCGCCCTGACCTCCGCTGCTCCTTCTTATGGAATAAAATCATTTTTCAAAAGCACCGAGCTCGCTGCGCCACTCGGAAAAAAAATGTAATTTGTAACTTTTCGCGCCGTTCCGGTTCGTGGCCCCTGAATTGAAATTTCTCCTCTCTGGTTATCACTCAGAGCCTCCTAAACCGTCACAGAAATATTCCACGATGGCGGTGGCGTGGATGAGGATCAGCAGGGGCAAGATGGCTCTTATGCTGTGAGCGCTGAGCGTTATAAACAGCGATGGCAGAGAAATTCCATTATTTCAGACTAAAACCAAGTTCTGAATTTTCCGACTTTTTTTTTTTACATTTAAAAAAAAATAAAAGTTATATGTTTTACATTATTACATTTTTTTTTTAAATACTCTCTAAGATATATGTAGCAGAAATAATAAAAAAACTAATTTAAAAAAAATTTCAGATACCATTTCTGTTGGTATATATTTTATATTTTTTAATTATTTTATGTGTAACCAAAATAATAAAAATAAAAAAAATTCTAAACAAATCTCGCACATCATTAATTTTTTTCGTATAAACATATTTTGCCTATGTTTTACATTCTTAATTGTTATTCAAAACAAATTTCAGACATCATTACCTCTTCATATTTTTTCCTTTTTTCAAATTTTTATATTATTATATAATAATATATATATATAATAATAATAATATATATATATATATATATATATATATATATATATATATATATATATTGTATTTTTTAATTATTTTAAAATTCGAAAAAAAAAAACATGCACATCATTAATTTTTTCATATAAACATATGTTTTACATTCTTAATTTTAAAAAAAAAATATTTAATAGTTATGTATGTAGCAGAAATAATTAAAAAAAACTAATTTCGAAAAAAAATTCAGACATCATTAATTCTTCATATAGACAAATTTTTTCCCCTTTTTTTTCCCACATTTTTATATATTTATTGTTATTATTAACAAGGGTAATAATAATAAAAAAATGCCAAACAAATCTTGCACATCATTCATTTTTCATATACAAGCGTATTCTGAAATGTAAAACGATATGAAACTTACAGGCTGATTCATTACTAACGCCAGGTAGCGACAGATGGGCATCTGTAGAGCGGATTTCAGAGCGACCGCTAATAGTCGCTGTGCTCGGCCATGGATCATTGTTTTAGAGCGCCTCAGTCGCTGTCCGGCATTGATGAATATGATGTGTGTGTCGCAGTACTACGTTGTATGGGACCGAACGATAGCGCCAGCTCAGTGCGACCGACTCACACCACATTCATCACCCATAGCGCCAGAGACTGTGTGCTTAAAGTCTGTTTTTGAACATGTATGCACTAGTAGCAAAGCGAAAACATGGAATTACATTGTTATAACATTGTAACATGAACACTTTAATACCAGACCTGTAAGGACAATTCTGCATAAAAATATTATTAACCCAAAAAGCTTGAAAAAATGTCATTTTCTTGCCCATGACACATGTCAGAAGTTTTAAAGCGGACCAACACCCTCCCCTGATCGGCCCGGGAATCTATAAGATTCCCGGACCGATCAGCTCTCTGACTGCGGGGCACCCCAGATCCCCGAAAATCCTACCTGATCCTCGTTCCAGCGGCGCATGCGCGGGCCGCCGCCGCCTCCCGCGCATCCCTCTAGCAGGGCGCGCACCCACGCCGGCCGTCTGTGGATGTCCGGCGCTGCCTCTGCTTGTCCGGCGGCAGCGATTGGACGAGCGAGTCACGTGGGAGCGGGGTCAGGTGAGTTTTCGGGGCTTTCTGGGGGGTTTCACACAGTGAGGCACCCACGATCGGGGTGCCCTGCGGAATTGGACCAATACCCAGGATAGTCAAAATCCTGGGTGTTGGTCTGCTTTAAGATTTTTTTTAAGGAAAATAAAAAAAAAAATGGGATCAGGAAAGGGATTTAAGGATCGTCCATGGAAATGTATGGGAGAGCGCCAGGTAACGACAGGTAAGACGTGGCGCTCTGCAAGGCTGAACGCCGGCGCTGTACGCTGAGCCTGGGATAATGATGAATCGGACGCTACATGACGTTGTTCTAGTCGCTCACCAGATTCGGCTTCATAAACGTGTAATTGCTGCCGTGTCTGGTGTTCACCTGCCGCTACCTGCTGCTGTACAGGCGCTACCTGGCGCTATCCCTTCATGAATAAGGCCCTTAATTCCAATATTTTGCCTATGTTTTACATTCTTACATTTTTTAAAAAATATTCTTCAGTTGTTCTGTATGTAGCAGAAATGATATTAATAAAAAAAACTAAATTCGAAACAAATTTTTGACATCGATAATTCTTCATAAAAACATACATTTTTTCCTTTTTTTCACATTTATATATATATTTTTATATTTTTTAATTATTTTATGTGTAACAAAAATAATAATAAACTAAACAAGTCTTGCACATCATCATTTTTTTTATATAAGCATATTCTGAAATAAGAAATAGCCTGAAACTGAATTCCAAAATTAGGCCTATGTTTTAAATTCTTACTTTTTTATAAACATATTCTTCAATTGTTATGTATGTATGAAAAAATGTATGAATTTTTTCACATTCATATATATATTTTATATTTTTAAATTATTTTATGTGTAACAAAAATAATAATAATAATAATAATAATAATAAACTAAACAAGTCTTGCACATCATCATTTTTTTTTTTTTTATATAAGCATATTCTGAAATAAGAAATAGCCTGAAACTGAATTCCAAAATGATGCCTATGTTTTAAATTCTTACATTTTTATAAACATATTCTTCAATTGTTATGTTTGTATCAGAAATGATAATAATAATAAAAAAAAATGTTCAATAATTCTTCATATAAACATTGTTCCTTTTTTTCACATTGTTATATATACATTTTTTCAAATATTTTTAAATTAAATAAAACATCAATAATAATAATAAAAACTAAATTCGAAACAAATTTCGGATATCATTAATTCTTCATATAAACGTAAATTTTTTTCCTTTTTTTAACATTTTTATATATTTTTTAAAATATTTTTTAATTATTTTATGTGTAACAAAAATAATAATAATAATTAAAAAAACTACCATAAATTCGAAACAAATCTTGCACATCATTAATTATTCATATAAGCACATTGTGAAATGTGAAAAAGCCTGAAACTCCAACATTTTCCAAAATGTCTTACATTCTTACATTGTTTTAATTATTCTTCAATTGTTATGTATGTAGCAGAAATAATAATAATTAAAAAAAATCTAAATTCAAAACAAATTTTGGACATCATTAATTCTTCATATACATGTCCAGGTCCAGGAGGTTTTTAGTCTTTGTTCTGACGGGGCAGTCAAAGCCACCACAGGGCAGGACTGAGAGTCTAGAGCAGCAAAGCCGCCGCCAGCAACGCTACAGTGATGGGTGCAGAGCTGTCACTGCACATAAGCCACCAAGCACAGCCGCTGGCAGCTCAATGCAGGGAACCAGCCGGGCTACTACCCCACCCAGAATGGCAAAGCAGGAGTTTCCGAACCACACGAACCCGCACAAGGGACTCGATCTGACGTTCCAGTAATTTGGTTGGACTATTATTTTAAACGAAAAAAAATACTGTATCTGGGGCCTCCACCAGATTTTGTGCCCAGGGGCCTCCACCACACTTAATCCGGACCTGGCCACAGGCCTTGTGACACTTCTAAAACAAGAAGGAATAACCCTCCTCGTATTTACTAGGCTGCACAGAAAACAACCATTTACTATATTACATATAATCAAACAGGTCAGAAAAAAGAATGATTAGATGCTCGAACCTTCTAAGCTCCCCCCTTTGTATTACCTTAGCCCCCCTCACTTTTTAGAGCAAACTTTTTATTACTAGGATGAATTTTATTAGGTGCAGATGGCCAGTAGTGGTTGGATTGCCCATCTATTTAGTACTAGGCAGCACCTTCTTTATGAGGCCATTACAAGAGTTTCATTAACAGTGGGTCCAATAATTGGAGGGACGGGTCTGTATTTTTAGACAGGACTGGATGAAGTGTGGTGGAGGCCCCTTTGCAGAAAGTCTAGTGTAGCCCCCCCCCCCCCCAGAAGAAACTGTAGATCAGTTACTGCCCTTGATCACATGTGGAGGTGGCCCCCTAGTTTGCCCCTCCCTCAATCTAGCCTTGTGTTTAGAACTAGGTGGGACCTATTTTATTTATTCAGACAACATATGAGGTAGCGGGTAGGACTTTAGCTGCTGATGCGGTTGACCATGTATGTGTTGGTAGTAGCTTTCTTTTACCCTCCTATCCTCGACCTGATCTTTCTATTGAGACATAATCTTAGTAGGACCAGATAGAACCCCCATATTAGGTCTACCTATCGAACAGAACTTTTTCATCGGTCCAAAAAGTGTATATAGTAGTGTAGCACAACCACAGGGATATAAGGGCACACTGTGTGTAGTTTAGATGTGATTGAGGGGTGGGTTAAAGGGTGACACCTGGGTAGGGTCACTTTGGGGAGAGATGCTCTTCCTGGGAGCAGGGTAAGAGGAGTATTCACTCTGTAGTACTCCTGGTAATTGCAGGTTTCCTTGAAATTAAAATGCTGGCACAGTCCAAACAGTTTCAAGCCTCATCCTCTTTATTTGGACAGGTTGAGATGCATTCGAGGGCCCCTGGCATAGGTTCCACGTTTCCACCTCATGCAGTGCTTGGCCCTCACCTAGTCCACCCTCCAGGAGTCTGTGAGTGCACCGGTTTTGTGATGGATGGAGGTCAGAATCAATAAAATGAAAATATATATGAACATTCCCTCTCCATTAACATCACTTGATTTGAGATTCCTATCTCTGCATTGTATGCTTTAGTGGCTAATGAAGGTGAAATAAACCCTCAGTAAGCCACTTATCTCTGCGCTGATTCTTTCCTTTTGCTTGTACTGAAATTAGAGCAAAAAAGTTAATGAAGCACTCTGCTACTAACACATTACTGTGAACAAGATGGCGCTGAGGAGCCGGACAACACCTTATTATGTCCGGCCCCCCTAGGCATCACTAACATTCTTAAGAATATGATCTGTGGGTGTGATGACCAATCATTGAGACAGTAATTAGATTTTTCCTTATATGATGATGTCCAATAGATGATGTGTTCTGTGTTTTTTTACTTTGATATAAAAATAAAGTGTCACTGGGCAGAGCGGGCAGAAAGCGCCTTCCCCGTGTAACATCGAGCACATACTGTTATGTCTGTGTTCTTCGTTACGCGTATATTTCACTCCCTTAGATCATTTTGGAAGACCGAACGAGACCAGATAAATCTCTGAACCGTGGAGAGCAAAGGGGTCTGCCCATGGTTCTTTATCAGTTTCTCTTTAGGGCCACAGATAGGGCCTTGCTTGGCTCCCTGTCCCTTACAGGGGGTGCTCCTCCGGCCTGACCTCCAAGGTCTTCCAGGTGAGCAGTCTCGGGTATGAAACTCAAGCACCCCAAAACAACATCTACCTAATTTTTGGCCCCAGTCCACCCCTGGATGCATCCATATAGTTGATCAACGTAGAAAAAACATAGATGTTACTTTCCATAAGACGCAGTTGTCTAGGCGAGGCCAGGAAACAGCATTTTTAAAAACCTTTCAAAACTTTTTAACGTATTTCTCCTGTTACAGATCGAGATGCTGGAACACAAGTACGGAGGCCACCTGGTTTCCCGGCGAGCAGCTTGCACAATTCAGACGGCTTTCCGACAATACCAACTGAGCAAGAACTTCGAAAAGATCCGAGACTCACTCCTGCAAAGCCGACTGCCCCGGCGTATCTCCCTGCGCAAAGTAAGAGTGCACAACCCGGACAGCTTCGCCTCCGCCGAGAAGGCCCTGCTGGAAAGCTACAACCTGATGGGCATTCCCCTGGTACGCTCTCCTTCCCTTCCGGCCACCATCAGTGGGGCCCTTACCGAACTGGAAGACTCTTTTACCGAGCAAGTCCAGTCTTTGGCCAAGTCTATCGACGACGCTCTCAGCACGTGGAGCCTTAAGTCCATGTGTGCCTTCCCGGAGGCTGCTTCTTACCAGATTCGGGAGACCTTCATGCAGCAGAATCCCGATCTTGATCCGCCCAAATTGGAGGAAGGCGAAAGAGACGAGGGACAGTTGGGCACAATGCCAAAAAGCAGCAGTACGTTGATGATGGCCTTCCGAGACGTAACCGTCCAGATAGACAATAACAATATCTCGGTCTCGTCATCAACCTCTCTCTCCATGTCCAACTGTCTTGCGACTCCGAACCCAAGAGCTGAAGAGGAAAGGGCGGGTATAGAAAAAACCTCCTCTGAGCCTCCTACTCAAGAGAGGCTGGCCAATCACTGTCAGGTTGTGCAGAACTCCCTTCCGGAGGTTAATGGAGATGGAGTGGGGAAAGAGTTAGTTGGGCCCATTCAGTCCGAGACGGAACCCGTCGACCTCTCAGAGCAGCTGAGCAGCAGTAGCACGTCTACCTCAGCCAAGTCTGTGTCAGAGGTTTCCTCCAAGGAGGCTCTGCAGGCCATGATCCTCAGCCTTCCGCGCTACTACTGTGAGAATCCGGCCAGCTGCCGCTCACCCACCCTGTCCACGGACACCATTAGGAAAAGGCTCTACCGCATCGGCCTCAATCTTTTTAACATGTAAGCGAATACGAAGGTTGCATCTTGTAATAGTCATTATAGATATTATGCAATGCCCTGTTTCCCCCAAAACAGGCCCAACGTCTTCTAAGATAATAGTCATTATAGTTATTATGCAATAACCTGTTTCCCCGAAAATAGGCCCTAAGTCTTCTAAGATAATAGTCATTATAGTTATTATGCAATAACCTGTTTTCCTGAAAATAGGGCCTACGTCTTCTAAGATAATAGTCATTATAGTTATTATCCAACACCCTGTTTCTCCGAAAATAGGCCCTACGTCTTCTAATATAATAGTCATTATAGTTATTATGCAATACCCTGTTTCCCTAAAAATAGGCCTTTACGTCTTCTAAGATAATAGTCATTATAGTTGTTATGCAATACCCTATTTTCCTAAAAACAGGCCCTTACTTCTTCTAAGATAATAGTCATTATAGTTATTATGCAATACCCTATTTCCCTAAAAATAGACCCTACGTCTTCTAAGATAATAGTCATTATAGTTATTATGCAATACCCTATTTCCCTAAAAATAGACCCTATGTCTTCTAAGATAATAGTCATTATAGTTATTATGCAATACCCTATTACCCTAAAAATAGACCCTACGTCTTCTAATATAATAGTCATAGTTATTATGCAACACCCTGTTTCCCCAAAACTAGGCCCTAAATCTTCTAAGATAATAGTCATTATAGTTATTATGCAACACCCTGTTTCCCCAAAAATAGGCCCTACGTCTTCTAAGATAATAGTCATTATAGTTATGCAATACCCTGTTTCACGAAAAATAAGCCATAGCATGATTTTTCAGGATTTTTGAGGATGCGTTAGATTATGCGTTAGATTTAAAGTGGACCAAAACCTGGGATTTTGACTATCCTGGGTTTTGGACCATGCCCCCGGCGACACCCCGACTAGGAATGCCTTGCAGTGTGAAACCACCCAGGTCGGCCAGTAAATCTCAACTTCCCCCCGGTCCTACAGCGCATGCTCGGGCTCTTGTCCAATCAGCGTGCTTGGAGCTGCGCCGAGCCGAGAGTGCCACGGCCGTATCCCCGCTGCCTTCTAACAGGCTGCATGCCCCCTCTGGCCATTCAAAAATGCCTAGCGGGAGCACGCGCCCAACTAGAGGTATAGCTCATGGTGGCCACGGTTTGCGCATGTGCCATTGGATGGGGGAGAAGGTAGTTTTTTTGGGGGGTTCACACAACAGGGATACCCCAGTTCTGGATGCTCCATTGGAAGTGAATCAGGCGGTCCTGGATTGTTTGGGGTTTTAATGGCAGTTATGGCCTAAAGTAAGGAAGCGGGCATGTGACCGGAAGGTCATGTGACATGACTGAAGCAAGGCACCTACCTCTCAATTGCTCCCCGGGCACTGAGTTTAGGGATGCCTACAGCTCCGGGCACATGTGCACTTCACTGCCCCTTAGTCACTGACATGGTGTTTGTCATGAATCAAGGAGGTTTTATGCCTTGATCCAGACCGGATTTTGATCGTACTGCAAACACACACACACACATACGGTCTTTGGGACCTGGCCCTAATAGCCAGACACTACATACACACACCGATCTCAAGCTAAGATCTCACCTTATGCAGTTAATATACCCAATCACACGATAAGGTCCTAGGCCCGACTATACAGCAATAAAGTCACCCTCCGATTTACCGATTGTAAAGTAATCTCACACCCCCATACCGGCACTAGTAGCGATAGGCAAGCACATAGGGCACAAGATTTAGCACACGTACAATGTCCCTCCTGAAGTTTAGCGGGTTAGCACACAGAAGACCACTTTATAAATCTTTAGGATTTAATTCACCCATAAGGGGTAGTGCATGTAAAACAAAGATGTACAATAAAAATAACAGACATACAATATACGGCAAGATCCTTTGTGAAGATAATGTCCTGCTGTGAGGGGCACACGGAAAGTAATGATAACAGCCTACTTATTGGAAGCAATCCCCTGGCATGTCAAGTCATCTGTGCCCATCTCTCTCATTTTTAAACTGGTTATTGGGGCGGGCAGCATGCTGGATGTAGCCAATGAGGTCGCAGGGGCGTTCCATTGTTAAAAAGTTATGCTTTAATGTCTATTTTCTTTTGAAGAGAGGTGTGCAGCAAATGTCTCATTCACTGCTTTGTAGTATTGTAGTAAGTAGATGTCAATTACCACATAGGGAGGTGTCATCTGACTTAGCCCGAAGACCTAGTTAGCACATGGTTCCAAAGTGGGTTAATATTATTGATAATAATAATTGGTATAATGGTAATAATAGTTGGCTTCGGCAATCTGAGGGGTTTCATGCAAAGAACCAAAACCCAGGATAGTCAAAATCCTGGGTTTTGGTCCACTTTAACAGTGCTATCTATCTATAGAGCGCTGCAGGAAATGAAATAGAGGAACATGGGACAGGCCTCAGGGGAGCTCCTTGCTGTCTTATTGTTGCCATTGCCTAGACTGCCCCTTTAAAGTGGACCAAAACCCAGGATTTTGACTATCCTGGGTTTTGGTCCACTTCCCTCTGTGAAACCCCCCCGATCAACCGCGGTCCTACGGCGCATGCGTGGCCGCTCGTCCAATCAGCGCGCAGGGAGCCGCTGAGCTATGGACGTCTAATCCGGCGTCTAAGCTCAGGGGTCTGAGCGCGCTGGCGGCGGCTTATCTCTAACAGGGAGCGGTCCCGCGCCGGCCATTCACCAATGGCTGACGCAGGCACGCACCCTGCTAGAGGGATAGCGGGGATGCGGCCGATCCAGCTGGGTTTCAGTCCACTTTAAATATATAGTCATCTCCCATTGTCTTCACATTTGGGCTTCAGGCCATTTTCTGGACATCCTCAGATGTTTCTGACCTTTGTTCTCTCCGCAGTAATCCAGACAAGGGCACCCAGTTCTTGATCTCAAGAGGTTTCATTCCAGATACCCCCATCGGGGTGGCTCATTTCCTGCTCCAGAGGAAGGGTCTCAGCCGCCAGATGATTGGAGAGTTCCTGGGAAACAGCAAGAAACAGTTTAACCGGGACGTCCTGGAGTGAGTACAAGAAATCGGGTGCTAATAACTGCCCGTAACCAGCAAACCTTCCAAGATTCGTATTGTTGCTGAATTATGGGATTCTGTCGTAAGATTTCTTTTGTATCAGAATCAAAGGTTCCCTTAAAGCGATTGTCCAGACATAAAAAACAAAAAAAGCCATACTCACCTTTTATCCCCTGCTGCAGATCGCTGGACAGGATTGAGTAATTGGGCACAAGCACTGGAATAGGAGGGATCGGATGTGGGGGATAAAAGGTGAGCATTGGTTTTCCTGTTTGTATGCCTGGACAAAGAAGAGCAACCGCTGGCCTAGAGTGTAAAAGACTTTTTGGGGCATCCCGATTTTGGATGCCCCCATGTGTAAAATCATACTTACCAACATTTCAGCATGGGAGAGAGGGGCGTTTGTTAAATTAAGCCACACCCCTAGTTGAGAGATGGATGAAGCCACGCCCCCTTATTGGGGGATTAATGAAGCCACGCCCCAACATTGAGGGATGGATGAAGCCACGCCCCCTCATTGAGGGATGGATGAAGCCACACCCCCTCATTGAGGGATGGATGTAGCCACGCCCCCTCATTGAGGGATGGATAGGAGATACATTGTAACAGTTACAACAATAGAAACACTTTGAACAGGCAAATGAATAATTTATTGCTGCAGATCTGCATGTTACGCCTCAAAGAGGGACAAATGAGTACAACGAGGGACATGGATTCAAAAGAGGGATAGTCCCTCCAACTCAGGGACAGTTGGGAGGTCATCTACAGTAGGAGAGGCTACTGGATCCCGGGCGAGGTAAGCTGTTTCTCCTTTTGTGAGGGGGGGTTATTAGAACATTGGACTTTAAAGATACTTTAAAGAGGACCAAAACCCTAGCAACCGAGCTGTAGAATATAAAAGATATCAGATCCATATTACAGCTTCCCCCCCAGGGCATCTAGATTTGTGATACTTTGCTGTGTGAAACCTCTGGATTTACCCATAAACTTACCCCGAGAAAAAATCTTACAGCACCTGCATAGGCCATCAGTGGCATCCCGAGCACCCTGCAACTGATACGTGCACCTGCCAGCATATCTGAATGGGGAGGGGCCAAGGGGAGCCACCCTGGGCATTTGTGGCCTAGGGGTAAGGAAGCACCCTCATGACTGGAGGGTGGCAGCTTCAATTCCCTGTGATGGGACGTGACTGAGGAGCTCTTGAGCAAGGGACCTAACCCTCCAACTGCTCCCCGGGTGCCGTAATTAGGGCAGCCCTCTGCCCCAGGCATGTGTGCACTCACTGCATGGATGGGTTATATGCCGCAGATAAACCCCTTGCCCACACAATGGAAATCTATTCTGATTGGCGGATAGTCCGCACAGGTAGTGTAAGATGCCCCTGTAAGTGAATGGAAATCCTAGGTTTTGGTCCGCTTTATTGAAAACAAAAAGCAAAAGTATCAATGTCTTCTAAAACTGTTGGCTGGTGGTTTGAGGCATATTGTCCCTGGCCGTCACATATTTGGGATGTCCATGCTCCTCACCTGAGCTTCGTATGTAGGTCATTCTGCTCCTCAACACACATTACATGCATGGCGCGCTGCGCGCCGCTCCATCGGGTTTTTATATATACAAGAGTGAGTCTGGAATTACAAAGCCTGATGGAGAATGGTGCGGCCCCCATCGCTTAGCGCAATGCTGAGCTAAAATTAGAAGTGCCGTATCTATATAGAGCCGGAGAGTCCAAAATAAATTCAGCGCTACTCGTTAGTGAAATCAGCGCCTAGACATATTCGGGGGCTTCCGTGACGCAGTTTAATGATAGAAAGTGGAGATGAGCGAATTTCTTTAAAATTTGATTCAGATGATTCACTGTGTTCACCAGGAAACTCGGGTTTGTTCGAAGCCAATTTTATGAATCGTTCATCCAATGGTATAGAAAAAAACTCACCGGCTTCGGGCGGCTTTTTGACAGGTGGGGTGGGCATGCAGGATACGGCCGGCATCTCAGTGGGCAGGTGGGCTGCCCTCGGCTGACTTCTTAGTGGACGAGGCTGCCTCTGATCAGCTTTTCAATGGGTGGGCTGCCTCTGACCAGCTTCTCGTGGGTGGGCTCCCTCTGATCAGCTTCTCGGTGAGCAGGCTGCCTTTGGGCAGCTCCTTGGTAGGTGGGCTGCCTCTGACAGGCTTTTTGGAGGTCGGGCTGCCTCCGGCCGCCTTCTCGGTGGGCGAGCATCCTCTGGCCGGCTTCTCAGGGGATGGGCTGCTTTTTGCTTGCTTCTCAGTGGGTGGGCTGCCTCCGGTTGGCTTCTTGGTGGTTGGGCTGTCTCTCCAGCTTCTTGGTGGACAGGCTGCCTCCGACCAACTTCTCAGTGGGTGAGCTGCCTCCGGCTGACTTCTCAATGGGCAGGCTGCCTCTGATCAGCTTCTTGGTAGGCGGGCTGCCTTTGGGCGGCTTCTTGGTCGATAGGCTTCCTCTGGAAGGCTTCTTGGAGGTCGGGCTGCCTCTGGCTGCCTTCTCGGTGGGCAAGATTCCTCTGGCCAGCCAGCTTCTCGGTGGTTGGGCTGCCTTTTGCTAACTCCCCAGAGGGCGGGCTGCCTCTGGTTGGCTTCTCAGTGGGTGAGATGCCTCTGGTTGGCTTGTCAGTGGATGGGCTGCCTCTGGTTGGCTTCTCAGAGGGTGAGCTGCCTCTGGTTGGCTTTTCAGTGGGTGAGCTGCCTCTGGTTGGCTTCTCAGTGGACGCGCTGCCTCTCACTAGTTTCTTGGTGGGCAGGCTGCCTCTGGACGGCCTTGCGGCAGACAGGCTACCTTTTGCTAGCTTCTCAGTGGGTGGGCTGCCTCTGATCAGCTTCTCGGTGGGAGGGCTCCCTCTGATCAGCTTTTCAGTCGGTGGGCTGCCTCTGACTAGCTTCTCAGTGAGTGAGCTGCCTTTGGGAGGCTTCTCGGTCTGCGAGCTTCCTCTGGCCAGCTTCTCAGGGGATAGCCTGCCTTTTGCTTGCTTCTCAGTGGGTGAGCTGCCTCTGGTTGGCTTCTCGGTGGGTGGGCTGCCTCTGGCCAGCTTCTTGGTGGACAGGCTGCCTCCAGCCAACTTCTCAGTGGGTGAGCTGCCTCCAGCTGACTTCTCAATAGGGGAGCTGCCTCTGATCAGCTTCTCAGTGGGCGGGCTGCCTTTAGCCGGCTTCTTGGTGGGTGGGCTGCCTCTGGCAGGCTTTTTCGAGGTCGGACTGCCTCCGGCCGCCTTCTCAGTGAGCAAGCTTCCTCTGGCTGGCTTCTCGTGGTTGGGCAGCCTTTTTTAGCTTCTCAGTGGGCGGGCTGCCTCTGGTTGGCTTCTCAGTGGGTAAGCTGCCTCTGGTTGGCTTCTCAGTGGACGGGCTGCCTCTCACTAGTTTCTTGGTGGCAGGCTGCCTCTGGCCGGCTTTTCAGTGGGTGGGCTGCCTCTGATCAGCTTCTCGGTGGGAGGGCTCCCTCTGATCATCTTCTCATCGGACAGTCTGCCTCTGGCCAGCTTCTCGTGGGTGGGCTGCCTCTGACTAGTTTCTCAGTGAGCGAGCTGCCTTTGGACGGCTTCTTGGTGAGTGGACTTCCTCTGGCAGGCTTCTTGGGGGACGGGCTGTCTATGGATGGCTTCTTGGTAGGCAAGCTTTCTCTGGCAGGCTTCTTAGAGGGTGGGCTGCCTTTTGCTAGCTTCTCAGTGGGTGGGCTGCCTCTGATCAGCTTCTCAGTGGGTGGGCTGCCTCTGGCTGGCTTCTCAGTGGGTGGGCTGCCTCTGGCTGGCTTCTCAGTGGGTGGGCTGCCTCTGGCTGATTTCTCAGTGGGTGGGCTGCCTCTGGCCTCCTTCCCAGTGGGCGGGCTGCCTCTGGCCAGCTTCTCAGTGGGTGGGCTGCCTCTGATCAGCTTCTCAGTGGACGGGCTGCCTCTGGACAGCATCTCAGTGGGTGGGCTGCCTCTGGCCAGCATGTCAGTAGGTGGGCTGCCTCTGGCCAGCTTCTCAGTGGGTGGGCTGCCTCTGATCAGCTTCTCAGTGGGCCTGCTACCTCTGATCAGCTTCTCAGTGGTTGAGCTGCCTCTGGCCAGCATCTCAGTGGGTGGGCTGCCTCTGATCAGCTTCTCGGTGGGAGGGCTCCCTCTGATCAGATTCTCAGTGGGCAGGCTGCCTCTGGCCAGCTTCTCATGGGTGGGCTACCTCTGACTAGCTACGGAGTGAGCGAGCTGCCTTTGGGCGGCTTCTTGGTAAGTGGACTTCCTCTGGCAGGTTTCTTGGGGGACGGGCTGCCTCTGGATGGCTTCTCGGTAGCAAGCTTTCTCTGGCAGGCTTCTTGGAGGGTGGGCTGCCTTTTGCTAGCTTCTCAGTGGGTGGGCTGCCTCTGATCAGCTTCTCAGTGGGCGGGCTGCCTCTGATCAGCTTCTCAGTGGGTAGGCTGCCTCTGGCTGGCTTCTCAGTGCGTGGGCTGCTTCTGGCCGGCTTGTCAGTGGGTGGGCTGCCTCTGGTTGGCTTCTCGGTAGGCGAACTTTCTCTGTCAGGTTTCTTGGAGGGTGGGCTGCCTTTTGCTAGCTTCTCAGTGGGTGGGCTGCCTCTGATCAGCTTCTCAGTGGACAGACTGCCTCTGATCAGCTTCTCGGTGGACGGGCTGCCTCTGGACAGCTTCTCAGTGGGTGAGCTGCCTCTGGACAGCTTCTCAGTGGGTGGGCTGCCTCTGGCCAGCTTCTCAGTGGGTGGGCTGTCTCTGGCCAGCTTCTCCGTGGGTGGGCTGCCTCTGATCAGCTTCTCAGTGGGTGGGCTGCCTCTGATCAGCTTCTCAGTGGGTGGGCTGCCTCTGATCAGCTTCTCCGTGGGTGGGCTGCCTCTGATCAGCTTCTCAGTGGGCGGGCTGCCTCTGGACAGCTTCTCAGTGGGTGGGCTGCCTCTGATCAGCTTCTCAGTGGACAGACTGCCTCTGATCAGCTTCTCGGTGGACGGGCTGCCTCTGGACAGCTTCTCAGTGGGTGGGCTGCCTCTGGCCAGCTTCTCAGTGGGTGGGCTGTCTCTGGCTGGCTTCTCAGTGGGTGGGCTGCCTCTGATCAGCTTCTCAGTGGGCGGGCTGCCTCCAGACGGCTTCTCGGTTGGTGGGCTGCCTCTGGACAGCTTCTCAGTGGGTGGGCTGCCTCTGGACAGCTTCTCAGTGGGTGGGCTGCCTCTGGACAGCTTCTCAGTGGGTGGGCTGCCTCTGGCCAGCCTCTCAGTGGATGGGCTGCCTATGATCAGCTTCTCAGTGGGTGAGATGCCTCTGGCCAGCTTCTCAGTGGGTGGGCTGCTTCTGACCAGCTTCTCAGTGGGCAGGCTGCCTCTGATCAGCTTCTCAGTGGGTGGGCTGCCTCTGGCCTGCTTCTCAGTGGGTGGGCTGCCTCTGATCAGCTTCTCAGTGGGTGGGCTGCCTCTGATCAGCTTCTCAGTGGGTGGGCTGCCTCTGATCAGCTTCTCAGTGGGTGGGCTACCTCTGGCCAGCTTCTCAGTGGGTGGGCTGCCTCTGGCCAGCTTATCAGTGGGTGGGCTGTCTCTGATCAGCTTCTCAGTGGGTGGGCTGCCTCTGGCCAGCTTCTCAGTGGGGCCTCTGGCCAGCTTCTCAGTGGAAGGGCTGCCTCTGATCAGTTTCTCAGTGGGTGGGCTGCCACTGTCTAACTTCTCAGGGAGCAGGCTGCCTTTGGGCGTCTTCTTGGTGATGTGGGCTTCCTCTGGCCAGCTTTTTGGAGGTCATGCTGCCTCTGGCCACCTTTGCAGTGGATGAGCCATCTGTGGCCGGCTTCCTGGTGGATGGGCTGTCTTTTGCTAGCTTCTTGGTGGGAGGGCTGCCTCTGGTTGGACTCTCAGTGTGTGGGCTCCCTCTGGCTGGCTTCTTGGTGGACGGGCTGCCTCCGGCTGACTCAATGGGTGGGCTGTCTCCTACTAGCTTCTGGACGGGCGGGCTGCCTCTGGCCAGCTTCTCGGTGGGTGGGCTGCCTTGGGCCGGCTTCTCAGGGAGTTGGCTGTTTTTGATCAGCTTCACATTGGGTGGGCTGCCTCTGGCCGGCTTCTCGTGGGTGGGTTGCCTCTGGCCAGCTTCTCAGTGGGTGGGCTGCCTCTGGCCAGCTTCTGGATGGTCGGGCTGCCTCTGGCTGGCTTCTCGGGGAGTGGGATGCTCTTGATCAGCTTCTCAGTGGGCTGGCTGCCTCTGGACAGCTTCTCAGTGGGCGGTCTGGCATTGACCAGATTCTCAGTGGGTGGGCTGCCTCTGATCAGCTTCTCAGTGGGTGGGCTGCCTCTGATCATCCTCTCAGTGGGTGGGCTGCCTCTGGCCGACTTCTCAGTGGGTGGGCTGCCTCTGATCAGCTTCTCAGTGGGCGGGCTGCCTCTGATCAGCTTCTCAGTGCGTGGGCTGCTTCTGGCCGGCTTGTCAGTGGGTGGGCTGCCTCTGGTTGGCTTCTCGGTAGGCGAACTTTCTCTGTCAGGTTTCTTGGAGGGTGGGCTGCCTTTTGCTAGCTTCTCAGTGGGTGGGCTGCCTCTGATCAGCTTCTCAGTGGACAGACTGCCTCTGATCAGCTTCTCGGTGGACGGGCTGCCTCTGGACAGCTTCTCAGTGGGTGGGCTGCCTCTGGCCAGCTTTTCAGTGGGTGGGCTGTCTCTGGTCAGCTTCTCAGTGGGTGGGCTGCCTCTGATCAGCTTCTCAGTGGGCGGGCTGCCTCCAGACGGCTTCTCGGTTGGTGGGCTGCCTCTGGACAGCTTCTCAGTGGGTGGGCTGCCTCTGGACAGCTTCTCAGTGGGTGGGCTGCCTCTGGACAGCTTCTCAGTGGGCGGGCTGCCTCCAGACGGCTTCTCGGTTGGTGGGCTACCTCTGATCAGCTTCTCAGTGGGCGGGCTGCCTCTGAACAGCTTCTCAGTGGGTGGGCTGCCTCTGATCAGCTTCTCAGTGGACAGACTGCCTCTGATCAGCTTCTCGGTGGACGGGCTGCCTCTGGACAGCCTCTCAGTGGGTGGGCTGCCTCTGGCCAGCTTCTCAGTGGGTGGGCTGTCTCTGGCCAGCTTCTCCGTGGGTGGGCTGCCTCTGATCAGCTTCTCAGTGGGCGGGCTGCCTCCAGACGGCTTCTCGGTTGGTGGGCTGCCTCTGGACAGCTTCTCAGTGGGTGGGCTGCCTCTGGCCAGCTTCTCAGTGGATGGGCTGCCTATGATCAGCTTCTCAGTGGGTGGGATGCCTCTGGCCAGCTTCTCAGTGGGTGGGCTGCTTCTGACCAGCTTCTCAGTGGGCAGGCTGCCTCTGATCAGCTTCTCAGTGGGTGGGCTGCCTCTGGCCTGCTTCTCAGTGGGTGGGCTGCCTCTGATCAGCTTCTCAGTGGGTGGGCTGCCTCTGATCAGCTTCTCAGTGGGTGGGCTACCTCTGGCCAGCTTCTCAGTGGGTGGGCTGCCTCTGGCCAGCTTATCAGTGGGTGGGCTGTCTCTGATCAGCTTCTCAGTGGGTGGGCTACCTCTGGCCAGCTTCTCAGTGGGGCCTCTGGCCAGCTTCTCAGTGGAAGGGCTGCCTCTGATCAGTTTCTCAGTGGGTGGGCTGCCACTGTCTAACTTCTCAGGGAGCAGGCTGCCTTTGGGCGTCTTCTTGGTGATGTGGGCTTCCTCTGGCCAGCTTTTTGGAGATCATGCTGCCTCTGGCCACCTTTGCAGTGGATGAGCCATCTGTGGCTGGCTTCCTGGTGGATGGGCTGCCTCTGATCATCTTCTCAGTGGGTGGGCTGCCTCTGATCATCTTCTCAGTGGGTGGGCTGCCTCTGATCATCTTCTCAGTGGGTGGGCTGCCTCTGATCATCCTCTCAGTGGGTGGGCTGCCTCTGATCAGCTTCTCAGTGGGTGGGCTGCCTCTGATCATCTTCTCAGTGGGTGGGCTGCCTCTGATCAGCTTCTCAGTGGGTGGGCTGCCTCTGATCAGCTTCTCAGTGGGTGGGCTGCCTCTGACCGGCTTCTCAGTGGGTGGGCTACCTCTGATCATCTTCTCAGTGGGTGGGCTGCCTCTGATCATCTTCTCAGTGGGTGGGCTGCCTCTGATCATCTTCTCAGTGGGTGGGCTGCCTCTGATTATCTTCTCAGTGGGTGGGCTGCCTCTGATCATCTTCCCAGTGGGTGGGCTGTCTCTGATCAGCTTCTCAGTGGGTGGGCTGCCTCTGATCAGCTTCTCAGTGGGTGGGCTGTCTCTGATCAGCTTCTCAGTGGGTGGGCTACCTCTGATCAGCTTTTCAGTGGGTGGGCTGCCTCTGGCCGGCTTCTCCGTGGGTGAGCTGCCTCTGATCAGCTTCTCAGTGGGTGGGCTGCCTCTGTCTAGCTTCTCATTGGGTGGGCTGCCTCTGGCCGGCTTCTCAATGGGTGGGCTGCCTCTGATCAGCTTCTCAGTGGGTGGGCTGCCTCTGTCTAGCTTCTCAGGGATCAGGCTGCTATTGGGCAGCTTCTTGGTGATGTAGGCTTCCTCTAGCCAGCTTCTTGGAGGTCATGCTGCCTCTGGCCACCTTTGCGGTGGATGAGCCATCTTTGGTCGGCTTCCTGGTGGATGGGCTGTCTTTTGCTAGCTTCTTGGTGGGAGGGCTGCCTCTGGTTGGACTCTCAGTAGGTGGGCTCCCTCTGGCTGGCTTCTTGGTGGACGGGCTGCCTCCGGCTGACTTCTCAATGGGTGGGCTGCCTCCTACCAGCTTCTGGATGCACGGCTGCCTCTGGCCAGTTTCTCAGTGGGTGGGCTGCCTCTGATCAGCTTCTCAGTGGGTGGGCTGCCTCTAACTGCTTCTCAGTGGGTGGGCTGCCTCTGATCAGCTTCTCAGTGGGTGGGCTGCCTCTGATCAGCTTCTCCGTGGGTGGGCTGCCTCTGATCAGCTTCTCAGTGGGTGGGCTGCCTCTGACTGCTTCTCGTGGACTGGCTTCCTCTGGCCAGCTTATCTCTGGGTAGGTGGGCGACTTTCTCGGCAGGTGAGTGGATGGGCGCATGGGCTTTAGCTTTTTGCATGTGATGTGATTGACAGGGGCCGGTGAGGACTTGGGAGCACTGGTGATCGAGCTGCAGAGCAGGGAACTGCGTGAATTTTGAGGTTACAGGTGAGTTTTTTTTCTTACCTATTTCAGGGGAAAAGCATAAATCCCAAAAATCTCCAAGAATTCAGATTCACGTCCAGTTGATTTTTCCCAGAAATTCAGCGCAAACTCGGATTTTGACGAACCGCTTCACTTATCGCCATCCTAGCTGAAGACACCTAAAAGACATCAGGGCTGGGTTCCAGCTTGAACCTGGCATACCTCCCAACTTTTCAGCATAGGAAAGAGGGACAATTGTTAAATTAGGCCACTTCCCCTCATTGAGGGATGGATAAGTGATAGTTTGTAACAGTTTGAATAGTTTGAAACACTTTGAATAGGCTAATGAATCAATTAGATCTGCATGTTACACCTCAAAGAGGGACAAAGGAGAACAACGAGGGACAGGGGGACATGGACCCAAAAGAGGGACAGTCCCTCCAAATCAGGGACACTTTGGAGGTATGCCTGGGAAATCCTGATTTGAAATACTGATACCTTCAGAATCAATCCCACCGTGTATGTACAGCATCCCCAGCACTCCTTCATACAAGGGTGTATGGGAGAGGCCAGCATGAGGCGTGTGGCACTCGGTTCAATCAGAACTTCTTGCCGGACATGAATATGAACAGCCGTGAGTTCTGATTGGACAGGAGCCAGTGGGAGCCAGGATTTAGATGAGGAAATGGGTGAATCACAGGGGCATCATAAATCAGGATGTCTCTGTAAAGCAGACCAAACCCCCGGTGAGTGACAATCCTGGATTTGGGTCCGCTTTAATAACTAATCTGGGCCTTGACCTTATACTTTAGTCATGGTATAACGGTAAGGAATCGGTGTTGTGGCCAGAGGGTGGCAGGTTCGATTACCAGTCGGGACATGACTGAAGTGCTCTTGAGCAAGGCACCTAACCCCCCAAATGCTCACGGGGCCCACTGCTCCGGCATGTGTGCACTTTCATTGCATGGAGGGGTACATGTGAAGGAAAAACTCCTATGTGTGCACAAGCATACAATGGCCATTTATGCACACACACAAAAAAAGATAACAGCATGTGGCGAGTCTGTCCTGTCCCATACAATGTTTTTTTCATGTTTCTGGCCTCCTATTTAACCTGAAAGTGGACCTAAACCCCTCCATCTCTGTGCCAGGGAGGGTTGTGGTCCACAGGGGCACTAAACAAACCTAAGCTGCTGGACCCACACAACTGCTATGAATTTAATGATGCCTATGCCTTGTGTGCTTATTCTTGGTGTCCTCTGTAGCTGTGTGGTGGATGAGATGGATTTCGCCAGCATGGAGCTGGACGAGGCCCTGAGGAAGTTCCAGGCGCACATCCGTGTGCAGGGCGAGGCGCAGAAGGTGGAGCGTCTGATTGAAGCCTTCAGGTGAGTCTCTGGTAACGCATAAGTATCGGATGTGGGCGGAGATACATTGTTATGGCACAATAATAAGGTGGACCCTGACCAGCCCACTATCAGCCTATGAGCTCATTAGCCCCGCCTCCGAGGAGCTTCTCAGCTGATCAGTAAATGCATTTATCAGTTGATGATATAGTATTGTGGGGGCAGAACATGGACTGGGGGTTGTTACAATGGGGCCGGGTGTGGTGGGAGGCAGGTCCGGATTAAGTGTGGTAGAGGCCCCTTGGCACAAAATCTTGTGGAAGCCCCGGATTCAGTATTTTGTTCCCTTTAAAATAATAGCCCAGCCAAGTAACTGATTGGTGGTTGTCTGGCACCCGCCTACTTACTGGAAGGTCAGATGGAGTCCCTTGTGCCCCCCTTGTGCGGGTGCGTGCTGCTCGGGAACTCCTGCTTTGCCATTCTGGGTGGGGGGTAGTGTAGTCGCCCGGCTGGTTCCCCGCATTGAGCTGCCAGCGGCTGTGCTTGGTGGCTTATGTGCAGTGACAGCTCTGCACCCATCACTGTAGCGTTGCTGGCGGCGGCTTTGCTGCTCTAGACTCTCCGTCCTGCCCTGTGGTGGCTTTGGCAGTATGAACGCTGGTCCCAGGGGCTCCTTTGAGGGCCTTCATCACCTGGACTCTGTATAGCTTATTTGTGGCAATACAATCCTGCATAATGTTCCTGTGCATTGGCAATGAACAGGGCCGGATTATGAGGGGTGTGCGCCCTGTGGCTTCCACCACTTGCCCTGCAAAGGGGGCCTCCACCAGCCTTTGGGTTATGGTCTGGTCCAGGAGGCTTTTCAGTCTTTGGTCTGACGGGCCGCGGGGCCGGCAACAAAGCTATCGGCGGCATTGGTGGCCCCCCGCGCCTGGGGAGCCAAAGCCACCACAGGGCAGGACGGAGAGTCTAGAGCAGCAAAGCCGCCGCCATCAGCAACGCTACAGTGATGGGTGCAGAGCTGTCACTGCACATAAGCCACCAAGCACAGCCGCTGGCAGCTCAATGCAGGGAACCAGCCGGGCGACTACACTACCCCCCACCCAGAATGGCAAAGCAGGAGTTCCCGAGCGGCACAAGGGGGGCACAAGGGACTCGATCTGACCTTCCAGTAAGTAGGCGGGTGCCAGACAACCACCAATCAGTTACTTGGCTGGACTATTATTTTAAAGGAAAACAAAATACTGTTGGTATGCCCATGGGCCTCCACCACACTTTTTCCGGCTCTGGCAATGAATATAAGACAGTGAACCTTGCATCTAATTGTGGGGTGGGGCCCCAGAGTCAGTTCTACTGGTGGGCCCCCGACACCCACTGCTTGAGTCTCCTACTCACTCGTCCTATGGTGGTGCTGCTGTGCAATAACAATATGTACCATGATTTGTTTCTTTCTTAGCAGCAGACTGTGCTCCCTCCCATAACTGAGCTCAATATAGGGGGGATGAGAGGCCCGACCAGTAACAGTGGTCCTGACTCATCTGCAGGAAACAGGATGGCTGGGATAAATTCACCCAGGGCGATTGCCCCCCCCTAGAAACAGCCCTGCTTGAGTCTTTTAGACTCCAGGGCTGGCCAGTTTAAAGTGGACCAATCACTAGGATTTTCACTATCCTGGTGATGGGTCCTTGCCGCAAGGGGCATCCCGATTTGGCTGTGTGAAACCAGTGCTGGCCGTGGGGGTGATTGGTCCACTTTAATGGCAGAGATAAATGGTGCTCCTTTTTCCTGTACATGATGGAATAAGGTGAAGGATGATGGGGCCCCCCTGACCTTATGGGCTCCAGTGCAGTCGGGACCCCTGGCTGCACCCCCTATAATTACAACCCTTTAGCCTTTCCTTTCTTGTATTGCATGTATCTCTCTGTGTTTCTCTCTGTTCTCTCTATCTCTTTCCCTATGTGTCCCCATCCTGAAATCTTGCACAGGGACACATTCACCCCAGGGCCAGCCCCTGTGCAGATAAGCTGGCCGCATTTGATGCGATTGCTATAACGTTGTGCGTTTCTCTACAGCCAACGATACTGCATGTGCAACCCGGAAATCGTGCAGCAGTTCCACAACCCAGACACCATCTTCATCCTGGCCTTTGCCGTCATCTTGCTCAACACGGACATGTACAGCCCCAGCATCAAACCCGACCGCAAGATGCTGCTGGAGGACTTCATCCGCAATCTGCGAGGTCAGAGTTCCCCCACAAGCTTTCTGCTGTTGCATGCCTAAGGGGGTTATTCAGCAAGGGTTAGCACCAGGTAGCACCTCGTAGCGGCAGGCAGCGTCTGCTGAACGCCGGGCGCTGTACGCAAAACCACATTTATAAAAAGCGAATCTGGTGAGCGCCTCTAACAGCGCCATGTAGCGCCACATGTGTTATTACAGGCGGCTCAGCGTATAGCGCTTGCGCTCTAGCTTCCAGAGCCAGGTATTACCTTTTGCTCAGTGTCGCTCTCCCATACATTTCAATGGACGTTCATTTTCTTCTGTTTAAACAGGGTTTTTTTTGTTTTTCATTCATTTTTTTTCTCTCAAATAATTGTGTGACCTCTCCTGGCCTAGAAAGAGTCTTTTTAAAAAACATTTTAGATTTTTTAGATTTTTATGCAGAATTGTCATTACAGGTCTGGCACTAAAGTGTTAATGTCACAATGTTACAACAATGTAATTCCATGTGTTTTCGCTTTGTTACTGGTGGATATGTGATCAAAAACAGATTTTAATCACACAGCGTCTGGCGCTCTATGCTACAGCTCCCAGATCCAGAGCGCCGACGCTGTGTGTTTTTTTGTTGAATATAATGTGAGTCGCTGAGAGTCGGTCGCACTGAGCTGGCGCTACCTCTCGCTCCCTGCAACGCTGTACTGGTGTTAAAACGCCCAACATACCATCAATGCCGGCCAGGTTACTAGAGCGGCTGAGGTGCTCTGTTACAGCGCCCGATAGCCGATCACAGCGTATACTAGCGGTCGCTCTTAGCGCCTCTGTACAGACGCTCATCTGCCGATACCTGGCGCTAGTCAAGAATCAGCCTGTTAGTGTTTATTAGGATAGACTCGCCCTTGTCTGTACACTGTATTTCCCTGTATGTCTCTCCAGGGGTAGATGATGGAGCCGACATCCCACGAGACATGGTGGTGGGCATCTACGAGCGAATCCAACAGAAGGAACTTAAGTCTAATGAGGATCATGTGACGTACGTGACGAAGGTGGAAAAATCCATTGTGGGCATGAAAAGTGTAAGTTTCTATTTACAAAGGGTGTTTTAATATAATATAATTATTGTACAGTATATTATCATCTCTGGTGGCCCCAATAAGGATTTCCTCTGGTGGCCCCAAGAATGATTTCCTCTGGTGGCCCCAAGAATGATTTCCTTAGGTGGCCCCAAGAATGATTTCCTCTGGTGGCCCCAAGAATGATTTCCTCTGGTGGCCCCAAGAATGATTTCCTCTGGTGGCCCCAAGAATGATTTCCTCTGGTGGCCCCAAGAATGATTTCCTCTGGTGGCCCCAAGAATGAATCCCTCTGGTGGGTCCCAAGAATGATTTCCTCTGCTGGCTCCAAGAATGATTTCCTCTGGTGGGTCCCAAGAATGATTTCCTCTGGTGGCCCCAAGAATGATTCCCTCTGGTGGCCCCAAGAATGATTCCCTCTGGTGGGTCCCAAAAATTATTTCCTTTGGTGGGACCCCAAGAATGATTTCCTCTGGTGGCTCCGAGAATGATTTCCTTTGGTGGCCCCAAGAATGATTTCTTTAGGTGGCCCTAAGAATGATTTCCTCTGGTGACCCCCAGAATGATTTCCTCTGGTAACCCCCAAGAATGATTTCCTCTGGTGGGTCCCAAGAATGATTTCCTCTGGTGGCCCCAAGAATGATTTCCTCTGGTGGCCCCAAGAATGATTCCCTCTGGTGGCCCCAAGAATGATTCCCTCTGGTGGCCCCAAGAATGATTCCCTCTGGTGGGTCCCAAGAATGATTTCCTCTGGTGGGACCCCAAGAATGATTTCCTCTGGTGGCTCCGAGAATGATTTCCTCTGGTGACCCCAATAATGATTTCTTTAGGTGGCACCAAGAATGATTTCCTCTGGTGGCCCCTAGAATGATTTCCTCTGGTGGCCCCAATAATGATTTCCTCTGGTGGCTCCTAGAATGATTTCCTCTGGTGGCTCCAAGAATGGTTTCCTTAGGTGGCCCCAAAAATGATTCCCTCTGGTGGGTCCCAAGAATGATTTCCTCTGGTGGGACCCCAAGAATGATTTCCTCTGGTGGCTCCGAGAATGATTTCCTCTGGTGGCCCCTAGAATGGTTTCCTTAGGTGGCCCCAAGAATGATTTCCTCTGGTGGCCCCAAGAATGATTTCCTCTGGTGGCCCCAAGAATGATTTCCCCTGGTGGCCCCTAGAATGGTTTCCTCTGGTGGCCTCAAAAATGATTTCCTTAGGTGGCTCCTAGAATGATTTCCTCTGGTGGCCCCAAGAATGATTTCCTTAGGTGGCCCCAAAAATGATTTCCTTAGGTGGCCCCAAAAATGATTTCCTTAGGTGGACCCAAGAATAATTTCCTCTGGTGGCCCCAAGAATGATTTCCTCTGGTGGCCCCAAGAATGATTTCCTCTGGTGGCCCCAAAAATGATTTCCTCTGGTGGCCCCAAGAATGATTTTCTCTAGTGGTCCCAAGAATGATTTCCTCTGGTGGCCCCAAGAGTGATTTCCTCTGGTGACCCCAAGAATGATTCCATCTGGTGGCCCCAAGAATGATTTCCTTTGGTGGGACCCCAAGAATGATTTCCTCTGGTGGCTCCGAGAATGATTTCCTCTGGCCCCCAGAATGATTTCCTTAGGTGGCCCTAAGAATGATTTCCTCTGGTGACCCCCAGAATGATTTCCTCTGGTGACCCCCAAGAATGATTTCCTCTGGTGACCCCCAAGAATGATTTCCTCTGGTGGCCCCAAGAATGATTTCCTCTGGTGACCCCAAGAATGATTTCCTCTGGTGGCTACAAGAATTATTTCCTCTGGTGACCCCAAGAATGATTTCCTCTGGTGGCCCCAAGAATGATTTCCTTTGGTGAGACCCCAAGAATGATTTCCTCTGGTGGCCCCAAGAATGATTTCCTTAGGTGGCCCTAAGAATGATTTCCTCTGGTGACCCCAAGAATGATTTCCTCTGGTGACCCCAAGAATGATTTCCTCTGGTGGCTCCAAGAATGATTTCCTCTGGTGACCCCAAGAATGATTTCCTCTGGTGGTCCCAAGAATGATTTCCTCTGGTGGCCCCAAGAATGATTTCCTTAGGTGGCCCTAAGAATGATTTCCTCTGGTGACCCCCAGAATGATTTCCTCTGGTGACCCCCAAGAATGATTTCCTCTGGTGACCCCCAAGAATGATTTCCTCTGGTGGCCCCAAGAATGATTTCCTCTGGTGACCCCAAGAATGATTTCCTCTGGTGGCTACAAGAATGATTTCCTCTGGTGGCTACAAGAATGATTTCCTCTGGTGGCCCCAAGAATGATTTCCTCTGGTGGTCCCAAGAATGATTTCCGCTGGTGGCCCCAAGAATGATTTCCGCTGGTGGCTCCAAGAATGATTTCCTCTGGTGACCCCCAGAATGATTTCCTCTGGTGACCCCCAAGAATGATTTCCTCTGGTGACCCCCAAGAATGATTTCCTCTGGTGGCCCCAAGAATGATTTCCTCTGGTGACCCCAAGAATGATTTCCTCTGGTGGCTCCAAGAATGATTTCCTCTGGTGGTCCCAAGAATGATTTCCTCTGGTGACCCCAAGAATGATTTCCTCTGGTGACCCCAAGAATGATCTCCTCTGGTGGCCCTACGAATGATTTCCTCTGGTGGCCCCAAGAATGATTTCCTCTGGTGGCCCCAAGAATGATTTTCTCTGGTGACCCCAAAAATGATTTTCTCTGGAGGCCCCGAGAATGATTCCCTCTGGTGGCCCTGAGAATGATTCCCTCTGGTGGCCCCAAAAATGATTTCATCTGGTGGACCCCAAGAATGACTCCCTCTGGTGGCCACAAGAATGATTTCCTCTAGTGAGTCCCAAGAATGATTTCCTCTGGTGGTCCCAATATTGATTTCCTCTGGTGACCCCAAGAATGATTTCCCCTGGTGACCCCAAGAATGATTTCCTCAGGTGACCCCAAGAATGATTTCCTTAGGTTGCCCCAAGAATGATTTCCTCTGATGGCCCCAAGAATGATTTCCTCTGGTGGCCCCAGGAATGATTTCCTTAGGTGGCCCCAAGAATGATTTCCTATGGTGGCCCCAAGAATGATTTCCTCTGGTGGCTCCAAGAATGGTTTCCTCTGGTGGCCCCAGGAATGATTTCCTTAGGTGGCCCCAAGAATGATTTCCTATGGTTGCCCCAAGAATGATTCCCTCTGGTGGCTCCAAGAATGATTTCCTCTGGTGACCCCAAGAATGATTTCCTCTGGTGGGTCCCAAGAATGATTTCCTCTGGTGGCCCCAAGAATGATTTCCTCTGGTGGCCCCAAGAATGATTTCCTCTGGTGGCCCTAAGAATGATTTCCTCTGGTGGACCCAAGAATGATTTCCTCTGGTGGCCCCAAGAATGATTTCCTCTTGTGGCCCTAAGAATGATTTCCTCTGGTGGACCCAAGAATGATTCCCTCTGGTGGGTCCCAAGAATGATTTCCTCTGGTGGGACCCCAAGAATGATTTCCTCTGGTGGCTCCGAGAATGATTTCCTCTGGTGGCCCCAAGAATGATTCCCTCTGGTGGCCCCTAGAATGATTTCCTCTGTTGGCTCCGAGAATGATTTCCTCTGGTGGCCCCAAGAATGATTTCCTCTGGTGGCCCCAAGAATGATTTCCTTAGGTTGCCCAAGAATGATTTCCTCTGGTGGCCCCAAGAATGATTTCCTCTGGTGGCCCCAGGAATGATTTCCTTAGGTGGCCCCAATAATGATTTCCTCTGGTGGCCCCAAGAATGATTTCCTCTGGTGGCTCCAAGAATGATTTCCTCTGGTGGCCCCAAGAGTGATTCCCTCTGGCGGCCCCAAGAATGATTCCCTCTGGTGGGTCCCAAGAATGATTTCCTTAGGTGGCCCCAAGAATGATTTCCTTTGGTGGCCCTATGAATGATTTCCTCTGGTGACCCCAAAAATGATTTCCTCTGGTGACACCAAGAATGATTTCCTCTGGTGACCCCCAGAATTATTTCCTCTGGTGACCCCAAGAATGATTTCCTCTGGTGGCCCCAAGAATGATTTCCTCTGGTGGCCCCAAGAATGATTTCCTCTGGTGGCCCCAAGAATGATTTCCCTCTGGTGGCCCCTAGAATGATTTCCTCTGGTGGCTCCGAGAATGATGTCCTCTGGTGGCCCCGAGAATGATTTCCTCTGGTGGCCCCGAGAATGATTTCCTTTGGTGGCCCCGAGAATTATTTCCTCTGGTGGCCCCAAGAATGATTTCCTCTGGTGGCCCCAGGAATGATTTCCTTAGGTGGCCCCAAGAATGATTTCCTCTGGTGGCCCCAAGAATGATTTTCTCTGGTGGCTCCAAGAATGATTTCCTCTGGTGGCCCCAGGAATGATTTCCTTAGGTGGCCCCAAGAATGATTCCCTCTGGTGGCCCCAAGAATGATTTCCTTAGGTGGCCCCATGAATGATTTCCTCTGGTGGCTCCAAGAATGATTCCCTCTGGTGGGTCCCAAGAATGATTTCCTTAGGTGGCTCCAAGAATGATTCCCTCTGGTGGGTCCCAAGAATGATTTCCTCTGGTGGCTCCAAGAATGATTCCCTCTGGTGGGTCCCAAGAATGATTTCCTTAGGTGGCCCCAAGAATGATTTCCTCTGGTGGCCCTAAGAATGATTTCCTCTGGTGGACCCAAGAATGATTCCCTCTGGTGGGTCCCAAGAATGATTTCCTCTGGTGGGACCCCAAGAATGATTTCCTCTGGTGGCTCCGAGAATGATTTCCTCTGGTGGCCCCAAGAATGATTCCCTCTGGTGGCCCCTAGAATGATTTCCTCTGGTGGCTCCGAGAATGATTTCCTCTGGTTGCCCCAAGAATGATTTTCTTAGGTGGCCCCAATAATTATTCCCCCTGGTGACCCCCAGAATTATTTCCTCTGGTGACCCCAAGAATGATTTCCTCTGGTGGCCCCAAGAATGATTTCCTCTGGTGGCCCCAAGAATGATTTCCTCTGGTGGCCCCAAGAATGATTTCCTCTGGTGGCCCCAAGAATGATTTCCTCTGGTGACCCCAAGAATGATTTCCTTAGGTGGCCCCAAGAATGATTTCCTTAGGTTGCCCAAGAATGATTTCCTTAGGTGGCCCCAAGAATGATTTCCTTAGGTGGCCCTAGAATGATTTCCTCTGGTGGCCCCAAGAATGATTTCCTCTGGTGGCCCCAAGAATGATTTCCTCTAGTGAGTCCCAAGAATGATTTCCTCTGGTGGTCCCAAGAATGATATCCTCTGGTGACCCCAAGAATGATTTCCCCTGGTGACCCCAAGAATGATTTCCTTAGGTGGCCCCAAGAATGATTTCCTTAGGTTGCCCAAGAATGATTTCCTTAGGTTGCCCTGAGAATGATTCCCTCTGGTGACCCCCAGAATTATTTCCTCTGGTGACCCCAAGAATGATTTCCTCTGGTGGCCCCAAGAATGATTTCCTCTGGTGGCCCCAAGAATGATTTCCTCTGGTGGCCCCAAAAATGATTTCCTCTGGTGGCCCCAAGAATGATTTCCTCTGGTGACCTCAAGAATGATTTCCTTAGGTGGCCCCAAGAATGATTTCCTTAGGTTGCCCAAGAATGATTTCCTTAGGTGGCCCCAAGAATGATTTCCTCTGGTGGCCCCAAGAGTGATTCCCTCTGGTGGCCCCAAGAATGATTCCCTCTGGTGGGTCCCAAGAATGATTTCCTTAGGTGGCCCCAAGAATGATTTCCTTTGGTGGCCCTATGAATGATTTCCTCTGGTGACCCCCAGAATTATTTCCTCTGGTGACCCCAAAAATGATTTCCTCTGGTGACACCAAGAATGATTTCCTCTGGTGACCCCCAGAATTATTTCCTCTGGTGACCCCAAGAATGATTTCCTCTGGTGGCCCCAAGAATGATTTCCTCTGGTGGCCCCAAGAATGATTTCCTCTGGTGGCCCCAAGAATGATTTCCCTCTGGTGGCCCCTAGAATGATTTCCTCTGGTGGCTCCGAGAATGATTTCCTCTGGTGGCCCCGAGAATGATTTCCTCTGGTGGCCCCAAGAATGATTTCCTTTGGTGGCCCCGAGAATTATTTCCTCTGGTGGCCCCAAGGATGATTTCCTTAGGTTGCCCAAGAATGATTTCCTTAGGTGGCCCCAAGAATGATCTCCTTAGGTGGCCCTAGAATGATTTCCTCTGGTGGCCCCAAGAATGATTTCCTCTGGTGGCCCCAAGAATGATTTCCTCTAGTGAGTCCCAATAATGATTTCCTCTGGTGGTCCCAAGAATGATATCCTCTGGTGACCCCAAGAATGATTTCCCCTGGTTACCCCAAGAATGATTTCCTTAGGTGGCCCCAAGAATGATTTCCTTAGGTGGCCCCAAGAATGATTTCCTCTGGTGGCCCCAAGAATGATTTCCTCTGGTGGCCCCAAGAGTGATTCCCTCTGGTGGCCCCAAGAATGATTTCCTCTAGTGAGTCCCAAGAATGATTTCCTCTGGTGGTCCCAAGAATGATATCCTCTGGTGACCCCAAGAATGATTTCCCCTGGTGACCCCAAGAATGATTTCCTTAGGTGGCCCCAAGAATGATTTCCTTAGGTTGCCCAAGAATGATTTCCTTAGGTGGCCCCAAGAATGATTTCCTCTGGTGGCCCCAAGAGTGATTCCCTCTGGTGGCCCCAAGAATGATTCCCTCTGGTGGGTCCCAAGAATGATTTCCTTAGGTGGCCTCAAGAATGATTTCCTTTGGTGGCCCTATGAATGATTTCCTCTGGTGACCCCCAGAATTATTTCCTCTGGTGACCCCAAAAATGATTTCCTCTGGTGACACCAAGAATGATTTCCTCTGGTGACCCCCAGAATTATTTCCTCTGGTGACCCCAAGAATGATTTCCTCTGGTGGCCCCAAGAATGATTTCCTCTGGTGGCCCCAAGAATGATTTCCTCTGGTGGCCCCAAGAATGATTTCCCTCTGGTGGCCCCTAGAATGATTTCCTCTGGTGGCTCCGAGAATGATTTCCTCTGGTGGCCCCGAGAATGATTTCCTCTGGTGGCCCCGAGAATGATTTCCTTTGGTGGCCCCGAGAATTATTTCCTCTGGTGGCCCCAAGAATGATTTCCTCTGGTGGCCCCAAGAATGATTTCCTCTGGTGACCCCAAGAATGATTTCCTTAGGTGGCCCCAAGGATGATTTCCTTAGGTTGCCCAAGAATGATTTCCTTAGGTGGCCCCAAGAATGATTTCCTTAGGTGGCCCTAGAATGATTTCCTCTGGTGGCCCCAAGAATGATTTCCTCTGGTGGCCCCAAGAATGATTTCCTCTAGTGAGTCCCAATAATGATTTCCTCTGGTGGTCCCAAGAATGATATCCTCTGGTGACCCCAAGAATGATTTCCCCTGGTTACCCCAAGAATGATTTCCTTAGGTGGCCCCAAGAATGATTTCCTTAGGTTGCCCAAGAATGATTTCTTTAGGTGGCCCCAAGAATGATTTCCTTAGGTGGCCCTAGAATGATTTCCTCTGGTGGCCCCAAGAATGATTTCCTCTGGTGGCCCCAAGAATGATTTCCTCTGGTGGCCCCGAGAATGATTCCCTCTGGTGGCCCTGAGAATGATTCCCTCTGGTGGCCCCAAAAATGATTTCATCTGGTGGACCCCAAAAATGATTTCCTTAGGTGGCCCCAAGAATGATTTCCTTAGGTGGCCCCAAGAATGATTTCCTCTGGTGGCTCCAAGAATGATTTCCTCTGGTGGCCCCAAGAATGATTTCCTCTGGTGGCTCCAGGAATGATTTCCTCTGGTGGCCCCAAGAATGATTTCCTCTGGTGACCCCAAGAATGATTTCCTCTGGTGGCCCCAAGAATGATTTCCTCTGGTGGCTCCAAGAATGATTTCCTCTGGTGACCCCAAGAATGATCTCATCTGGTGGCCCCAAGAATGATTTCCTCTGGTGGCCCCAAGAATGATTTCCTCTGGTGGCCCCAAAAATGATTTCATCTGGTGGCCCCAAAAATGATTCCCTCTGGTGGCTCCAAGAATGATTTCCTCTAGTGAGTCCCAAGAATGATTTCCTCTGGTGGCCCCAAGAATGATTTCCTCTGGTGGCCCCAAGAATGATTTCCTTAGGTTGCCCAAGAATGATTTCTTTAGGTGGCCCCAAGAATGATTTCCTTAGGTGGCCCTAGAATGATTTCCTCTGGTGGCCCCAAGAATGATTTCCTCTGGTGGCCCCAAGAATGATTTCCTCTGGTGGCCCCGAGAATGATTCCCTCTGGTGGCCCTGAGAATGATTCCCTCTGGTGGCCCCAAAAATGATTTCATCTGGTGGACCCCAAAAATGATTTCCTTAGGTGGCCCCAAGAATGATTTCCTTAGGTGGCCCCAAGAATGATTTCCTCTGGTGGCTCCAAGAATGATTTCCTCTGGTGGCCCCAAGAATGATTTCCTCTGGTGGCTCCAGGAATGATTTCCTCTGGTGGCCCCAAGAATGATTTCCTCTGGTGACCCCAAGAATGATTTCCTCTGGTGGCCCCAAGAATGATTTCCTCTGGTGGCTCCAAGAATGATTTCCTCTGGTGACCCCAAGAATGATCTCATCTGGTGGCCCCAAGAATGATTTCCTCTGGTGGCCCCAAGAATGATTTCCTCTGGTGGCCCCAAAAATGATTTCATCTGGTGGCCCCAAAAATGATTCCCTCTGGTGGCTCCAAGAATGATTTCCTCTAGTGAGTCCCAAGAATGATTTCCTCTGGTGGCCCCAAGAATGATTTCCTTTGGTGACCCCAAGAATGATTTCCTTAGGTGGCCCCAAGAATGATTTCCTCTGGTGGTCCCAATAATGATTTCCTCTGGTGACCTCAAGAATGATTTCCTCTGGTGGCCCCAAGAATGATTTCCTCTGGTGGCCCCAAGAATGATTTCCTTAGGTGGCCCAAGAATGATTTCCTCTGGTGACCCCAAGAATGATTTCCTCTGGTGGCTCCAAGAATGATTTCCTTAGGTGGCCCCAAGAATGATTTCCTCTGGTGACCCCAAGAATGATTTCCTCTGGTGACCCCAAGAATGATTTCCTCTGGTGGCTCCAAGAATGATTTCCTTAGGTGGCCCCAAGAATGATTTCCTCTGGTGGCTCCAAGAATGATTTCCTCTGGTGGCCCCAAGAATGATTTCCTCTGGTGGCCCCAAGAATGATTTCCTCTGGTGGCCCTGAGAATGATTTCCTCTGGTGGCCCCAAGAATGATTTCCTCTGGTGGCCCTGAGAATTATTTCCTCTGGTGGCCCCAAGAATGATTTCCTCTGGTGGCCCCAAGTATGATTTCCTCTGATGGCCCTGAGAATGATTTCCTCTGGTGGCCCCAAGAATGACTCCCTCTGGTGGCCCCAAAAATGATTTCTACAGCTCCCCCTGCAGGCTAATGGGAAATATGGCCCTATGACCTGTCATGGTTAACATAGGGGGGAAGGAGAGGGGGAGAATGAAGCAGAGGGGGTCAGGAGAAGGTTAGTAGAGGGGGATAATGAGAGGGATGGGGTCAGGACAGGGTTAGTAGAGGGGGAGAATGAAAGGGAGGGGGTCAGGACAGGGTTAGTAGAGGGGGAGAATGAAAGGGAGGGGGTCAGGACAGGGTTAGTAAAGGGGGAAGGAGAGGGGTGAATGGAAGGAAGGGGTCAAAACAGGGTTAGTAGAGGGGGAGAATGAAAGGGAGGGGGTCAGGACAGGGTTAGTAAATGGGGAAGGAGAGGGGTGAATGGAAGGAAGGGGGTCAGTACAGGGTTAGTAGAGGGAGAGAATGAAAAGGTGGGAGTCAGGACAGGGTTAGTAAACTGGGAAGGAGGGAGGTGAATGAAAGGGAGGGGTCAGGACAGGGTTAGTAGAGGGGTGAATGAAAGGGAGGGCTCAGGACAGGGTTAGTAAAGTGGTCAGGACAGGGGTGAATGGAAGGAAGGGGGCAGGACAGGGTTAGCAGAGAAGAGAAGAAAAACAGGGAGGGGTTCAGGACAGGGTTAGTAGAGGGGGGAGGAGGGGGGTGAATGGAAGGGAGGGGGTCAGGGCAGGGTTAGTAGAGGGGTGAATGAAAGGGAGGAGGTCAGTACAGGGTAAGTAGATGGGGAGAATGAAAGGGAGGGCGTCAGGACAGGATTAGTAGAGGGAGAAAATGAAAGGGTGGTCAGGGCAGGGTTAATAGAGGAGAGAATGAAAGGAAGGGGATCAGTACAGGGTTAGTAGAGGGGTAAAGAGAGGGGGAGAATGAAAGGGGGAGCGGGTCAGGACAGGGTTAGTAGAGGGGTGAATGAATGGGAGGGGGTCAGGACAGGGTTAGTAGAGGGGGTGAATGAAAGGGAGGGGGTCAGTACAGGGTAAGTAGATGGGGAGAATGAAAGGGAGGGGGTCAGGAGAGGGTTAGTAGAGGGGGAAGTAGATGGGTGAATGGAAGGGAGGGGGTCAGGACAGGGTTAGTAGAGGGGGAAAGCAAGGGTAGGAAGCCAACACTTGCCATAAAATCCCACGAAGATGATTGGTCACTGATACTTAGCGATGAGGTGGCGGCGTATGATTGGCTGGTGTGTTCCCCCCGCAGGTCCTGTCTGTTCCTCACAGGCGTCTGGTATGCTGCAGCCGTCTCTTCGAGGTGACGGATGTGAACAAACTGCAGAAGCAGGCGGCTCATCAGAGGGAAGTCTTCCTGTTCAATGACCTTCTCCTGGTAAATATCAGCATCCCAAACATCCACTGCTGCATAGAGAAACTTTCCTAGATTCTGATTCTAATTGACTGTTAGAGGCCAAACAATTGTGACTTCAAGCCTGGATTGTGCCGAAGCAAATGACGAGCTGGAAATGGGGCGGAACAGAGGGGGCTCCCAACTGTCGCCTATGTGGGTCACAATTGGCATGGGGCAATTATAGCTATAGGCAGGTAAAGTGAACCAAAACCCAGGATTTTGACTATCCTGGGGTTTGGTCCACTCCCCGGGATGCCCAGCTATGTGAAACCCTTCAGATCGCCCGCATCAACTCACCACGGCGCGGTCCTACGGCGCATGCGCGGCTGCTCAACCAATCTGAGCGATGTCTTAGATCAGCGGCTCCGGGCGCGCTGGCGGCCGCATCTCGCGCCTTCCTCTAACAGGGAGCGCGCTCGCCATTCACAAATGGCCAGCACGCGCCCTGCTAGAGGGAAAGCGGGGATGCGGCCGTGGCCTGCGCATGCGCCGTTGGACCAGGATAAAGTTAAATGTAGCGGGTGACCATCCCAATTTTGGATGCCCCGCAGGGAGGGAATGGATCGGCCCGGAGAGATCTTATAGATTCCCGGGCCGATCCAGCTGGGTTTTGGTCCACTTTAAGTGTGATGGAGGCCCCTGGGCACAAAATCTGTTGGAGGCCCCAGATACAGAATTTTTTTCCTTTAAAATAATAGTCCAGCCAAGTAACTGATTGGTGGTTGTCCGGCACCCGCCTACTTACTGGAAGGTCAGATCGAGTCCCTTGTGCCCCCCTTGTGCGGGTGCGTGCTGCTCGGGAAATCCTGCTCTGCCATTCTGGGTGGGCAGACGGGTGTAGTCCCTGGACCAAACCATAACCCAAAGGTTGGTGGAGGCCCCGTTTGTAGGGCAAGTGGGGGAGGCTCGCTCGCTCCTTGCACCCCCCTCATCAGGGGTGTAGCTAGGGGGGAGCAGGGAGGACACTTGCCCTGGGTGCAGCAGGTCAGGGGGGTACCAAAGGGGGCCTAAGAACAGGTGGATGGCGCCATTTCAAATCTTTGCCCTAGGTGCCAGAAAGCCTAGTTACTCCTCTGCCCCTCATAATCTGGCCCTGGCTATGGGCATTACATAAGGAGCGGCTGTACGGTATGGAGATCTTTTAGGGGTGTTCCTGCTGGTATAATCAGGCAGCATGGTATTATAAGGGCCCCTTGAACAGTATGGACTTTGGCTATGCAGGACCCCGACCCTTCAGCAACAATTTGCATGAGAACTTGGTGTACAATTTAACACCCCGTCTCCTTCCTCAGATCCTGAAGCTGTGCCCCAAGAAGAAGACCTCCTCTACCTACACCTTCTGCCGGGCGGTGCCTCTGCTGGGGATGCAGTATCACCTCTTCGAGAACGAGTGTGAGTTGTGTCTGATTGGCCCAGGGTCACGCAGACTAAATACAAGGGGTCAAGCTTCTTTATTTATGCGGTGGTTTGCTGCTTGTTTCAGTCTAGCAGATACAGTACTTGCACTATATTGCTAAACTAGTTCCTCAGGGGCGGAGTCATAAAGGACAATTTAATAGATGCTTTCCCAGCACGGCGTCACCACTTAATGACGGCACTTTGTCTTTCCATTTGCAGATTACCCCCATGGCATCACGCTGGTCAGTCCCCTCTCCGGGTCTGAGAAGAAGCTGGTTTTGCATTTTTGTGCTCTGGGATCCGAGGAACTGCAGAAATTCTTGGAGGACCTGAAGGAATCTATCTGTGAAGTATCAGAGATGGAGCAGATACGCATTGAGTGTAATCTATCTTTTATCTATTTCCTATCTATCTATCTATCTATCTATCTATCTATCTATCTATCTCATATCTATCTATCCCATATCTATCTATCTATCTATCTATCTATCTCATATCTATCTATCTATCTATCTATCTATCTATCTATCTATCTCATATCTATCTATCTATCTATCTATCTCATATCTATCTATCTATCTATCTATCTATCTATCTATCTATCTATCCCATATCTATCTATCTATCTATCTATCTCATATCTATCTATCTATCTATCTATCTATCCCATATCTATCTATCTATCTATCTATCTATCTATCTATCTATCTATCTATCTCATATCTATCTATCTATCTATCTATCTATCTATCTATCTCATATCTATCTATCTATCTATCTATCTATCTATCTATCCCATATCTATCTATCTATCTATCTATCTATCTATCTATCATCTATCTATCTATCTATCTATCTATCTATCTATCTATCTATCCCATATCTATCTATCTATCTATCTCATATCTATCTATCTATCTATCTATCTATCTATCTATCTATCTATCCCATATCTATCTATCTATCTATCTATTTGTCTATCTCATATCTATCTATCATCTATCTCCATCCTCTATCTATCTATCTCATATCTATCTATCTATCTATCTATCTATCTATCTATCCCATATCTATCTATCTATCTATCTATCTATCTATCTATCTATCTATCATCTATCTATCTATCTATCTATCTATCCCATATCTATCTATCTCATATCTATCTATCTATCTATCTATCTATCTATCTATCTATCCCATATCTATCTATCTATCTATCTATCTATCTATCTATCTATCTATCATCTATCTATCCATCTATCTATCCCATATCTATCTATCTATCTATCTATCTATCTATCTATCTCATATCTATCTATCTATCTATCTATCTATCTATCCCATATCTATCTATCTATCTATCTATCTATCTATCTATCTATCCCATATCTATCTATCTATCTATCTATCTATCTATCTATCTATCTCATATCTATCTATCTATCTATCTATCTCATATCTATCTATCTATCTATCTATCTATCTATCTATCTATCTCATATCTATCTATCTATCTATCTATCTATCTATCTATCTATCTATCTATCCCATATCTATCTATCTATCTATCTATCTATCTATCTCATATCTATCTATCTATCTATCTATCTATCTATCTATCTATCTATCCCATATCTATCTATCTATCTATCTATCTATCTATCTCATATCTATCTATCTATCTATCTATCTATCTATCTATCTATCTATCTATCTAATATATATCTATCTCATATATATCTATCTATCCCATATCTATCTCATATCTATCTCCATCCCATATCTATCTATCTATCTATCTATCTATCTATCTATCTATCTATCTATTAGTTATCTATCCTATAGTGTTAGGGGCTATGGTTCTTTAGCTTGTGGGTACAGTGGGGCTGTAAGCAGCAGGTCAACTGGCACCAAAGCAGAGCAGCCCACCGGGCATTGTCCCGAGTCTCCCTATGGCCAGGGGCTTAGCTAGGGGGGAGCAGGGGGGGGGGGGCACTTGCCCCGGGTGCAGCAGGTCAGGGGGCCATTTTGAATCTTTGCCCCGGGTGCCAGAAAGCCGGGCTACTCCTCTGCCTATGGCCCATAATCTGTGTGTGTGTTTTCTATGTGTATTGAAGGTCTCTTCATCTGTTTGCAGGGGAGCTGGAGAAGCAACACGGGGTCAAGACGACCCCGGCCAAGACCAACGGCTCTCAGTTAGACTTCCAGTCTAAGCAGGACTCCCCCATCGGTGAGTGGCACATTCCTAAAGTGTCAAAGCTTTGCCCCCCTGCACCCCCCCCCCTCCCCCCGCAAGTTTCCCCATTCCGGCTGTTTTCCTTTTTTTGCCTCTGTCTCGTCCTCGTTTTTCTCTTTCCTTCTCTTTCTGTGACTTGTGACATTGGGACAATCTTTTATGCTTTCAAAATGACCCTCGCTTAAATTATTTTCTGTATGAAACTGGGTAAATGGGCACCTTACCCCCCCCCCCCCCCCCCCCCCTGCTGGCCATGGCAGGTTTAACCCCATGTTCCTCATGCCGGCTTCATGGGCTAAAAAAGGAGCGGTTGGTGAGAAACCAAAGAAACCCCTGCAGATACATTGTATCCATCCGCTGATACACATCCCGCCCTCTCCAGGTTGAACCACTAGGGGGCGAATCTAGGCCACACTGTTGCAATGAGCCGTATGATGTTGCCTGATTTTGGCCTCTAGGGGGAGCAATAGCCCAAATTATCAGTATAAAAACAAAGCTAGGTCACGTCTAATTAGTTAGATTACATACCAGGTTATTGTTACTAAGGCCCTTATTTAACAAGGAATAGCGACAGGTAGCAACTGGTGAGCGGCCGGTAATGACGGGCACCGCCACGAGAACGCCGGCTCCCCACCACAATCACACATTTATCAAGCCCATCCTGCTTAGCGACTGAGATAGCGCCATATAGCAACTCATTCATCATTATTCCAGCCTCAGCCCACAGCGCCAGCGTCCGACCTTGAACAGCGACAGGTATGACCTCTCGCTACCTGGCGCTCTCCAATGCATTTCAATGGAGCAATCTTTAAATATTCATAATTAATTGTTAATAATTTTTTTTTTTTTTATGTGAAAAATTCTGTGACCACTTCTGCCATTTTAGATATTTTTTTTAAGGTAAAAAAAAAAAAAAAAACACTTTGTGCAGAATTGATATTACAGGTCTGATATTAATGTATTCATATTACAAAATTATTAAAAAAACTTGTTTTTTTTGGTTTCCAAAAATATGGTTGTTTGGGGGTTAAAAAACTACTTTTAACCCATCGCCGCCAGCGCTCTGGGGTTTAAACATGAATTTCACAGCGCGAGAATTTTTGGAGCGTGATTTGTTAATGAATATGGTGGGAGCCGGTCGCTCTGACCAGTCGCTATCATGCGCTCCCATACAGCGCGGAACCTGTCAAATAGCGACTCATCACCCAATATTCAACATTATTGCACACCGACTGAGTCGCTGTCAACAACCGAACAACGGCCAAGCACAGCGACTACTAGCGGGCGCTCTGAAAATGCCGCTACACTCGCTCAACTGTCGCTACATGTCGATATTAATGAATCGGCCTCCCCGACAGAGTTTAGGAAGTATACAGGAATAAAGGCATAAAAATAGCCAAAATGATCTATTTAAAGCAGACCAAAACCCACTGAACTTGTGAAATACATTTGGACAAAGCCCCTGCCAATACTTCCCTCTTAGGGTCTAGAACTAGAAATGAATCGTTCTGTAACGAGGTTTTTTGTTGCTGTCCCTCTCCGTAAGATGCCAGGCAATCGGCCATTACAGTGGTGTGGCTATGACATCATTGCCACACGCAACAGTGGAAATAAATGGAGGAGGCGGAGCTTTACAGCTAAAACAGGCGCCATTATCTGGGATTAGAGTGAGGTAGGGGGGGAGTGAAAATTGGCAAATGGTTCTCTTCGTAGGGGGAGCAATTCCGGGGATGCTAGCTAAAAATGTGGGTTTTGGTCCGCTTTAAATGCTGGTCAGTGGGAGGGTCATTATTATGTAAATTGTGCTGAGCATGGGAGTGGGCCTCCCCGAACCTTGTTGCCCTTGCATGCGACCCTCACTCAAATCATATGAAATGGGGTAAATGGCCACCTTACCCCCTGCTGGCCATGCCTGGTATAACCCCATGTTCCTCATATCGGTGTTTGGCTGCATAAGCAGAATAGGGAGCGGCTGGAGAGAAGCCACAGAATCCCCTGCAGATACATTGTATCCATCCGCTGATACACATCCCGCCCTCTCCGGGTTGAACCACTAGGGGGCGAATCCAGGCCACACTGTTGCAACATGCTGTATGCTGTTGCCTGATTTCGGCCACTAGGGGGAGCACTAGTCTGAATTATCAGAAAAAAAACGGGGAGGCCGATTCATTAATAGCGGCAGGTAGCGACAGATGAGCGCCAGTAGCGTGATTTTCACAGCGCCAGCTAGTATTCGCTGTGCTTGGCCGGGGTTTGCTTGTTGACAGCGACTCAGTCGGTGTGCGGTAATGTTGAATACGGGTTTAGGGGTCGCTGTTTCACAGGTTCCGCGTTGTATGGGTGCGCCTGACAGCGAATGGCCAGAGCGAACGGCTTGCTGCAGATTCATTAACAAATCACGCTCAAAAATTTCTTGCGCTGTGAATTCCTTGTTTAAACCCCAGAGCGCTGGCGGCGATGTGTGTAAAGTAGTTTTTAACCCCCAAACAACCTTTTTTTTTATATGTAAAAATTATACAAGTTTTTCTAAACATTTTGTAATATGAATAAATTAATATCAGACCTGTAATATCAATTCTGCACAATTTTTTTTTTTTTTTTACTTTAAAAAAAAACCCAACATTGCAGAAGTGGTCACAGAATTTTTGACATAAAAAAAAAAACATTAATAGCAATTAATTATGATTATTTAAAGATTGCTCCATTGAAATGCATTGGAGAGCGCCAGGGAGCGCCAGGTCATACCTGTCGCTGTGATGGGATTGGCAGCGGCGCTGTTCGTTGCAGTCGGCTACATGATGAATCCTGCGCTAGCTGACGCTCTCGCCGGCGCTAGCCTCATTTAGCGTGATAAATGCGTCATTGTGACCGCCGCCGGCCGTACTTGATTCGGTAGCCGCCGTTAGCTGGCGGTACCTGGCGCTCGTCAGACACTACCTGGCGCTAGCCCTTGATAAATAAGGTCGTAAGCTAGGTAAGTCTAATTAGAGGCCGATTCATTAACAGCGGCAGGTAGCGACAGTTGAGCGACTGTAGCGGCATTTTCAGAGCGCCCGCTAGTATTCACTGTGCTTGGCCGTTGTTCGGTTGTTGACAGCGACTCAGTCGGTGTGCAGTAATGTTGAATATTGGGTGAGGAGTCGCTATGGTTCCGCGCTGTATGGGAGCGCATGATAGCGACTGGTCAGAGCTCCCACCATATTCATTAACAAATCACGCTCAAAAAATTCTCGCGCTGTGAAATGCTTGTTTAAACTCCAGAGCGCTGGAGGCGATGGGTTAAAAGTAGTTTTTTAACCCCCAAACAACCATATTTTTGGAAACCAAAAAAAAAAAAGTATTTTAAATAATATAGTAATATGAATACAATAATATCAGACCTGTAATATCAATTCTGTACATTTATTTTTTTTTTAACTTAAAAAAATTATTTAAAATGGCAGAAGTGGTCACAGAATTTTTCACATATAAAAAAAAAAAGAAAAAAAATTAATAACAATTTAATTATTAATATTTAAAGATTGTTCCATTGAAATGTATTGGAGAGCGCCAGGTAGCGAGAGGTCATACCTGTCGCTGTTCAAGGTCGGACGCTGGCGCTGTGGGCTGAGGCTGGAATAATGATGAATGAGTCGCTATATGGCGCTATCTCAGTCGCTAAGCAGGATCGGCTTGATAAATGTGTGATTGTGGTGGGGAGCCGGCGTTCTCGTGGCGGGGCCCGTCATTACCGGCCGCTCACCAGTCGCTACCTGGCGCTATTCCTTCATAAATAAGGGCCTAAGCTAGGTAAGTCTAATTAGTTAGATTAGATAGCAGGGTATTGCTTATAGGATGGAGTTCAGGAAGCGCCCGGGTATAAAGGCAGACCTCCACCAATAGCCAAAATCATCTATGTAAATGCGGGTCATTAATATGTAAATGTGGGTCATTAATATGTAAATGCGGGTCAGTGGGAGGGTCATTAATATGTAAATGATGGGCCTCCCTGAACCTATTGCCCCATAGACCTCACAAGCGGGACCATCGGTGAGGTGAGTATAGCGGGATCTCTGGGGGCATCCCGAATCCAATGCCGATCTGTGCAGCTCATTGCTGCCACCACCGGGGGGCGCCGGGGCATCCCGAGCTGTGTGCATGCCGCTATTAATCAGCATCATGATTGTCCCCATGTCAGCGAGTCCCCGCTCTTTTTCCGCTCCCCTGTCATTCTGTCTTGTTTCCCTCCTTCCTTATGTTCCCCAGTCTGACCCCTTTTCTTTCCCTTTTCCTGTGCCCCCACCTCTGCCCATTATCTGTTTCTATTTCTTTCTTTCTTTCCTCTCTTTTTTTTCTGTCTCTTTTTTGTGCCTACTCTGCTTCTTCTTCTCTTCTGTCTCCATCGCTTCCTTCTTTCCTCCATGGCCTCTGTCCATCTCTGTCGCTTCCTGTTATACTTTTTTGTCTTCCTTTATTACTTTTCTTTCTTTCTTTCTTTCTTTCTCTTTCTTTCTTTATCTTTCTTTCTTTCTTTATTTATCTTTCTCTTTATTTCTCTTTCTTTCTTTTCTTGCTTGTTGCTTTACTTCTTTCCGTCTCTTTCTTTCTTTTTGTCCTTTTCTGGCTTCTTCTCTTATGTTCTTTTGTTTTTCTTTCTCTTCCTTTCTTCCTTATTGTGATCATTCCTCCATACTACCTTTATTCATTCCTATATTGCTTCTGCCCCTCCTAACCCATTCTTTCCTTCTTTTCTTCCTGCTTCTTCTCCTCTTCTGTCTCCATTGCTCTTTCTGTTTCTATTTCTTTCTTTCCTCTCCGTTTGTTCTCTCTCTTTTATTGCCTACTTGGCTTCTTCTTCTCTTCTGTCTCCATCGCTTCCTTCTTTCCTCCATGGCCTCTGTCTATCTCCGTCGCTTCCTGTTATCCTTTTTGTCTTCCTTTATTACTTTTCTTTCTTTCTTTCTTTCTTTCTTTCTTTCTTTCTTTCTTGTCTGTTACTTTATTTCTTTCCTTCTCTTTCTTTTTGTCCTTTTCTGGCTTCTTCTCTTATGTTCCTTTGTTTTTCTTTCTCTTCCTTTCTTCCTTATTGTAATCATACCGCCATACTACCTTTATTCATTCCTATATTGCTTTTTCCCCTCCTAACCCATTCTTTCCTTCTTGTCTCTTTCATCTTTCATTTTACTTTCTTTCTTTCCTCTCTTATTTTGGGCCTACTCTGCTTCTTCTTCTCTTCTTTCTCCATTGCTTCCTTCTTTCCCCCATGGCCTCTCTCCATCTCCATCGTTTCCGGTTGTCCTCCATTATTGCTCTTCTTTTCTTTTTTACTCTCTTTCTTGTCTGTTGTTTTCTTTCTTTTTCTGTCATCTTTCTTTTTGCCCCTTTTCTGGTGTCTTCTCTTATTTCCCTTTCTTTTTCTTCCTTTCTTTCTTATTGTAATCATTCCTCCATACTACCTTTATTCATTCCTATATTGCTTCTGCCCCTCCTAACCCATTCTTTCCTTCTCTTTCTCTTTCATCTTTCATTTTACTTTCTTTCTTTCTGCTTTTTCCCCTTTCTTCTGGTTTCTTTTCTTATGTTCCTTTGCTTCCTTTGTTTTTCTTCCTCTTCCTTTCTTCCTTGTTGTAATTATTCCTGCATACTACATTTATTCATTTCTATATTGCTTCTGCCCCTCCTAACCCATCCTTTCATCCTTCATTTTACTTTCTTTCTTTCCTTCTTTTATTTTCTTTCTCTCTTCCCCGCTGCATTGTTTCTCTTTGTCTTCTACTCTTCTTTTTTCCTTACTTTCTTATTTCAATCATTCCCCCGTGGCTTCCGTCCATATCTATTTCTCCTTTTCTTTCATGCTTCCCTTTTTCAATCTTTTCTCCATTCTGCTGCTCTTCATTCCTTTATTGCTTCCGGTCTTCCTAACCCTTGTTTTCTTTTGTTTTCCCCTCATCTTTCCATTTCACTTCTCCTTCCTTGCCCGTTGCTTTCTTCATTTCTTTTTTACTTCCTTTCATTCTTTCCCCGGGAATTGCCTTTTCTTTTCTCTCTTTGGCTTTCTCTTTTCTGTCTATCTCCATTGCTTTCTCTTTCACTCTTTTTCGTCCTTATTTCAATCACTCATCCCTGGTGACTTCTGTATTTCTTTTTTCATTCTTTCTATTTTTTTTCTTTCTATTTACCTTTTATTCTTTCTTTTGACATTTTCTGTTTCCCTTTTTGGCCCTCTCTGGAGGGCATCTTTATTGCTTCCTTTATTTCTCTTTTTCTTCCTTATTTCAATCATTCCCACATGGTTTGCACCCATCGCATTTCTTTCTGTGTTCCTCTTTTTCTGTCTTTCTTTCTTTTTTTCAATAATTGTGCCTTTCTTCATTCCTATATCAATTCCTCTCTTTCTAACCCTTATTTTCTTTTGTTTTCCCCTCATCTTACCGTTTCACTTCCTTCCTTGTCTGCTGCTTCTACATTGTTTCCTTTATTTCCCTTTTTCTTCTTCTTTTTCTTCCTTATTTCAATCATTGTCACGTGGTTTGCATCCATCTCATTTCCTTCTGTGTTTCTCTGATTCTGAATTTCTTTCTCTTTTCAATTATTCTTCCATTCCTCGCTTCCTCTCTTCATAACTCTTATTTTCTTTTGTTTCCCCATCATTTTCTCTTTTTACATCATTGTCTGTTACTGTTTTTAAATATTTTACTACATCCCCCTTTCTTTCTATCTTTTTCTCTTTCTTTCTATCTTTCTATCTTTTTCTTTCTTTCTTTCTTTTTCTTTCTTTCTTTCTTTTTCTTTCTCTTTCTTTCTATCTTTTTCTTTCTTTCTTTCTTTCTTTCTTTCTTTCTTTCTTTCTTTCTTTTTCTTTCTTTCTTTCTTTCTTTTTCTTTCTATCTTTTTCTTTCTTTCTTTCTATCTTTTTCTTTCTTTCTTTCTATCTTTTTCTTTCTTTCTTTTTTTCTTCCTTACTTTTCTGTTGCTTTCTTCATTTCTTTTTGTTTTTTCGTATTCCTTCATTCCATTTCTTCCATCCTTCTTCCTTTCGCTGTCGCTTTTTCTCTTTCTGTTTTCCTTTTTACTGTCTTCATTTTTTTCCCCATTCGCTCTTCTTTTCTCTCCTCTCTCTTCTTTTCTGTCTCTGTCACCTCTTCTCTTCTTCTTCTTCTCTATCTTTCTCTTTCATTCTCCTGCACCCTTCTTTTCTTTTGTTTCCCGATCATCTTCTCTTTTCACATCATTGTCTGTTACTGTTTTTAAATATTTTACTACATCTTTCTTTCTTTCTTTCTTTCCTTCTTTCTTTCTTTTTCTTTCTTTCTTTCTGTCTTTCTTTCTTTCTATCTTTTCTTTCTTTCTATCTTTCTTTCTTTCTATCTTTCTTTCTTTCTATCTTTATTTCTTTCTATCTTTTTCTTTCTTTCTTTCTTTCTTTCTATCTTTCTTTCTATCTATCTATCTTTTTCTTTCTTTCTTTCTTTTTCTCTTTCTTTCTTTCTATCTTTTTCTTTCTTTCTTTCTCTTTCTTTCTTTCTTTCTTACTTTTCTGTTGCTTTCTTCATTTCTTTTTGTTTTTTCGTATTCCTTCATTCCATTTCTTCCATCCTTCTTCCTTTCGCTGTCGCCTTTTCTCTTTCTGTTTTCCTTTTTGCTGTCTTCGTTTTTTTTCCCCATCCGCTCTTCTTTTCTCTCCTCCCTCTTCTTTTCTGTCTCTGTCACCTCTTCTCTTCTTCTTCTTCTCTATCTTTCTCTTTCATTCTCCTGCACCCTTCTTTTCTTTTGTTTCCCGATCATCTTCTCTTTTCACATCATTGTCTTTTACTGTTTTTAAATATTTTTCTACATCTTTCTTTCTTTCTTTCTTTCTATCTTTTTCTTTCTTTCTTTCTATCTTTCTTTCTATCTTTTTCTTTCTTTCTATCTTTCTTTCTATCTTTTTCTTTCTTTCTTTCTTTCTTTCTTTCTTTCTTACTTTTTCTGTTGCTTTCTTCATTTCTTTTTGTTTTTTCGTATTCCTTCATTCCATTTCTTCCATCCTGCTTCCTTTCACTTTTTCTCTTTCTGTTTTCCTTTTTGCTGTCTTCGTTTTTTCCCCATCTGCTCTTCTTTTCTCTCCTCTCTCTTCTTTTCTGTCTCTGTCACCTCTTCTCTTCTTCTTCTCTATCTTTCTCTTTCATTCTCCTGCACCTAAGTTCACCTCATATTTTGAAGGTAAGCACGGGTCACCCGAGAAGGACACAGACGGTGTGGTGGAGGTGAGTAGGGCTATAATACAATAGGGTTGTGCCACCGACCAATCACAATGCTCCATCCTGCGCTGCTCACCCATCCCTTAAGCTGGGGACAGTAAACCACCACCCTGTGCAGTGGATCCCTTAGTCACATGACGATCACCCTCACCTGGCCCCTCCCCCCTGATTAAAGTGTACCAGTCACTTTGGAACAGTTGGAGAGATCAATGACCATTGGAAACCAGAAAAGTCCTCGTTACAACGTGACAGCGCCATTCTCCTCTATTCAGCCGCCACACTGCAGATAATGCAGCCACCGATGTAACCTTATCCAGGCCTATGATGTCATGGGTGGGAAAGGACATTAGGCCACGCCCCCTCATTGAGGGATGGATGAAGCCATGCCCCCTCATTGAGGGATGGATAGGAGATATATTGTAACAGTTATGTAAATATGCAAATTAAGCCACACCCCCTCATTGAGGGATGGATAGGAGATATATTGTAACAGTTATGTTAATATGTAAATTAAGCCACACCCCCTCATTGAGGGATGGGTGAGGCCATGTATAGGAAATAGGATGTAACAGTTACAACAATAGAAACACTTTGAATAGGCAAATCGATCATTTATTGCTGTAGATCTGCATGTTACACCTCAAAGAGGGACAATATGTAAATGAAGCCACGCCCTCGCATTGAGCGATGGGTGAAGCCACGCCCCCTCATTGAGGGATGGATAGGAGATACATTGTAACAGTTACAACAATAGAAACACTTTTAATAGGCAGATCTGTATGTTACACCTCAAAGAGGGACAATATGTAAATTAAGCCACACCCCCTCATTGAGCGATGGGTGAGGCCATGTATAGGAAATAGAATGTAACAGTTACAACAACAGAAACACTTTGAATAGGCAAATGAATCATTTATTGATGCAGATCTGCATGTTACACCTCAAAGAGGGACAATATATAAATGAAGCCACGCCCCCTCATTGAAGGATGGATAGGAGATAGGATGTAACAATTACAACAATAGAAACACATTAAATAGGCAAATGAATCATTTATTGATGCAGATCTGCATGTTACACCTCAAAGAGGGACAAGATGTAAATAAAGCCACATACCTTCGTTGAGGGATGGGTGAAGCCACGCCCCTACCGAGGGATCAGTGAAGCCACACCCCCTCATTGAGGAATGGACAAAGCCACGCCCCTCATTGAGGGATGGATGACGCCACGCCCCCTCATTGGGGGATGGATGAAGCCACGCCCCTCAATGAGGGATGGACGAAGCCACGCTCCCTCATTGAGGAATGGACGAAGCCACACCCCCTCATTGAGGAATGGACGAAGCCACACCCCCTCATTGAGGGATGGATAGGAGATACATTGTAACAGTTACAACAATAGAAACACTTTTAATAGGCAGATCTGTATGTTACACCTCAAAGAGGGACAATATGTAAATTAAGCCACACCCCCTCATTGAGCGATGGGTGAGGCCATGTATAGGAAATAGGATGTAACAGTTACAACAATAGAAACACTTTGAATAGACAAATGAATCATTTATTGCTGCAGATCTGCATGTTACACCTCAAAGAGGGACAATATATAAATGAAGCCACGCCCCCTCATTGAAGGATGGATAGGAGATAGGATGTAACAATTACAACAATAGAAACACATTAAATAGGCAAATGAATCATTTATTGATGCAGATCTGCATGTTACACCTCAAAGAGGGACAAGATGTAAATAAAGCCACATACCTTCGTTGAGGGATGGGTGAAGCCACGCCCCTACCGAGGGATCAGTGAAGCCACGCCCCCTCATTGAGGAATGGATGAAGCCACGCCCCCTCATTGAGGGATGGATGAAGCCACGCCCCTTGTTGAGGGATGACGAAGCCACGCCCCCTCATTGAGGGATGGATAGGAGATATATTGTAACAGTTACAACAATAGAAACACTTTAAATACGCAGATCTGCATGTTACACCTCAAAGAGGGACAATATGTAAATTAAGCCACACCCCCTCATTCAGGGATGGATAGGAGATACATTGTAACAATTACAACAATAGAAACACATTAAATAGGCAAATGAATCATTTATTGCTGCAGACCTCAAAGTGGTGTAACATTCCCCTCCCCCAACACCCTTGGTTGACATATGTCTTATTTCAACCGTATTAACTATTAACTATCAGGCTGATTCATTACTAGCGCCAGGTATCGGCAGATGAGCGTCTGTATAGCCGCGCTAAGAGCGACCGCTAGTATACGCTGTGATCGGCTATCGGGCCGGGTAACAGAGCGCCTCAGTCGCTGTAGTAACCTGTCCGGCATTGATGAACGTGATGAATGTTGGGCGCTCTAACACCAGTACAGCGCTGCAGGAAGCGAAAGGTAGCGCCAGCTCAGTGCGACCGAGTCTTAGCGACTCACCATATTCAACAAAAAAACACACACACAGCGTCGGCACTCTAAATCTGGTCGCTATAGCATAGAGCGCCAGACGCTGTGTGATTAAAGTCTGTTTTTGGACACTTATCCACCAGTAACAAAGCGAAAACACATAGAATGACATTGTTGTAACATTAACACTAATATAAAGAAATCAAAAAAGTTTTCAAAAATGACTTTTTTCTAGGCCAGGAGAGGTCACACAATGATTTGAGAGAAAAAAAAAACAAAAAAAAAAACCCTGTTTGAACAGAAGAAAAGGAACCTCCATTGGAATGTATGGGAGAGCGACAGGTAGCGACAGGTAATACACTGAGCCGCCTGTAATAATACATGTGACGCTACATGGCGCTGTTAGAGGTGCTATACACTGACCTGCCTGTAATAATACATGTGACGCTACATGGCGCTGTTAGAGGCGCTATACACTGACCTGCCTGTAACAATACATGTGACGCTACATGGCGCTGTTAGAGGCGCTATACACTGACCTGCCTGTAACAATACATGTGACGCTACATGGCGCTGTTAGAGGCGCTATACACTGACCTGCCTGTAATAATACATGTGACGCTACATGGCGCTGTTAGAGGCGCTATACACTGACCTGCCTGTAACAATACATGTGACGCTACATGGCGCTGTTAGAGGCGCTATACACTGACCTGCCTGTAATAATACATGTGGCGCTACATGACGCTGTTAGAGGTGCTATACACTGACCTGCCTGTAATAATACATGTGATGCTACATGGCGCTGTTAGAGGCGCTATACACTGACCTGCCTGTAATAATACATGTGACGCTACATGACGCTGTTAGAGGCGCTATACACTGACCTGCCTGTAATAATACATGTGACGCTACATGGCGCTGTTAGAGGCGCTATACACTGAGCCGCCTGTAATAATACATGTCACGCTACATGGCGCTGTTAGAGGTGCTATACACTGACCTGCCTGTATTAATACATGTGACGCTACATGGTGCTGTTAGAGGCGCTATACACTGACCTGCCTGTAACAATACATGTGACGCTACATGGCGCTGTTAGAGGCGCTATACACTGACCTGCCTGTAATAATACGTGTGACGCTACATGACGCTGTTAGAGGTGCTATACACTGACCTGCCTGTAACAATACATGTGACGCTACATGGCGCTGTTAGAGGCGCTATACACTGACCTGCCTGTAATAATACATGTGACGCTACATGACGCTGTTAGAGGTGCTATACACTGACCTGCCTGTAACAATACATGTGACGCTACATGGCGCTGTTAGAGGCGCTATACACTGACCTGCCTGTAACAATACATGTGACGCTACATGGCGCTGTTAGAGGCGCTATACACTGACCTGCCTGTAATAATACATGTGACACTACATGGCGCTGTTAGAGGCGCTATACACTGACCTGCCTGTAACAATACATGTGACGCTACATAGCGCTGTTAGAGGCGCTATACACTGACCTGCCTGTAACAATACATGTGACGCTACATGGCGCTGTTAGAGGCGCTATACACTGACCTGCCTGTAATAATACATGTGACGCTACATGGCGCTGTTAGAGGCGCTATACACTGAGCCGCCTGTAATAATACATGTCACGCTACATGGCGCTGTTAGAGGTGCTATACACTGACCTGCCTGTATTAATACATGTGACGCTACATGGTGCTGTTAGAGGCGCTATACACTGACCTGCCTGTAATAATACATGTGACGCTACATGGCGCTGTTAGAGGTGCTATACACTGACCTGCCTGTAATAATACATGTGACGCTACATGGCGCTGTTAGAGGCGCTATACACTGACCTGCCTGTAACAATACATGTGACGCTACATGGTGCTGTTAGAGGCGCTATACACTGACCTGCCTGTAACAATACATGTGACGCTACATAGCGCTGTTAGAGGCGCTATACACTGACCTGCCTGTAACAATACATGTGACGCTACATGGCGCTGTTAGAGGCGCTATACACTGACCTGCCTGTAATAATACATGTGACGCTACATGGCGCTGTTAGAGGCGCTATACACTGACCTGCCTGTAATAATACATGTGACGCTACATGACGCTGTTAGAGGCGCTATACACTGACCTGTCTGTAATAATACATGTGACACTACATGGCGCTGTTAGAGGCGCTATACACTGACCTGCCTGTAACAATACATGTGACGCTACATAGCGCTGTTAGAGGCGCTATACACTGACCTGCCTGTAACAATACATGTGACGCTACATGGCGCTGTTAGAGGCGCTATACACTGACCTGCCTGTAATAATACATGTGACGCTACATGGCGCTGTTAGAGGCGCTATACACTGACCTGCCTGTAATAATACATGTGACGCTACATGGCGCTGTTAGAGGCGCTATACACTGAGCTGCCTGTAATAATACATGTGATGCTACATGGCGCTGTTAGAGGCGCTATACACTGACCTGCCTGTAATAATACATGTGACGCTACATGACGCTGTTAGAGGCGCTATACACTGACCTGCCTGTAATAATACATGTGACACTACATGACGCTGTTAGAGGCGCTATACACTGACCTGCCTGTAATAATACATGTGACGCTACATGGCGCTGTTAGAGGTGCTATACACTGACCTGCCTGTAATAATACATGTGACGCTACATGGCGCTGTTAGAGGCGCTATACACTGACCTGCCTGTAATAATACATGTGACACTACATGACGCTGTTAGAGGTGCTATACACTGACCTGCCTGTAATAATACATGTGACGCTACATGGCGCTGTTAGAGGTGCTATACACTGACCTGCCTGTAATAATACATGTGATGCTACATGGCGCTGTTAGAGGTGCTATACACTGACCTGCCTGTAATAATACATGTGACGCTACATGGCGCTGTTAGAGGTGCTATACACTGACCTGCCTGTAATAATACATGTGATGCTACATGGCGCTGTTAGAGGTGCTATACACTGACCTGCCTGTAATAATACATGTGACGCTGTTAGAGGCGCTATACACTGACCTGCCTGTAATAATACATGTGACGCTACATGGCGCTGTTAGAGGCGCTATACACTGACCTGCCTGTAATAATACATGTGACACTACATGACGCTGTTAGAGGTGCTATACACTGACCTGCCTGTAATAATACATGTGACGCTACATGGCGCTGTTAGAGGTGCTATACACTGACCTGCCTGTAATAATACATGTGATGCTACATGGCGCTGTTAGAGGCGCTATACACTGACCTGCCTGTAATAATACATGTGACGCTGTTAGAGGCGCTATACACTGACCTGCCTGTAATAATACATGTGACGCTACATGACGCTGTTAGAGGTGCTATACACTGACCTGCCTGTAATAATACATGTGACGCTACATGGCGCTGTTAGAGGCGCTATACACTGAGCCGCCTGTAATAATACATGTGACGCTACATGGCGCTGTTAGAGGCGCTATACACTGACCTGCCTGTAATAATACATGTGACGCTACATGGCGCTGTTAGAGGCGCTATACACTGACCTGCCTGTAATAATACATGTGACGCTACATGACGCTGTTAGAGGTGCTATACACTGACCTGCCTGTAATAATACATGTGACGCTACATGGCGCTGTTAGAGGCGCTATACACTGAGCCGCCTGTAATAATACATGTGACGCTACATGGCGCTGTTAGAGGCGCTATACACTGACCTGCCTGTAATAATACATGTGACGCTACATGGCGCTGTTAGAGGCGCTATACACTGACCTGCCTGTAATAATACATGTGACGCTACATGACGCTGTTAGAGGTGCTATACACTGACCTGCCTGTAATAATACATGTGACGCTACATGGCGCTGTTAGAGGCGCTATACACTGAGCCGCCTGTAATAATACATGTGACGCTACATGGCGCTGTTAGAGGCGCTATACACTGACCTGCCTGTAATAATACATGTGACGCTACATGGCGCTGTTAGAGGCGCTATACACTGACCTGCCTGTAATAATACATGTGACGCTACATGGTGCTGTTAGAGGCGCTATACACTGACCTGCCTGTAATAATACATGTGACGCTACATGGCGCTGTTAGAGGCGCTATACACTGACCTGCCTGTAACAATACATGTGACGCTACATGGTGCTGTTAGAGGCGCTATACACTGACCTGCCTGTAATAATACATGTGACGCTACATGGCGCTGTTAGAGGCGCTATACACTGACCTGCCTGTAATAATACATGTGATGCTACATGGCGCTGTTAGAGGCGCTATACACTGACCTGCCTGTAATAATACATGTGACGCTACATGACGCTGTTAGAGGTGCTATACACTGACCTGCCTGTAATAATACATGTGACGCTACATGGCGCTGTTAGAGGCGCTATACACTGACCTGCCTGTAATAATACATGTGATGCTACATGGCGCTGTTAGAGGCGCTATACACTGACCTGCCTGTAATAATACATGTGACGCTACATGACGCTGTTAGAGGTGCTATACACTGACCTGCCTGTAATAATACATGTGACGCTACATGACGCTGTTAGAGGCGCTATACACTGACCTGCCTGTAATAATACATGTGACGCTACATGGCGCTGTTAGAGGCGCTATACACTGAGCCACCTGTAATAATACATGTAGCGCTACATGGCGCTGTTACAGGCGCTATACACTGACCTGCCTGTAATAATACATGTGACGCTACATGACGCTGTTACAGGCGCTATACGCTGACCTGCCTGTAATAATACATGTGACGCTACATGACGCTGTTAGAGGTGCTATACACTGACCTGCCTGTAATAATACATGTGACGCTACATGACGCTGTTAGAGGTGCTATACACTGACCTGCCTGTAATAATACATGTGACGCTACATGGCGCTGTTAGAGGTGATATACACTGACCTGCCTGTAATAATACATGTGACGCTACATGACGCTGTTAGAGGTGCTATACACTGACCTGCCTGTAATAATACATGTGACGCTACATGGCGCTGTTAGAGGTGATATACACTGACCTGCCTGTAATAATACATGTAGCGCTACATGGCGCTGTTAGAGGCGCTATACACTGACCTGCCTGTAATAATACATGTGACGCTACATGGCGCTGTTAGAGGCGCTATACACTGACCTGCCTGTAATAATACATGTGACACTACATGGCGCTGTTAGAGGCGCTATACACTGACCTGCCTGTAATAATACATGTGACGCTACATGACGCTGTTAGAGGTGCTATACACTGACCTGCCTGTAATAATACATGTGACGCTACATGACGCTGTTAGAGGCGCTATACACTGACCTGCCTGTAATAATACATGTGACGCTACATGGCGCTGTTAGAGGCACTCACCAGACGCCCGGCGTTCACCAGACGCCCGGCGTTCACCAGACGCTGCCTGCCGCTACGAGGCGCTACCTGCCGCTGTCCCTTCATGAATAAACCCCTTAGTCTATAGGCCAACCAATCGTTACAATCCGAACGATGCCACTGGCTCCACTTTCCTGAATCATGTTAATAAAATAGCTCCACTGTGATCATGTGACTGGTAAACTTTAAATCCCGGTCCCTTAACTTTGCAGACCATGAGTGCGGTTTTCCACCCCCTGTTTGTTTTTTACTTCCTGAATGTTATTTGTCACTAATCGGCACTGGTAATACTGTGGCCCCATCTTTGTTTGGATTGGAGGGGGGCTGCTTTACTCTAAATTGCCCCCAAAAAAGTTTGCATGATGTTTTGCACCTAAAAACCGTCCCCCAGTTATTTGCTTTGTCGTACTTTGTTCCCCTGCTGATTGTATTGGTTTTTGGGGGAGGAAGAAATAATGGTCTGCAATGCGCATTTTTGCATTATTGACTAATGCAAAATGATCCCCCTCCTCCTCCCCGAAGGCTTCAACGCTGTCTGGTGTCACCCTAGCATGCCACCCGCCCCCGAGACACCTGGTACAGGTTGTAGCCTCCTAGACTCTTAGCTTCTTGGGGTTTAAAGGGCAGCCAGGACTAGCACGTGGGAGATAGTCTTGTAAAATTTAATGCTTCTTTGGCTGTTTCTAAACTAGGTGTCAATTCACAACAGGCTTCAGACGTCCCAGCACAGCGCCCCCCAGGGGTCCGAGAATGGAGCTCCGGGCAGCACGGCTCCTAATGGGCAGCGGGAGGCTCTGCAGGCCGCCCCCTCCGACCATTTCCTGCAGTGTCAGCAGATTGTCAAGGTGATTGTGCTAGACACACCTGGCCGGGCAACGCCCGTCCTCGACCAGACTGTCACCCGCTACCTGTCTGGGTCCTGCACCAGCACTCCCCTGCGTAACGTGGGAGGAAATGTCCACCAACCTCCGTTACCCCCACCGCCTCCCCCTTACAACCACCCTCATCAGTATTGCCCTCCGGGGGTTTTTCTTAGGGAACGCAGATATTCTGGTGGCTCTCGGAGTCTTGTTTAGGTGGTGGTGGTGCACTTGCCAGTCTTTTAGGACTGATCTGCTCGCGCATTTATTTGTTCCTGCACACGCACATGAAATCGTTATGAATACCCGTCCTTGCACTCGCAGCATTTCTGCGCATATTTTACATTGTATTGTATTCTCTTACCACTGGTATTCCTTGTATGAACGTCCCATCCCGGACGAGCCCCCAATAATCACCCCCTTCTGTCTATTTGTTCCTTTAACCTCGTTATTTGGGATTTTGCATTACATTACCCTCCTGGAACTTTTAAAATATCCCACCTTGTTACATGAAGATCTGCACATGAAATCGTTATGAATACCCGTCCTTGCACTCGCAGCATTTCTGCGCATATTTTAAATTGTATTGTATTCTCTTACCACTGGTATTCCTTGCACACATATCCAGTCATCCCTTAAAATAAGTTAAGTTATTGTATTTTAGTAGATATGAACTTCTGCCACAATATTTTTTTTATTGTGGAGGAAACTTGGTATGAACGTCCCATCCCGGACGAGCCCCCAATAATCACCCCCTTCTGTCTATTTGTTCCTTTAACCTCGTTATTTGGGATTTTGCATTACATTACCCTCCTGGAACTTTTAAAATACCCCACCTTGTTACATGAAGATCTGCACATGAAATCGTTATGAATACCCGTCCTTGCACTCGCAGCATTTCTGCGCATATTTTAAATTGTATTGTATTCTCTTACCACTGGTATTCCTTGCACACATATCCAGTCATCCCTTAAAATAAGTTAAGTTATTGTATTTTAGTAGATATGAACTTCTGCCACAATATTTTTTTTATTGTGGAGGAAACTTGGTATGAACGTCCCATCCCGGACGAGCCCCCAATAATCACCCCCTTCTGTCTATTTGTTCTTTTAACCTCGTTATTTGGGATTTTGCCTTACATTACCCTCCTGGAATTTTTAAAATACCCCACCCTGTAACATGAAGATCTGCACATGAAATCGTTATGAATACCCATCCCTTGCACACGCAGCATTTCTGTGCATATTTTAAATATGTATTATCGCACTCTTATGTATTCTCTTAAAACTCTTAACACACTTATCCAATCTCTTTCATCCCTTAAAATAAGTTAAGTTATTGTATTTTAGTAGATATGAACTTCTGCCACAATATTTTTTTTTATTGTGGAGGAAACTTTGTATGAACGTCCCATCCCGGACGAGCCCCCAATATTCACCCCCTTCTGTCTATTTGTTCTTTTAACCTCGTTATTTGGGATTTTGCCTTACATTACCCTCCTGGAACTTTTAAAATACCCCACCTTGTAACATGCAGTACTGCACATGAAATCGTTATGAATACACGCAGCATTTCTGCACATATTTTAAATTGTATTATCGCACTCTTATGTATTCTCTTAAAACTCTTAACACACCTATCCAGTCTCTTTCATCCCTTAAAATAAGTTAAGTTATTGTATTTTAGTAGATATGAACTTCTGCCACAATATCTTTTTTTTTATTGTGGAGGAAACTTTGTATGATCGTCCCATCCCGGACGAGCCCCCAATAATCACCCCCTTCTGTCTATTTGTTCCTTTAACCTCGTTATTTGGGATTTTGCATTACATTACCCTCCTGGAACTTTTAAAATACCCCACCTTGTTACATGAAGATCTGCACATGAAATCGTTATGAATACCCGTCCTTGCACTCGCAGCATTTCTGCGCATATTTTAAATTGTATTGTATTCTCTTACCACTGGTATTCCTTGCACACATATCCAGTCATCCCTTAAAATAAGTTAAGTTATTGTATTTTAGTAGATATGAACTTCTGCCACAATATTTTTTTTTATTGTGGAGGAAACTTTGTATGAACGTCCCATCCCGGACGAGCCCCCAATATTCACCCCCTTCTGTCTATTTGTTCTTTTAGCCTCGTTATTTGGGATTTTGCCTTACATTACCCTCCTGGAACTTTTAAAATACCCCACCTTGTAACATGCAGTACTGCACATGAAATCGTTATGAATACACGCAGCATTTCTGCGCATATTTTAAATTGTATTATCGCACTCTTATGTATTCTCTTAAAACTCTTAACACACTTATCCAATCTCTTTCATCCTTTAAAATAAGTTAAGTTATTGTATTTTAGTAGATATGAACTTCTGCCACAATATTTATTTTTTTTATTTGTGGAGGAAACTTTGTATGAACGTTCCATCCCGGACGAGCCCCCAATAATCCCCCACTTTTGTCTATTTGTTCAATTTAACTTTGTTATTTGGGATTTTGCATTGCATTACCCTCCTGGAATTTTTAAAATACTCACCTTGCTGCTTGAGCGGATAAACAATTAAAGGAAATTACAACCAATTCTACATGGCACCCGTCCAGAAGAGCTAAGGATCGGCAACCAGAATCCAACGACAAGTCGTGGACAAAATTTGGACTTCATTGAATGCAATTCCGTGGATCTTCTTAAGCCGGACCAACGGCCTGGCACAGTTGAAAAAGAAAGGTAGCGGCCATTTTGGAGCTTCCTCTTCCAACCAACATAACTGAAATGCACAGTAACAGGAAGCCCAGCACAACTTTCTGTTTGCAGGTTACCTGCAAGCCATGATCGGCCATATTGTTTTTAAAATTTATCGCAGTGGGCGTTAGAAAAAGGTAAATGAATTTTTATGTGCAGCGATCTAAATTGCCCTGGAGAGGGATACATATGAGCACTGTTTGTTGTATTGGTCTGGTTTAATTCATTTTTGACTGTTGGTCCACTTTAAATTGTTAATCGTGCTGTAAATTTCAAAAGGTATTTTAAGGGCTTTTTTGTCCTCCACTGTTTTTGAAAGGGGAAAGGGGCTGATTACAGGGCGTTCATTTCAGTGCTTACAATCATTGAACCGATTACTACCTGTACATTAGTGGCAAGAAGTGTCCCTTTAAGGAGTTGCACCACATAAGATATGTACAAGAACAAACTCAAATGTGTTAAAGTGGACCAAAACCTGGGATTTTGAATATCTCAGGTTTTGGCCCTTGTCCTCGCTATGTGAAACCCCCCTGATTGCCGGTAAAACTTACCTGACCACTGATCCTACAGCACAGCCAATAAGCCATGGCCGACTTACAGCAAAAGGGACAGCAAAAAAACGGTGTTCCAGGACGATTCAAAATAGGAAAATATTTGGCTTTGGCCAAATGAATTTCAGAGGTTTATTCGGGTTTTGGTCCACTTTAAATGTCAGATCACTTCGGCTTCTCTCAGCTGACTAGAGGTTGCGCCGGCTAAGAGCCTGTTTTGCTTAGGTGTCATTTTGCTAAAGATTCAGTATATTTGCAGCCCTTAAAGTTGAGCAAAACCCAGGATTTTGACTATCCTGAGTTTTGGTCCTTTCCCGGGGGGGGGGGCACCCCGATCGGGTGTTGTGAAACCCCCCAGGACGTCGAGACCAGCTCATTCACAAATGCCTGGCGCGGGCACGCTCCCTGTTAGAGGGAAGCGGAGGATGCGGCCGTCAAAGCCGCTGCTCTTAGTTGCGCCGTGGGACTGAGAAGAGGTTAACTGGTCTCCGCGTTTCAAACAGCGGGGCTGTGGAAAGGACCGAAACCCAGAATAGTCAAAATCCTGGGTTTTGGTCCACTTTAAAGCGGACCAAAACTCACATTTTTAACTAGCATCCCCTGAATTGCTCCCCCCATGAAGAGCACCTTTTGCCAATTTTAAGTGCTCCTGCTTCACTCTAATCCCAGATAACGGCGCCGGTTTTAGCTGTAAAGCTCCGCCTCCTCCATTCATCGCCATTGTTGTGTGTGGCGATGATGTCATTGCCACACCAATGTAATGAATGATCCCCTCCCGACTTACAGAGAGGGACAGCAAAAAACAGTGTTTCCAGGACGATTCAAAATGTGAAAATATTCATTTCTAGTTCTACACCCTAATAGGGGAGTATCGGCAGGGGCTTTGGCCAAATGAATTTCAGAAGTTCAGTGGGTTTTGGTCAGCTTTAAATGTAAAAGCTCAAAGATATGTAAAATTACATTGTCTAATAAGTTCATTTGTAAGTAACTCCAAGGAAAAGCTAGACCGAATGGAGCCAAGTGGAGGCGGGCTCGCATCTGGCCACATCCCTGCTAGCCAGATGGTGGCGTGCCCGTGCCAGCCAATCACAAATGCCTTGCGCAGGCACGTGTCTGGCTAAAGGTATAGAGTAGTTCGGCTGGGTTCTGCACATGCTCCTTTGGATCAGGGATCAGGTAGGTTTTTTGGGGGATTTGGGGGGTTTTACACAGCAGCGCATCCCAAATCAGCGTAGCGTGCCCCTGGGAGTTGGAATAACGAGGCCCTGGAGTCTTATGAGTCTGCTTTTGGTCCACTTTAATGTCAATATCTGAGAACAGACTTCTACCCACTCTGCACACATTTTCAACTGCATCATTGCACACTCGTGTATTCTCTTAAAACCTTTTTTTTCCCCTATAAAAAATAACATTCAGTTAATGTATTTTAGTAGATATGAACTTCAGCCACAATATTTATATTGTGGGGGAAACCTTGTATGACCTGTCGCATCCCGGTCGAGCCCCCAAATTTATCCTGTTCTGCCCATCTGTTCCCCCCTCGCCCGTTATTTGGAATTTAGCACATTACATTAGAATTTGCAGAAATATCCCCTACTCATTGGAATTTGTGGAAGTCTTTCTCTATGAGACAGGATTCCCTTTGGCACTCCCAAGCCTTCTCTGTTTCAAAGGGTGCCAAAGGTGGGCCACTTTTGTAGGGTGTAATAAGTTATTTTTAATTTTTAACAAGGACTATTGGGCCATCCAGATATAATCTCAGCTATGGTGATTCAAGGAACAAGTATTGGGCCGAAACCAAAAATCGATGAGTGGATTTAATTAAAATAGAGCCGGTTACATTACAGAAAAAGTAATAATATGAACGGTGTAAATATGATGTAAAGTCGCAATATCCAATACAAAAAAACACAGCAATCTCTCTCAAGCGAATTCAACCAGGGCCTTTTGTCCTCTGCCCAGCCCCCGCCATATTGCCCGCATGTTAGCTCTTCATGTCTCCTTCATTGTATCACAGAGGGAAAAGCAGAGAGACGAAGCAACCCCCTTTCCTCCTTAAATGTTATATCCTCTGGTCAAACCTTAATTCTACTCCCCCAACTCCCCTCAGTCTTCCTATGACAAAAGAGGCAGTCAAGTAATACAATCCTTCAGCCTAAACACAACAGATGTTTGAAGTTAAAGTAATTCCTGGGAGGAAAACCCAGACATAACCCAAACATTACTTGAGTCTGCATAGGTATATAATGAATATTGATACAATTCAACCTTATATTATATGTATATGTGTTTGATTTCCCCTGAATCAGCCAGCCCCAGATGGTCACATAACTGCAAGCTTAGAAGAACCTTATATTATATTTATATGTGTTTGATTTCCCCTGAATCAGCCAGCCCCGGATCAGAATCATAATAAATTGCAGGTAAACATCCACAGATTCCACATTCATCTAATCTATACACATCAATAATGATAGTGATTTAATAATAATTCATTAATAATTGAGATCATAAACATTTTATTCCTCTGGAACCTTCTTACATAGGGACATTTTGTAACTTTTTCCCCCACTGCACAATTTTGTAACTTTTAAAAGTATAGTTCTGTAGCTGTGTTGCCTGAGTTTTAGATATCTGAGATGGTACGTTACGTTATGACGGTTGGTTAGGTTTGTGGGCCACATTACAATAGAACTGGGTCCCATACTAGAAGACTTGAGTTATTCCTATACTGCCCTGACGGTGGACCTGCTGTTCAATAGGGACCTAATATGCCCCGGGTCCTAAGCTTGTTCTACTTCATATGATGCAATTTCCACTGTTTTAGTTTTAGACCATTTGCCTTCATACTGGTGGTTTTTGGCTCAGATATGGTAGAACATTTCCCAGAGCTGACTATTTATTATCTCATTCTTCTAAGCTTGCAGTTATGTGACCATTGACCTGACGTTATTGGTGGCCAAAGCAGGGAGAAGTGGCTACTGAGACAAGGGGAGGAGAGAAATTTAAACTGGAGCTTCAGCATCATATATTAAAAAGCCCAAATCCTTTAAATAACGATTTAATCTAAAATTAATATATTTTACGTTTTTAGTCACTTTTATTCTTTCCCTTGCTGGGCTTCAACTCTGTTCAGGACTCTAGGATACAGGCGCTGCCATCTTGCCTCAGAAGCATCACATACTGAGGGGAGGAGAGGGGGCAAAAGTAAAGGGGGCGGGTTAAAGCTGTGCTTTGCACAGACAGAGCAAAGCTGGGGTCAGGAAAAGGACAACAATCCCAGAATGCAGAGTGGCAGAAGACACTTCCTGTCTGCAGGCAGCCTGAGACTCCCATGTGCCGCCATCTTGCATGTTTAAAGGCTCAGAAAATGCAGTATATGCAGGTAGGATGATTTTAAATGTGGGCAATCTGTATGTACAGTGTGTGGGAAACATAAGATAGGCGCTTATTCAGGGTGAGGGTCCGGATTAATGTGGGCAATCTGTATGTACAGGGTGTGGGAAACATAAGATAGGCGCTTATTCAGGGAGAGGGTCCGGATTAATGTGGGCAATCTGTAAATACGGGGGGGGACAACATATAAGACTCTTATCCAGGGTGAAGGTCTGGTTTAGGTCAGAGAGTGGACGTCTGCTTTAATATGTTTTCTGTGAGTTATCTAGTGACTGTTTTGCCTTATCTTACAGCAATAATTTAACTCCGTATATAAAAAGGCTAGAATCCCCCTTAACAAAATACCATAGGTGTCACTGAGGGCGCACACAGGGGCGGAGCCTAGATCTTGGTTAGCTGTAACCCTATAAAAACTGGTTTATATGAAATTGTCTGGAGTTTTAATTTTTTTACTATTAAAAGTGGACCAAAACCCACCCTATGAGACTCCAGGGCAGGCATACTGGCTCCCCCCCCGGGGCACCCGACCGATGTGTGAAACCCCCCTGGTCGCCCGAAAATCTTCGTCACCGGTCCAACGGCGCATGCGCAAACAGTGGCTGCATCCCACTCTCCCTTTAGCAGGCCGCGTGCCCGTGCCAGGAATTTGTGGGCACGCTCTCTGTTAAAGGGTAGCGGGGGACGCGGCCGCCAGCACGCTCAGATCCACCTGCATTAGACGAGCTCCTGGAGGAAGGGGCTTTGAGTCGATCTGAGTGCGCTGATTGGACGAGCGGCCGCACATGCGCTGTAGGGCCGGGAAGAGGTGAGGTTCAGGCGACCTGGGGGGGGGGTTTCATACAGCGGGGACACCCCAGTGTCCGCATCTCCGCCAGGAATTTGTGAATGGCCGGCGCGGGCACGCTCTCTGTTAGCGGGGGATGCGGCCACCAGCCAAGCACGCTGATTGGACCGGGATGAGGTGAGTTCGTTCAGGCAACCTGGGGGGCTTCACACAGCAATCAACTTGGCTGACTGCTGACCAGGAACCGGATTATGGGGCTCATGTCGGTTACAGCCGATTCCCCCCTTAGCCATCATCACAATTTTTTTCACAGCCCCGATTCTGCCTCTAGGGCCCATTGACAAATGGCACCCCTCCCCCCTGAGGGTTGGGGTGCGGAGGGGCCCCCAGAGGCAAAATTGGCCCGGGTTTGGATCTCTTAACTGATTTTTTATTCAAAGTTTGGTGAAACTTGCCAAACCCGAAACTTGGGGGGTTCACCCAACACTAATAATTACCAAATGGACCCCTTGTGCCTAGTGCCTAGTAATGAGTTGGGGGCAATAGTCATATCCAGAGACTTATGGCCATTTTCAGTAGGGCCCTAGTTTAGGTGTTTTCTTAGGTTGTCCTGTTAATCTTTTTTTTATAACATGACAGTAAATCATTTTTTTGAGGAACAGCTTGATACCAGCGATTGATCACACCAAAGTTCTAAGGCAGAGCAGTGAGTTGAGGGCACTAGCAGAGACACCTGGGTATTTTCCTAGGTACCCGCTTAGGTGGCTTTGTGATTAATCTCAGCATGACAGCGGGGAGGCCGATTCATTAATAGCGCCAGGTAGCGACAGATGAGCGCCAGTAGCGTTATTTTCACAGCGCACGCTAGTATTCGCTGTGCTTGGCCGTTGTTCGGCTGTTGACAGCGACTCAGTCGGTGTGCGGTAATGTTGAATACGGGGTTAGGAGTCGCTGTTTGACAGGTTCCGCGCTGTATGGGTGCGCATGACAGCGAATGGCCATAGCGAACGGCTCCCAGCATATTCATTAACAAATCACGCTCAAAAAATTCTCGCGCTGTGAAATGCTTGTTTAAACCCCAGAGCGCTGGCGGCTATGGGTTAAAAGTAGTTTTTTAACCCCCAAACAACCATATTTTTGGGAAAAAAAACAAACATGTTTTTACAAACATTTTGTAATATGAATACATTAATATCAGACCTGTAATATAAATTCTGCACAATTTTTTTTTTTTTTTTTACCTTAACAAAAAAATCTAACATTGCAGAAGTGGTCTCAGAATTTTTGACATTTAAAAAAAATAAAAAAAAAATAAAAAAAAAACATTAATAGCAATTAATTAAGAAAATTTAAAGATTGCTCCATTGAAATGCATTGGAGAGCGGCAGGTAGCGAGAGGTCATACCTGTCGCTGTTCAAGGTCGCTCGCTGGCGCTGTGGGGTGAGGCTGGAATCATGATGAATGATTCGCTATCTGGCGCTCTGTCAGTCGCTAAGCAGGATCGGCTTGATAAATGTGTGATTGCGGAGGGGAGCCGGCGTTCTCGTGGCGGTGAGCGTCATTACCGTTCGCTCACCATTCGCTACCTGCGGCTATCCCTTGTTAAATAAGGGCCCAAGTCATTTTATGGACCAAGGCGGAATACACATATCCCTGTCAACGAGATTATCATTAAATTACCTAACCATTTGGGAACTCATAGGGCCCTAGGTTTTCTTGTAAACAATCTGGTTCAGCATGGATGAATCACATTGGGGGAATAGGACCCCCTAGTTTACTTTAATATGCAGATCCAGGGTGGAGATTATGGGTTTATATGACCAGGCTACTTGGGTTCCATAGGATCCCATGTGTCCCACAGGTCCCTAGGTGTTTACTTAGATAGGTACTTTGTATATAATCCATCTAAAAAACAGCAAATATTGTTTATGGAGGAGCAATATAAAAACAAAAAAAAACAAAGAATAAGGGCCTGGGACACCCTGCTTTGTTAACCATACAGTACCTAGAGATTATAAAAGGCCTAGGGGGCAGGCTCTAAGCACTTACCTAGCCTCCCTCGAGTATCCGCTTGACAACAGGGGAAGATCATAATAAACTGAGGTCCAAGGCAGAGTAGTGACCTGGAGCCCATGTTACCTTAAAGCGGAACTTCAGTTAAAAGCGACCCCCCACCCTGCGACCCTACTCTACCCTACACTAAGGCTGAGGCAGGATGGTGTTACAAAGAAAAAAAAACACACCTTAGCCAGACGGCCGCGCGCTCCTTGGCCGATCCGGATCCTGAGTGCCGCCCTCTTGGATGGAAGACACAGAGCCGCATCCCCCGGCTCTGCGCATGCTCCCATCACCCAGAATGGGCAGCGGGAGTGCACGCAGAGCCGGGGATGCGACTTTGCTTCTTTTCCCGCGGCGGCCATTGAGACCGGAGGAGCCAAAGCCCACTGAAACTCATAAGGCCCCAAGACCTAGACTAACTTGCCTTGTGGATGACAAGTTTTTGGAGGAGGAGCAGCCTGACAGCTTTGCGGATAAAGCAATGTGGGGGCGTGCAAAGTGCAGCAGAAAGGGCTGCAGGGGACCTGACCCTAAGTACTTACCTAGTCTGCCTTGTGAGCGACAGACAAATACTTTTTTGGGGCATCAGCATGGGAAAAACTGGAGAGGAAATATGCGCATGCATGATGGCCAATAGTTTCCCTTCGAACACTCAAACGTCTTATATACTAATTAACTCCATCAAGGGCAATTGTGACATCACATAAAAAGTCATTTTTTGTTTAATGATGTATGTATTCCTTTAAATCTTTATTTATGAAGCTATTTATATGTAAGCAAATATGAAATTGCAGGACAGGATGCGCTGGGCGCCGAGGCCGCTCTATAGTAAATAACACGTGTGAATACTGGAGTGCGTATAGGTTTTTATATATATATTTTTTAAGCGGGTTGATGATTTGAAAGATTGAGGGCGGTGGAAAGCAAATGCAGTGATACTCACCTTCCTTCAGTGCTGCACAACCTTGTTTGTTTCAGGGCAGTATACAGCCCCTCATCCGAGGCCTGCCATTGGCTAAAGCACCTGCTGACCAATGAATAGATGTGCCACGATGGGGGATGGGAATTGGTGGTGATCATGCTGGGCAGTGCTGAAGGGGGGTGAGTATGGCAGTGGGCACCTTATGACACCTGATTTGACAATTTTAGGTATTATTTATGTTACTACCACCAGTTCTGCAGCTTTATTTGAAGGACGACATAAAGAGGACCAAAACCCAGTGCGTCCGGCCAGTGAGTCTGAAAGCGGGTCAAAATCCTCGTGGCCGGGCCCTGTGAATCTAAAGGATTCCAGGCCCGGCCACTAGCTTACCCCTGGGGAATCCTACACCGGTGGCCCTGCTGTGTGAAACCCCCCCTGGGCGGCGGGAGTCTTACCTGATCCTGGAGGGTCCCGCACAGCGCTGTGGCGGTGGCTGCATACCCGGCTTCTGTGTGGCCGCATGCGATTCAGCAAGGCGCACAAACAGCGTGCCTGGGATGCGGCCAGCCAGTGGCACCTAGTCACAGCAGCACCTTTGAGAGAGCCAATAGGCTCACTCCAAAAGTGCCTCAGGGCATGGATTCGGAGATGGAAAACCCTTTTTTTTCCCCTAACTGGTTTCACTGCCAAGCTAACAGCAGCACCCGGCTGTTCGGCCCACGGGCAAAGATTGAGCGAAGGGCCCATTTCTGGGTTTCCATCCAGCTTTAAAGCCAAGCTATAACCCAGCCTTGGAGTCTTTTTGACTCTAGAATCAGCTTACCAGGATATCGGTACACTTTAAAAAGAAGTTGTGACCAGCAGAGGTTGTCACTGAGAGGCAGCAATAGACTTCTGGAGCATTAAAATGGGCCAAAACTGACCGATTCCCTTTCTCTGAACTCAAATGCCCCACTATGTGAAACTCTGCCGTTCTCCTGCAATTCGATCAGGGTACAATCAGGGTAATCCAATCCGGGATGTTCCACTTTGTGTACCCCACAGGGGTTTACTTTTTCTCACAGTGCATGTGCTGGTCGCTCAGCTAATCAACGGTGGGAAAATGGGGGGGGGGGGGGGGGGAGTGGGCAACGGCTCGCTCTCCATTCTTTTGCTTCTGCCCAACAGCTTGCTCTCTATTCTTTTGCTTCTGCCCAATGTCTCTCTCTCCATTCTTTATCTTGTGCCCAACGGCTCGCTCTCCATTCTTTTGCTTCTGCCCAACAGCTTGCTCTCTATTCTTTTGCTTCTGCCCAATGTCTCTCTCTCCATTCTTTATCTTGTGCCCAACGGCTCGCTCTCCATTCTTTTGCTTGTGCCCAACGGCTCGCTCTCCATTCTTTTGCTTGTGCCCAACGGCCTGTTCTCCATTCTTTCGCTTGTGCATAATAGCTCGCTCTCCATTCTTTTGCTTGTGCCAACGACTCTCTCTACATTCTTTTGCTTGTGCCCAACGACTCTCTCTATATTCTTTTGCTTGTGCCCGATGGCTCGCTCTCCATTCCTTTGCTTGTGCCCAATGGCTCTCACTCTCCATTCTTTTGCTTGTGCCCAACGGCTCTTTCTCCATTCTTTTGCTTGTGCCAACGACTCTCTCTACATTCTTTTGCTTGTGCCCAACGACTCTCTCTATATTCTTTTGCTTGTGCCCGATGGCTCGCTCTCCATTCTTTTGCTTGTGCCCAACAGCTCTCTCTCCTTTCTTTTGCTTGTGGCCAACGGCTCGCTCTCCATTCTGTTGCTTGTGCCCAATGGCTCTCTCTCCATTCTTTTGCTTGTGCCCAACAGCTTGCTCTCCATTCTCTTGCTTCTGCCCAACAACTCTCTCTCTCCATTCTTTTGCTTGTGCCCCATGGCTCACTCTCCATTCTTTTGCTTCTGCCCAATGGCTTGCTCTCCATTCTTTTGCTTGTGCCCAGGCAAGCCGCTCTCCATTCTTTTTCTTGTGCCCAATGGCTCTCTCAATTATTTTGCTTGTGCACAATGGCTCAATCTCCATTCTTTTGCTTGTGCCCAGCAGCTCTCTCTCCATTCTTTTGCTTGTGCCCAATGACTCGCTCTCCATTCTTTTGCTTGTGCCCAATGGCTCTCTCAATTATTTTGCTTGTGCACAATGGCTCAATCTCCATTCTTTTGCTTGTGCCCAATGGCTTGCTCTCCATTCTTTTGCTTATGTCCAACGGCTCGCTCTCCATTCTTTTGCTTATGTCCAACGGCTCGCTCTTCATTCTTTTGCTTGTGCCCAACGGCTCGCTGTCCATTTCCCCAGTTGGCCCATTAAAACTCACCTCTCCTCGGTCCAACTCGGTATACACGGGCTCTCATCCAATCAGAGCTCTTTGCCATGTGTACATCCTTCGGCAAAGCGCTCTGACTAAATTCAACAGAGAGCGCTCTCTCCCGCATCCCTGACGGTGTGCTGAACGTGCATGCCGTCGGGGATGCAGCAGCGTTGCGCTCCCCATTAAAAGCAATTAGAGCTGTTTGGCAAACGGCTCTGATTGGACAGGAGCTGTGCATGGAGCAGGGAAAGGTGAGTGTTTACGGGCACCCTGGGGGGATTTCACTATCCCAGTGATTGGTCTCTTTCTCTGGGACATCCCGATTTGGGCTGCCCCGCTGTGTGACACCCCCCCAGATTGAATCTTTCAGACTCCCGGGCTGGCACTACCAGTGATTGGTCCACTTTAAACTAAGTTGTGTCAAGTTAACCTTTGCAAATACCTGTAGAGCAATTTTTGGAGTTGCCTTACCACAACTTACCTAGACAAGACTCAGATCAGCTCCGTGTCTGCTATTGAAGCAAATAATCTAGACGCCAGCAAAGCCCACCAGCATGGTTGGGTGGAGGGTGGGGGTGGGGGAGCCTGTGTGGACATGTGACCATTGCGCACCCAGACACCTGTACAATTTTGTAACTGAAATAAAAAGTGAACATTTTATCTGTTCTATAGAATTCTAGAAAATATATGAGATAATGTTTCCTCTGTATATTGGCTCTTGTGTCTTATTTTTTGGGCAGGGATATGACATACCTACCAACTTTTCAGGGTGGGAAAGTGGGACATTTGTGAAATTAGGCCACACCTCCTCATTGAGGGATGGATAGGAAATAGGATGTAACTGTTTCAACAACAGAAACACTTTGAATAGGAGAATGAATCATTTATTGCTGCTGATCTGCATGTTACACCTCAAAGAGGGACAATATGTAAATGAAGTCGCACCCCCTCATTGAGGGATGGATGAAGCCACGCCCCCTCATTGAGGGATGGATGAAGCCACACCCCCTCATTGAGGGATGGATAGGAAATAGGATGTAACTGTTTCAACAATAGAAACACTTTGAATAGGAGAATGAATCATTTATTGCTGCTGATCTGCATGTTACACCTCAAAGAGGGACAATATGTAAATGAAGTCGCACCCCCTCATTGAGGGATGGATGAAGCCACACCCCTCATTGAGGGATGGATAGGAGATAGGATGAAATAGAAACACTTTGAATAGGCAAAATAATCATTTATTGCTGCAGATCTGTATATTAGACCTCAAAGAGGGACAAATGAGAACAACAAGGGACAGAGGGACATGGACTCAATAGAGGGACAGTCCCTCCAAATCAGGGACACTTGGGAGGTATGGATATGATGCGGCCGGTTTGGTAAGTTTCTGATTTTTTCTTCTCAACCTGTTGTAAATGAAACTTTACGTAGGAGTTCGGGCAATAAAAAAACAATGAGCACTTACTTGTCAACCTACAGGCTCTGGTATCTGGTATCAGCCATGGTGCTGCGGTGCTGACAGTGCCATAGGGAGACCAGGGACAATGCCCGGTTGGCCGCACCGCATTGGGGCCAGTTGGGCTGCTGCTTTAACACCCACATCCAATCCCTGCCTCCTAAGTCTCCCTCTCAGCCCCCTGTAGGAACCCCAGCCCCCAATGCTATAGCCCCGGCATCATGGTTGGGGGGGGGGGGGCTCAGCAGAGATGTCTTGGGCCGGCCAGGGGCTGGTAAAATCCAGGGCTGATTTGTGGCCCCAGTCTCCACGAGCTGAATTTAATTCAGGAGTGGTCATACAATGCGTCCCCTGCTGCCAATCAGTGAGGAATCCTGCTCCCATGTGACCAGCACCAGGTTTGCGCAGTGAAGAGGCACAAGGGCGTCCGGGGTCATAACCCAGGGTGATTACTTAGGAAACCCAACACGCAGCTTTTAAGTTCCAGGGGCATCCCGATCTGGGATGTGTGTTTCTCCCATAATCTTACCTTGAGTCCTCCACCTAGGGAACATGCACAGGCCTCTGCGGCTTCTCCCCCCTCCAGCATCCCTCCATCAGATGCCTGCACCCCTGCCAAGATATATTCCCTCTAAGTCAGTGGCTGATTGGGGATGTTGTGGGAACCGAGCGATGCCTCAATAAAGGTGGGTGTGGTGAGAATACTGTATCCCATTTCTGATATGGCCATGTCCTCTGTCACAAAAGGCCATATCTTAGTTAAAGCCAGGGGCGTAGCTTGGGGGGGGGGGACACGTGTCCCGGGTGCAGCAGGTCAGGGGGGCGCAAAAGGGGGGCCTAAGCACAGGCAGGGGGGGCCATTTCGAATTTTCCCCAGTGTGCCAGACAGACTAGCTACGCCTTTGGTTAAAGCAGAACAAAATCTAATGCTGCTGGCCCTGGAATCTAAAAGATTCTGTGGCTGGCTGCTGGTCTTTCCCTGAGGCATCCCAAATAGAGATGCCCCACTCTGCAAGAGCCCCCGTGAGTCGCCGCACAACTCACCTTTTCCAGCAGCTCCCTCTGCAATGGAAACAGTTGGAACCGCATCCCCAGCATCTCCGGGCTGAGGCGCGCTTCTGCGCACAGCCATTCAGATAGGCTGGGGGCAGGAGTGCGCCACAAAAGAGAACGCAGGATGCGGACGTTCTTGCTCACAGTTGCCGAGTGTAAACGTTGCCAGATTGCTGTTTTCTAATATACGCTGCTGATTGGATGATGCCTGATTGGACCAGGGAGGGGTGTGCTTTTATAGGTGATCTAGAAGTTTTACACAGTGGGGCATCCAAGACCGGGATGCCCCTGGGGAAAGGTACAAGACCCGGGATAGTCAAAATCTCAAGTGGGACACTCCTACTGCCAAGAGGAAGCCTGCTCCCATGTGACCAACACAAGGGATGCACAGCTTAATAGTCTAGGGCAGGGTGAAAGTCCTCCTGCTGTAGGAAACCCCCAGGATCTCCCATAATCTTATTGTGATTCCTACACCTACGGCACATGCACAGACCTCCGTGGCATCCCCCCCCCCCCGGCATCCCTCCATCAGATGCCTGCACCTCTGCCAAGCTATATTCTCTCTAAGCCTCGTCAGTCATCAGGTTGCAGTGCACATTACTCATACAATACACTGATCCCACATTTGAAATCATACCGCACGCATACATAGGTCTCATGTCATCCCAAGACATGGGCTGAAGTATTGAGAATTCAGATAGGGACCATATCAAACAGCAGTGTTTGGACCCATTTAATGCACAGCACCTGACTGAGTCTGTAGCCACCAGAACCAGTGTCCTATGACTTTCCAGAGAAAAGTTATGCCCCATAATAATTTTTAAACATTTGAGCTAATACCACAAAGGGGGAGGAGACATGGGTGTCCGACCTGTAAATAAAGGTTGGTTGGCTTGCTCCCCTGATGGTCTTATCTTCCAGGGGTCACATGCAATGTGAGGAGAGGGACCAGGAATCCAGCAGTCTCAACACCACCCATAACTGCATAACTGTTTATCATGTGTCTGAACTAAGATAACTGCTTATACTGTATTGACCTGTGTTGCTACTCTATACTATATTTTATGTATATAGTTTGTCTAGTGTGCTCTGAGAGTGATTACATATATAACTTAATCTTGTGCTGCTACCGGGCTGGCTTCTGGCCTGATATCATTCCGCTTATGTACGAGGCCTATGTCAAACAGAGCTGGTGGCATTTAAACTGCACTAGCAGGGCTCTGCTTATCACTGCCAGTGCGGGGCACAGCCAGTTAGTGTATTGGACCTGTATTAACAAAGACCATGTGATTTCGGTGACAGAGAAGTCAGCTGGTGCCACAAGATATGGCAATCTATAAACAGTTACAGATAGATAGATATGAGATAGATAGATAGATAGATATGAGATAGATAGATAGATAGACAGACAGATGGATATGAGATAGATAGATAGATAGATAGATAGATAGATAGATAGATAGATATGGAATAGAAAGATAGATAGATAGAAAGATAGATAGATAGATATGAGATAGATAGATATGAGATAGATAGATATGAGATAGATAGATAGATAGATAGATAGATAGATAGATAGATAGATAGATAGATAGATATGAGATAGATAGATAGATAGATAGATAGATAGATAGATAGATAGATAGACAGACAGATGGATATGAGATAGATAGATAGATAGATATGGAATAGAAAGATAGATAGATAGAAAGATAGATAGATAGAAAGATAGATAGATAGATAGATAGATAGATATGAGATAGATAGATAGATAGATAGATAGATAGATAGATAGATAGATATGGGATAGATAGATAGATAGATATGGAATAGAAAGATAGATAGATAGATAGATAGATAGATAGAAAGATAGCTAGATATGAGATAGATAGATAGATAGATAGATAGATAGATAGATAAATAGGGGATAGATAGATAGATAGATAGATAGATAGATAGATAGATAGATAGATATGAGATAGATAGATAGATAGATATGAGATAGAAAGATAGATAGATAGATAGGGAATAGAAAGATAGATAGATAAATAGATAGAAAGATAGATAGATATGGGATAGAAAGATAGATAGATATGGGATAGAAAGATAGATAGATAGATATGGAATAGAAAGATAGATAGATATGGGATAGATAGATAGATAGATAGATAGATAGATAGATAGATAGATAAATAGGAGATAGATAGATAGATAGATAGATAGATAGATAGATACATAGATAGATATGAGATAGAAAGATAGATAGATAGATAGATAGATAGATAGATAGATAGATAGATAGATAAATAAATAGGAGATAGATAGATAGATAAATAAATAGGAGATAGATAGATAGATAGATAGATATGAGATAGAAAGATAGATAGATAGATAGATAGATAGATAGATAGATAGATAGATAGATAGATAGATATGGAATAGAAAGATAGATAGATAGATAGATAGATATGAGATAGATAGATAGATAGATAGATAGATAGATAGATAGATAGGAGATAGAAAGATAGATAGATAGATAGATAGATAGATAGATAGATAGATAGATATGGAATAGAAAGATAGATAGATAGATATGAGATAGAAAGATAGATAGATAGATATGGAATAGAAAGATAGATAGATAGATAGATAGATAGATAGATATGAGATAGATGATAGATAGCCCATTGCTGATTGTAATGGAAATCTATACAAGCACTGCTGACTGGCTGAGCGGCTCACACATGTGCTGTAGGAACCAGGAAAAGGTTAGTTTTTGGGCAATCACAGGGGATACACACAGTGGGCATCTCAGTTCGTGATTCTCCGCCATAGAGGAGCAGAACTCATGTCAGTTTCTTGGCTGTAGTTCCTCTTTATCCATAAGGAGTTCTCGAGGGAGCGAGTCACACCCCTTGGGTTGGATCTTCAGATGAAATCACCGGTCTCTCCACAATGACTTATCCGAACTCAAGTTTATTTATTAGCGTGAGATTGTTTTTATCCATTTTTATTAATACTCATTTATAAAGTGCCACCGTATTCTGTGGCGCTGTACAAAGTGGGAATTACAGGAGGGTAAGACAAGTACCGTACATATAATACACAGGGCATCATGAGTCGTATGACAAAGAATGTAACACACATGGAGTCAGATGTGACAGCGGTGCTACAGCAGAAGTGCCCTGTGAGCTTACAATCTAAAGTGACATCATGTCGGTCCCTTGTCTATGTTTCATCTGATAGACTCGTTTGCAGCCAGAAAAGGAGGGTGAAAGGCAAAACTCTCCCAGCATCCCCGGCACTCCTCTAGGTGATACGTGCTCACTTACCCATTGGTGGCACAGGGCAGCTTCCATTGGACCAATTGTTGTGGATCAGTATAATGTCCCCCCCCCCCCCCCATTTCCCAAAAGAATAAGAAATAAAATCACGCTCACATTCCTAAGACAAGATGGCGTCAGAGAGAGAGAAAGTCACCTACAGATGGCGACAGGAGAAGAACACTACACCGACAGATGGCGACAGGAGAGAGGTCCTTCTTTATCAATATTTTTATTATGTATATTCAGAACATCATTCTATTAGCATAATACTGTTCATACACAGAATTTAAAGATTACAGACAAGTTAAGTAACAATCAGAAGCTTATTCTCTGCAAACAAGAAAATCCATTCAAGAGTTACTAAAAAAGTTCAATTCAAATAAATTAAAAGAAAAATAACAACCCCTCTGATTGGGGGAAGGAGGTAAGGGGGGGGGGTAAAGGAAGGGTTTGAGGAAGGATCAGATGCTCATTAGGTTTACATCAAAATCTGTAGGCAGAAAATCCCGAATCCAAGGATTCCACACCACCATGAACAGCTCCAAAGTCCCATTGTGAATGGCGGACATATTTTCCATGGACATAATGCAGTTGACCTTGTTTTTAAAGGCGTTGAAGCTCAAGGTGGGGGGACCTCCAAGCCCCGGCTATCACCAGCTTTGCCCCTGATAGGATAAAATACGCTAATAAGCTACCCAAGGGTCTCTGACCACAGATCTACCACATACCTTACTGAGAACTCTAAAGATTCTTGACCAAAATCCCCTAACTACTGGACAATCCCACCACACATGCCGGTACGACCCCGGAGAGAGCCCCCCCCCCAGAAGAGTGGCTGGTGGCGGGTGTGCGTGTCAGAAGAGTGGCAGGTGTGCATGCTAGAATAGTGGCGAGTGGCAGATGTGCATAGCATAAGAGGGGCGGGTGGCGGTTATGCGTGGCATAAGAGTGGCGGGTGACGGATGTGCGTGGCATAAAAGTGTCATGGATGTGCGTGGCATAAGAGTGGTGGGTGTGTGTGGAAGAAGAGTAGCAGGTGTGCATGGCATGAGTGGCAGGTGTGTGTGGCATAAGAGTTGCTGGTGGCGGTTGTATGTGGCATAAATTGTCATGGGTGTGCATGGCATAAGAGTGTTGGGTGTGTGTGGAAGAAGAGTGGCAGGTGTGTGTGGCATAAGAGTGGTGGGTGTGTGTGGCACAAGAGTGGCAGGTGGCGGTTGTGCGTGGCATAAAAATGTCGGGTGTGCAAGGCAAAAGAGTGGCAGATGGCTAGCATGCGTGGCATATGAGTGGTGGGTGTGGGTGGCAAAAGAGTGGAAGGTGGCAGGCATGCATGGAATAAAAGTGGCAAGTGGCAGGCATGCATGGCATAAGAGTGGCGGGTGTGTGTGGCATAAGAGTGGCGGATGGCGGGTGTGCGTGGCATAAGAGTGGCGGGTGTGTATGGCATAAGAGTGGCGGGTGGCGGGTGTGTATGGCATAAGAGTGGCGGGTGGCGGTTGTGCGTGGCATAAGAGTGGCAGGTGGTGGGTGTGCATGGCATAAGAGTGGCAGGTGTTGGGTGTGCATGGCATAGGAGTGGCGGGTGGCAGTTGTGTGTAGCATAAGAGTGGCGGGTGTGTGTGGCATAAGAACGGCAGGTGGTGGGTGTGCATGGCATAAGAGTGGCGGGTGGCGGTTGTGCGTGGCATAAGAATGGCGGATGTGTGTGGCATAAGAGTGGCGGGTGGAGGTTGTGCAAGGCATAAAAGTGTCGGGTGTGCAAGGCAAAAGAATGGTAGGTGACAAGCATGCGTGGCATATGAGTGGCAGGTGTGCATGGCATAAGAGTGACAGGTGTGCGTGGCACAAGAGTGGCAGGTGTACGTGGCACAAGAGTGGCGGGTGGTGGGCATGGTATAAGAGTGGCGGGGGCGTGTGTGGTAAAAGAGTGGTGAGTGTGCGTGGCATAAGAGTGGCATGTGGTGGGTGTGCATGGCATAAGAGAGGCAGGTGTGCGTGGCATAAGAGTGGCGTGCATGGCATAAGAGTGGCAGGTGATGGGTGTGCATGGCATAAGAGTGACAGGTGGCGGGTGTGCATGGCATAAGAGTGACGGGTGTGCGTGGCATAAGAGTGGCAGATGACAGGTGTGCGTGGCATAAGAGTGGCAGGTGTGCGTGGCATAAGAGTGGCAGGTGTGCGTGGCATAAGAGTGGCAGGTGGCGGGTGTGCATGGCATAAGAGTGGCAGGGGGCGGGTGTGGGTTGCATAAGAGTGGCGGGTGTGCGTGGCATAAGAGTGGCGTGTGTGGCATAAGAGTGGCAGGTGGCGGGTGTGCGTGGCATAAAAGTGGCAGGTAGTGGGTGTGCGTGGCATAAGAGTGGCATGTGGCAGGTGTGCGTGGCATAAGAGTGGCGGGTGTGCGTGGCGTAGGAGTGGCATGCGTGCCACAAGAGTGGCACATGGTGGGTGTGCATGGTATAAGAGTGGCATGTGTGGCATAAGAGTGGCAAATGGCGGGTGTGCATGGCATAAGAATGGCGTGTGTGGCATAAGATTTGCTGTGGCAGGTGTGCGTGGCATAAGAGTTGCGGGCATGTGTGGCATAGGAGTGGCGGGTGTGCATGGCATAAGAGTGGCAGGTGTGCGTGGCATAACAGTGGCGAGTGTGCGTGGCATAAGAGTGGCGGACGTGTGTGGCATAGGAGTGGCGGGTGTGCGTGGCATAACAGTGGCGGGTGTGCGTGGCATAAGAGTGGCAGGTGTGCGTGGCATAACAGTGGCGAGTGTGCGTGGCATAAGAGTGGCGGACGTGTGTGGCATAGGAGTGGCGGGTGTGCGTGGCATAACAGTGGCGGGTGTGCGTGGCATAAGAGTGGCGGACGTGTGTGGCATAAGAGTGGCGGACGTGTGTGGCATAGAAGTGGCGGGTGTACGTGGTATAAGAGTGGCAGGTGTACGTGGTATAAGAGTGGTGGGTGTGTATGGCATAAGAGTGGCAGACGTGCGTGGCATAAGCGAGCAGCCAGAAGTCTCACTTAGCAATTGTTTCCATGCGGAACCCATGCACACACAGTGATGAGTTCTGATTGGATGAGAGCATGGTTAGAGGTAAGTGACTGCACAATCCTAGAGAGGGTTTCAGACAAATGGGGGCATCCCAAATGCAGGATTCCCCTGCAAAGCAGACCAAAAGGTGAGTGAAAAACCTGAGCTACGGTCCAAGTCTAAGAGAAAATAATCTCTACAAAGTCTGTGCCGCACTGGGGTGTCTGGGACCCACCGGTGGAACTGACCCTGGGGCCCACGCCAAAGGCAAACAGCACTGGCCTATTTTTAGAGCTTATGTCTGATTGTATTGTGTGTGAGTGGATGAGCCGCACTCTCCTGCCATAGAAGATTTACATCCAGCTCCTATAGAACAATGGACAGGATAATAATTATTATTACATAATGCACCATCCCCTATGGAAATAGGATGCCCACCAGGGGATTTCCTGGTGGGCCAGTCTGCACCTGTATAAAGACATGCGTCTGTGTCATAGATTTATTGTAAATGAAGCCATACATGTGATTGGTGTTACGGGAGATGGTGATTGGTGGAGGACGCTCCTTGGGGGTTTTGTTATATCAGAGAGTCAGGGAAGGAGCTCTGTACAGCAGTCCATGCTCACACCGCCGGGGTGTCTCTGGGGGTCCCGTCCAGGCTCATTCGGGGGCGCAGGCCGTTCTTCTGCATCACACACTCCATCTGAGGCTGCGTCATGTCCCGGAGGCGCTGGGTCATGGAATAACACAAATAGGACTTGGTTACTAATTAGAGGCATATATAGCTCTCATGGGGCCACATAGTGGGGCTCCATAGAAGGACCCCTATTAAGAACCCCTATCAGCACCCCCTGGGACTGGCACTCACTAGTCGGGTCCCACCTGCGTCTACTGCGTGCGGAGGCAGAGGGAGGTGTGCAGCACGCGGGGGTGAGGGAGGTGTGCAGCGTGCCAAAGGCAAGCGGAAGCACATGCACAGAGGCACGGGAGGTGTACAGCATGCGGAGGAGAGGGAGGTGTGCAGCACGTGGAGGTGAGGGAGGTGTGCAGCGTACCAAAGGCAGGAGGAAGCACATGCACAGAGGCACGGGAGGTGTACAGCATGCGGAGGAGAGGGAGGTGTGCAGCGTGCAGAGGCATAGGGAGGTGTGCAGCGTGCAGAGGCATAGGGAGGTGTGCAGCGTGCAGAGGCATAGGGAGGTGTGCAGCGTGCAGAGGCATAGGGAGATGTGTGCACAGAGGCATAGGAAGGTGTGCGGCGTGCAGAGGCATAGGGAGGTGTGCAGCGTGCAGAGGCATAGGGAGGTGTGCAGTGTGCACAGAGGCATAGGGAGGTGTGCAGTGTGCAGAGGCCGGTGTGCAGTGTGCAGAGGCAGAGAGAGGTGTGCAGCGTGCAGAGGCAGTGGGAGGTGTGCAGCGTACAGAGGCATAGGGAGGTGTGCAGCGTGCAGAGGCAGAGGGAGGCGTGTGCACAGGGGCACAGGGAGGTGTGCAGCATGCAGAGGCAGAGGGAGGTGTGTGCACAGAGGCATAGGGAGGTGTGCGGCGTGCAGAGGCAGAGGGAGGTGTGCAGTGTGCAGAGGCATAGGGAGGTGTGCAGCGTGCAGAGGTAGAGGGAGGTGGGCAGCGTGCAGAGGCATAGGGAGGTGTGCAGCGTGCAGAGGCATAGGGAGGTGTGCAGCGTGCAGAGGCATAGGGAGGTGTGCAGCGTGCAGAGGCATAGGGAGGTGTGCAGCGTGCAGAGGCATAGGGAGGTGTGCAGCATGCAGAGGTAGAGGGAGGTGGGCAGCGTGCAGAGGCATAGGGAGGTGTGCAGCGTGCAGAGGCATAGGGAGGTGTGCAGCGTGCAGAGGCATAGGGAGGTGTGCAGCCCTCAGAAACATAGGGAGTTGTGCACGCAGAGGCATAGGGAGGTGTGCAGCATGCAGAGGCATAGGGAGGTGTGCAGCATGCAGAGGCATAGGGAGGTGTGCAGCCCTCAGAAACATAGGGAGTTGTGCACGCAGAGGCATAGGGAGGTGTGCAGCATGCAGAGGCATAGGGAGGTGTGCAGCGTGCAGAGGCATAGGGAGGTGTGCAGCGTGCAGAGGCATAGGGAGGTGTGCAGCGTGCAGAGGCATAGGGAGGTGTGCAGCGTGCAGAGGCATAGGGAGGTGTGCATGCAGAGGCATAGGGAGGTGTGCAGCATGCAGAGGCATAGGGAGGTGTGTGCACAGAAGTGTGCAGCGTGCAGAGGCAGAGGGAGGCGTGTGCACAGAGGCATAGGGAGGTGTGTAGCGTGCAGAGGCATAGGGAGGTGTGCAGCGTGCAGAGGCACAGGAAGGTGTGCAGCATGCAGAGGGCAGAGGGAGGTGTGCAGCGTGCAGAGGCATAGGGAGGTGTGCAGCGTGCAGAGGCATAGGGAGGTGTGCAGCGTGCAGAGGCATAGGGAGGTGTGCAGCGTGCAGAGGCATAGGGAGGTGTGCAGCGTGCAGAGGCATAGGGAGGTGTGCAGCATGCAGAGGCATAGGGAGGTGTGCACCGTGCAGAGGCATAGGGAGGTGTGCAGTGTGCAGAGAGAGGGAGGCGTGTGCACAGAGGCAATGGAGGTGTGCAGCATGCAGAGGCATAGGGAGGTGTGCAACGTGCAGAGGCATAGGGAGGTGTGCAACGTGCAGAGGCATAGGGAGGTGTGCAACGTGCAGAGGCATAGGGAGTTGTGCTGCACGCGGAGGAGAGGAAGGTGTTCAGCGGGCTGAAGGCAGAAGGAGGCGCATGCACAGAGGCAAGGAAGGTGTGCAGCGGGTGGAGGCAGAGGGAGGTGTGCAGCGTGCAGAGGCATAGGGAGGTGTGCAGCATGCAGAGGCATAGGGAGGTGTGCAGCGTGCAGAGGCATAGGGAGGTGTGCAGCGTGCAGAGGCATAGGGAGGTGTGCAGCGTGCAGAGGCATAGGGAGGTGTGCATGCAGAGGCATAGGGAGGTGTGCAGCGTGCAGAGGCATAGGGAGGTGTGTGCACAGAGGTGTGCAGCGTGCAGAGGCAGAGGGAGGCGTGTGCACAGAGGCATAGGGAGGTGTGTAGCATGCAGAGGCATAGGGAGGTGTGCAGCGTGCAGAGGCACAGGAAGGTGTGCAGCATGCAGAGGGCAGAGGGAGGTGTGCAGCATGCAGAGGCATAGGGAGGTGTGCAGCGTGCAGAGGCATAGGGAGGTGTGCAGCGTGCAGAGGCATAGGGAGGTGTGCAGCGTGCAGAGGCATAGGGAGGTGTGCAGCGTGCAGAGGCATAGGGAGGTGTGTGCACAGAGGTGTGCAGCGTGCAGAGGCAGAGGGAGGCGTGTGCACAGAGGCATAGGGAGGTGTGCAGCGTGCAGAGGCATAGGGAGGTGTGCAGCGTGCAGAGACAGAGGGAGGCGTGTGCACAGAGGCAATGGAGGTGTGCAGCATGCAGAGGCATAGGGAGGTGTGCAACGTGCAGAGGCATAGGGAGGTGTGCTGCACGCGGCGGAGAAGAAGGTGTTCAGCGGGCTGAAGGCAGAAGGAGGCGCATGCACAAAGGCAAGGAAGGTGTGCAGCGGGTGGAGGCAGAGGGAGGCGTGCAGCGTGCAGAGGCATAGGGAGGTGTGCAGCATGCAGAGGCAGAGGGAGGCGTGTGCAGCATGCAGAGGCAGAGGGAGGCGTGTGCAGCATGCAGAGGCAGAGGGAGGCGTGTGCAGCGTGCAGAGGCATAGGGAGGTGTGCAGCGTGCAGAGGCATAGGGAGGTGTGCAGCGTGCAGAGGCCGGTGTGCAGCATGCAGAGGCAGAGGGAGGCGTGTGCAGCATGCAGAGGCAGAGGGAGGCGTGTGCAGCGTGCAGAGGCATAGGGAGGTGTGCAGCGTACAGAGGCAGAGGGAGGTGTGCAGCACGCTGAAGGTAGAAGGAGGCGCATGCACAGAGGCAAGGAAGGTCTACAGTGTGCGACGGTGTGCAGCGGATGGAGGCAGGGGGAGGCGCATATATGGAGACGAGGGAGGTGTGCAGAACGCGGAGGCAGGGGGAGTTGTGCAGAACGCGGAGGCAGGGGGAGGTGTGCAGAACGCGGAGGCAGGGGGAGGTGTGCAGAACGCGGAGGCAGGGGGAGGTGTGCAGAACGCAGAGGCAGGGGGAGGTGTGCAGAACGCGGAGGCAGGGGGAGGTGTGCAGAACGCGGAGGCAGGGGGAGGTGTGCAGAACGCGGAGGCAGGGGGAGGTGTGCAGAACGCGGAGGCAGGGGGAGGTGTGCAGAACGCAGAGGCAGGGGGAGGTGTGCAGAACGGGGAGGCAGGGGGAGGTGTGCAGAACGCGGAGGCAGGGGGAGGTGTGCAGAACGCGGAGGCAGGGGGAGGTGTGCAGAACGCGGAGGCAGGGGGAGGTGTGCAGAACGCGGAGGCAGGGGGGGGGGGTGCAGAACGCGGAGGCAGGGGGAGGCACACGCACGGAAATGATGGAGGTGTGCAGTGCATGCTCAGAGGTGGGGAAGTGCGCACATGGAGGCATGAGGCAGGGTGGAGCAGGGCAAGGAGAAACCAACGTGAAGGAAGTTCTGCTGGCGACGGGTGTACATTCTGTGGAGGCAGTGGAGGTAGCTTGCGTGGGGCCCCTTGAGCCCTTGGGCCCGGAGGCACCTGCCTTCGCTGCCTCTATGATATGAACTAATACTGTGTACAGTAGCAATGCAGGCAGTGGCCTAACTACATTTGGGGCAATCCCTGTGTGTCTCTGGGATTGGTGGACCCCCCACCGCTGTGAGACCAGTGACCAAGGCCAGGCACCGGCAGGGCCAAGACCAGCAGCTGTGATGGGTCCAGCGACGGTGCCCAGCGGGACCATGGGGCAGTTCTGGCCCCAGTCCCAGGGTACCATTTAATTGCTGCCAGGATGTTCTGTGGCTTCACCACTATTTGTTCTGTACAGCACCTCTGTTGGTATCCAAGCCCCCTCCCCATCTATAACTAACACCCCTCACCTTATCCCTCTTACAGTTGCTGACCCACAATCTCACCTAACTCCCAAGCAGCTGCAGATCAGCACCCTCACCTAATTCCCTCCCCAGACACTGATCCGCTATACTTACCTAAACCTCTCCACAGTTGCTGACCTGCACTCCTCACCTAATTCACTTCCCAGACACTGACCCCCTATCCTCACCTAACCTTCTCCCCGGTTGCTGACCCACACTCCTCATCTAACTCACTCCATAAACACTGACCCACTTTCCTAACCTAATCCTCTCCCCAGCTGCTGACCCTCACCTAACCTCTCCCTAGGAACTGACTCACATTCCACACCTAACCTCCTTCCGAGTTGCTGACCTGCACCCCTCATCTAGCCTCCTCCCTAGTCACTGACCTTTACCTTGACCTAAACCCATTACTGCCAATTTTTCAGGATGGGAAAGAGGGACATTTGTTACATTAGGCCACGCCCCCATTGAGGGATGGGCGAAGCCACGCCCCCTCATTGAGGGATGACTGAAGCCACGCCCCCTCATTGAGGGATGGATGAAGCCACACCCCCTCATTGAGGGATGGATGAAGCCACACCCCCTCATTGAGGGATAGATGAAGCCATGCCCCCTCATTGAGGGATGGATAAAGCCAAGCCCCCTCATTGAGGGATGGATAAAGCCATGCCCCCTCATTGAGGGATGGATAAAGCCACGCCCCCTCATTGAGGGATGGATAAAGCCACGCCCCCTCATTGAGGGATGGATAGGAGATAGGATGTAACAGTTACAACAATAGAAACACTTTAAATAGACAAATGAATCATTTATTGCTGCAGATCTACATGTTACACCTCAGAGAGGGACAAATGGGAACAACGAGGGACAGGGGGACATGGACTCAAAAGAGGGACAGTCCCTCCAAATCAGGGCCCCCTGGGAGGTATGCTAAACCCCACTTGTAAGTTTTGCCCAGGACCACATTTTGTATAAAGCTGCCCCTGCTTTCCAGCTTTATGGGTAAGTAGCTTTATACCGTGTGCTACTTACTTGGCTGACGGTGCCGGAAGAGGTGAAAAACAAGTAGAGCATGTAACTGGGGATCAGCACCATGGAGGACAGCGCCATAAACCAGCCGATCCCCTGGCCCCACGCTGGGTACACGTATCGCCCCAGGGTGAGGGGCGTCATCTCCACCACACTGAAAATGAAGACGCCCTGTGCGGGAATAGGAATACAGACCATGTAACATTATACAACAACAAGAGACACTGATGCTAAGTGGACAACCTCTCCATTAAGGGGCTTATTTATGAAGGGATAGCGTCAGGTAGCGCCTTGTAAATGACAGGTAGCGACAGGTAGCGACATGTGGACGCCGAACACAGCAGCAATTACACATTTATCAAGCAGAATCTGTTTAGCGACTGGGATAGCGGCATGTAGCGTCCGATTCATCATTTTCACAGCCTCAGCGAACAGCGCCGGCATTCAGCCTTGCACAGCGCCAGGTATGACCTCTCGCTACCTGTTGCTCTCCCATACATTTCAATGGATGATACTTTTCTTCTCTTTAAACTAGGTTTATGTTGTTTTTTTTGGGGGGGAAACAATCTCAAATAATATTGTGACCTCTCCTGGCCTAGAAAAAGCAGTTTTTCCACAAATTTTTCATTTTTTATATATTTCTGCAGAAATGACATTACAGCTCTGCCATTAAAGTGTTCATGTTACAATGTTGCTACAACGTAATTCCATATGTTTTCGCTTTGTTACTAGTGGATAGATGCTGAAAAACAGACTTTAATCACACCGCCTCCTGCGCTCTGGGCTTCAAACAAGCATTTTTCAGCGCCAGTTTTGTGAGGCTGTTTTTTTGCTGAATATGTTGTGAGACGGTCGCGCTGACCAGTCGCTAACATGCGCTCCCATACAGCGCTGTACTGGTCAAATAGCGACTCCTCACAATGTATTCATTACTGCACAGCGACTGAGTCGCTAAGAACTAGTGACCCACGGGCGAACACAACGACTACTAGCGGGTGCTCTGAAATGCCTGCTACAGACGCTCATCTGTCGCTACCTGGCGTTAGTGATGAATCAGCCTGCTCGTCATTTTCTGTTTGTATGCTGTCTGAAGAAGATTATGTGATTTAATGTTTCTATGTAATTGTTTCTTGTGGAATTTAATTAATTTTGAATACATTAACATAAAAGGAGTGTGCACTTTATTGTATATACTTTATTGGATTAGAGGAGGTTATATGAACACCTCCATTTAAAGTGGACCAACACCCAGGATTTTGACTATCCTGGGTTTTGGTCCACTTCGGTGGGGCACCCCGATGTGTGAAACCCCGCAGAAAGCCCGTAAACGCTCACCTCCCCACACTCCTACGCGGGCGCTCGTCCAATCAGAGAGCTCAGAGCCGCTGTGGTATGCACGTACAAGCGGCGTCCAATCACAGCGGCTCTGAGCGCTGGAGGCCGCGTCTCGCACTTCTAACAGGGAGTGCGCCCGCGCCGGCCATTCACAAACGGCCGGCGCGGGTGCGCGCCCTGCTAAAGGGAAGCGCGAGACGCGGCTGCGGCCCGTGCATGCGCCGTTGGAACGGGGTTAAGATAAGGTTTGTGGGCGTCCTGGGGGGGTTTCACCCCGCGGGACATCCCGATTTTGGATGCCCCGCGGGGAGGGATCTGATCAGCCCGGGAATCTTATAGATCCCCCCTGGGTGTTGGTCCACTTTAAAGGAGCAGCACCATTTGCGAGTTAATAGGGATGCAATCCCTCTCTTAGAAAAAAATACTGACTGTTGGTTGTAAGTGTATGCTGGACTTATAATAAAGTATCTTGCTGGAATTTACTTCCTCTTTAGTGGCAAATAAGTGGGAGATTGGGGGGAACCACCTGCACGCTGCCATGTTTTTACAGCCAATCATTGGTGGCTCAGCGATCATGGCGACACCCACACTGATCAAACTTATAAAAGTTGTTTGAAAAAACTCCTGAGCTATAGAATAGATGAGATCATTACCAGGCAGACGAAGGGGGTGAAGTAGGCCCAGCAGAGCTTCCACCACGAGCACGGCTGGTACCCGATCATCTCTTCAATGTCCTGATAGAAGCGATCCACTCCTAAGGGAATGAAAAATAAGTTTAACACTTCCTGCGATTACACCCTGATATTCCCCTGTAACTAAACCATGGCAGGGGATGGCAAAGGAGCATTACAACCAAAAAAAACTCCTTAAAGTGGACCAACACCCAGGGGGGATCGGCCCGGAAATCTATAAGATTCCCGGACCGATCAGATCCCTCCCCGCGGGGCATCCGAAATCGGGATGTCCCGCGGGGAGGAACCCCCCAGGAGGCCCACAAACCTTACCTCAGCCCCGTTCCATCGGCGCATGCGCGAGCCGCGTCTCGCGCTTCCCTCTAGCAGGGCGCGCACCCGCCGTTTGTGAATGGCCGGTGCAGGCGCGCTCCCTGTTAGAGGGAAGCGCGAGACGCGGCCTCCAGCGCATACTCCTCCAGGCGGCCTTGGACGCGCATACCACAGCGGCTCTGAGCGCTGTGATTGGCTGGCGCGGTCGCGTGGGAGCGGGGAGAGGTGAGTTTTTTTGGGCTTTCTGGGGGGTTTCAGACAGCGGGGCACCCCCGATCGGGGTGCCCCACCGAAGTGGACCAAAACCCAGGATAGTCAAAATCCTGGGTGTTGGTCCACTTTAAACCGGACCTTTACCCTGAATAAGAGCCTATCTTGTATGCCCCCCCATACATACAGATTGCCCACATTAATCCAGACCTTCACCCTAAATAAGAGCCTATCTTGTATGTTTCCCCCCCTGTACATACAGATTGCCCACATTAATCCGGACCTTCACCCTAAATAAGAGTCTATCTTGTATGTTCCCCCCCCTATACATACAGATTGCCCACATAAATCCGGACCTTCACCCTAAATAAGAGTCTATCTTGTATGTTCCCCCCCCTTTACATACAGATTGCCCACATTAATCCGGACCTTCACCCTAAATAAGAGTCTATCTTGTATGTTTCCCACACCCTGTACATACAGATTGCCCACATTAATCTGATCCTTCACTCTGAATAAGAGTCTATCTTATATGTCTCCCACACCCTGTACATACAGATTGCCCACATTAATCCGGACCTTCACCCTGAATAAGGGCCTATCTTATATGTTTCCCCCCCTGTACATACAGATTGCCCACATTAATCCGGACCTTCACCCTAAATAAGAGTCTATCTTGTATGTTTCCCCCCCTGTACATACAGATTGCCCACATTAATCCAGACCTTCACCCTGTATAAGAGTCTATCTTGTATGTTTCCCACACCCTGTACATACAGATTGCCCACATTAATCCCGACCTTCACCCTGTATAAGAGCCTATCTTGTATGTTTCCCACACCCTGTACATACAGATTACCCACATTAAAAATAATCCTACCTGCACCTACTGCATTTTCTGAGCCTTTAAACGAGATGGCGGACCATGAAGTTTCAGGCTGTCTGCAAACAGGAAGTGTCTTCTGACTGTGCCGCTCGGCATTCTAGAATTGCTGTCCTTTTTCTGACCCCAGCTCTGCTCTGTCTGTGCAAAGCACAGCTATAACCCCGCCCCCTGCACTTTTCCCCCCTCTCCTCCCCTCAGTATTTGATGTATCTGAGTCAAGATGGCGGCGCCCGTATCCTAGAGTCCTGAACAGAGTTGCAGCCCAGCGGGCGAACGAATAAAAAGCGTAAAGTTTATTAATTTTAGATGTATGGAAACCCTTTTTTTTTAAGTTTGGGTTTTCATTAAATGATGCTGATGGTCCGGTTCAACTCACTTGGGATCCAGCGCTGTCACTGGCCGCATAGAGCTGCGTTCTCTGTGCTGTGCGCGCTGCCGCAGGGCCGGCTCCAGGTTCATGTGGGCCATCGGGCGGCATGGTCTCAGGGGCCCCTTTGTGGTGGTCAGGGGTCTATAAATTCCATGGCCAAAACCAAGAAAGGCTGCTTGCCCTCCAATCCCTATTGCAGCTGTTTTTTTTAGTGATTCTCACATAGTTGGCACTGAAAAGGTTAACCACATTGTGCCAGCTGTCAGAGGGCCCCCCTGGGTCCGTGAGGTTTGGCCCACTTATCACGGGGAGGCCGATTCATTAATAGCGGCAGGTAGCGACAGTTGAGCGACTGTAGCGGCATTTTCAGAGCGCCCGCTAGTAGTCGCTGTGCTTGGCCGTTGTTCGGTAGTTGATGGCGACTCAGTCGGTTTGCCGTAATGTTGAATACGGGGTGACTAGTCGCTATTTGACAGGTTCCGCGCTGTATGGGAGCGCATGATAGTGACTGGCCCTAGCGACCGGCTCCCACCATATTCATTAAAAAATCACGCTCAAAAAATCCTTGCGCTGTGAAATGCTTGTTTAAACCCCAGAGCGCTGGCGGCGATGGGTTAAAAGTAGTTTTTTAACCCCCAAACAACCATATTTTTTGAGACCAAAAAAAAACAAGCTTTTAAAATAATTTAGTAATATGAATATATTAATATCAGACCTGTAATATCAATTCTGCACAATTTTTTTTTTTTTTACCTTAAAAAAAATTATCTAAAATGTCAGAAGTGGTCACAGAATTTTTCACATTTAAAAAAAAAAAAAAAAATTAATAACAATTAATTATGAATATTTAAAGATTGTTCCATTGAAATGCATTGGAGAGCGCCAGGTAGCGAGAGGTCATACCTGTCGCTGTTCAAGGTCAGACGCTGGCGCTGTGGGCTGAGGCTGGAATAATGATGAATGAGTCGCTATATGGCGCTATCTCAGTCGCTAAGCAGGATCGGCTTGATAAATGTGTGATTGTGGTGGGGAGCCGGCGTTCTCGTGGCGGGGCCCGTCATTACCGGACGCTCACCAGTCGCTACCTGTCGCTATTGCTTCATAAATAAGGGCCTAAATTGACTAAGGGCCTTATTCATCATGAAGGGATAGCGCCAGGTAGTGCCTGTACAGCAGCAGGTACCGTCAAGTAGCGTCAGGTGAACGCCGGACACGGCAGCAATTACACATTTATCAAGCAGAATCAGTTTAGCGACTGGGATAGCGACATGTAGCGTCCGATTCATCATTATCCCAGCCTCAGCGAACAGCGCTGGCGTTCAGCCTTGCACAGCGCCAGGTATTACCTCTCGCTACCTGTCGCTCTCCCATACATTTCAATGGACGTTCCTTTTATTCTCTTTTAACTGGGTTTTTGTTTTTTTTTTATTTTTTTTTTAAATCTCAAATAATGTTGTGACCTCTATATTGAAAATGTAGGTTTTTCAAAAATTTTTCATGTTTTATATATTTCTTCAGAAATGACATCACAGCTCTGCCATTAAAGTGTTCATGTTACAATGTTGTTACAATGTAATTCCATATGTTTTCGCTTTGTTACTAGTGGATAGATGCTGAAAAACAGACTTTAAACACACCGCCTCCTGCGCTCTGGGCTTCAGAGAAGCATTTTTCAGCGCCAGAGATTTGTGAGGCTGTTTTTTTAATGAATATGTTGTGAGTCGGTCACACTGACCAGTCACTAACATGCGTTCCCATGCAGCGCTGTACTGGTCAAATAGCGACTCCTCACAATGTATTCATCATTGCTGCTAAGAACTAGCGACCCACGGCCGAGCACAGCGACTACTAGCGGGCGCTCTGAAAATGCCGCTACAGACGCTCATCTGTCGCTACCTGGCGTTAGTGATGAATCAGCCTGCCCCTGATTTTAGGCAGCATATTTTGGAGAGGAAACACTTGCAATACACTCACCATAACACCAGGATATAGACACTGTCTCAAAGAAAACCAGGAATAGAAGACACATCCCGCTGGCAGAATAATAATCGAAGAGCTTGAAGACGTAGAGTCCGCCCTGGATGTGAGAGAGAAGAGGAAGCGACGTGAAAGAAGGACACGACAAGAAGAAGAGGAATCTGCCCCTTGTCACCAGTTTCCATAATGCAGAGACGCCAAGTCGCCCGTTTATTAGGGAGTCACCCGTTTTTTACACCCCATCACCCGTCTGGTGAACGCCGGGTGCTGTACGCAAAACCACGTTTATCAAAGTGAATCTGGTGAGCGCCTCTAACAGTGCCATGTAGTGTCACATGTATTATTACAGGCAGGTCAGTGTATAGCACCTCTAACAGCGCCATGTAGCGTCACATGTATTATTACAGGCAGGTCAGTGTATAGCGCCTCTAACAGCGCCATGTAGCGTCACATGTATTATTACAGGCAGGTCAGTGTATAGCGCCCTGTAGCAGCGCCATGTAGTGTCACATGTATTATTACAGGCAGGTCAGTGTATAGCACCTCTAACAGCGCCATGTAGTGTCACATGTATTATTACAGGCAGGTCAGTGTATAGCGCCTCTAACAGCACCATGTAGCGTCACATGTATTATTACAGGCAGGTCAGTGTATAGCACCTCTAACAGCGCCATGTAGCGTCACATGTATTATTACAGACAGCTCAGTGTATAGCACCTCTAACAGCGTCATGTAGCGTCACATGTATTATTACAGGCAGGTCAGTGTATAGCGCCTCTAACAGTGCCATATAGCGTCACATGTATTAATACAGGCAGGTTAGTGTATAGCCCCTCTAACAGCGCCATGTAGCGTCACATGTATTATTACAGGCAGGTCAGTGTATAGCGCCTCTAACAGCGCCATGTAATGTCACATGTATTATTACAGGCAGCTCAGTGTATAGCGCCTCTAACAGCGTCATGTAGCGTCACATGTATTGTTACAGGCAGGTCAGTGTATAGCGCCTCTAACAGCGTCATGTAGCGTCACATGTATTATTACAGGCAGGTCAGTGTATAGCCCCTCTAACAGCGTCATGTAGTGTCACATGTATTATTACAGGCAGGTCAGTGTATAGCGCCTCTAACAGCGCCATGTAGTGTCACATGTATTATTACAGGCAGGTCAGTGTATAGCGCCTCTAACAGCGCCATGTAGTGTCACATGTATTATTACAGGCAGGTCAGTGTATAGCGCCTCTAACAGCGCCATGTAGTGTCACATGTATTATTACAGGCAGGTCAGTGTATAGCGCCTCTAACAGCGCCATGTAGCGTCACATGTATTATTACAGGCAGGTCAGTGTATAGCGCCTCTAACAGCGCCATGTAGTGTCACATGTATTATTACAGGCAGGTCAGTGTATAGCGCCTCTAACAGCGTCATGTAGCGTCACATGTATTATTACAGGCAGGTCAGTGTATAGCGCCTCTAACAGCGCCATGTAGCGTCACATGTATTATTACAGGCAGGTCAGTGTATAGCCCCTCTAACAGCGTCATGTAGCGTCACATGTATTATTACAGGCAGGTCAGTGTATAGCGCCTCTAACAGCGTCATGTAGCGTCACATGTATTATTACAGGCGGCTCAGTGTATAGCGCCTCTAACGGCGCCATGTAGCGTCACATGTATTATTACAGGCAGGTCAGTGTATAGCTCCTCTAACAGCGTCATGTAGCGTCACATGTATTATTACAGGCAGGTCAGTGTATAGCGCCTCTAACAGCGCCATGTAGCGTCACATGTATTATTACAGGCAGGTCAGTGTATAGCCCCTCTAACAGCGTCATGTAGCGTCACATGTATTATTACAGGCAGGTCAGTGTATAGCGCCTCTAACAGCGTCATGTAGCGTCACATGTATTATTACAGGCAGGTCAGTGTATAGCGCCTCTAACAGCGCCATGTAGCGTCACATGTATTATTACAGGCAGCTCAGTGTATAGCACCTCTAACAGCGCCATGTAGCGTCACATGTATTATTACAGACAGCTCAGTGTATAGCACCTCTAACAGCGTCATGTAGCGTCACATGTATTATTACAGGCAGGTCAGTGTATAGCGCCTCTAACAGTGCCATATAGCGTCACATGTATTATTACAGGCAGGTTAGTGTATAGCACCTCTAACAGCGCCATGTAGCGTCACATGTATTATTACAGGCAGGTCAGTGTATAGCGCCTCTAACAGCGTCATGTAGCGTCACATGTATTATTACAGGCAGGTCAGTGTATAGCACCTCTAACAGCGCCATGTAGCGTCACATGTATTATTACAGGCAGGTCAGTGTATAGCGCCTCTAACAGCGTCATGTAGCGTCACATGTATTATTACAGGCAGGTCAGTGTATAGCGCCTCTAACAGCGCCATGTAGCGTCACATGTATTATTACAGGCAGGTCAGTGTATAGCGCCTCTAACAGTGCCATGTAGCGTCACATGTATTATTACAGGCGGCTCAGTGTATAGCGCCTCTAACAGCGCCATGAAGCGTCACATGTATTATTACAGGCAGGTCAGTGTATAGCGCCTCTAACAGCGTCATGTAGCGTCACATGTATAATTACAGGCAGGTCAGTGTATAGCGCCTCTAACAGCGCCATGTAGTGTCACATGTATTATTACAGGCAGGTCAGTGTATAGCACCTCTAACAGCGCCATGTAGCGTCACATGTATTATTACAGGCGGCTCAGTGTATAGCGCCTCTAACAGCGCCATGTAGTGTCACATGTATTATTACAGGCGGCTCAGTGTATAGCACCTCTAACAGCGCCATGTAGCGTCACATGTATTATTACAGGCAGGTCAGTGTATAGCGCCTCTAACAGCGTCATGTAGTGTCACATGTATTATTACAGGCGGCTCAGTGTATAGCGCCTCTAACAGCGTCATGTAGCGTCACATGTATTATTACAGGCGGCTCAGTGTATAGCGCCTCTAACAGCGCCATGTAGTGTCACATGTATTATTACAGGCAGGTCAGTGTATAGCACCTCTAACAGCGCCATGTAGCGTCACATGTATTATTACAGGCAGGTCAGTGTATAGCACCTCTAACAGCGCCATGTAGCGTCACATGTATTATTACAGGCAGGTCAGTGTATAGCACCTCTAACAGCGCCATGTAGTGTCACATGTATTATTACAGGCAGGTCAGTGTATAGCACCTCTAACAGCGCCATGTAGCGTCACATGTATTATTACAGGCAGGTCAGTGTATAGCGCCTCTAACAGCATCATGTAGTGTCACATGTATTATTACAGGCGGCTCAGTGTATAGCACCTCTAACAGCGCCATGTAGCATCACATGTATTATTACAGACAGGTCAGTGTATAGCACCTCTAACAGCGCCATGTAGCGTCACATGTATTATTACAGGCAGGTCAGTGTATAGCGCCTCTAACAGCGCCATGTAGTGTCACATGTATTATTACAGGCAGGTCAGTGTATAGCGCCTCTAACAGCGCCATGTAGCGTCACATGTATTATTACAGGCAGGTCAGTGTATAGCACCTCTAACAGCGCCATGTAGCGTCACATGTATTATTCCAGGCAGGTCAGTGTATAGCGCCTGTAACAGCGCCATGTAGCGTCACATGTATTATTCCAGGAAGCCAGGTATTAACTTTCACGGGCAGGCTGATTCATCAAAAAAACAAATGCCTAACACGCTTTTTAAACACAAGCAAATGAACGGCCATTGACATTAGAGATGAGCGAACTTTTGAAAAATTCGATTCGACTGATTCGCCGAATTTTCCGACAAAAATCGTTTCGACCCGAATAAATTCGCGACGAATCGCTATTAAAAACGGCTATTTCTGAGCCTCCTAGAGCCTCAATAGGGTTGTAAACCATTCAGCCTTGCTGTAACACGCACAGGATGCGTGCTGGGTTAGTTAAATAATACTTTGAAGAAATATCACATGCAGATCAGAGGCATCGCTAATAGAATCGCAGAGCGGCACAATTGCAGAGAGTTGAAGTGGCATCACTATGAGGGGCAGAAGGAGCCCAAATATACACTGGAGTTGGCCTCAGGAGCCCAAAAATTGGATGAATCACACCCTGGAGTTGGCAGAAGTTGGCAGCAGCAGCAGCAGGAGCCCAAATATACACTGGAGTTGGCTTCAGGAGCCCAAAAATTGGATGAATCACACCCTGGAGTTGGCAGAAGTTGGCAGCAGCAGGAGCCCAAATATACACTGGAGTTGGCTTCAGGAGCCCAAAAATTGGATGAATCACACCCTGGAGTTGGCAGGAGTTGACAGTAGCAGCAGCAGGAGCCCAAATATACACTGGAGTTGGCTTCAGGAGCCCAAAAATTGGATGAATCACACCCTGGAGTTGGCAGAAGTTGGCAGCAGCAGCAGCAGGAGCCCAAATATACACTGGAGTTGGCTTCAGGAGCCCAAAAATTGGATGAATCACACCCTGGAGTTGGCAGGAGTTGACAGTAGCAGCAGCAGGAGCCCAAATATACACTGGAGTTGGCTTCAGGAGCCCAAAAATTGGATGAATCACACCCTGGAGTTGGCAGGAGTTGACAGTAGCAGCAGCAGGAGCCCAAATATACACTGGAGTTGGCTTCAGGAGCCCAAAAATTGGATGAATCACACCCTGGAGTTGGCAGAAGTTGGCAGCAGCAGCAGCAGGAGCCCAAATATACACTGGAGTTGGCCTCAGGAGCCCAAAAATTGGATGAATCACACCCTGGAGTTGGCAGGAGTTGACAGTAGCAGCAGCAGGAGCCCAAATATACACTGGAGTTGGCTTCAGGAGCCCAAAAATTGGATGAATCACACCCTGGAGTTGGCAGAAGTTGGCAGCAGCAGCAGCAGGAGCCCAAATATACACTGGAGTTGGCTTCAGGAGCCCAAAAATTGGATGAATTACACCCTGGAGTTGGCAGGAGTTGACAGTAGCAGCAGCAGGAGCCCAAATATACACTGGAGTTGGCTTCAGGAGCCCAAAAATTGGATGAATCACACCCTGGAGTTGGCAGAAGTTGGCAGCAGCAGCAGCAGGAGCCCAAAAATTGGATGAATCAAACCCTGGAGTTGGCAGGAGTTGGCAGCAGCAGCAGCAGGAGCCCAAATATATACTGGAGTTGGCTTCAGGAGCCCAAAAATTGGATGAATCACACCCTGGAGTTGGCAGAAGTTGGCAGCAGCAGCAGCAGGAGCCCAAATATACACTGGAGTTGGCTTCAGGAGCCCAAAAATTGGATGAATCACACCCTGGAGTTGGCAGAAGTTGGCAGCAGCAGCAGCAGGAGCCCAAATATACACTGGAGTTGGCCTCAGGAGCCCAAAAATTGGATGAATCACACCCTGGAGTTGGCAGGAGTTGACAGTAGCAGCAGCAGGAGCCCAAATATACACTGGAGTTGGCTTCAGGAGCCCAAAAATTGGATGAATCACACCCTGGAGTTGGCAGAAGTTGGCAGCAGCAGCAGCAGGAGCCCAAATATACACTGGAGTTGGCTTCAGGAGCCCAAAAATTGGATGAATCACACCCTGGAGTTGGCAGGAGTTGACAGTAGCAGCAGCAGGAGCCCAAATATACACTGGAGTTGGCTTCAGGAGCCCAAAAATTGGATGAATCACACCCTGGAGTTGGCAGAAGTTGGCAGCAGCAGGAGCCCAAATATACACTGGAGTTGGCCTCAGGAGCCCAAAAATTGGATAAATCACACCCTGGAGTTGGCAGGAGTTGACAGTAGCAGCAGCAGGAGCCCAAATATACACTGGAGTTGGCTTCAGGAGCCCAAAAATTGGATGAATCACACCCTGGAGTTGGCAGAAGTTGGCAGCAGCAGCAGCAGGAGCCCAAAAATTGGATGAATCACACCCTGGAGTTGGCAGGAGTTGGCAGCAGCAGCAGCAGGAGCCCAAATATATACTGGAGTTGGCTTCAGGAGCCCAAAAATTGGATGAATCACACCCTGGAGTTGGCAGAAGTTGGCAGCAGCAGCAGCAGGAGCCCAAATATACACTGGAGTTGGCTTCAGGAGCCCAAAAATTGGATGAATCACACCCTGGAGTTGGCAGAAGTTGGCAGCAGCAGCAGCAGGAGCCCAAATATACACTGGAGTTGGCCTCAGGAGCCCAAAAATTGGATGAATCACACCCTGGAGTTGGCAGAAGTTGGCAGCAGCAGCAGCAGGAGCCCAAATATACACTGGAGTTGGCTTCAGGAGCCCAAAAATTGGATGAATCACACCCTGGAGTTGGCAGGAGTTGACAGTAGCAGCAGCAGGAGCCCAAATATACACTGGAGTTGGCTTCAGGAGCCCAAAAATTGGATGAATCACACCCTGGAGTTGGCAGAAGTTGGCAGCAGCAGCAGCAGGAGCCCAAATATACACTGGAGTTGGCCTCAGGAGCCCAAAAATTGGATGAATCACACCCTGGAGTTGGCAGGAGTTGACAGTAGCAGCAGCAGGAGCCCAAATATACACTGGAGTTGGCTTCAGGAGCCCAAAAATTGGATGAATCACACCCTGGAGTTGGCAGAAGTTGGCAGCAGCAGCAGCAGGAGCCCAAATATACACTGGAGTTGGCTTCAGGAGCCCAAAAATTGGATGAATCACACCCTGGAGTTGGCAGGAGTTGACAGTAGCAGCAGCAGGAGCCCAAATATACACTGGAGTTGGCTTCAGGAGCCCAAAAATTGGATGAATCACACCCTGGAGTTGGCAGAAGTTGGCAGCAGCAGCAGCAGGAGCCGAAATATACACTGGAGTTGGCCTCAGGAGCCCAAAAATTGGATGAATCACACCCTGGAGTTGGCAGGAGTTGACAGTAGCAGCAGCAGGAGCCCAAATATACACTGGAGTTGGCTTCAGGAGCCCAAAAATTGGATGAATCACACCCTGGAGTTGGCAGAAGTTGGCAGCAGCAGCAGCAGGAGCCCAAATATACACTGGAGTTGGCTTCAGGAGCCCAAAAATTGGATGAATCACACCCTGGAGTTGGCAGGAGTTGACAGTAGCAGCAGCAGGAGCCCAAATATACACTGGAGTTGGCTTCAGGAGCCCAAAAATTGGATGAATCACACCCTGGAGTTGGCAGAAGTTGGCAGCAGCAGCAGCAGGAGCCCAAATATACACTGGAGTTGGCCTCAGGAGCCCAAAAATTGGATGAATCACACCCTGGAGTTGGCAGGAGTTGACAGTAGCAGCAGCAGGAGCCCAAAAAATGGCCTAAAGACATAAATATGTTTTGCACCATTTGGAAAGTGTAAAACGTGGCACCATGCTGAATCTAGTCGCATGCATCAGGCATTGGTGGGTGGAAATCCTGGCTGATCCATCCCTGATTCATTTTGACAAAGGTGAGTCTCTCCACATTTTTAGTTGACAGACGAGTTCTCCTCGCCGTAACTATGGCCCCCGCCGCACTAAACACCCGCTCAGATGGCACGCTACTTGCCGGGCAGGACAGCTTTTCCAGGGCAAACTCTGCTAGTTGCGGCCACAAATCAAGTTTGGCTGCCCAGAAGTCCAGCGGATCCTCAAGGTGTGTTGGCATGGTCATGTCAAAGTATGACATGACCTGCTGGTTCAGGTCCTGCTCCAGGTCTTCCTGCTGCTCATGAGTAGCCTCACTATGCGGGTGTAGAAAGCTACTCATTAGCGACTGAAGACTGAGGCTGCTGCTGCTGATGGAGCTTCTGCTGCTGCTGCTGCCAACCCCCCCAGCGGCCATGGCAGTGGAAGGTGAGCGCAGAGGTCCCCTCGAGTCAGACCTGCGAGAGTATGGACCATGGCGCAGATAGGCATCGGCCAACTGCCTACGTAGAATGTCTTTGTAGTAGTTGAGTTTGTCCTCCCTCTCGGTGGGTTTAAAAAATGCCCCCATTTTGTGCCGGAAGCGAGGGTCCAATAAGGTGGACAGCCAGAAGTCATCCCGCCGACAGATGGAAACAATTCTGGGGTCACTACGCAAGCATGTGAGCATGCTTCGTGCCATTTGCGCAAGTGACTCGGATGGACTACCTGTCTCCATCTCCACTGCATACTGCCACGGTGTGCCCGGGTCCTCTGTCTCTCCTTCCTCAAAAACCTCTAGCTCCTCTGGCTGCTCCTGCTCCTCCTCTCCTGTCCGCTGACTAGATAAACCAGCCATTTCGCCAAGCCTAAACTGTGTTTCGCTGGGCAACTCCTCCTCCTCCTCTTCCTCCTCCTCCTCCTCCAGTTCAGCTCCAACGGGGTTCATGTGGCCGTAAGATGTAAACGCCATGTCTCCAGTGCCCTGACCAGCCATGGTTTCCAACATGTGCTGTAGTACATGAAGCAGTGGAATCACGTCGTTCATCCCGTAATCCTGCCGACTGACAAATAAAGTGGCTTCCTCAAAGGGCCTGAGCAAACGGCAGGTGTCACGTATGAGCTGCCACTGGTTGACATTGAAGTTACACAGGGGAGTCCCCCTATCTGCTTGGATCATCAGGAAATCCGTGATGGCTTTTCTCTGTTCATATAATCGGTCCAACATGTGAAGGGTGGAATTCCAACGGGTGGAAACATCGCAAATCAGACTATGTTGGGGGATACCATTCTGACGCTGTAGCTCAAGAAGGGTGTGTTTGGCGGTGTAGGAGTGGCTGAAGTGCATGCAAAGTTTCCGTGAAGTTGTTAGGATGTCCTGCAGATGGGGGGAACACTTCAGAAACCGCTTGACAACCAGATTGAAGACGTGAGCCATGCAGGGGGCATGGGTCAGGCTTCCTTGGCGCAGCGCAGACAAAATGTTCTTCCCATTGTCGGTAACCATGATTCCCATTTTAAGTTTTCTCGGAGTAAGCCATGTTTGGATTTCCTGATGAATACATTTAAGCAGTTCCTCCCCTGTGTGACTCCGTTCGCCAAGACAAACCATGTGAAGCACTGCGTGACACCTCCGTGCCCTGCACACATGGTAGACTGGAGGGGCACTGAGACTTGAGCCTACAGTGGAGGGTGAGGAGATGGCGGAGGATGAGGAGGCCGAGTCGCACGGTGTCACAGGCCCAATGGGCAGAGAGCGCGGAGGCCGAAGCGGCGTGACCTGTCCAAGTTGCTGCTGCAAAGGGACCACATTCACCCAGTGGGCCGTAAACGACATGTACTGCCCCTGACCGTAGTTACAGCTCCAGATGTCGGCGCTGCCATGTATTTTGCTACACACCGACAGGCTCAAGGACTGGCCCACCTTCTGTTCAACAAAAGTGTGCAGCGCTGGTACTGCCTTCTTGGCAAAGAAATGACGGCTTGGGACTCTCCACCTCGGCTCGGCACAAGCCATCAGTTCTCTGAAAGGTGCAGATTCCACCACCTGAAAAGGGAGCGACTGCAGCACCAGCAACTTGGACAGGAGCACATTCAGCTTCTGCGCCGTAGGATGAGTGGGCGCATACTGCTGTCTCTTGGACATGGCTTCGCTGATGGATTGCTGGCGGGATGCATGACTTGGAGGAGGAGGAGGAGGAGCAGGAGCGACAGAGGATGGGTATGACGCACAGCTGCCTTCGGCTGAGGTGCTGGAGCCTTGGCTGGCAGAAATTGGGAGCTCACTTGGTGAGGAAGCAGACTGGACCACCCCTTGGGAGCCTCGGTTCTCCCAGGTCGTTTTATGGTGACGCATCATATGTTGACGCAGGGCCGTGGTGCCAACATTTGGACCCTGGCCACGCTTCACCTTTTGCCTACATATCTTGCATGTGGCCATGTTACCCTCCTGCGGATGCCTCAGGAAAAACTGCCACACTGCCGAGTAGCTACTTTTCCCACCCCCTGGCCTCACTGATTCACTGCTGCTGTTGCCAACTCCAGGAACCCCTGCTCCACTACCTCCCGATAAGGTAGACTGCCGCACAGCAGGTGCTCTACCCCGGCCCTGGCCCCGGCCGGCTCCAGCCTTTGGAATTGTGCCCCCATGCTGACTGCTACCACCTTGCTGCCTCAGCTGCTGACTCCGGGGCAACCTGCGCCCCTCTTCTCCTGATGATGACGATGAAGCCCCTTCATCACCCGGCTCCCAAGTGCGATCGGCTTCATCGTCATCATCATCATCACCGAGTTGTGGCTGTACGTCACTGATGTTCGTGGATTCGTCAACAGTGTCTGGCGCAGGAGCTGGAACGCTCGCAGCACCCACGACACTGTCCACATCACTATCTGTCTGCCTAGCTAGAGAAGCCACCTCCATTTCTTGGCTGGGCAGTAGCTGCTGACTGTCCTCTATCTGATGGTCCTCCTCACTAAAGAGTGGAGCTGAACCCAAAGCATAGGATACGTCGCTGGGGGAGGGAACGGCGTAGGACAGAGGCAATGGGAGGACAGGGACTGCTCTCGGGGCATGCCAACTCAGGGTTGTGTCAGAGGAACCTACCGACCCTAGACTGGGGGTCTCAGACGTAAGTTGTGATGATGTTGTTGATGAGCGCGTCAACCAATCTACCACGGCAGATGCGTTACTGGTGGAGACCCGACCGCTAGCAGATACTGGCAGATTAGGTCTCTCAGCGTGACTCCTGCTGCTACTGGCCCCCAGTCTGATGCGAGCTCTGCCTGCGGAATCTTGGCCTCTGCCACTCCTCTTTTCACTTCCAGGCACTTGTCTGCCCGACATAGTCTAACTGGCGTGGGAGTAGGTGATATTTTAAGATCCCCCGGGCAGCGGTGGGTCTATATGAAACAGAATATAATGCACACCAAAAGTGAGCAGTAACACTCAGCCTCCAACAGGCCTGCTTAGTGTAAATAAGAGAGCTGCTTAGTGTAAATAAAGAGGGGTATGCTATGTTACAGAATGGGATGCCTCAACAGAAGTGCACCTGGCAGGCAGCAGTAAGCCTATGCCCAGCAAAAGTGTCTTATAATATAAATATAATAAGAGCAAATGCTTATATGGTCTTAAACAGAGGCTGCTTTAGTCACAGAATGGGATGCCCCCAAAAAAGATCCAGTAGTACTATGCCCAGCAAAAGTGTCTTTATCAGGCTAATTTCAAATATGATAAGAGCAAATGCTTATATGGTCTTAAACAGAGGCTGCTTTAGTCACAGAATGGGATGCCCCAAATAGGAGTGCACCTGGCAGGGTCCAGTAGTGCTTTGCCCAGCAAAAGTGTCTTTATCAGGCCTAATTTCAAATATGATAAGAGCAAATGGTTATATGGTCTTAAACAGAGACTGCTTTAGTCACAGAATGGGATGCCCCAACAGAAGTGGACCTGGCAGGGTCCAGTAGTGCTATGCCCAGCAAAAGTGTCTTTATCAGGCCTAATTTCAAATATGATAAGAGCAAATGCTTATATGGTCTTAAACAGAGGCTGCTGTAGTCACAGAATGGGATGCCCCAAATAGGAGTGCACCTGGCAGGGTCCAGTAGTGCTTTGCCCAGCAAAAGTGTCTTTATCAGGCCTAATTTCAAATATGATAAGAGCAAATGCTTATATGGTCTTAAACAGAGGCTGCTGTAGTCACAGAATGGGATGCCCCAAATAGGAGTGCACCTGGCAGGGTCCAGTAGTGCTTTGCCCAGCAAAAGTGTCTTTATCAGGCCTAATTTCAAATATGATAAGAGCAAATGCTTATATGGTCTTAAACAGAGGCTGCTGTAGTCACAGAATGGGATGCCCCAAATAGGAGTGCACCTGGCAGGGTCCAGTAGTGCTTTGCCCAGCAAAAGTGTCTTTATCAGGCCTAATTTCAAATATGATAAGAGCAAATGCTTATATGGTCTTAAACAGAGGCTGCTGTAGTCACAGAATGGGATGCCCCAAATAGGAGTGCACCTGGCAGGGTCCAGTAGTGCTTTGCCCAGCAAAAGTGTCTTTATCAGGCCTAATTTCAAATATGATAAGAGCAAATGCTTATATGGTCTTAAACAGAGGCTGCTGTAGTCACAGAATGGGATGCCCCAAATAGGAGTGCACCTGGCAGGGTCCAGTAGTGCTATGCCCAGCAAAAGTGTCTTTATCAGGCCTAATTTCAAATATGATAAGAGCAAATGCTTATATGGTCTTAAACAGAGGCTGGTGTAGTCACAGAATGGGATGCCCCAAATAGGAGTGCACCTGGCAGGGTCCAGTAGTGCTATGCCCAGCAAAAGTGTCTTTATCAGGCCTAATTTCAAATATGATAAGAGCAAATGCTTATATGGTCTTAAACAGAGGCTGCTGTAGTCACAGAATGGGATGCCCCAAATAGGAGTGCACCTGGCAGGGTCCAGTAGTGCTTTGCCCAGCAAAAGTGTCTTTATCAGGCCTAATTTCAAATATGATAAGAGCAAATGCTTATATGGTCTTAAACAGAGGCTGCTGTAGTCACAGAATGGGATGCCCCAAATAGGAGTGCACCTGGCAGGGTCCAGTAGTGCTTTGCCCAGCAAAAGTGTCTTTATCAGGCCTAATTTCAAATATGATAAGAGCAAATGCTTATATGGTCTTAAACAGAGGCTGCTGTAGTCACAGAATGGGATGCCCCAAATAGGAGTGCACCTGGCAGGGTCCAGTAGTGCTTTGCCCAGCAAAAGTGTCTTTATCAGGCCTAATTTCAAATATGATAAGAGCAAATGCTTATATGGTCTTAAACAGAGGCTGCTGTAGTCACAGAATGGGATGCCCCAAATAGGAGTGCACCTGGCAGGGTCCAGTAGTGCTTTGCCCAGCAAAAGTGTCTTTATCAGGCCTAATTTCAAATATGATAAGAGCAAATGCTTATATGGTCTTAAACAGAGGCTGCTGTAGTCACAGAATGGGATGCCCCAAATAGGAGTGCACCTGGCAGGGTCCAGTAGTGCTTTGCCCAGCAAAAGTGTCTTTATCAGGCCTAATTTCAAATATGATAAGAGCAAATGCTTATATGGTCTTAAACAGAGGCTGCTTTAGTCACAGAATGGGATGCCCCAAATAGGAGTGCACCTGGCAGGGTCCAGTAGTGCTTTGCCCAGCAAAAGTGTCTTTATCAGGCCTAATTTCAAATATGATAAGAGCAAATGCTTATATGGTCTTAAACAGAGGCTGCTGTAGTCACAGAATGGGATGCCCCAAATAGGAGTGCACCTGGCAGGGTCCAGTAGTGCTTTGCCCAGCAAAAGTGTCTTTATCAGGCCTAATTTCAAATATGATAAGAGCAAATGCTTATATGGTCTTAAACAGAGGCTGCTTTAGTCACAGAATGGGATGCCCCAAATAGGAGTGCACCTGGCAGGGTCCAGTAGTGCTATGCCCAGCAAAAGTGTCTTTATCAGGCCTAATTTCAAATATGATAAGAGCAAATGCTTATATGGTCTTAAACAGAGGCTGCTGTAGTCACAGAATGGGATGCCCCAAATAGGAGTGCACCTGGCAGGGTCCAGTAGTGCTATGCCCAGCAAAAGTGTCTTTATCAGGCCTAATTTCAAATATGATAAGAGCAAATGCTTATATGGTCTTAAACAGAGGCTGCTGTAGTCACAGAATGGGATGCCCCAAATAGGAGTGCACCTGGCAGGGTCCAGTAGTGCTTTGCCCAGCAAAAGTGTCTTTATCAGGCCTAATTTCAAATATGATAAGAGCAAATGCTTATATGGTCTTAAACAGAGGCTGCTGTAGTGACAGAATGGGATGCCCCAAATAGGAGTGCACCTGGCAGGGTCCAGTAGTGCTTTGCCCAGCAAAAGTGTCTTTTTCAGGCCTAATTTCAAATATGATAAGAGCAAATGCTTATATGGTCTTAAACAGAGGCTGCTTTAGTCACAGAATGGGATGCCCCAAATAGGAGTGCACCTGGCAGGGTCCAGTAGTGCTATGCCCAGCAAAAGTGTCTTTATCAGGCCTAATTTCAAATATGATAAGAGCAAATGCTTATATGGTCTTAAACAGAGGCTGCTGTAGTCACAGAATGGGATGCCCCAAATAGGAGTGCACCTGGCAGGGTCCAGTAGTGCTTTGCCCAGCAAAAGTGTCTTTATCAGGCCTAATTTCAAATATGATAAGAGCAAATGCTTATATGGTCTTAAACAGAGGCTGGTGTAGTCACAGAATGGGATGCCCCAAATAGGAGTGCACCTGGCAGGGTCCAGTAGTGCTATGCCCAGCAAAAGTGTCTTTATCAGGCCTAATTTCAAATATGATAAGAGCAAATGCTTATATGGTCTTAAACAGAGGCTGCTGTAGTCACAGAATGGGATGCCCCAAATAGGAGTGCACCTGGCAGGGTCCAGTAGTGCTATGCCCAGCAAAAGTGTCTTTATCAGGCCTAATTTCAAATATGATAAGAGCAAATGCTTATATGGTCTTAAACAGAGGCTGCTGTAGTCACAGAATGGGATGCCCCAAATAGGAGTGCACCTGGCAGGGTCCAGTAGTGCTTTGCCCAGCAAAAGTGTCTTTATCAGGCCTAATTTCAAATATGATAAGAGCAAATGCTTATATGGTCTTAAACAGAGGCTGCTTTAGTCACAGAATGGGATGCCCCAAATAGGAGTGCACCTGGCAGGGTCCAGTAGTGCTATGCCCAGCAAAAGTGTCTTTATCAGGCCTAATTTCAAATATGATAAGAGCAAATGCTTATATGGTCTTAAACAGAGGCTGCTGTAGTCACAGAATGGGATGCCCCAAATAGGAGTGCACCTGGCAGGGTCCAGTAGTGCTTTGCCCAGCAAAAGTGTCTTTATCAGGCCTAATTTCAAATATGATAAGAGCAAATGCTTATATGGTCTTAAACAGAGGCTGCTGTAGTCACAGAATGGGATGCCCCAAATAGGAGTGCACCTGGCAGGGTCCAGTAGTGCTTTGCCCAGCAAAAGTGTCTTTATCAGGCCTAATTTCAAATATGATAAGAGCAAATGCTTATATGGTCTTAAACAGAGGCTGCTTTAGTCACAGAATGGGATGCCCCAAATAGGAGTGCACCTGGCAGGGTCCAGTAGTGCTATGCCCAGCAAAAGTGTCTTTATCAGGCCTAATTTCAAATATGATAAGAGCAAATGCTTATATGGTCTTAAACAGAGGCTGCTGTAGTCACAGAATGGGATGCCCCAAATAGGAGTGCACCTGGCAGGGTCCAGTAGTGCTATGCCCAGCAAAAGTGTCTTTATCAGGCCTAATTTCAAATATGATAAGAGCAAATGCTTATATGGTCTTAAACAGAGGCTGCTGTAGTCACAGAATGGGATGCCCCAAATAGGAGTGCACCTGGCAGGGTCCAGTAGTGCTATGCCCAGCAAAAGTGTCTTTATCAGGCCTAATTTCAAATATGATAAGTGAAAATGGTTATACGGTCTTAAACAGAGGCTGCTGTAGTCACAGAATGGGATGCCCCAAATAGGAGTGCACCTGGCAGGGTCCAGTAGTGCTTTGCCCAGCAAAAGTGTCTTTATCAGGCCTAATTTCAAATATGATAAGAGCAAATGCTTATATGGTCTTAAACAGAGGCTGCTTTAGTCACAGAATGGGATGCCCCAAATAGGAGTGCACCTGGCAGGGTCCAGTAGTGCTTTGCCCAGCAAAAGTGTCTTTTTCCAGGCCTAATTTCAAATATGATAAGAGCAAATGCTTATATGGTCTTAAACAGAGGCTGCTTTAGTCACAGAATGGGATGCCCCAAATAGGAGTGCACCTGGCAGGGTCCAGTAGTGCTTTGCCCAGCAAAAGTGTCTTTATCAGGCCTAATTTCAAATATGATAAGAGCAAATGCTTATATGGTCTTAAACAGAGGCTGCTGTAGTCACAGAATGGGATGCCCCAAATAGGAGTGCACCTGGCAGGGTCCAGTAGTGCTTTGCCCAGCAAAAGTGTCTTTATCAGGCCTAATTTCAAATATGATAAGAGCAAATGCTTATATGGTCTTAAACAGAGGCTGCTTTAGTCACAGAATGGGATGCCCCAAATAGGAGTGCACCTGGCAGGGTCCAGTAGTGCTATGCCCAGCAAAAGTGTCTTTATCAGGCCTAATTTCAAATATGATAAGAGCAAATGCTTATATGGTCTTAAACAGAGGCTGCTGTAGTCACAGAATGGGATGCCCCAAATAGGAGTGCACCTGGCAGGGTCCAGTAGTGCTATGCCCAGCAAAAGTGTCTTTATCAGGCCTAATTTCAAATATGATAAGAGCAAATGCTTATATGGTCTTAAACAGAGGCTGCTGTAGTCACAGAATGGGATGCCCCAAATAGGAGTGCACCTGGCAGGGTCCAGTAGTGCTTTGCCCAGCAAAAGTGTCTTTATCAGGCCTAATTTCAAATATGATAAGAGCAAATGCTTATATGGTCTTAAACAGAGGCTGCTGTAGTCACAGAATGAGATGCCCCAAATAGGAGTGCACCTGGCAGGGTCCAGTAGTGCTTTGCCCAGCAAAAGTGTCTTTATCAGGCCTAATTTCAAATATGATAAGAGCAAATGCTTATATGGTCTTAAACAGAGGCTGGTGTAGTCACAGAATGGGATGCCCCAAATAGGAGTGCACCTGGCAGGGTCCAGTAGTGCTATGCCCAGCAAAAGTGTCTTTATCAGGCCTAATTTCAAATATGATAAGAGCAAATGCTTATATGGTCTTAAACAGAGGCTGCTGTAGTCACAGAATGGGATGCCCCAAATAGGAGTGCACCTGGCAGGGTCCAGTAGTGCTATGCCCAGCAAAAGTGTCTTTATCAGGCCTAATTTCAAATATGATAAGAGCAAATGCTTATATGGTCTTAAACAGAGGCTGCTGTAGTCACAGAATGGGATGCCCCAAATAGGAGTGCACCTGGCAGGGTCCAGTAGTGCTTTGCCCAGCAAAAGTGTCTTTATCAGGCCTAATTTCAAATATGATAAGAGCAAATGCTTATATGGTCTTAAACAGAGGCTGCTTTAGTCACAGAATGGGATGCCCCAAATAGGAGTGCACCTGGCAGGGTCCAGTAGTGCTATGCCCAGCAAAAGTGTCTTTATCAGGCCTAATTTCAAATATGATAAGAGCAAATGCTTATATGGTCTTAAACAGAGGCTGCTGTAGTCACAGAATGGGATGCCCCAAATAGGAGTGCACCTGGCAGGGTCCAGTAGTGCTTTGCCCAGCAAAAGTGTCTTTATCAGGCCTAATTTCAAATATGATAAGAGCAAATGCTTATATGGTCTTAAACAGAGGCTGCTGTAGTCACAGAATGGGATGCCCCAAATAGGAGTGCACCTGGCAGGGTCCAGTAGTGCTTTGCCCAGCAAAAGTGTCTTTATCAGGCCTAATTTCAAATATGATAAGAGCAAATGCTTATATGGTCTTAAACAGAGGCTGCTTTAGTCACAGAATGGGATGCCCCAAATAGGAGTGCACCTGGCAGGGTCCAGTAGTGCTATGCCCAGCAAAAGTGTCTTTATCAGGCCTAATTTCAAATATGATAAGAGCAAATGCTTATATGGTCTTAAACAGAGGCTGCTGTAGTCACAGAATGGGATGCCCCAAATAGGAGTGCACCTGGCAGGGTCCAGTAGTGCTATGCCCAGCAAAAGTGTCTTTATCAGGCCTAATTTCAAATATGATAAGTGAAAATGGTTATACGGTCTTAAACAGAGGCTGCTGTAGTCACAGAATGGGATGCCCCAAATAGGAGTGCACCTGGCAGGGTCCAGTAGTGCTTTGCCCAGCAAAAGTGTCTTTATCAGGCCTAATTTCAAATATGATAAGAGCAAATGCTTATATGGTCTTAAACAGAGGCTGCTGTAGTCACAGAATGGGATGCCCCAAATAGGAGTGCACCTGGCAGGGTCCAGTAGTGCTTTGCCCAGCAAAAGTGTCTTTATCAGGCCTAATTTCAAATATGATAAGAGCAAATGCTTATATGGTCTTAAACAGAGGCTGCTTTAGTCACAGAATGGGATGCCCCAAATAGGAGTGCACCTGGCAGGGTCCAGTAGTGCTATGCCCAGCAAAAGTGTCTTTATCAGGCCTAATTTCAAATATGATAAGAGCAAATGCTTATATGGTCTTAAACAGAGGCTGCTGTAGTCACAGAATGGGATGCCCCAAATAGGAGTGCACCTGGCAGGGTCCAGTAGTGCTATGCCCAGCAAAAGTGTCTTTATCAGGCCTAATTTCAAATATGATAAGAGCAAATGCTTATATGGTCTTAAACAGAGGCTGCTGTAGTCACAGAATGGGATGCCCCAAATAGGAGTGCACCTGGCAGGGTCCAGTAGTGCTTTGCCCAGCAAAAGTGTCTTTATCAGGCCTAATTTCAAATATGATAAGAGCAAATGCTTATATGGTCTTAAACAGAGGCTGCTGTAGTCACAGAATGGGATGCCCCAAATAGGAGTGCACCTGGCAGGGTCCAGTAGTGCTATGCCCAGCAAAAGTGTCTTTATCAGGCCTAATTTCAAATATGATAAGAGCAAATGCTTATATGGTCTTAAACAGAGGCTGCTGTAGTCACAGAATGGGATGCCCCAAATAGGAGTGCACCTGGCAGGGTCCAGTAGTGCTTTGCCCAGCAAAAGTGTCTTTATCAGGCCTAATTTCAAATATGATAAGAGCAAATGCTTATATGGTCTTAAACAGAGGCTGCTGTAGTCACAGAATGGGATGCCCCAAATAGGAGTGCACCTGGCAGGGTCCAGTAGTGCTTTGCCCAGCAAAAGTGTCTTTATCAGGCCTAATTTCAAATATGATAAGAGCAAATGCTTATATGGTCTTAAACAGAGGCTGCTGTAGTCACAGAATGGGATACCCCAAATAGGAGTGCACCTGGCAGGGTCCAGTAGTGCTATGCCCAGCAAAAGTGTCTTTATCAGGCCTAATTTCAAATATGATAAGAGCAAATGCTTATATGGTCTTAAACAGAGGCTGCTGTAGTCACAGAATGGGATGCCCCAAATAGGAGTGCACCTGGCAGGGTCCAGTAGTGCTTTGCCCAGCAAAAGTGTCTTTATCAGGCCTAATTTCAAATATGATAAGAGCAAATGCTTATATGGTCTTAAACAGAGGCTGGTGTAGTCACAGAATGGGATGCCTCACAGCAGACTTAAGATCAGTTCAGTATATATGCACAGTTAGTTACTATAAGCAGCCTGAAAACGCTAACAAAGCCTGTCAGCCAGCTAGTAACACTCAGGCTGGATGAAAAAAAAAAAAAATCTCCCTGTCACAGCCTCCGTTTTTTCCTACCTTTCCCTGGCTTTCTGTCTGTCTCCTGTCTGTCTCCTGCCTGTCTCCAGCCTGTCCCTGTCTGTCCCTGCCTGTCTAACTGTCTGTCCCTCAGCTACACAGCGTTCTGTCTCTCACGAATGCAATAGAGAAATGAGGAAAAGCAAGATGGCCGCCGTTAAATACCGCTGTGTGACGTCACCGGGCTTGCTGGCTGCTGAAAGGCTGCATGTGACTGCCCCAGCTTGCACTGGCGCGGGATACATGTCCAGACATGTCCCGTCCGCCATCTTAGAATGCCTGTAAATGTAAATGAATGGATGTTAAAGGAAAACTTCGAGTGATCGAATCGCGGGGAAATTCGGATTCGATCCGAATCGAATTTTTCCTGAAATTCGGATCGAATCCGGGTTCGTCCGGATCGATTCGCTCATCCCTAATTGACATGTATGGGAGAGCGACACTGAGGCCCTTATTTAAGAAGGGATAGTGTCAGGTAGCGGCTGGTTAATGAGAGGTAGCGACAGGTGAACGCCAGACACGGCAGCAATTACACATTTATCAAGCAGAATCTGTTTAGCGACTGGGATAGCGCCATGTAGCGTCTGATTCATCATTTTCACAGCCTCAGCGAACAGCGCCGGCGTTCAGCCTTGCACAGCGCCAGGTCTGACCTCTCGCTCTCCCATACATTTCAATGGACGTTCTTTTCTTCTCTTTAAACAGGGTTTTTTTTTTTTCAAATAATTCTGTGACCTCTTCTGGCATTGAATAAGCATTTTTTTCACAATGTTTTCATTTTTTATATATTTTTTCGGAAATGACATTACAGGTCTGCCATTAAAGTGTTCATGTTACATTGTTGCTACAATGTCATTCCATAATGAGGGAGAGTGGTTTAATTTACATATTGTCCCTCTTTGAGGTGTAACATGCAGATCTGCAGCAATAAATGATTCATTTGCCTATTCAGAGTGTTTCTATTGTTGTAACTGTTACAACGTATCTCCTATCCATCCCTCAATGAGGGGGTGTGGCCTAATTTAATAAATGTCCCTCTTTCCCACCCTGGTAGGTATCTTCCAGCTGCAGTATGTGTGGTGGTGCATCCCCCACTGATAACTGACTTTAAAGTGGCCCTCCACTCAGAAATGACTGGGGGTCCAGTAACTGGGTATGTAAAGGTAAAGGTAAAGGAGGCCCAAAACCCACCCTGTAGTCTATGAGACTCCAGGGCAGACATACTCACTTCCCCCGGAGAACTCTGATTGGGGATGGCCCGCTGTATGAAACCCCCCAGTTCGCCAGAAAACTCACCTTCGCTCCCGGTCCAATGGCGCATACGCGAGCAGCAGCCGCATCCCCGCTATCCCTTTAGCAGGGCGTGTGCCCGCGTCAGGCATTTGTGAATGGCCGGCGTGGGCACGCTTCGTGTTAAAGGGGGGAGGCGACCACCAGCACGCTCCCATTAGACAAGCTCATGGACGAAGGGGCTCCTGCGGATCCAAGCACGCCGATTGGACGAGCGTCCGTGCATGCGCCGTAGGACCGGGAAGAATTGAGTTTGTCTGATCAGGGTGCCCCGGGGCCAAGGACCAAAACCCAGGATAGTCACAATCCTTATTATGGTCCACTTTAAGTGGTCTTTGCCACTTGCTTTAGTTGTGTCAGTTACGGTAATAGTGAAGATTATGGGCAGAATTACTATGTGATCATTAGGGGTTTTATACCCTTATATACCTGCAAATCGCCATTCGTTCCTCGGAAGCCTGTGAATAAGCCACACCCCTAACCCCCGCCACGCCCATCACCCTGTAACCTGCAGGCTGATTCATCACTAACGCCAGGTAGCGACAGATGAGCGTCTGTAGCAGGCATTTTCAGAGCGCCCGCTAGTAGTCACTGTGTTCGCCCGTGGGTCGCTAGTTCATAGCGACTCAGTTGCTGTGCAGCAATGATGAAAAAATTGTGGGGAGTCGCTATATGACCAGTACAGCGCTGTATGGGAGCGCATGTTAGCGACTGGTCAGTGTGACCGACTCACAACATATTCAGCAAAAAAACAGCCTCACACATCTCCGGCGCTCAAAAATGCTTCACTGTAGCCCAGAGCGCCGGAGGCTGTGTGATTAAAGTCTTTTAGCATGTATCCACCAGTAACAAAGCGAAAACATATGGAATTACATTGTAATAACATTGTAACATGAACACTTTAATGCCAGATCTGTAATGTCATTTCTGCAGAAATATATAAAATTTTAAAAAAAGATGAAAAAAATGGCTTATTCAAGGCCAGGAAACATCCCAACATTATTTTAGAATAATAAAAAAAATAAACCCTGTTTAAAGAGAAATGAAAGAACGACTATTGAAATGTATGGGAGAGCGACAGGTAGCGAGAGGTAAGACGTGGCGCTCTGCAAGGCTGAACGCCGGCGCTGTTCGCTGAGCCTGGGATAATGATGAATCAGACGCTACATGGCGTTATCCCAGCCACTCCAAAGATTCTGCTTGATAAATGTGTAGTTGCTGCCGTGTCCGGCGTTCACCTGACGCTACCTGTCGCTGCCTGTCATTTACAAGGCGCTACCTGACGCTATCCCTTCATGAATAAGGCCCTTAGTCTCCTAGCAGGGGTGGACTGGCCATAGGGACAATGCCCGGTGGGCTGCACTGCATTGGGTCCAGTTGGGCGGCTGCTTTAACACCCACATCTAATCCCTGCCCCTTATTCTCCCTCTCAGCCCCCTGTACCCACCAACCAAGGAACCCCAGACCCCAATGCTATAGCGCCGGCATCATGGTTGGGGATGTCCCGGGCCGGCCAGGGGCTGATAAAATCCAGGGCTGGTTTTGGCCCCAGTCCGCCACTGTCTCCAAGGTTGGCATCTCTGCATACTGTGACCCCCCCCCCCTCCCCAAATCTCCTGTACCTGGGTGATGTTGGAGAGACCAAAAATGAAGGAGATGATGCACACCACCGCGATGAAGATTTTCTTTCTGCTCCTCAGAAGCTGCGGATATTCATCCACCAGCGCCGTGATGAATCCTTCCACCGTGCAAAACTGCGGCGGCCCCCCGACCCCCCGGGAAACACAGAATAACAACAGGCATGTGAGGAGAATTCATTCCAGCAGCTGGGACATTTTAGCTACATATAAATATATATATTTCTTTATTGCAGCTTCACATTATTGTAGCTACATATATATATATATATTTATATGTATATATAGCTAAAATAATGTAAAGCTGCAATAAAGAAATATATATATATATATATATATATATTTCTTTATTGCAGCTTCACATTATTTTAGCTATATATATATATATATATATATATATATTTCTTTATTGCAGCTTCACATTATTTTAGCTATATATATATATATATATATATATATATATATATTTCTTTATTGCAGCTTCACATTATTTTAGCTACATATATATATATATATATATATATATATATATATATATATATATATATATTTATTTATATATTTATTGCCGTTTTACAATTAAAGAGGCATTCCGGGTAAAATGTTCATTTAGCCAGCTGTCTGTTTCCCTATGCTGGCTTTGTGGGGCGACATTTTTGATTCAGCCTGCTTTATATTTCTTGATAAGCTTTAGTGAGCTCTCGCCCTTCTGTTGGGCCTCCTAATGCGTGAATGAGTAGCTCTGAATGTAACGGGATGTCAGAAGTCAAATTCATTCAGCTAGATCGACAACCATTTTACAAAAAAATGGGTGTTGGTCCTTTGGTGGGGGGCATCCTTATTGCTGCCATCCCTATCAACAGGGGCCGACTGGCCATAGGGAGACCCAGGACAATGCCAGTTGGGCTGCTGCTTTTAACACCCACATTAAATCCCTGCCTCCCTTAGTCTCCCTCTCAGCCTCCTGTACCCACAAGCCAAGGAACCCCAGGATTCAGAAGGAGAAGAGCTTACAATCTATTTGGATATAAGGGAGGATACAGAAGGAGAAGAGCTTACACTCTATTAGGGTATAAGGGAGGATACAGAAGGAGAAGAGCTTACAATCTATTAGGGTATAAGGGAGGATACAGAAGGAGAAGAGCTTACAATCTATAAGGGTATAAGGGAGGATACAGAAGGAGAAGAGCTTACAATCTATTAGGGTATAAGGGAGGATACAGAAGGGGAAGAGCTTACAATCTATTAGGGTATAAGGGAGGATACAGGAGGAGAAGAGCTTACAATCTATTAGGGTATAAGGGAGGATACAGGAGGAGAAGAGCTTACACTCTATTAGGGTATAAGGGAGGATACAGAAGGAGAAGAGCTTACACTCTATTAGGGTATAAGGGAGGATACAGAAGGAGAAGAGCTTACAATCTATTAGGGTATAAGGGAGGATACAGAAGGAGAAGAGCTTACACTCTATTAGGGTATAAGGGAGGATACAGGAGGAGAAAAGCTTACAATCTATTAGGGTATAAGGGAGGATACAGAAGGAGAAGAGCTTACAATCTATTAGGGTATAAGGGAGGATACAGAAGGAGAAGAGCTTACAATCTATTAGGATATAAGGGAGGATACAGGAGGAGAAGAGCTTACAATCTATTAGGGTATGAGGGAGGATACAGGAGGAGAAGAGCTTACAATCTATTAGGGTATAAGGGAGGATACAGAAGGAGAAGAGCTTACACTCTATTAGGGTATAAGGGAGGATACAGAAGGAGAAGAGCTTACACTCTATTAGGGTATAAGGGAGGATACAGAAGGAGAAGAGCTTACACTCTATTAGGGTATAAGGGAGGATACAGAAGGAGAAGAGCTTACACTCTATTAGGGTATAAGGGAGGATACAGAAGGAGAAGAGCTTACACTCTATTAGGGTATAAGGGAGGATACAGAAGGAGAAGAGCTTACACTCTATTAGGGTATAAGGGAGGATACAGAAGGAGAAGAGCTTACAATCTATTAGGGTATAAGGGAGGATACAGAAGGAGAAGAGCTTACAATCTATTAGGGTATAAGGGAGGATACAGAAGGAGAAGAGCTTACAATCTATTAGGGTATAAGGGAGGATACAGAAGGAGAAGAGCTTACACTCTATTAGGGTATAAGGGAGGATACAGAAGGAGAAGAGCTTACACTCTATTAGGGTATAAGGGAGGATACAGAAGGAGAAGAGCTTACACTCTATTAGGGTATAAGGGAGGATACAGAAGGAGAAGAGCTTACACTCTATTAGGGTATAAGGGAGGATACAGGAGGAGAAGAGCTTACACTCTATTAGGGTATAAGGGAGGATACAGAAGGAGAAGAGCTTACAATCTATTAGGGTATAAGGGAGGATACAGAAGGAGAAGAGCTTACAATCTATTAGGGTATAAGGGAGGATACAGAAGGAGAAGAGCTTACACTCTATTAGGGTATAAGGGAGGATACAGAAGGAGAAGAGCTTACACTCTATTAGGGTATAAGGGAGGATACAGAAGGAGAAGAGCTTACACTCTATTAGGGTATAAGGGAGGATACAGAAGGAGAAGAGCTTACACTCTATTAGGGTATAAGGGAGGATACAGAAGGAGAAGAGCTTACACTCTATTAGGGTATACGGAAGAATACACTTCCCTTACTTTAAAAACTGATTAAAAGCTTTGGCTAGAGTTGAGCTTTTAGAGCGTCGATAGGAATCTGGGGCCGTTTCGGTGATGTCACAGAGGAAATAAAAGCAGCCGGACATCTTAGCCCATAAGACTTCCTATGACGCAACATTTCAGCGTCCGAAACGCGTCAGGGTCAGAATATGTGAGTGTTATCAACTTATCCTCCCTGTGTTTTATGGATTGGAATAAATAAAGAGATGATTTTACATACCTGAGAGGCGGACATTGTATATATACAAAAGGCTTCCTACCTGACTATCCAGGCCCAGCATGACCAGCATGGAGAAGAAAAGGATGGACCAGATAGGAGACATGGGCAGCTGAGTGACGGCTTGCGGATAGGCCAGGAAGGCCAGCCCTGGACCTGTAGGTGGGGGATAGAAACAGCCAACTGTAACGGCCGCCTAATCTTTCATCTTTTATTTAGGAATTGTAAAGGGTTTTGGGGGGGGGGAGCCTTTTCACAGAACTGCTCCCAGCAGGATGGAGAAGCTCCAGCCCGGCCAGCTTTGGGAGGACTTACCTGAGGCCGCCAGCTCCTGGATGGGCTTCTTAGTGATGTGCGACATGAAGCCAACGATGGAGAAGATGACGATGCCGGCAAACATGCTGGTGAAGGAATTGATGCCGCACACGATAATGGAGTCTCTGCCGGGGAAAACAGGTCAAGGTTTTTTTTTTCTATGAATAAAAGGCAACAGCGACACACAAGAAGAAACACTATTGTGTTTGAAATCTTGAAAAGACACTTATCCCAAGGGAAATGGAGGGTTCCCCTGTTTCTTTCAGGAGTATTTCTCCATTTAAACCGGATCTTCACCCTGAATAAGAGCCTATCTAGTATGTTTTCCCCCCTGTACATACAGATTGCCCACATTAATCCGGACCCTCACCCTGAATAAGAGCCTATCTTGTATGTTTCCCCCACCCTGTACATACAGATTGCTCACATTAATCCGGACCTTCACCCTGAATAAGAGCCTATCTTGTATGTTTCCCCCACCCTGTACATACAGATTGCCCACATTAATCCGGACCCTCACCCTGAATAAGAGCCTATCTTGTATGTTTCCCACACCCTGTACATACAGATTGCTCACATTAATCTGAACCTTCAGCCTGAATAAGAGCCTATCTTGTATGCCCCCCCATACATACAGATTGCCCACATTAATCCAGACCTTCACCCTGAATAAGAGCCTATCTTATATGTTTCCCACACCCTGTACATACAGATTGCTCACACTAATCCGGACCTTCACCCTGAATAAGAGCCCTTCTTGTATGTTCCCCCCTGTACATACAGATTGCCCACATTAATCCGGACCCTCACCCTGAATAAGAGCCTATCTTGTATGTTTCCCCCCTGTACATACAGATTGCTCACATTAATCCGGACCCTCACCCTGAATAAGAGCCTATCTTGTATGTTTCCCCCACCCTGTACATACAGATTGCTCACATTAATCCAGATCTTCACCCTGAATAAGAGCCTATCTTGTATGTTTCCCCCCTGTACATACAGATTGCCCACATTAATCCGGACCCTCACCCTGAATAAGAGCCTATCTTGTATGTTTCCCCCACCCTGTACATACAGATTGCTCACATTAATCCGGACCCTCACCCTGAATAAGAGCCTATCTTGTATGTTTCCCCCACCCTGTACATACAGATTGCTCACATTAATCCAGATCTTCACCCTGAATAAGAGTCTATCTTTTATGTTCCCTCACCCTGTACATACAGATTGCCCACATTAATCCGGACCTTCACCCTGAATAAGAGCCTATCTTTTATGTTCCCCCACCCTGTACATACAGATTGCCCACATTAATCCAGACCCTCGTGTTGCCGCAAAACTCACCTTCTCCTTGGTTCGCTAGCCAATATAAATACTGGGCAGCCGCATGCCCAGAATCTTTGCGCTCTGCATGCGCTCCGGCCCCCATCTTATCTGAATGGCCGGGCAGCGGCTGCTGCGGATGCGGTCGCAGCCGTTTGCTGAACATTACATAGGCGCAGCAAATAACTGACTGGACGCGAGCCCCATAGTGCCAGGCAAAGGTGAGTATTTCTCTGCCATCTGGGGGGTGTCACACAGCCGGGTATCCCTAATCGGGATCTCTCCGGGGCAGGGAACAAAACCCATGATAGTCAAAGTCCCAGGTCTTGTTCCGCTTTAAAGCAGACTAAAACCCTCCACTAACCTCCACCACCCAGCCCCCCCGCCTGTGTATTTGGGGCAATGCAGCTACAGCGGTGCTGGCTCGGTATAGAAATAAAAAAATATATACTTTTTAGCCACTCCCAAATTTGAGAACACTGATTGGCTGATCTCAAATTTGCTGGGTGGGCGTGGCTACAACAGCTGAAAAAGTTTTTTATTCTATCTGCAAAACATATCTTTTCAGTGGCCTGTGCGTATCCCCAGTTTCCCTTTAGATGAGGTGTGTGCAAGCACCCAGCCAATCCAATAGCCCGGGGGAGGGATTTCACTGTACATAGAAGCAGTCACATGACCCTCTGTGCCTCAGAGCTCACACTCTAATGCCTCCCTCACACTCACACACTGTTATTATACATTTATATAGCGCCGACATATACCACAGCGCTGTACATAGAAGCAGTCACATGACCCCCTGTCCCTCAGAGCTCACACTCTAATGTCTCCTCCACACTCACACACTGTTATTATACATTTATATAGCGCCGACATATACCACAGCGCTGTACATAGAAGCAGTCACATGACCCCCTGTCCCTCAGAGCTCACACTCTAATGTCTCCTCCACACTCCCACACTGTTATTATACATTTATATAGCGCCGACATATACCACAGCGCTGTACATAGAAGCAGTCACATGACCTCCTGTCCCTCAGAGCTCACACTTTAATGTCTCCTCCATAATGTCTCCTCCACACTCACACACTGTTATTATACATTTATATAGCGCCGACATATACCACAGCGCTGTACATAGAAGCAGTCACATGACCCCCTGTCCCTCAGAGCTCACACTCTAATGTCTCCTCCACACTCACACACTGTTATTATACATTTATATAGCGCCGACATATACCACAGCGCTGTACATAGAAGCAGTCACATGACCCCCTGTCCCTCAGAGCTCACACTCTAATGTCTCCTCCACACTCCCACACTGTTATTATACATTTATATAGCGCCGACATATACCACAGCGCTGTACATAGAAGCAGTCACATGACCTCCTGTCCCTCAGAGCTCACACTTTAATGTCTCCTCCACACTCACACACTGTTATTATACATTTATATAGCGCTGACATATACCACAGCGCTGTACATAGAAGCAGTCACATGACCTCCTGTCCCTCAGAGCTCACACTCTAATGTCTCCCCCACACTCACACACTGTTATTATACATTTATATAGCGCTGACATATACCACAGCGCTGTACATAGAAGCAGTCACATGACTCCCTGTCCCTCAGAGCTCACACTCTAATGTCTCCCCGACACTCACACACTGTTATTATACATTTATATAGCGCTGACATATACCACAGCGCTGTACATAGAAGCAGTCACATATCTTTTATTGTAAACTCACTGACAATTACTTACACATTGCTGGTTTGCAGATTGTATATACAGATACATAACACTATATACATGTTGAAATCAGAAGGAAAACAGTGAAATAATATGACCCCAGTAAGTATTGGGGGGGGGGGGGCAGACTGGTCTCTGTTCTGCGCACCCCTCAGACTCTGCAGAATACTTTAACAAAGGAAACATCAGCATTGGATCTTATCCTGGTCTCGTGCAGCAGCAACACTGCTGAAATATCACCTGGCGACGGGTCTCCATTCACCCTGAGCCTCATCCAGGTCACCTGGTTTTTCTCCCCTTTTTCTTCTTCCCACTGCCATGTCCTTTCTCTCTTAATGGCCACAGGAGCCTCTACCTCGTCCTCATTGATGTCCTCAGTGGTATTGATGGACACCTGGGAGGCCCCATCATCCAAATCTTTGTCCTCTGCCATGCTGCCCATTGGTTGCTCGTCCAAATTTTCCTTACGGTCTCTTAGCACATAATAGCGCCCCCGGGAAATGTCCAAAGAGGCCGGCTCTTGGGGTTTGCTTTCACTTGATAATTTTTTTAACTTGTCTTTTCCTGCTGCTGCTTTATTTTTCCTTTTTACAGTCTGAAATCCGACATTATCATCCTTAGCTGTTGTGCCAGATTCTGCCGCAACTTCTGGCGTCACTGGGGCAGAATATAGAACTGGGGCTTCTGTTGGCATCACTGGGGCAGAATATAGAACTGGGGCTTCTGTTAGCATCACTGGGGCAGAATATAGAACTGGGGCTTCTGTTGGCACCACTGAGCCAAGACTATTGGACGTTGCACTGATTGGTGGTGGGTGAAATTTACCAGCCTCAGGATCAGTCACTTCATGCTCATGGCCGGCATTGACCACCTCATTCTCTACCAGCAGGTCAGCAGTTTTATTGTGCTGGGCATGAGGGCACTGGCGGAATGTATGCCCCACTCCTGAGCACAGGTTACACACAATAATACCTGTACACGAGTTCTTTGTGTGCCCAAGCTCCCCACACAATGAGCACTTTATATGAGGGCAGCTAAAAGCCAAATGTCTGCCTCCACATTTATGGCAGCGCCTGGGCTGCCCGGGGTAGTAACATATGCCCCTATCAGGGCCCAGGTAAAAGGCATGTGGCAGGTGCCTGGTTACTCCATTTTCCTGGGTCAGCTGCACTTTAATAGTGTATCCACCATTCCAGAATCCTTCCTCATCATAGATCTTGGCAGGTTGACTGAGCACCTTGCATTGCCGGCCTATCCAATGCAGCACGTCTGCCAGGGCCACCACCTCAGACTGAAACAAAATGGTGACGGTAACTGCCTGGGGTTTAGACAACTGGATTACATGAAGATTTTTCCAGATTTCATTATCACGGGTCCTGTTATAAATGTCCCAGAAAAGGTCCAGGCTGTGCGGCAGCTTAAAACTGATGTCATATAACCTGCTGGAGGGAACATGAATTAAAGCGAAGATTTCAGCAGCCTCAAACTTCATGAAGTCCTTTATCAGAGTTCTCCCAATGTACTGCCTGGTGGGGAGATCCTCCTCTGGCCCCACATATTCTATTCTCACCGCGTTCCTCCTCTGTGCCGGTGGGTTTGCCAGTCCTGTGACGCTGGAGAAGAGCCGCCTCTGCTGGGGAGTCGGTTCTTGGTCTTGTGCCTTAAAGTTACTGGCCACTGGATTATTTTTTGGCATACTAGTTCCAGGGTTTTCATCCTTATGAGGTATCCTGATTCCAGGGCCCTCACTTGTGCCAATGATACTGGTAACAATGTTCTGTAATGCAGATTCTGTAATTAATAGGCTGCCGGGGTTCTCATTGGCTGGCTGCGCTCGCTGGGTTTCTGGATCAGACATTCCTATTGTTAGTATCTGAGAGTCCATAATGGGTCTATTAGGAATCACTTGCATGTCTGGCTCTGGAGTCACTGGTATTTGTGGAGTCTGATCAAGACCTGAATTCCCTGAGTTAAGCAAATTTTGCTCCATAGTCTCTATACCAGGGATTATTACTTCTGAAGCAATATTTTTCACAGATATTCCCAGGGTGTCACTTGCAGGGGCTGCATTATCTGGTGTGTTGCACAGTTCATTAGTAACAGGAGCTGCCACCCTTAACTCCTCGCTTGCTGGGTCTGGCAGATCAGACTGGTCAGCCTGAGAGGTATAGGGAGCCGGGGGAGATAACTCCTCACTTGCTGGGTCTGGCAGATCAGACTGGTCAGTATGAGAGGTATAGGGAGCTGGGGGAGATAACTCCTTACTTGCTGGGTCTGGCAGATCAGACTGGTCAGTATGAGAGGTATAGGGAGCCGGGGGAGATAACTCCTTACTTGCTGGGTCTGGCAGATCAGACTGGTCAGTATGAGAGGTATAGGGAGCCGGGGGAGATAACTCCTTACTTGCTGGGTCTGGCAGATCAGACTGGTCTGCCAGAGAGGTATAGGGAGCCGGGGGAGTTAACTCCTCACTTGCTGGATTGCCCCTGAATGTCCCCGGCCTCACCCGCACTGGGCAGCCTTGGGTCACTACAGTGAGCACAGTGTCCTCATCAATGCCTTTCTTAGCAATAATGTCTCTGCTCTTTATACTCTGTAGCCGGGCGTCTCTGACTCTCTGGGGGGACCAGTGCTCCATCTTAGGGGGCTCCCCGCTGTCTGCAGCACATTTATCTTTCATTGCATTTAATTCCTGCTCACACTGATCAATAGCCTCATAGATCTGCTCCTTCTTATTAACATCATTTTCCTGCTTTAATTCCTCCCGCAACTTGGAGATTCGCATTTGCAGCATAAACTTTCCTTTCTGACCCATAAGCATTTGTTTCCGAACAGTAACAAAACTTTCCTTAGATTCACCAACCTCCATTTCCAAGGAACATCCTTCTCCAGCGTCCTGCTGTAGGCCTGACTCCAATCCCTGGACTTTCCTGAATCCTTGATCCCAGCTCCCATCACCTCCTCCTGGGTCAGATTCCATGCTGCACACACCCTGCTCCTCCGCCCGTATGAGCTGAACTGAGAAGCAGTCACATGACCCCCTGTCCCTCAGAGCTCACACTCTAATGTCTCCTCCACACTCACACACTGTTATTATATAATTATATAGCGCTGACAGATACCACAGCGCTGTACATAGAAGCAGTCACATGACCCCCTGTCCCAAAGAGCTCACACTCTAATGTCTCCCCCACACTCACACACTGTTATTATATAATTATATAGCGCTGACAGATACCACAGCGCTGTACATAGAAGCAGTCACATGACCCCCTGTCCCTCAGAGCTCACACTCTAATGTCTCCCCCACACTCACACACTGTTATTATATAATTATATAGCGCTGACATATACCACAGCGCTGTACATAGAAGCAGTCACATGACTTCCTGTCCCTCAGAGCTCACACTCTAATGTCTCCCCCACACTCACACACTGTTATTATACATTATATAGCGCTGACATATACCACAGCGCTGTACATAGAAGCAGTCACATGACCCCCTGTCCCTCAGAGCTCACACTCTAATGTCTCCTCCGCACTCACACACTGTTATTATACATTATATAGCGCTGACATATACCACAGCGCTGTACATAGAAGCAGTCACATGACTTCCTGTCCCTCAGAGCTCACACTCTAATGTCTCCCTCACACTCACACACTGTTATTATACATTTATATAGCGCCGACATATACCACAGCGCTGTACATAGAAGCAGTCACATGACTTCCTGTCCCTCAGAGCTCACACTCTAATGTCTCCTCCACACTCACACACTGTTATTATACATTTATATAGCGCTGACATATACCACAGCGCTGTACATAGAAGCAGTCACATGACCTCCTGCCCCATCAGACTGGAGGAAGCCTGGGGATGCAGCCAGCCGGATGATAATACACTGTGAGAGCCCCGGAAAAGGTAGATTTTTGCAGGTGATCCTGGGGGTTTACCCCCCCAATTTGGGATGCCCCAGGGGGTATGCAAGTGGCCGGCCCTGGAGTCTTTTGGTCCACTTTATCTTCTCGCATGTTATGTAAATCCAATTAAAAAAATCTTTGTTGCCCCCATGGGGCAGTTTTATTTGACTGGGGCAAAATCAAATGTTAAAGTGTGATTATTCTTTACTCTTTAAATGCATTATTTAGTTAAAGGGGACCTCTGCGCTTTATAGCCCAGTTTCCTAAACGGTGCGGGTGAAACCAATAGCCTACATACCAGGCAGGGAAGGGGGCTGCTTTGTCGGGCAGGCTGATTCATCACTAACGCCAGGTAGCGACAGATGAGCGTCTGTAGCGGCATTTTCAGAGCGCCCGCTAGAAGTCGCTGTGCTCGGCAGTGGGTCGCTAGTTCATAGCGACTCAGTCGCTGTGCAGTAATGTTATTATTATGTTCAAATGTTTTATTATAGTTAAAGGGGGATCCTCCTTTCTAGGGATACATCATTTTATTAATGGAGACCTCGGGCTTTATATTCAAATGTTTTACTATAGTTAAAGGGGGATCCTCCTTTCTAGGGACACATCATTTTATTAATGGAGACCTCAGGCATTATATTCAAATGTTTTATTATAGTTAAAGGGGGACTCCTCCTTTCTAGGGATACATCATTTTATTAATGGAGACCTCAGGCATTATATTCAAATGTTTTATTATAGTTAAAGGGGGATCCTCCTTTCTAGGGACACATCATTTTATTAATGGAGATCTCTGGCATTATATTCAAATGTTTTACTATAATTAAAGGGGGATCCTCCTTTCTAGGGATACATCATTTTATTAATGGAGATCTCTGGCATTATATTCAAATGTTTTACTATAATTAAAGGGGGATCCTCCTTTCTAGGGATACATCATTTTATTAATGGAGACCTCTGGCATTATATTCAAATGTCTTACTATAGTTAAAGGGGGATCCTCCTTTCTAGGGATACATCATTTTATTAATGGAGACCTCAGGCATTATATTCAATTGTTTTACTATAGTTAAAGGGGGATCCTCCTTTCTAGGGATACATCATTTTATTAATGGAGATCTCTGGCATTATATTCAAATGTTTTACTATAGTTAAAGGGGGATCCTCCTTTCTAGGGATACATCATTTTATTAATGGAGACCTCAGGCATTATATTCAAATGTTTTATTATAGTTAAAGGGGGATCCTCCTTTCTAGGGATACATCATTTTATTAATAGAGACCTCAGGCATTATATTCAAATGTTTTACTATAGTTAAAGGGGGATCCTCCTTTCTAGGGATACATCATTTTATTAATGGAGACCTCTGGCATTATATTCAATTGTTTTACTATAGTTAAAGGGGGACTCCTCCTTTCTAGGGATACATCATTTTATTAATGGAGACCTCTGGCATTATATTCAATTGTTTTACTATAGTTAAAGGGGGACTCCTCCTTTCTAGGGATACATCATTTTATTAATGGAGACCTCTAGCATTATATTCAAATGTTTTACTATAGTTAAAGGGGGACTCCTCCTTTCTAGGGATACATCATTTTATTAATGGAGACCTCTGGCATTATATTCAATTGTTTTACTATAGTTAAAGGGGGACTCCTCCTTTCTAGGGATACATCATTTTATTAATGGAGACCTCTGGCATTATATTCAATTGTTTTACTATAGTTAAAGAGGGATCCTCCTTTCCTGGGATACATCATTTTAGTAATGGAGACCTCAGGCATTATATTCAAATGTTTTACTATAGTTAAAGGGGGATCCTCCTTTCTAGGGATACATCATTTTATTAATGGAGACCTCTGGCATTATATTCAAATGTCTTACTATAGTTAAAGGGGGACTCCTCCTTTCTAGGGATACATCATTTTATTAATGGAGACCTCAGGCTTTATATTCAAATGTTTTACTATAGTTAAAGGGGGATCCTCCTTTCTAGGGATACATCATTTTATTAATGGAGACCTCAGGCATTATATTCAAATGTTTTACTATAGTTAAAGGGGGACTCCTCCTTTCTAGGGATACATCATTTTATTAATGGAGACCTCTGGCATTATATTCAAATGTTTTACTATAGTTAAAGGGGGATCCTCCTTTCTAGGGATACATTGTTTTATTAAATGGAAACCTCTGGCATTATATTCAAATGTTTTACTATAATTAAAGGGGAACTCCTCCTTTTTAGGGATACATCATTTTATTAATGGAGATCTCTGGCATTATATTCAAATGTTTTACTATAGTTAAAGGGGGACTCCTCCTTTCTAGGGATACATCATTTTATTAATGGAGATCTCTGGCATTATATTCAAATGTTTTACTATAGTTAAAGGGGGATCCTCCTTTCTAGGGATACATCATTTTATTAATGGAGACCTCTGGCATTATATTCAATTGTTTTACTATAGTTAAAGGGGGACTCCTCCTTTTTAGGGATACATCATTTTATTAATGGAGACCTCTGGCATTATATTCAATTGTTTTACTATAGTTAAAGGGGGATCCTCCTTTCCAGGGATACATTGTTTTATTAAATGGAGACCTCTGGCATTATATTCAAATGTTTTACTATAGTTAAAGGGGGATCCTCCTTTCTAGGGATACATCATTTTATTAATGGAGACCTCTGGCATTATATTCAATTGTTTTACTATAGTTAAAGGGGGACTCCTCCTTTCTAGGGATACATAATTTTATTAATGGAGACCTCTGGCATTATATTCAAATGTTTTACTATAGTTAAAGGGGGACTCCTCCTTTCTAGGGACACATCATTTTATTAAATGGAGATCTCTGGCATTATATTCAAATGTTTTACTATAGTTAAAGGGGGATCCTCCTTTCTAGGGACACATCATTTTATTAAATGGAGATCTCTGGCATTATATTCAAATGTTTTACTATAGTTAAAGGGGGACTCCTCCTTTCTAGGGACACATCATTTTATTAAATGGAGATCTCTGGCATTATATTCAAATGTTTTACTATAGTTAAAGGGGGATCCTCCTTTCTAGGGATACATCATTTTATTAATGGAGACCTCTAGCATTATATTCAAATGTTTTACTATAGTTAAAGGGGGATCCTCCTTTCTAGGGATACATCATTTTATTAATGGAGACCTCTAGCATTATATTCAAATGTTTTACTATAGTTAAAGGGGGATCCTCCTTTCTAGGGATACATCATTTTATTAATGGAGACCTCTGGCATTATATTCAATTGTTTTACTATAGTTAAAGGGGGACTCCTCCTTTCTAGGGATACATCATCTTTATAAATGGAAACCTCTAGCATTATATTCAAATGTTTTACTATAGTTAAAGGGGGACTCCTACTTTCTAGGGATACATCATTTTATTAATGGAGATTAATAAATTATTACACATGGCTCAATAGAGCGTTATCTTTTTTTCACACTGAAACATTGCTAAAGGGGTCCTCTGCTATTACAGACAACAAGGAATTTGACCTGTAGACGTTGTTGTTGAAGGAGTTGTAGCTTCCCAGAGCGATCAGTGAGCCCAGGCCGAGGCCGTAGGAGAAGAAGATCTGCGTGGCTGCGTCCATCCAGACCTAGAGAGGAGACACCATTTTATTAGGCCCCTTATTCATGAAGGGATAGCGCCAGGTAGCGCCTTGGAAATGACAGGTAGCGACAGGTGAACACCGGACACGGCACGCAACTACACATTTATCAAGCAGAATCTGTGGAGCGACTGGGATAGCGCCATGTAGCGTCCGATTCATCATTATCTCAGCCTCAGCGAATAACGCTGGCGTTCAGCCTTGCACAGCGCCAGGTATGACCTCTCGCTACCTGTCGCTCTCCCATACATTTCAATGGACATTCTTTATTTCTTTCTCTCACACACTCTCTTTATTTCTCTCCTCTCCCTCTCTAATTTTCTCTTTCCTTTTTTCCTCTCTCTTTCTATCTTTCATTTCTACACCCCTATGCAGCTCGCATTCATTCTTTCTATTTATTTCTTTTTCCTCCCTCTCAGTCTTTCTCTCTATTTTTTCGGTTCTTTTGTTCTTTTATTTTTCTCTTTCACTTTTTCTTTTTATTTCTTTCTTTCTCTCTCACTCGTTCTGTCTCTTTCTATCTCTTTCTCTGTCTCTCTCTTACACACACTTTATCTCTTTCTTTCTCATTTTCTTTCCTCCTTTCTCTCGCTCTCTCTCTTTCTACCTCCCTGGTTTCCATGGTTCCCCTGTCACTCACATTTTGTGTATGTGTCTTTAGGGGGCGACACTTAAACCGGACCTTCACCATGATTTCATGAAAAGCCCAAATCCTTATAAAACGATTCCCCAGCATCTAAAATTAATATATTTTACGTTTTTAGTCACTTACTTATTATTCTTTCCCCCACTGGGCTGCAACTCTGTTCAGGACTCTAGGATACGGGCGCCGCCATCTTGACTCAGAAGCATCACACTTACTGAGGAGAGGAGAGCGGGATAAAGTGCAGGGGGGCGGGTTATAGCTGTGATTTGCTCAGACAGAGCAGAGCTGGGGTCAGGAAAAGGACAGCAATCCCAGAATGCAGAGCAACAAAGTCAGAAGACACTTCCTGTTTGCAGGCTGCCTGATGTTACATGAGCCGCCATCTTGGATGTTTAAAGGCTCATAACATGCACATATATATACAAACATATAAGATAGACTCTTATTCAGGGTGAAGGTCTGGATTAATGTGAGCAATCTGTATGTACAGGGTGGGGAAAACATACAAGATAGACTCTTATTCAGGGTGAAGGTCCGGATTAATGTGGGCAATCTGTATGTACAGGAGGAAAACATATAAGATAGGCTCTTATTCAGGGTGAAGGTCCGGATTAATGTGGGCAATCTGTATGTAAGGGGGGGGGGGGGACATAAGATAGGCTCTTATTCATGGTGAGGGTTTGGATTAATGTGAGCAATCTGTATGTAAGGGGGGGGGAAACATAAGATAGGCTCTTATTCATGGTGAAGGTCCGGATTAACGTGAGCAATCTGTATGTAAGGGGGGGAAACATATAAGATAGGATCTTATTCAGAGTGAAGGTCCGGATTTATGTGAGCAATCTGTATGTACAGGGTGGGGGAAACATATAAGATAGACTCCTATTCAGGGTGAAGGTCTGGATTAATGTGGGCAATCTGTATGTACAGGAGGGAAAACATATAAGATAGGCTCCTATTCAGGGTGAAGGTCCGGATTAATGTGGGCAATCTACAGGGTGTGGGAAACATATAAGATAGGCTCTTAGGTGAAGGTCCGCTTTAACCTAAGGCCGGCCCTGGGTAGGGGGACAGGGATTAGGTGGCCCTAAGGCACTGATATTTAGATTGCAAAGAGCCCTAAACATTGTGGCCTGGCCCTGAGGATGGCGCTATGCACCTAAATAATCATCAGCATTATTTTATTCAGAAAATTGCTGCATTGGACCCACCTCGGAATCGGAGAGTTTGGTGAAATCTGGAGTGACGTAGAATCGGATCCCATCCATGGCTCCGGGGAGTGTGATGCCTCGGAAGAACAGGATCACCAGCATGAAGTAGGGGTAAGTAGCGGAGAAGTACACCACCTGGGGGGGGGGAGAAAGAATGAAAAAGAGGAATTAAAGCGGATGCCCCACATTTATTGCCCCACTTACTCTGTGTAGCATATTGGCTAAATGTAAACTAATGTGCATATAAAACTAAAGGGGACTTCTGTCTCTCTCTTCCTTTTTTCTCTAAAGCAGTGGTTCTCAACCTTTCCAATGCCATGACCCCGTAATACAGTTCCTCATGTTGCGGTGACCCCGTAATACAGTTCCTCATGTTGCCGTGACCCCGTAATACAGTTCCTCATGTTGCAGTGACCCCGTAATACAGTTCCTCATGTTGCGGTGACCCTGTAATACAGTTCCTCATGTTGCGGTGACCCCGTAATACAGTTCCTCATGTTGCGGTGACCCCGTAATACAGTTCCTCATGTTGTGGTGACCCTGTAATACAGTTCCTCATGTTGCGGTGACCCTGTAATACAGTTCCTCATGTTGCGGTGACCCCGTAATACAGTTCCTCATGTTGCCGTGACCCCGTAATACAGTTCCTCATGTTGCTGTGACCCCGTAATACAGTTCCTCATGTTGCCGTGACCCCGTAATACAGTTCCTCATGTTGCCGTGACCCCGTAATACAGTTCCTCATGTTGCCGTGACCCCGTAATACAGTTCCTCATGTTGTCGTGACCCCGTAATACAGTTCCTCATGTTGCCGTGACCCTGTAATACAGTTCCTCATGTTGCCGTGACCCCGTAATACAGTTCCTTATGTTGCGGTGACCCTGTAATACAGTTCCTCATGTTGCGGTGACCCTGTAATACAGTTCCTCATGTTGCCGTGACCCCGCAATACAGTTCCTCATGTTGCTGTGACCCCGTAATACAGTTCCTCATGTTGCTGTGAGCCCGTAATACAGTTCCTCATGTTGCGGTGACCCCGTAATACAGTTCCTCATGTTGCGGTGACCCCGTAATACAGTTCGTCATGTTGCCGTGACCCTGTAATACAGTCCCTCATGTTGCCGTGACCCTGTAATACAGTCCCTCATGTTGCCGTGACCCTGTAATACAGTTCCTCATGTTGCGTTGACCCCCGTAATACAGTCCCTCATGTTGCCGTGACCCTGTAATACAGTTCCTCATGTTGCCGTGACCCCGTAATACAGTTCCTCATGTTGCGGTGACCCCGTAATACAGTTTGTCATGTTGCCGTGACCCTGTAATACAGTCCCTCATGTTGCCGTGACCCCGTAATACAGTTCCTCATGTTGCCGTGACCCCATAATATAGTTCCTCATGTTGCGGTGACCCCGCAATACAGTTCCTCATGTTGCGGTGACCCCGTAATACAGTTCCTCATGTTGCCGTGACCCCGTAATACAGTTCCTCATGTTGCAGTGACCCCGTAATACAGTTCCTCATGTTGCGGTGACCCCGTAATACAGATCCTCATGTTGCGGTGACCCCGTAATACAGTTCCTCATGTTGCGGTGACCCCGTAATATAGTTCCTAATGTTGCAGTGACCCCGTAATACAGTTCCTCATGTTGCGGTGACCCCGTAATACAGATCCTCATGTTGCCGTGACCCCGCAATACAGTTCCTCATGTTGCGGTGACCCCGTAATACAGTTCCTCATGTTGCAGTGACCCCGCAATACAGTTCCTCATGTTGCGGTGACCCCCAAACCAAAAAATAATTTTGGTGGCTACTTCAATACTGAAGTTTTGCTACAGTTATGATTGGGAATGTAAATACCTGATATGCATTATGCATTCTCATTGCTACAAATCAAACGTAATTTAAACATAGTGATTAATCACAAAAACAATATTTAATTATATGTTGAGAAATATTTATTACTAATTCCAGTAAATAACATTTCACCATGGCAGAGCGTGTGTCGGAAACTGTCATTTCTCCGCCTCTTATTGAAAATAATAGGAGGCTGCGGTGGATTGTGTGGTAACTCGAGATTCTCGGGAGCTCTCTTCCACAAAATCCGCCGCAATTACAATGAAATCAATAGGAGGCAGATTCAATGCCGGAAAGCGCTGATTTCAGCAGTTTCCTCATTCAGAATATGGGATAATAGTGGGAGATATGGGAGATAATTATACATTGGGGAACAGTGTGAGCTACATCTTATAGTGTCTCTTATAGTATAAGACACTGTGTAAATGTTTGGTGCTTTGTGTAAGTGTAAGCTGCTTTGTGTACTGTGTAATGATTACACACAAAGCGCCTTACACTTACACAGTATTGTGTGTATGGTGTGTGTACTGTTATTACACCAGCAGGCGTCTCGCGGGCTCTCTTGGCTTCTGTCCTCCGGCGCTCGCTGCTTCCGCCCACTGATGACATCAGCAAGCGCCAGACACACGTAATGCGCTGCTATGGACTGTGGAGCGTTCCCCCCGCTTCCCCTGCCCCTTAGACCCCGGACGGATGATGCAATCACGTCAGCACATGCGCGCAGACATTCAGTATGTATCGCGCATCCATAACGGCGTGCGTTCCAGCTGAATAGCGCTCCTGCAGACGGTAGCGTGACTTCTCAGCGGCTAAAGCCATCGGAAATATGTATTTTCCGATGGCTTTAGGCGACCCCTGTGTTTTGGTCGTTTGACCCCCGCCCGGGTCCCGACCCACAGGCTGAGAAGCGCTGCTCTACAGGATCATTAACAAAAGGGCGTGGGAGAAATGTTTCTGCTTCTTATGGAATGAATGGAAAAGTCCAATCACCTTCTCCATGTCCTCCTGCATCCGATCGCTCTTCTGCAGCAATGGTTCTGGTGGCAGCAGGAGGATGATCAGATGCAGGACACATCCGAACAGAAGTGACAAAAGTGAGTGGACTTTGGGGGGCGGTTCAAACGGCCTAGGGATTGGGAGGATTCTGCACACTGCCTGTTATTATGGGATTGGGCCATATTCTGTCACACTGACTGTTATTAGGGGATTGGGCCATATTCTGTCACACTGCCTGTTATTAGGGGATTGGGCCATATTCTGTCACCCTGCCTGTTATAGTGGGGCTAAGGGGATTCTGTCACACTGTTTGTTATAGGGGCTTGAGGGGGGGGATGGTTCTGTCACCATGCCTGTTATAAGGAACAGGACAGCGTTAAGGTGAGTGGACTTTGGGGGGGGGGGTTCATAAATAAAAACACCTTATCTCAGCTGGGATCCAGCGGCAGCCCCGGCGCAGCCATCTTGGATTTACTTCTCCAACTTGAATGGTCTTGAATGAGCAGCCCCTGCCTTAGCTTTGTGATGGGGGGGGGGGGGGGGGGGTCTGCCAAATGGCCTCTTATAGGGGATTGGGAGGATTATGCATGCTGCCTATTATAGGTGATATGGGGGATTCTGCACACTGCTTGGTATAGGGGGGCTGGGGGGGATTCTGTCACACTGTCTGTTATAGGGGGGTTGGGGGGGATTCTGTCACACTGTCTGTTATAGGGGGGTTGGGGGGGATTCTGTCATACTGTCTGTTATAGGGGGGTTGGGGGGGATTCTGTCACACTGTCTGTTAAAGAGGGGCTGCGGGGATTCTTTTAAAATGCTTGTTATAGAGGGATTGGGGGATTTTGCCACACTGCCTGTTTTAGAGGGACTGGGGGGTCTTTCACACTGCTTGTTATAGGGGATTGGGGGATTCTGCCACGCTGAACGTTATAGGGGGTTGGGAGGATTCTGCATGCTGCTTTTTATAGGGAGCTTGGGGGGGTTCTGTCACCCTGCCTGTCATAGGGGGGTTGTGGGGATTCTTTCACAACACTTGTTATAGAGGGTTTGGGGGATTCTGCCACACTGCCTTTTTTAGGGAGACTGGGGGGATTCTGTCACATTGCCTGTTATAGGGGGGATTCTGCCACACTGATTATTTTAGGGGGATTGGAGGGGCTCTGTCAGACAGCCTGTTATAGGGGGATTGGGCGGATTCTGCGACACTGCCAGTTATAGGGGGGTTGGGGGTATTTTGTCACACTGATTGTTATAGTGGGATTAGGGGATTTAAGTTACACCGCGTGTTATAGGGGGACTGGATGGGGCTTCGGTCACACAGCCTGTTATAGGGGGGATTCTGTCACACTGCCTGTTTTCGGTGATTGAGGGGGTTCTGTATCACTGTCTATTATATGGGGACTGGGGGGGCTTTTGTTACACAGCCTGTTATAGGGGGGATTCTGTCACACTGCCAGTTTTCGGTTGATTGGGGGGAGGGGCTTCAGTCACACTGCCTGTCTATAGGGGTATTGGGGGATTCTGCCACACACCCTGTTATATGGGGACTGGGGGGGCTTTTGTTACACAGCCTGTTATAGGGGGGTTGGGGGATTCTGCCACACTTCCGGGCTCTGAACACAAATTGTGAATACAAACACACTGATATGTTTGGACAGAATGCGATCATCTCTCAATGTGGGTTCTTCATGGTGAAATAGGTTGGGGCTCCTCTGGCTTAATGGTTACTGTAATGCTGCTATTTAATTACAGACATTGCAGGATCATTTCCTGTCACTGCACACAGGCCACACGGGTATTATTACAGGTATTATTAATACTCTGATCATTGCAGACACCCCCACCCCATACCTCACCTTGCCAGTCCACTCCACCCCCTTCCAGATGGAGAAATAGACCATGAGCCAGGATAGAGCTAATGTACATGCCAGGGGCCAGCGGACGTACCCCGGCTCCCCCAATCCCCCGGTCATCTGGTGCATGTTCCTCCTATAAAATGGGTGGAGGAGAAAAAGAAACATTTCTGTGTTAATCAGGTCTGATGAGGGTCATTATGAGATTGTCAATCCCACCAACAATGTGTGCAACCTCATTACCATCAATTGAGCAATATAGGGCCTTATTTATCACGGGCTAGCGCCAGGTAGTGTCTGCTGAGCGCCAGGTACCGCCAGCTATCGGCGGCTACCGACTCAAGTACGCCCGGCGGCGGTCACAATGACGCATTTATCAAGCTAAATGAGGCTAGCGCCGGCGAGAGCGTCAGCTAGCGCGGGATTCATCATGAAGCCGCCTGGAACGAACAGCGCCGCTGCAAATTCCTTCACAGCGCCAGGTATGACCTGTCGCTCCCTGGCATTGTCCAATGCATTTCAATGGAGCAATGTTTAATTAATCGTAATTAATTGGTAATTTTTTTTTTTTTTTTTTTTTTTTAATGTCAAAAATTCTGGGACCACTTCTGCAATGTTCGTTTTTTTTTTAAAGTAAAAAAAAAATTTTTGCAGAATTGATCTTACAGGTCTGATATTAATATATTCATATTACAAAATGATTCCAAAAACATGTATAACGTTACAATCAAAAAATATGGTTGTTTAGGGGTTAAAAACTAGTTAACACCCATCGCCGCCAGCGCACTGGGGTTTAAAACAAGGAATGGACAGCGCCAGCAAATTCGGAGCGTCATTTTTTAATGAATATGAAGCAAGCCGTTCGCTCTGGCCATTCGTTGTCAGGCGCTCACATACAACGCTGAACCTGTGAAACAGCGACCCCCCAGCCCGTATTCAACATTACCGCACACCGACTGAGTCGCTGTCATCAAGCAAACGCCGGCCAAGCACAGCGAATACTGGCTGGCGCTGTAAAAATCACGCTACAGTCGCTCATCTGTCGCTACCTGGCGCTATTAATGAATCGGCCTCCCCGTTCCACTATCAGCGCTTAACCTCCCTAATAAGGGGCAAATCCACCAACAACACTCCTGCGTTGTGTGAATCCAACCTCATCACACAACCAACCTTCCCAAAAAACCAACATAACAACATAGGCGTCCAACACCATTACTAACAACCATACACCCATGTTGCACCACCAGGTCCCAACCTGCCTGTTTTAGGGAGACGGGGGGGATTCTGCCACATTGCCTGTTATAGGGGGGATTCTGCCACATTGCCTGTTATAGGGGGGATTCTGTCACATTGCCAGTTAAAAGGAGACTGTGGAGGGGCTTCAGTCACACCGTCTGTTATGGGGGGATAAATTAGTAATCCGTCTAATATTTTACTGCTGGTTTGCAAAACATGGATCTCCTTATCCATCATAGCAGTCCTCCCCCCTTCTAATTCTCCACCCACCATCATACCCACCAACATTTCAGAGAAGAAATCATCGGAGTATGTTCCAGCATCCAGTGGCACACCCAGGATTTTGTTCTGGTGGGGGTGGGGGGGGCTGTTGGGGTGGAATTTATTTTCAACATACCAGTTTGCATATATGGGCTGCGTTGGTCAATTCTACGTGTAGCCTTTTTTAACGCCAAATACTCCATTAACAACGCAAGAGAAAGCAATGCCCCCGCTATGGCATATTTGGTGCAGAACTATGATGCGGCTTTCTTTCTTAAAGGCCCATTCCAGCCCCTTCCTGCAAAAAAAAAAACATAACCCTGGGGCCAAAATACAGCCCTGAATTTTACCAGCCCCTGGCCGGCCCGAGATGTCCCTGCTGAGGCCCCCCAACCATGATGCCGGGGCTATAGCATTGGAGACTGGGGTTCCTTGGTGGTGTGGTAAGGTGGTGCAAGGGGCCGTCATTGACGGCAGGTATGTAGCACCAATGTACCTGGCATTGGTGCAGTAAAGTCGTGTAGTCTGATTTCCAGCATCAGCTGCTGGTGGCATTTGCTGCTGATGATTTAGAATAGCCGAAAGGCTAACCTGGGACGGCTTTACTGAGATGGAGTAGAGCAGGGTGGGACTCCATCCCACTACCCAGGTCCGGGTTTTGCGGGCTGTTTAAATAGCCTGGGGAATCAGCTGTGGCCTGTCCTTTGTCTAGAGCTCACATGGAAGTGAGACTCTGTGAGCCTGGCTGAAATCTCCTGTGGAGGCTGTTTCATGCGGACCTGAGACATATTTTGACGGTAAACAGGACGTTTGCTCAAGGACTAAAAGCTGTTTGCCTGATTGAATCATTTATGCTGCGGTTTCCTGAAAAGGTGATGTAACCTGTATGGACATATGCTTTTGTGGATTTTTGTGTGAAATAAACACAGACTTTACTTTGAACTGTTTGCCTCCGCCTCTATACTGCTGACACCCGGTCGCCTACCAGAGCTAATCTCCACAGTGGGTACAGGGGGCTCAGAGGGAGACTAAGGAGGGCAGGGAATGTATGTGGGTGTTAAAAGCAGCCGCCCAACTGGCCCCAAAGCAGTGCAGCAATGTCCAGGGTCTCCCTATGGCCAATCCACCCCTGACCCTGGCCCTGCTCAATAGGACTTCTAGGAAGATGGTGGTGGGCATTTGGTGCCGCCACCGCCGACTTCGACACTGAAGGTGCGTGTCTTTATTTTCTATTTATTACATTAGCAGGATCTCTATTTGGAGGGGGCAGGACGGGGGCTATGTTTTTTTCAGGGGCTGGAGTGGCCCTTTAATGGAGTTACAAAGGGAGGGTGGCAGCCGCTCAGACCATTTTATAACTAACCTGGGAGGTGCACGTTAGCAGGGCAATTAGGATACAAAAGTCTTAAAGGAGCCACAGCACTCAACCCTGTTAGCTTGCAGGCCAGCCTATAATCTGTCTCTAAACTTGGTTAAAAACAGAGGACTCGGTCACACACATCTGCAGAAGTATGCTTAAGCTGCACCACTACGCCAAAGTGCCTCTGTGGGGTGCAGTCCTAACTCTAATCTCTGAGAGCCAATTTGGGACATACAGTGCAATAGATAAATTGGGAGCAGGCTTACCTGAGGTTGCCCTAAACCTCTCAAGTGCAAGCCATGGGGTGGAAGGGTCAAAGACCTTGCAATACAGCCTAGACCCCACACACCATGTGCTTGCACCAATTCAAAATCCTTTAAGACTTTTGTATCCTAATTGCCCTGCTAACGGGCACCTCCCAGGTTAGTTATAAAATGATCTGAGCGGCTGCCACCCCCCCTTTGTTTCTTTTGAATTGGTGCAAGGGGTGTGGGGTCTAGGCTGTATTTATCAATTTATCTATTGCACTGTATGTCCCAAATGAGGCTCTCAGAGATTAGAGTTAGAACTGCACCCCACAGAGGCACTTTGGCGTAGTGGTGCAGCTTAAGCTACTTCTGCAGATGTGTGTGACTGAGTCCTCTGTTTTTAACCAAGTTTAGAGACAGATTATAGGCTGGCCTGCAAGCTAACAGGGTTGAGTGCTGTGGCTCCTTTAAGAACTTTAATGGAGTTAGCCTTACTAAGGTGGGACCTGTGATGGACTGGGGGCCAAAAGTTAGCCCAGGATTTTACTGTCCCTGACAAGCCTGACACTGGTCCTGACTCAATTAAACCAACCGCATTAAAAAAGACAGCCACATAAAAAATGGATCACTTTTATTGACCAGCTTTAATTTTGGAAGTAAATCCCATCACCAACATTCCAACCTCAATGTCCATTGGTGTTTAACCAGACTTTAGAGACTAACAGGGTTGAATGCTTTGGCTTCTTTAAAGTGGACCAAAACCCAGGATTTTGACTATGAGCACCCTGTGTCCCGCTGGCCACTCGTCCAATCAGCTTGCTCGGATCCGGTCGAGCCCCTTTGTCCAGGAGCTCATCTAATACGAGCAGATCCGAGCACGCTGGTGGCCACATCCCCTGCTACCCTCTAACAGGTAGCGCGCCCGCGCCGGCCATTCACAAATGCTCTAAACTAAAGGTATAGCAGGGACGCAGGCACTGCTCGCACATGCGCCTTTGGACCAGGAACAAAGGTGAGATTTCGGGCAACCTGGGGGGTTTCACACAACGGGGGACCCCTAATCAGGGTGCCCTGGGGGGAGCGAGTATGCTGGCCCTCGATTCTGATAGACTCCAGGGTGGATTTTGGTCCTCTTTGAATTGTCTCTTCAATTTTCCCTGCTCACATGCACCTCCCAGGTTAGGTTTGAGCTGGTTTTAGTGGCCGCCACCATTCCCTTTTGTGCCCAGCATCACTGATCACTGATAGCCAGTCCCACCAACAATGCCCCAACATCAATCCCCAAATTCCCAAATAATAAAAGTGAATGCGGTCACCAATGTTTCAACATCCGAACCCCATTGCAGTAAAGAAGACCTACACTCCAATGTGGCCTTAATTCACTGCCTCGCTCTACCCTGCTCCAATCTGATGCAAAATCCCCTAAACAGGGGACATTCAGGTCTACCTGGCCATAAGGGGACCCTGAAGAATTCCAGATGGGCTGCACAGCTCTGGGGCTGTTTGGACTGCTTATAACATTTACATCCATTACCTGTCTACCTAATCTCCCCCCATCCCTCCAACCACAGCCAGGCCCACTATAAGCCCCCGGCCAAAAAAACCCTACTGACCCTCTAAAGCTTTAATATGCAAGAGTGCCCATATCCACCCCTTCTCATTATCCACCACTACACTCTTTTACTGGCTGGGAAGACAGAGAAGCTAGGTTTGGATGTCAAGTGCTGACCAGGAACCAATAAACATTGGGATTATTTTAGACCCCAGTCCACCACTGCCTGTGTTTTACAGCATCAACCAAGAGACTTGCTGGCACCCAATGGGGTTCACCAGCTTATCATGCATGGAGTCTTGAATACTAGTCACATAGCCACTGGCTAGTCCCCACTGGGGCTGCAGTGGACCTGGGTAAACATGGAGGTCAGATAATGGGTAAGAAAGTTATTAAAGGATTCCAAAATCAAGACATATCCGTACTAAGTTAAAGCTTAAAGTGGACTAAAACCCAGGATTTTGACTATCCTGGGTTTTGGTCTTTGTCCCCCGGGAGCCCCGATCGGGGATGCCCCGCTGTGTGAAACCCTCCCCAGGTTGCCCGATCTGACTCACCCTCCGTCTGTCCTACGGAGCGTGTGCAGATGCTCGTCCAGCCAACGCGCTTGGATCCGTTCCCACCCCTTGAGCGCACTGGCAGCCACATTCCCCAAACAGGGAGCGTGCCCACGGCGGCCACTTATAAATGTCTGGGGCGCATGCGTCCTGCTAGAGGGATAGCGGGGATGCGCCTACTGCTCGCACATGCACCATTGGACCGGGCAACCTGGGGGATTTGACACAGCGGAGCATCCTGAATCCGGATGCCCCAGGGGGGGGTGCAGGTACGTCTGCCCTGCAGTCTCATAGACTCCAGGGTTGGTTTTGGCCTACTTTAAGGTTACAAGTCGTGTTACATGTTATTGTAAAAGGAAAGGTTGAAAGTGGAGGTCAAATTTTTGTTTAGTCGTGTTGAATTTTACCCTTAAAGCAGACCAAAATTACAATTTTTAACTAGCATTCCCTGAATTGCTCCCCTCATGAGGAGCACCTTTTACTAATTTTTTATGCTCCCGATTCATTCTAATCCCAGATAATGGCGCCCGTTTAAGCTGTAAAGCTCCACCTCCTCCATTCATTGCCATTATTGTGTGTGGCAATGATGTCATGGCCACACCTATGCAATGACTGATCACCTGACATCTCACACCGAGGGACAGCAAATAAAACAGTGTTCCAGGACGATTCTAAAAACAAAAATATCTATTTCTAGTTCTGCACCCTAAGAAGGGAATACTTTCAAAAGTTTGGTAGGTTTTGGTCCACATTATAGCCCAACCTCAAGAATGAGAGGAAAGCCAGTTCCACCAACATGTTGCAGCACGGTCACCCTAAGCAAAATCTACCCACAATTTTCCAACACCAGTGGGAAAGGACTAACTGCTTATTACATCCCTGACCAATTCCTGTCTCCCTGGTCACCCAGCACCCCTGTTTCTGGCCCAACTGCACCCCTCTAGCCAAGAAACCCCAACCCATGTTGTACCCCCAATGCTATCGACTTCCGCATTATCTGACCCATGAAAGCGTCAGTAGCATCGTGTTGACCATATCCACCCCTGTCTATGACCTGTCCCAGCAATGCTATAGTCTGAGGCTTGGAGGACACTTTGGCTCAGGGCAGATGTCATGGGCTGATTAGGCCAGTAAACACTGGGGCCAGATTTAGGAGCCCAGTCTGACAGAGGCCCTAGTGCCACCCAGCGCCAAGTAGAAACCTCCCCTCCAGTGGCCTGACAGGTGTCAAAACTCTTACTAGCCCCTTAAATCTGGTGTCTTTTGTGGTTCCCTGTTTGATGGTTGGGTAACAGACGATGGTACTTACTCCCAGAACTCGGTGACAGCACTGGTCAGGTTGGTTGTGTCATTCAAGGAGTAGTTGGAGAAACATCTCTCAGTGTTCCAGTTGTTGTCACAGCTCTGCCAGGGCAGCGTCTGTACACAAGAGGGCAAAGATGTTATGCAAAATAACTCGCAGCCCCGCCACTTCTTGCAGGGACTTGAGTGCAGATATGTGGCTGCAACGTATACACAAAGGAATCCTGTCGCATTCAGCCGCCACCCAGGACCCCATCCTTCCTTTTGCACACAGGTGGCCCAGTCTGAGGCATGTGCTGACTTTACAGACCCTACCTGGTGGCAATTTGCACAGTGTAGCAATCCTGTTGTCCTGTCCCCAACTTTCTGCTGCTTTTAAAAATGCTTCCGGTGCAGATATGCAGCTATTTAATAACAAGGAGTCTTGTCAATTTAGGCCAATGCAGGCAGGTAAAATGCCGGTCATCGCTACCCTGTGAACTGGTAAAGCAGTTACTTGGACCCCTTAGCAGTTCACAGCCAATTAAAAAAAAAAGAACTCACCATTGTCGCCTCTCCCTTCACCTGTGCCCTGCCTGGCACCAGTCTCTCTACATGTCTATAGGGTCAGGGGCTTGTTGGAATAGCTGTAATGCAACAACTACATACTGTATGTGATTGTCTGCTTGTTAGGATGTTGATAGAGTTAGTCTTAGGCAGACCAAGTGGCTGTATTCATAGTGTGTTTAACTTGCTAACAGAAAGGGGCTGTTTCCTTTGCTCTATGTTGAGATGTGTTGCTGATGTATCCTGTTCAAGTTATGTTTATTTCTGCCGAATAAACTCGCAGCCCCGCCACTTCTTGCAGGAACTTGAGTGCAGATATGTGGCTGCAACGTACACACAAAGGAATCCTGTCGCCTTCAGCCGCCACCCTGGACCCCGTCCTTCCTTTTGCACACAGATTTTCAGAGGTGGCCCAGTCTAAGGCATGTGCCAATTTCACAGGCTTAGCCCCTACCTGGTGGCAATTTGCACTGTGTTCTGTCCCCAACTTTCTGCTGCTTTTAAAAATGCTTCCGGTGTAGATATGCAGCTATTTAACAACAAGGAGTCCTGTCAGTTAAAGCCAATGCAGACAGGTGAAATGCCAGCCATCACTACCCTGTGAACTGGTATAGCAGTCATTTGGACCCCTTAGCAGTTCACTGATAGTTAAAAAAGAAAAAAAAATACATAAAAAAAAACTCCCCATTGATGTCTCTTCCTTCACCTGTCCCCTGCCGAACACTGTCCTCTCTACAGGTCTATAGGTTCAGGGGCTTGTTGGAAATGTTTTAATGCAACAACTACATCCTGTATGTGACTGTCTGCTTGTTAGGATGTTGATAAAGTTAGTTTAAAACAAAAACCAGGAAGTCTTAGGCAGACCATGTGGCTGTATTCATAGTGTGTTTAACCTGTTAACAGAAAGGGGCTGTTTCCTTTGCTCTATATTGAAATGTGTTGCTGATGTATCCTGTTCACGTTTATGTTTATTGCTGCCGAATAAACTCGCAGCCCCGCCACTTCTTGCAGGGACTTGAGTGCAGATATGTGGCTGCAACATATACACAAAGGAATCCTGTCGCATTCAGCCGCCACCCTGGACCCCGTCCTTCCTTTTGCACACAGGTGGCCCAGTCTAAGGCATGTGCTGACTTTACAGTCCCTACCTGGTGGCAATTTACACAGTGTAGCAATCCTGTTGTCCTGTCCCCAACTTTCTGCTGCTTTTAAAAATGCTTCCAGTGCAGATATGCAGCTATTTAATAACAAGGAGTCTTGTCAATTTAGGCCAATGCAGGCAGGTAAAATGGCGGTCATCGCTACCCTGTGAACTGGTAAAGCAGTTACTTGGACCCCTTAGCAGTTCACTGCCAATTAAAAAAACAAAAAAAAAATTTAAACTAAAAAAAAAGAAAAGGCACCAGTCTCTCTACATGTCTATAGGGTCAGGGGCTTGTTGGAATAGCTTTAATGCAACAACTACATACTGTATGTGATTGTCTGCTTGTTAGGATGTTGATAGAGTTAGTCTTAGGCAGACCAAGTGGCTGTATTCATAGTGTGTTTAACCTGCTAACAGAAAGGGGCTGTTTCCTTTGCTCTATGTTGAGATGGGTTGCTGATGTATCCTGTTCAAGTTATGTTTATTTCTGCCGAATAAACTCGCAGCCCCGCCACTTCTTGCAGGGACTTGAGTGCAGATATGTGGCTGCAACGTACACACAAAGGAATCCTGTCGCCTTCAGCCGCCACCCTGGACCCCGTCCTTCCTTTTGCACACAGGTTTTCAGAGGTGGCCCAGTCTAAGGCATGTGCCAACTTCACAGGCTTAGCCCCTACCTGGTGGCAATTTGCACTGTGTTCTGTCCCCAACTTTCTGCTGCTTTTAAAAATGCTTCCGGTGTAGATATGCAGCTATTTAACAACAAGGAGTCCTGTCAGTTAAAGCCAATGCAGACAGGTGAAATGCCAGCCATCACTACCCTGTGAACTGGTATAGCAGTCATTTGGACCCCTATACCAGTTCACGTTGTGTGGTGGCCGACATTCGGGAGTACCAAAGGACCCCTATACCAGTTCATATTGTGTGGTGGCCAGCATTCGTGAGTTCCAAAGGATCCCTATACCAGTTCACGTTGTGTGGTGGCCAGCATGCGGGAGTACCAAAGAATCCCTATACCAGTTCACGTTGTGTGGTGGCCAGCATTTGTGAGTTCCAAAGGACCCCTATATCAGTTCAGGTTGTGTGGTGGCCGGCATTCGTGAGTTCCAAAGGACCCCTATATCAGTTCAGGTTGTGTGGTGGCCGGCATTCGTGAGTTCCAAAGGATCCCTATACCAGTTCACGTTGTGTGGTGGCCGGCATTCGTGAGTACCAAAGGACCCCTATACCAGTTCATGTTGTGTGGTGGCCGGCATTCGGGAGTACCAAAGGACCCCTATACCAGTTCATGTTGTGTGGTGGCCGGCATTCGTGAGTACCAAAGGACCCCTATACCAGTTCAGGTTGTGTGGTGGCCGGTATTCGGGAGTACCAAAGGACCCCTATACCAGTTCATGTTGTGTGGTGGCCGGCATTCGTGAGTACCAAAGGACCCCTATACCAGTTTAGGTTGTGTGGTGGCCGGTATTCGGGAGTACCAAAGGATGCCGGGGACTATCCGGCCATAGGGCTTCTGTCCCGGATTGTCCCACGCTCACTAGTTATAGATACATACAACGGATGAGGACTTACCGAGGAGAAGGAGCTGAATAGATAGTAGAGAGCCCAGGCGATGATCACAATATAGTAAATATTCAGCCAGAAGGAGAGCACCACTGACGCCATGCCCACCCCTGCCAGGATGACACAACAGTAAGACACATGCACAGCAAACCGACACTTATGTGAGCCACCAATTAGACACATGCTTTTTCATTTCTAGTAATAAACAAATAAGTTAAAGATGAACCAAAATACATTAAAAAAACGAATAAAAACAACCTGAGTTGCTAGTAACAAAACGCTCCTTGCATCAGCAGAATGACCAGCTTAGCGCCCAAATAACCAGCCTCTAAAACATAAGGTGTTGGTTAACTGACCCGATCTCTGGAATTTCGTTGTATTGCGGAAATTGTTCATTATTAAAGTGGACCAAAACCCACCCTGGAGTCTATTAGACTCCAGGGATGACATACTTGCCCCCCCCCCCCCCCCAGGGGGCGGCTGTGTCAAAACCCCCATGTCGCCCGAAATCTCACCTTTGTTCCTGGTCCAATGGCACATGCGCGAGCGAGGCTGCATTCCTGCTATCCCTTTAGCAGGGCGCATGTCTGCACCAGGGCCGGCACGGGCACACTCCCTGTTAGAGGTGCCTCCCCCCAGCGCGCTTGGATTCGCCTTAAACAAAGGCTTAGAGGAGCTGACGTGAGCGGATCCGAGCGTACTCATTGAAAGAGAGGCCGCTCTAGCGCGATAGGATCGGGAAGAGGTGAGTTTGTTTGGGGGACCTGGGGGGGTGTCACACAGAGGGACAACCCCGATCGGGGGCAAGGACCGAAACCCAGGATAGTCAGAATCCTGGGCTTTGGTCCACTTTAAAGACAAACAATAACCTAACTTTCAATAACAATAAACTAAACTTAATAAACTAGCACCCAAGATGCTGTGATGCGGGGAGCAAACATTTAGGGAGGTGACTCCAGGCCACACTACAGAGAAGAGCTGTAGGCTGTGGCCTGATTTTGGCCACTAGGAGGCACACTGAACAAGATTAGCTGAAAAAAAGGAAAAATAATGACTTTTTATTGCTGTCTGTAAGCAGCTTGTTTGTGGAAGGGACTCTGAGAGTGTCCGCACTCTATAAATATTAAAAATTAGGACAAAAATAGAATAAAAATGATCCAATCACAGCCTGTACCTTTAAACATCGGAGCCAGTTTCCATACCCCCAGGCCACCGATGGATGTGAACTGTCCCAGTGCAGTCTCCAGGAAGAATAGTGGGATTCCGGCAAAGACCAGCGTCAGAAAATACGGGATGAGAAATGCGCCTAGAAAATAAAAAGAGACAATAGAGGTGAAGAACCTTAAATTTGACCAGAACCCAAGCAGATCGGCCCAGAAATCTATAAGATTCCTAGGTCGATAGATTCCCTCCCCCGGGGCATCCAGAATCAGGATGGCCCGCTGTGTGAAACCCCCCAGGTTGCCCATAAACTCACCTTCTTTTCCGGTCCAATGGTGCATGCACGAGAAGCATCCCTGGTATCCCTCTAGCAATGCTCGTGTCTGTGCCAGGCATTTGTGAATGGCCAGCGTTGGCATGATAACTGTTAGAGGGTAGTGGGGGATGCAGGCGCCAGTGCGTGCGGATCTGCTCGCTTAAACAAGTTGGCGTGAGCGGATCCGAACGCTCTGATTGGATGAGCAGCCGTGCATGCACCGTAGGACCGGGAAAAGGTGAGTTTGTTGAGGTGTGCTGGGGGGTTTCACACAGCAGGGCATTCTCGATCAGGCGTGCCCCAGGGGCAAAGACCAAAACCCAGGATAGTCAAAATCCTGGGTTTTGGTCCACTTTAAGTCAGCCCTAGCCCGCCCATCCCATGAGCTTCTCAGCACCGCTTAGGCAGTTAAAGTGATAGAACAGGCAAAGTCAATTGTTATCGCATTGTCGCGGGCTACAAGTGTCATTGTCCTAAACAGTTTTCCTTTGGAAATCAAAGAAGAAATGGCCGAAATATTAAGGTTTCAAGTTTTACCTTACGATTTCTCTTCTGAAGCTTGTGGGAGTGGCCTGGGGACTGTGATGCTGAATAATAAAGAGCATAATGGACAGCTACTAATGCTTGGAGTGACAGCAAAGAGGAGGCTCAGAGGAAGCAGGGGTTAGCTGGGCTGGAATGACAGCTCTGAGTGTGCAATTCAAGCCACCATTGCATGGAGGAGGTGTGGTCTGGACTAGATCCTCGCCCTTGTATTGGTGGTCCACATCAGCTGGGAGTAAATGGAGTGGCAGATGAGAAATTTCCTCAATTATGGCACCGAGCAGAGAAGGACCAATAAGTATAGGTGGCACCAACTAATATCCAAAGCTAGGTGTGCACTGCTCTGGCTAGCAGCAGTTTACTATCCCAAAACGATAAGCGAGGGGTGCCCAAAATCCCCCCAAACACAAAGCTACATTCACGCCAGAGACTAACACTTGCACCAACCAATCAATGTTGACATATAAAATCAACATACTGCCTTGAGGAAGTGACAGGGAGGGTGTCATGAAACGCGTAGGCCTGCTCTCGGGGGTTGTTTGGCACTGTCGGGGTTCATAACCATGTAAGATTGATTTTAGATTGTGTGCGCATGTACCTTCTCCTTTTAACTATTTGATGCTTTATAATGGATGGATTGCTGTAAATTGATGCACTGTTTTTGAGCACAAGCACTTTATGGATTAATGGGTTATTATGTATCTTTATGTAAAAAATGTAGGATATGAGTTAGGTGTCACACTTATCATGCAATAACAGGTGATTGGTTTATTAGCGGGTGTCAGGGAACCACGGGTCACGTGATCCAACTATCACTCAGGGACCTCAGGACAACCCGCTTTCCCAAACTCCCGTCCATTTGACTACCAAGCCCAAAGCCTGCGGACACACAGATTCTTGGCTAAGGCAAAAAGATTGCTCAAGTTAAATATAGGTTTTAATGCAATGAGCGCACACTAGGCAGTGATAACAAACATTTGGCTATGATGGAATATGAATGAATACAAATGTTGTTCTGAGAAGTGGGTTACAGGTTACAGTGAGTTACACAGAGATAAAACAGTCAGTTACCTTAAGAAGCAGTTGTAGAGTGGTGATGAAGAGATTATAGATGGTTTGAGCACCTCCAGCACGCTGCCGCGCGATCCCTCTCGAGAGAATGACCAAAGACCTGGCCCGAATCGTGCCCCTTTATGCCTCGAGACTCTTTTCACCCTCTCCCTTCTGTGGGACGGACTGTCACCTTCCACCGCTGTGGGCCCTGCTTTAGAACCTAAAACCCTTTAGGGGTTTTAACTGTGGGCATATGAATATGGCACCAAACGACTGGGCTGGATGCTGGGCATCCGATGTGCCCAAAGATGGAGTTCCTAGATGGTCAGAACCTTAGATCTCCATTTCTCTAGGTTTCCCCTTATCGCATGGCCCTGAGAAACCTACCTCTACGTGCGATTTTGTGGGCCTGTTCTGGTTCTGTACCTGGCTTGGTGCTGGGACACAAGCTATGATCCGATTTGTGTTGGTGCCGGTGGTCTTAGGCTCTTGTCTTTGATGTGAAAAAGCTCACAGCCAGGGGTCACTTTTGTCTCAGGCGGATTGGGGCCTTTTCAAACTGTCTGTGATCTGCGCTTGGCTCACAGATGCTATCTCTCCTGGGTTTCCTGGGTTTATGAATAGAAAGGCGGAAAATAAAGGGTGACATTTGCTAGGGACAGAGATTTTTAAAGGGGGACTCCGGATTTATATCTATGGGTTTCTATACATTTAAACTGAATTTTTGCTTCACAGCGGGTATAGCGCCCCCCTGGCAGATTGTGTTAATAGGTGTTATATGTTTTTTTTTTTAAGGAAATTTATATCATGTAGTGTTTGTCCTTTGGCTAAATAATGAATGAATTTTATATATCAACATTGATTGGTTGGTGCAAGTGTTAGTCTCTGATGCGAGTGTAGCCTTGTGTTGGGGGGATTTTGGGCACCCCCCTCTTATCGTTTCAGAGGAGAAGGACAGCTCTGGACCATTCGGGACGCCCCCCTGTGTGAAACCCAGGGCCAGTGGCCAGTAAACTCCTTCTTTCCCGGTCCTGTGGCACATTTCTGAATGGCTGGCCTGGGCACGCTTCCTGTTAGAGGGCAGCGGGGGATGTGTTCCCAAGCATGCTTGGATTTAGACGAGCTCCTGGATGAAGGGGCTTGAGTGGATCCAAGCGCGCTGATTGGACAAGCAGCTGTGCATGCGTTGTAGAACCGGAAAGAGGTGACCTAGGGGGTGTCACACAGCAGGGCACCCCCAATCTGGGACCCCCGGGGGCAAGGACCAAAGCTTAGGATAATTAACATCCTGGGTTTTGGTCCACTTTAATACATAAAGTATCCATATCATTATCTAGAGACTAAATGTCTTGGCCGTTAGTAAGTCTCACCTCCTCCATTCTTTCCACACAGGTATGGGAATCTCCACACGTTCCCCAGCCCAATGGCGTACCCCACGCAGGACAGCAAAAAGTCAAATTTCCCTTTCCAGGTTCCTCGATCCTCGTCAGCCGCTTTCTTCTTGGACGTTGGCTGAACTTGAAGTTCCTCAAATGGAATGGCTTGCCGTACCTCGGTGGGTGATGTCAGCTCCACGGAGTCGCCATCTATCTTACCCATACTGGTCCAGAGAAAGGCAATAGGTGCAGGAGAAATCACAAGAACCACAGGCCAAGATCGTGATGATGATGGAGGGTCGGGAATGCTCCTCAAACGCAAGTCTAAAAGCTGCTGGGACAAAATATTACAATTTCTATAGTACGTCTAAGGAAAAACAGAATTTTATTTCTCACAAATATTAAAGTAGGGGAACATACCAGACATTCCAGGAGAAGGTGACCAAAGCTAATCAGCTTGTCGGACAAACGCTCATTGTTCTTCTGTTTCATTAAAAGGCACCTTTTAAGCAAATGTGGCCAGAGTGCAAATACATTGATTTAGAGGGCATGGTCCGGGGATGGAGAAGGGTCGGGATAACTCCCAGAATATAAGGATCTGCAGAAACTTGGAAAACTCCCTAATTTGTTCAATCTGCAGGTACAATGACAAGGAGGTCCCTCGTCACTTTCTATTCCTCCAGGGCCAGTGTCAGCAGCCGGCAAAGTGGGGCAACTGCCGGGGGCCCCACCCTCCGGGGGGCCTACTGACAGGGCTGGCCTTTGGGATGTGTGATGGCGCTTGACCGGCGGGGGACTGGGAGGGCACCACCACAGCTGTTGCTCACATCTCCTCGAATGGCAGGGTTCCACACAATGGGGCATCTCGATTTAGATTCCAGAGGGGGAAGTGCTGGGTTTTGTTCTGCTTTTAAGTTGCCCACCCCAGCTGATTTCCTATGCCTGGAGCATCCCAATTTGTGATACCCTACTGTGTGAAACCCCCAGGGATCGCTGGCATACCAACTATGCAAGCAATTCCACCCCTGAGTTTTGGTCTGCTTTACAGGGACATCTCAATTTGGGCTGCCCATTTGTGAAAGAACCCCCCTGGTTTGGCCATTAACTCAAACTGGCGATCCCACAGTGCATTCACCAGTCCCAGAAAGTAATGAACAAAGGAGGAGGGGGTCACGCACAGGGGCATCCAAAATCAGGAGGATCTAGATTCATTTAGACTCTAAGGTCAGGTGTAAAGGGGTTTGGCGCACTTCAAAGTAGACCAATTAGACTTTTGGTCCAAATAGCATGATCCTTAGGGGGTGTCCAGCTTTGGGACATCACTCGGTGATGTGACGTGACTCTTCACCACAAAAGGGACCCACTGAGACCATGCCGCCCAAGGGCCCACATAAAACTGGAGCTGGCCCTGTATTACTCCACCGTGTTCTGTGACCAAGAAGAATAATGATTGTTCATCTGTTGCTATTTTACTTCGTCTTTCTTGCTTTTACTCATTGGTTGGAACCATTGACCTAGTCTACTGAAAGCAAGGGGTGTTATGGGGACAAGATTCCTCAAGATCAAGCTAATTAAGTCTTTGAGGTTCTTTAGGCCCTATCAGGTAAACCCGATCTTCGGTCACTGACCCTTCACGGACATTGTAGATGCATTGTGACTTCAATTAAGTTCTTGCTTTCAATGATCAATTCTAATAGGGGCTTCATTTAGCTACCAACCCCTACTAACAAGTGAATTATGGAGCACATTGTTCCACATGTTTGACATAATGTAGGTCCCAGTAGGTAGCCTTTGCTCTCCTAATTCTATACATCTATGCCTTAAGGGATGAGGTCCAATGTCCATACTTACTAGAGAACCTTCACTTTGATCCTGATCGTCAGTCATTGATCTTTAGCTCTTTGGAGACAGAGGGCAACTCTACCCACAACCTCAACATAATCAACCTATTAGGAAGAAATTCATTGCTATTTTACATTTATTTTTCTTGCTTGCATTCATTGGTTGGAACCAATCATCTAGCTTCTTGAAAGCCTCCTAAAAAGGAGTGAGAATCCTTACCTGGCTCTGAATCTACCACAACACTTGAAGATCAGGTTTAAAATGTAGGCTCCCTAATAGGCACATCAATTGTACTCACCTATTGTGGGGTAATATCATGAAAGTAAAAAGGATCTTGATCAGTTGGCTTGCTTTTGAGGAATCTTTCCCCCTTAACATTCCTTACTTTCAGTAGGTTAGGAAATTGGTTCCATTCAATCAACGAAAAAGCAAGAAAATAAGTGAAATCAATGGATGAACGATCATCCTTCTGTCATGCCTGGAGTTCCTCCTTAGCCTTCGCCTGTTTCTCTGTAGTATGCAGCTTGACCACCAGGTGGCGGTGTCCTGCAGAGCTCCTGGAGATCAGCCAGCACCTGTGCTAATTACCTGCTGGCCTTTATATGCTGGGTCTGCCATTAGTCAGTTCTCAGAATTTTACTCTGTCTTTTGGAACCTGAAATCTGTACCCAGAGCCTTTGTACTCCTGAAACCTGAACTCTGAAACCCTGAACCCAGGACGTACTTGTGAGCCACTGCTTTCCCTCCTGTTTGCTGTTTTCCTTTTTGGACTACCTTGGACTGGACTTCATGCCTCTATGTTTTTCCTCACTGCACTGTATATATAGAAATCTGATTGTGAATGTTTGCTTGTTTCTCACAATAAACACAGTTTGCCGCATAATCCCAGTCTCTCTGCCTTGCAGTACTCAAATTTCCGGTCACTCTTTATTAGTGGATTTCTCCTTTGAGAGATCCGTGACAGAATGCTGAGCCATATAAAGACCATAAGAGACTGTAAGGTTGAGCTGGCTTTGGTGTGCTGAGGATATGCAGGGTCCTAGTGCCAGCCTTAGAATTTTTCATTGAGTCTGCATTTGCCTTCTAGCTTTAGTTTGGCATAGCCTGTATTTATTTAGTAGTTTGGGGCCCAGTTCTTGTCTGTCTAGTATTTGTCTCTCCTGTGTTTCCCCTTACCCAAGTCTGCGACCACCACGGGATTACCGAGGGCCTGTGCATCTTCACATTCAGAAGCTCTGCTGAAGAAGTAGGTGGATTGTGGGCTCCTCAAGTTCCAGGTCCCCTACGCCTCTGGGTAATCGGCAGTTTGCCTCCCTGGTGGCGCAGGCGGGTTGTCTGTCTGTTTGCGTGTGTAGTCAGCTTTAGCCCCAAGATGCCTTATATTCGGCAGTCTCCCATGACAACCTTGAGTCGTCAGATGACTTACTTCCTGTTTGAAGATGAGCTGTTTTTCTGGGCTGAAGCCAGGTTAAATCATAGCAAACCTCTCAGTGAAAATGTGGTTGAATTCCTGCTATTCATAGCTACTTCCTACTTAGGTATTCCTGAAACAGTGTTTGCTGGCCAAAGCCTGACTACAGTTTTTGCAGCCCAGAAATCAAAAATTCCAGTCCAGTCTGTCCAATCTGATCACCCTGTCGGGCCTGCCCGGTTGGATCGACCTGCCATGTTTGATCGACCTGCCATGTTTGATCGCCCTGCTGTGTTTGATCGCCCTGCCATGTTTGATCGCCCGTCTGCCAGGTTTGATCGCCTGTCTGCCGGGTTTGATCACCCGTCTGCCGGGTTTGATCGCCCATCTGCTGAGTTTGATCGCCCGTCTGCCAGGTTTGATCGCCCGTCTGCCAGGTTTGATCGCCCATCTGCCGGGTTTGATCACCCGTCTGCCGGGTTTGATCGCCCATCTGCTGAGTTTGATCGCCCATCTGCTGAGTTTGATCGCCCGTCTGCCAAGTTTGATCGCCCGTCTGCCGAGTTTGCCCTTCTGCCGAGTTTGCCCGTCTGCCGAGCTTGCCCGTCTGCCGAGTTTGATCGCCCTGTCCAAAGTCACCTTTCTGCTGAGTTTGATCGCCCGTCTGCCGAGTTTGATTGCTCTGTCCAAAGTCACCTTTCTGCCGAGTTTGATCGCCCGTCTGCCGAGTTTGATTGCCCTGTCCAAAGTCACCTTTCTGCTGAGTGTGATCGCCCATCTGCCGAGTTTGATTGCCCTGTCCAAAGTGACCTCTCTGCCGAGTTTGAGCGCCTGTCTGCCGAGTTTGATCGCCCTGGCCATTTTATCGTGGACTTTGATACTGGGGGGACTTCTATGTCCGCCAAGTCTTCACCTGCTTCGAGCTATATCCCTATCTTACCCATCCTGTGGAGCAGTTATTTAAAGGCGTTCGGTGCCCGCCTGGTCGGGGGGAGGATACTGTCATGCCTGGAGTTCCTCCTTAGCTTTCACCTGTTTCTCTGTAGTATGCAGCTTGATCACCAGGTGGCGCTGTCCTGCGGAGCTCCTGGAGATCAGCCAGCACCTGTGCTAATTACCTGCTGGCCTTTATATGCTGGGTCTGCCATTAGTCAGTGCTCAGCATTTTACTCTGAAATCTGTACCCAGAGCCTTTGTACTCCTGAAACCTGAACTCTGAAACCCTGAACCCAGGACTTTCTTGTGAGCCATTGCTTTCCCTCCTGTTTGCTGTTTTCCTTTTTGGACTACCTTGGACTGGACTTCATGCCTGTATATTTTTCCTCACTGCACTGTATGTATAGCAATCTGAGTGTGAATGTTTGCTTGTTTCTCACAATAAACACAGTTTGCTGCATAATCCCAGTCCCAGTCTCTCTGCCTTGCAGTACTCAAATTACTGGTCACTCTTTATTAGTGGATTTCTCCTTTGAGAGATCTGTGACACCTTCCTATTAGGCCAGTTATGTCAGTAGCGTTGCCCTATATAAACGGTCAATCACTGAGGATCAGTGCAAGTTATCTAGTAGACATGCCCATTGGATCCATGATATTCGACATCCTTAGTAAGCTAGATCATTGGTTCCAATTGATTAATGAAAGCAAGGAAAGAAGTGAGGTTGCAATGGATGGACAGTATCTTTCCTAATAGGCTGGTTATGTGAGTACAGTTGCCCTGTGTCCCTAAAGGGTCAGTCACTAAGAATCAGGAATACAGTGCAGGTTTTCTAGTAGACATGGCCACTAGATGCCTAATATTCTATATCCCTAGTAGGTCAGGTCATTGGTTATAATCAATCAATGAGTAGTAGGAAAAGAATTGAAGTCACAATGCATGGGCAATGTCCTTGAGTGGTCAGTGATTAAAGATCGGGTTTACAGTGTAGGCTCTCTAGTAGACACATCTATTGGACCCACCTATTGTATGGTAAATAAAAGAATAAGAAGGCCATTGTACCTGAAAGGCCCTAAAGAACCTCAAAGACTTAATCAGCTTGATCTTGAAGAATCTTGCCCCATAACACCCCTTACTTTTAGTAGGATAACAGTAGGATTTCACAAGAGAACCATAAACATAACCAGCCTGTTAGAAAGGAATATTGTCCATCCATTGCAAATTCACTTGTTCATTGGTTGGCTGGAAGGCCCCCCTTTGACAAAATCATTTTAACAGCGAAAAAATAATTTCTAATAAACTCCTATAAATTATTTTTAAGGCTAAAGGTGCCCTTTAACTTTTTAGGCATCTGTAAATAAAGCCAAGGATACAAATGTATCCGTAATTGGTACATTGAATTATTAAATGTGAAGTCCAGTCTAAATGTAAACCCCCATGGTGGGGTGGCGCTGATGCTGGAGGGCTTACAATAAAAAAAAAAATACATTTATACTGGATACCCACTTAAAGGATTCTATAAACCAGCAATACTCAACGGGTGAACCGGGGGCCAAATGCGGACCTCGGCGCCAGATTTCCGGACCCCTGCCCTGCGTTCAGTTGCTTCTGTGTTGCCGTGCTCAGTGCTGCCCCCTTGATTGGCGATATAATGCTTAGCCTCCCTGCCAGTGTCATGGCTCCCTGGCACCTAGCATTGCAATATGAAGTACTGCGGGGGCAGGAAGTGGCATTGCAAGGTGCACACACACTTTGTTTCCTTGTCCCGTCCAATCCTCCCCCCCCCCCCCCCCAACCGCCCCAGCTCAGCCCCATCTATCCCTGTCCCACCATTCTCATCCCCCCAGCTCTGCCCCATCCATTCCATATATGTATATATGTGTGCAGTGAGGCTTTCTATATAAGGAGGAGAGGGTTTCCAATAAGTTAATGACAGGCACCTATAGGATATATATATATATATATATTACAAATACAAGGGGAAAGGTATAGAATCCGCACTGGCCCAATAAAAATAAGCCCTATCAACTTTTCTATCGCAAAAGTGAGGACCAGTCATTCTTACCCCTCCCTCCTTTCTGTCATTGATTCTTGTGTGTGTTTTATGTTTTTTAACATGTCCATTTAGTATAGAGTTAATGTGCATAATAAAAATTGGATTTTTATGACATTTTCAAATAGTGGTGCCAGGGTGGCATTAGGAGTTGTGGGGCTCCTATTTTCAAGTATATATATATATATATAATATATACACAGGGAGGCTTTCTATATAAGGAGAAGAGGGTTTCCAATAAGTTAATGACATGCCCCTATAGGATATATATATATATATATATATATATATATATATATATATATATATATATAGGCTTTCTATATATGGAAGAGAGGGTTTCCAATAAGTTAACGACAGGTCCCTATAGGATATATATATATATATATATATATATATATATATATATATATATATATATATACTTACTATATATGGAAGAGAGGGTTTCCAATAAGTTAACGACAGGTCCCTATAGGATATATATATATATATATATATATATATATATGTGCAGGAAGGCTTTCTATATATGTAGGAGAGGTTTCCAATAAGGTGGAGAGGCTCTCTACATTGAATGAATGACCCCCTTAGTGTCAGTGTCTTACCTTGAGCTGCTCTGGTAGATGTAATGTCAGGACAAGAGCCGGCGTTTGCTCACCCCCCCAGTCCCCGGAATGATCACCCATGAGGGCAGCACGCACCCCCACCGTCCCTCTCATCATTAGTGGGGATATTGACTGTGCGTTAATGAGCTTCCAGTTTATGTCCAATATCATCAGCATCAAAGCATGTGACGGCGCCGGCCCACAGCGAGTTCCTGAAGGACAACAGGAGCGGCAAGTATTGTATCTTGAACCCTGATACCCCTTACATGTTAGATATAGACATTAGTATAATATATAGTACATATATTATAATATATTTAATACATGTGTATATCTATATATATATATATATATTATAATATATAGTACAACAGTAGTATAGCATAGTATAATAGTAGATATAAAGTCTGCACGCCCCTGTTACAAAAGCGGGTTTTTGTCATGTAAAAAAAATCAGACGAAGACGAATCCTTTCAGATCTTTTCCACCTTTAAAGTGGAACAGAACCCGGGATTTTGATTATCCCCGCTTTTGTTCCTGACCCCTGGCATCCCGATTTGTGTTTTCTGTGCATATTAAAGTTGACCAATAACCAGGATTTTTACTATCCTGGGTTTTGGTCTTTGCCCCTCTGTGCACCCTGATCGGGGATGCCCCCCCCCCCAGATCGCCCAAACTAACTCACCTCTTCCCGGTCCTATGGTGCCTGCGCAGCCTCTCATCCAATTAGCGCACTTGGATCCCCTCCTGCCCCTTAATCCATGAGCTCTTTTAAAGTGAGCAGATCTGAGCGTGCTGGCAGCCACTACCCTTTAACAAACACCTGGCGTGGGCACGCGCCCTGCTAAAGGGATAGCGGGGATGCGGCTGCTGCTCACGCATACACCATTGGACCGGGGAAGAAGGTGAGTTTTGCCCTGGGCGGCTTGACACAGCAGGGCATCCCGAATCTGGATTCCCCAGGGGTTAGTGTGGGTGGGGTGGGTTTTGGTGCACTTTAATGCTCAGCAAATTGGTCTGCACTCAGCAATCATTTTTTGGGGGGGGCATAGATGGCCATTGCATGCTTGTGCATCCGGAGTGGTGGCCTGCCCTAATTATGGCACCCAGGGAGCAGTTGGAGGGTTAGGTGCCCTGCTCAAGAGCACTCCAGTCATGTCCTATGGCCATGAATCAAGCTTACAACCCTTTAGTGCCCTGCTCAAGAGCACTCCAGTCATGTCCTATGGCCATGAATCAAACTTACAACCCTTTAGTGCCCTGCTCAAGAGCACTCCAGTCATGTCCTATGGCCATGAATCAAACTTACAACCCGTCAGCACTGGGCATACCTGGGAAAGTGCCGGGGCCCCTGATCCTTGGGAGGGCCCACCTATTTCCCTTGGCAGCCCCAATGCAAGACGCAGGGCCGCGCAGTAACCAGGACTAAGGACTGTCAGCCAGGGGCAGATTGGTCACCGGAAGAGCCTCTCTTTCATTTTTCTGTTTCTTTCCTTCTCTTCTTTGTTTTCTTTCTATCTTCCATCTGTCTATTTTCTTTCTTTCTTTCTTCTTCTTTCCTTCTGTTATTTCTGTAGTTCCTTCTATTATTTGTTTCTTTCTGTCTATTCTTTCCTTTCTTTCTTTTTATCTGTTTGTTTCTTTCTTACGTCTGTAAATCCTTATATTCCTTTGACATTTTTTCTTCCTTCTTTCTATTACATTTTTTGTCATTCCTTCTATGCTTTCGGTAATGAATTCTCTTTCTTTTTTGTCGGTCTATCTATTCTATCTTTTTATCCTTATATCTCTTTATTTTTTCCCATCCCCTCTCGCTCTCGTTCCTGCTTTTTTTCATTTCTTTTATCCTTTCTTTGTTTCTGCCGATTATTCTATGCTTTTGTTTTGGCTGTCATTGATGAATGTGATGTATGTTGGGCACTCTAACACCGGTACACCGCTGCAGGGAGCGAGAGGTAGCGCTAGCATAGTGCGTCTGCCACACCACAGCGTCGGGGCTCTAAATCTGGGCACTGTTGCATAGAGCACCAGGCGCTGTGTGATTAAAGTCTGTTTTTGAACACATATCCACCAGTAAGAAAGCGAAAAAACACATGGAATGACATTGTTGTAACACTGTGACATTAATACTGTAGTGCCAGACCTGTAATGACAATTCTGCATAAAAATTAAAAAGTTTTCAAAAATGACTCTTTCTAGGCCAGGAGACGTCACACAATTATTTGAGAGAAAAAAAATTAAGAAATACATAAAACCCTGTTTAAACAGATGCAAATGAACGTCCATTGAAATGTATGGGAGAGCGACAGGTAGCGACAGGTAATACCTGGCGCTCTGGAAGCTAGAGCGCCGGCGCTATACGCTGAGCCGCCTGTAATGATGAATCGGACCCTACATGGTGCTGTTAGAGGCGCTCACCAGATTCGCTTTCATAAATGTGGTTTTGCGTACAGCGCCCGGTGTTCACCAGACGCTGTCTGCCGCTACGAGGCGCTACCTGGCGCTATCCGTTGATGAATAACCCGCTTTGTCATTCCTTCCTTTTTCTTTCCATTCTTTGGCAGTATTCACCACACATGCAATTTTATCAACATGTATAGAGTGTCATTCCACACCGCAAGGGGCCCATTGAGACTCTATCATCCTAGGCCCCGCATAAGCCTGGAGCCGGCCCTGGCTTTGCTCCAAATATGGCCAATAAGTTCCGTCCTGGTGTCACCATTTCCCGGGGTGCTTCTGGGTAAATCATTGCAGGGCTTGGGCGTTTTTCTTTGAAAAAAGGCTTTTAAAGCAGAACAAAACCCATCCAGGTCGGCCCTGGAATCTAAAACCAGGCCCAGTTGATGGCCTTCCGCTGAAGCGGGATGCCCCACTGTGTGAACCCCACTGGGCGCTACTAAACCCTCACCCCCCCCCCGCTCCAAGGGTGCATGTGCGGGCTCTTGTTCAACATAATTCGGCAAATGGCTCCCATTGTTCTGAATGTGAAAGGCACACTGCCGCATCCCCCGCATCCCCAGTGGCGTGTGCTCCCCCGAGTCCAGCAATACAGATAGGCTAAGGTGGGAGGACACATGGCATGAGAGATGCAGGGGATGAGGCAGCGCACTCCCCATTCTAGTCTATGAGAGCTGTTTGCCGAATGTCATAGTCACGGCAGACGGCTCTCATTGGACGAGAGCTCGCACATGTGCCTTTGGAACCAGGAAGAGGTGAGTAAAAAGCGGTGTTCTTGGGAGTTTCACAATTCTGGACGCCCCAGGGGAACAGAACAAAACTCTGGAAAGTCACATTCCCTGGGTCAGAGGCAGGGCCGGCTCCAGGTTTATGTGGGCCCTCGGGCGGCATGGTCTCAGTGGGCCCCTTTGCGGTGGATAGTCGCGGGTCAGGGGTCTATATATTGTATGGCCAAAACTAAGAAGCGCTGCTTGCCCTCCGACCCCCTATTGGAGCTATTTTTTAGTTTGGCCCCACATGAATGGGGAAGTATTGAGGAAGAGGGAGGCTGAGGGAACATAGATGAATGGGACAGAGCTAAGAGAACAAGGAGAGATAGGTCAGAGCTCAGGGGATAGGGATGGGTGGGTCAGGGCTCAGGGGATAGGGATGGGTGGGTCAGAGCTCAGGGGATAGGGATGAATGGGTCAGGGCTCAGGGGATAGGGATGGATGGGTCAGGGCTCAGGGGATAGGGATGGGTGGGTCAGGGCTCAGGGGATAGGGATGGGTGGGTCAGGGCTCAGGGGATAGGGATGGATGGGTCAGGACTCAGGGGATAGAGATGGATGGGTCAGGGCTCAGGGGATAGGGATGAATGGGTCAGGGCTCAGGGGATAGGGATGGATGGGTCAGGGCTCAGGGGATAGGGATGAATGGGTCAGGGCTCAGGGGATAGGGATGGATGGGTCAGGGCTCAGGGGATAGAGATGACTGGGTCAGGGCTCAGGGGATAGGGATGAATGGGTCAGGGCTCAGGGGATAGGGATGAATGTGACAGAGCTAAGAGAACAAGGATAGATAGGTCAGGGCTCAGGGGATAGGGATGGATGGGTCAGGGCTCAGGGGATAGGGATGGATGGGTCAGGGCTCAGGGGATAGGGATGAATGGGTCAGAGCTCAGGGGATAGGGATGAATGGGTCAGGGCTCAGGGGATAGGGATGGATGGGTCATGGCTCAGGGGATAGGGATGAATGGGTCAGGGCTCAGGGGATAGGGATGAATGGGTCAGGGCTCAGGAGAAAGGGATGGATGGGTCAGGGCTCAGGGGATAGGGATCAATGGGTCAGGGCTCAGGGAATAGGGATCAATGGGTCAGGGCTCAGGGGATAGGGATCAGTGGGTCAGGGCTCAGGGGATAGGGATGAATGAGTCAGGGCTCAAGAGATAGGGATGAATGGGTCAGAGCTCAGGGGATTGGGATATATGGGTCAGGGCTCAGGGGATAGGGATGAATGGGTCAGGGCTCAGGGGATAGGGATGAATGGGTCAGGGCTCAAGAGATAGGGGTGAATGGGTCAGGGCTCAGGGGATAGGGATGAATGGGTCAGGGCTCAGGGGATAGGGATGAATGGGTCAGGGCTCAGGGGATAGGGATGAATGGGTCAGGGCTCAGGGGATAGGGATGAATGGGTCAGGGCTCAGGGGATAGGGATGAATGGGTCAGGGCTCAGGGGATAGGGATGGATGGGTCAGGGCTCAGGGGATAGGGATGGATGGGTCAGGGCTCAGGGGATAGAGATGAATGGGTCAGGGCTCAGGGGATAGAGATGAATGGGTCAGGGCTCGGGATAGAGATGAATGGGTCAGGGCTCAGGGGATAGAGATGAATGGGTCAGGACTCAGGGGATAGGGATGGATGGGTCAGGGCTCAGGGGATAGGGATGGATGGGTCAGGGCTCAGGGGATAGGGATGGATGGGTCAGGGCTCAGGGGATAGAGATGGATGGGTCAGGGCTCAGGGGATAGGGATGAATGGGCCAGGGCTCAGGGGATAGGGATGGATGGGTCAGGGCTCAGGGGATAGGGATGAATGGGCCAGGGCTCAGGGGATAGGGATGAATGGGTCAGGGCTCAGGGGATAGAGATGAATGGGTCAGGACTCAGGGGATAGGGATGGATGGGTCAGGGCTCAGGGGATAGGGATGAATGGGTCAGGGCTCAGGGGATAGGGATGGATGGGTCAGGGCTCAGGGGATAGGGATGAATGGGTCAGGGCTCAGGGGATAGGGATAATGGGTCAGGGCTCAGGGGATAGAGATGGATGGGTCAGGGCTCAGGGGATAGGGATGGATGGGTCAGAGGTGACATACAACCAATAGGGCTGCGCTGGTGGGACATGGATGGATGGAGCAGAGAGACAGAGAAAGGAAACTTGTGCAGTTCTTTAACCACATAGTGCCGGCTGTCAGTGGGCCCTTCTAGGGGGTGGGGTCCTCGGCAGCTGACCAGGCTTGCCGGGTGCTGACGCCGGCACTGGTCAGAGGTGTAGCTTGGCTTTCTGGTACCCGGGGCAAAGATTCAAAATGGCACCCCCACCTGTTCTCAGCCCCACCTTTGGCACCCCCCTGTTCTCTGCTTTATCCTGCACCTTGCTGTGGACATGAATGAACCTGTGTAACCCCAGCTCACGCTGCGAGTCAGATGAGCCAGGTTGAAGCCGGCCGTGGTGATGGGTGGTGGAGGGAAGCCAGGTCCCCCGTGCAGAGATGTGGTGCGCGTGATGCCAGGTCACATTACATGGTGGACGGGGAGCGGGCATTGGTCCGGGAAGAACATCTCTGGGGTATAGTCGTTTCAGGTTTCCAAACGCCACAGTTGTCCAGACAATTAGTGACATTCTGCTGAAAAGGGCAAAAAACATGGAGGGCGGGTGAAAGCGGGCGAGGGGCAGGTGAGGGTCGGGCGAGGATGCAGGAGGGGACCTGATGAAAGAGGAATATATTTCTTTCATTCATTTCTTTCACTTGTTACTTGCAGGGCCAACATTTCTTGATGGACACTTAGAGGGGCAGAGAGATATATGGGTCAAGAAAAGAAGAGAAGGGGGAATAAAGTGGGAATACAGAAAAAAAGAGGTAGAGAGAGAGACATAAGGAAGATAAAACCAAAGGCCAATTGAAGGATTGTGATAAGAATAGGATGGAAGGAGCATAAAAAAGAGGGAAAGAAACAAGGAAAGAAAAGGAAAGGTTTGGATGGAAATTCGGGGCCAGCTGATGCTTTTTTAGCAATGGAAAATGTGTGTGTGACAGGCTGGCGGAGATGACGCGTGAAGCAGCTATTTATACACAATGCCCAGCGAGTGCCCTGGGGCAAATAATGAGCAGAAGGGGAAGGAGGAGGGGGCATCACAGGAGCACAGCAGCCTAAAGCCTCCCCAAATCCTCATTCACAAATACATCTCTCTGCTGTGACCTCTGCATGATTGGCGCATGGCAGAGAGCATACCTTCCAACTTTTCAGGGTGGGAAAGAGGGACAATTGTTAAATTAGGTCACGCCCCCTCATTGAGGGATGGATAGGAGATAGGATGTAACAGTTACAACAATAGAAACACTTTGAATAGGCAAATGAATCATTTATTGCTGCAGATCTGCATGTTACACCTCAAAGAGGGACAAATGAGAACAACGAGGGACAGGGGGACATGGACTCAAAAGAGGGGTCAATATGTAAATGAAGCCACACCTCCTCATTGATGGATGGGTGAAGCCACACCCCCTCATTGATGGATGGATGAAGCCATGCCCCCTCATTGAGGGATGGATGAAGCCACACCCCCTTATTGAGGGATTGATAGGAGATACATTGTAACAGTTACAACAATAGAAACACTTTGAATAGGCAAAGGAATCATTTATTGCTGCAGATCTGCAGGTTACACCTCAAAGAGGGACAATATGTAAATGAAGCCACACCCCCTCATTGATGGTTGGATGAAGCCACGCCCCCTCATTGAGGGATGGATAGGAGATACATTGTAACAGCTACAACAATAGAAACACTTTGAATAGGTAAAATAATCCTTTATTGCTGCAGATCTGCATGTTACACCTCAAAGAGGGACAAATGGGAACAACGAGAGACAGGGGGACATGGACTCAAAAGAGGGGTCAATACGTAAATGAAGCCACACCTCCTCATTGATGGATGGATGAAGCCACACCCCCTCATTGATGGATGGATAGGAGATACATTGTAACAGTTACAACAATAGAAACACTTTGAATAGGCAAATTAATCATTTGTTGCTGCAGATCTGCAGGTTACATCTCAAAGAAGGACAATATGTAAATGAGGCCACGCCCCCTCATTGATGGATGGATGAAGCCACGTCCCCTCACTGATGGATGGATGAAGCCACACCCCCTCATTGATGGATGGATGAAGCCACGCCCCCTCGCGGATAGATGGATGCAGCCACGCCCCCTCATTGAGGGATGGATAGGAGATACATTGTAACAGCTACAACAATAGAAACACTTTGAATAGGTGAATGAATCATTTATTGCTGCAGATCTGCATGTTACACCTCAAAGAGGGACAAATGAGAACAACGAGGGACAGGGGGACATGGGCTCAAAAGAGGGACAGTCCCTCCAAATCAGGGACACAATAGGTTTTACTGTCTTTCGACAAATTAAAATAGACTGTTAGTACAGTGAACTCAATTTCAAGGAATCGTTCTGTTGGGTATTGGCATCCAGACATCAAAGGTTTAATCACAGGCATTGAGGAAGTAGCGGTGGCTCGGAGCGGGGCCGGTTGTAGACGAGGTGTGGCCTTAGGCATGGGCCGCCTTTGGGGGTCTCCGAGGTGTGTGGTCGCACAGGGCACCATCCCAAACTCTCTGTATAGGGGGCGCCAAGAGATTCCGATAACCACATCCCTCTCCTTTCCTATTTCCACATTACATTGTAATTCACTTTTAGCGTTTTTCTTCTTCTTGAATTTCCCTTTCTCCTTCTCTCTCTTTTCTTTCATGATCCCTCCATGGTCCTCTCTTTTTAAGGTTGTTTCATAGAAACATAGAAGGTTGATGGCAGAAGGAGACCATACGCTCCATCTAGTCTGCCCTTATGTGTATACAGTATGTTCTCTGTATCTTATGTATATACTATATGTTCTCTGTATCTTATGTGTATACTGTATGTTCTCTGTATCTTATGTATATACTGTATGTTCTCTGTTTCTTATGTGTATACTGTATGTTCTCTGTATCTTATGTATATACTGTATGTTCTCTGTATCTTATGTATATACTGTATGTTCTCTGTTTCTTATGTGTATACTGTATGTTCTCTTTATCTTATGTATATACTGTATGTTCTCTGTATCTTATGTATATACTGTATGTTCTCTGTATCTTATGTGTATACAGTATGTTCTCTGTCTCTTATGTATATACTGTATGTTCTCTGTATCTTATGTGTATACTGTATGTTCTCTGTATCTTATGTATATACTGTATGTTCTCTGTATCTTATGTGTATACTGTATGTTCTCTGTCTCTTATGTATATACTGTATGTTCTCTGTATCTTATGTGTATACTGTATGTTCTCTGTATCTTATGTGTATACTGTATGTTCTCTTTATCTTATGTATATACTGTATGTTCTCTGTATCTTATGTATATACTGTATGTTCTCTGTATCTTATGTGTATACTGTATGTTCTCTGTCTCTTATGTGTATACTGTATGTTCTCTGTATCTTATGTATATACTGTATGTTCTCTGTATCTTATGTGTATACTGTATGTTCTCTGTATCTTATGTATATACTGTATGTTCTCTGTATCTTATGTGTATACTGTATGTTCTCTGTCTCTTATGTATATACTGTATGTTCTCTGTATCTTATGTGTATACTGTATGTTCTCTGTATCTTATGTATATACTGTATGTTCTCTGTATCTTATGTGTATACTGTATGTTCTCTGTATCTTATGTGTATACTGTATGTTCTCTGTATCTTATGTGTATACTGTGTGTTCTCTGTATCTTATGTGTATACTGTGTGTTCTCTTTATCTTATGTGTATACTGTATGTTCTCTGTATCTTATGTGTATACTGTATGTTCTCTGTATCTTATGTGTATACTGTATGTTCTCTGTATCTTATGTGTATACTGTATGTTCTCTTTATCTTATGTGTATACTGTGTGTTCTCTTTATCTTATGTGTATACTGTATGTTCTCTGTATCTTATGTGTATACTGTATGTTCTCTGTATCTTATGTATATACTGTATGTTCTCTGTATCTTATGTGTATACTGTATGTTCTCTGTATCTTATGTATATACTGTATGTTCTCTGTATCTTATGTGTATACTGTATGTTCTCTGTATCTTATGTGTATACTGTATGTTCTCTGTATCTTAGGATATATGGAGGCTTATCCCAGGCATGTTTAAGTGATTGTTGATTTATCAACTACCTCTGCTGGAAGTTTGTTCCAAGCACCTACTACTCTTTCTTTAACATAATATTTTCTAACATTGCTCCTGATCTTCCCCCCGACTAGCTTCAGGTTGGGCCCCTTGTTCTATCATTAAGTTTCTTCTTAGAAACACTTCCCTCCTGAACCTTATTCCCTCCTGTCACATATATAAAGCTCCATCATGTCCCCCTCTCCCTTCTTTCCTCCAGACTGTACAGATTAAGTTCTTTAAGTCTCTCCTGATAAGTTTTAAGTTTAAGTCCTTCCACCATTTTTGTTGCCCGCCTTTGGACCCGTTCTATTTGAATAATGTCTTTTTGCAGGTAAGGTCTCCAGAACTGCACACAGTATTCTAGCTGTGGTCTCACCAGGGCTCTATACAGCGGCATCACAACCTCCCTCTTCCTACTGGTGATGCCTCGAGCTATGCAGCCGAGCATCCTGCTTGCTTTTCCCACTGCCTGGCTACACTGTCCAATCATCTTACAGCTATCAGTAATCAGTGTCCCTAAATCTCTCTTCTCCGAGGTCCTGGATAACACAGTGCTGCCCACATTCCCTCTATCTTCCCTGGTCACCTAACCCCAGTTTCCCTCTTTTTTCAGCTTATTCACACTGCTTTGATTCCTCCTTTGTACTTTTCTTCCATCTCAGTTTTTCTGTAACTTTCTTTCTTTCTTTCTTTCTTTCTTTCTTTCTTTCTTTCTTTCTTTCTTTCTCTGCCTTTCTTTCTTTCTCTTTCTTTCTTTCTTTCTTTCTCTTTCTTTCTTTCTTTCTTTCTCTGCCCTTCTTTCTTTCTTTCTCTGCCCTTCTTTCTTTCTTTCTCTGCCCTTCTTTCTTTCTTTCTCTGCCTTTCTTTCTTTCTTTCTTTCTTTCTTTCTCTGCCTTTCTTTCTTTCTCTCTGCCTTTCTTTCTTTCTTTCTCTCGGCCTTTCTTTCTTTCTTTCTTTCTTTCTTTCTTTCTTTCTTTCTCTTTCCATTGCTCTTTCTCTGTCTTCTTTCATTCTGCTGCTGTCCCATACTCAGGGGCAGTGCCCCGTCCCCATGGCTGAGCCCAATATGGGGGATGAGGGACCTTCCTTATGGTCTGTACCACTGATCCATCTGCAGATCACAGTATGGCTGGGATAACGGCGCCCCCCGATGGCCGGCCAGTGTGCTCGCCCTCCCCTAGAAACAGTGCTGGCTGAGAAGTTCCGACATGGCTTTTATTGGTGTTGCAGTCTGATGGCGGGAGCTGAGGCTTCTGGGTAATATGTATAATTCATAGGCAACACATATAGTGCTATCTGCGAAGCCACATTTTCACCCTGATTTTCCGGGCGGTCGGAGCCGAGTGCGGACGTCGCAAGGAATCAACGTTAATCATCCTACAGATCAGTTTTCAGGTTTCTGCACTTTTAGTCGAGGGAGGGGGGGGGGGGCTGAGCTGGACCCAGTAAAAGGAAGGAATCTTCTTTAAAAATCTCCATGCTGCTCCCAACAAGATTTCACGGGAAAGGAAAAACTAACGTGCAAATTAATGATGCTGTTCGGTGATCATTTACTCCTCACCGCGTTTCACCTTCAGGAGGAGAAGCTTCATCAGGAGACAGATAAGATAAGAAAAACGGCCAATTTATATTGTGGAGCTGAATAACAGGTCCTGGGTGGTGTCCTGGTGAGCCGTAGATATTTTCTAATATAATAAGCTAAAGTTGTAGGGCTGGGGGGTGTTTTAAAGTGGACCAAAACCCAGGATTTTGTCTATCCTAGGTTTTGGTCCTCCCCCCCCCCCCCCCCAGATCCGGGTGCCCCGCTATGTGAAACCACCCAGATCTCCCACATCAACTCAATTCACGAGGTCCTACGGCGCATGGGCGGCCGCTCGTCCAATCAGCGCGCTCAGAGGCGCTGAGCTATGGACGTCTAAACCGATGACTTAGCACAGTGGCTCCGAGCGCGCTGGTGGCCGCATCACACGCTTCCCTCTAACAGGGAGCACGCCCGCGCTGGCCATTCACGAATAGCGGGCGACCTGGGAGGTTTCACACAGCGGGGCATCCGGGGGGGAGGGAATGGAGGAAATCTATAAGATTCCCGGGCCGATCCAGCTCAGTTTCAGTACAGGTTTGTATCCAAAAGAGGAAGTCCTTTATGTTGAGCAAATTGATGGTGGGTTCTGGAATGACTCTCGTAAGTCAGACCTGCCCTAATGACCATAATGGAAATGTCTAGGAGCAGGGCCAGATTATGAGGGGGCTTAAGGGGTACACGTCCCGGGGCCTCCACCACTTTCCCTGCAAAGGGGGCCTCCAGCAACATTTGGGTTATGGTCTGGTCCAGAAGGCTTTTCAGTCTTTGGAATGATGAGCCGCAGGATCGGCAACAAAGCTATCGGCGGCAGTGGGGGTGCGCCTGGGCAGTCTAGAGCAGCAAAGCCGCCGCCAGCAACGATACAGTGATGGGTGCAGAGCTGTCACTGCACAGCCACTGGCAGCTCAATGCAGGGAACTAGAAAGATAGATATGGGATAGAATGATATGAGATAGATAGATAGATAGATATGGGATAGATAGATGATAGATAGATAGATAGATAGATAGATAGATAGATAGATAGATATGAGATAGATAGAGAGATAGATAGATAGATATGAGATAGATAGATAGATAGATAGATAGATAGATAGATAGATAGATATGGGATAGATGGATATGAGATAGATAGATAGATAGATAGATAGATAGATAGATAGATAGATAGATATGGGATAGATAGATAGATAGATAGATAGATAGATAGATAGATAGATAGATATGGGATAGATGGATATGAGATAGATAGATAGATAGATAGATAGATAGATAGATAGATAGATATGAGATAGATAGATAGATATGAGATAGATAGATAGATATGAGATAGATAGATAGATATGAGATAGATAGATAGATAGATAGATAGATATGAGATAGATAGATAGATATGAGATAGATAGATAGATATGAGATAGATAGATAGATATGAGATAGATAAATAGATATGAGATAGATAGATAGATATGAGATAGATAGATAGATAGATAGATAGATATGAGATAGATAGATAGATATGGGATAGATAGATAGATAGATAGATAGATAGATAGATAGATAGATATGAGATAGATAGATAGATAGATAGATAGATAGATAGATAGATAGATATGAGATAGATAGATAGATATGAGATAGATAGATAGATATGAGATAGATAGATAGATATGAGATAGATAGATAGATATGAGATAGATAAATAGATATGAGATAGATAGATAGATAGATAGATAGATAGATAGATAGATATGAGATAGATAGATAGATAGATAGATAGATAGATAGATAGATAGATATGGGATAGATAGATAGATAGATAGATAGATAGATAGATAGATAGATAGATAGATATGGGATAGATAAATATATAGACAATAAATAGATAGATGGATAAACAGATGATAGATAGAAAGTTGATAGACAGATGGACAGATAGATAGTTGATAGATAGAAAACTATATATAGACAATAGATGGAGAACTAGACAGATAGGTGGATGAATAGATAGATAGATAATAAATAGATACATTGAGATAGATAGATAGATAGATAGATAGATAGATAGATAGATAGATAGATATGAGATAGATAAATATATAGACAATAAATAGATAGATGGATAAACAGATTATAGATAGAAAGTTGATAGACAGATAGATAGATGATAGATAGAAAACTATATATAGACAATAGATGGAGAACTAGACAGATAGGTGGATGAATAGATAGATAGATAATAAATAGATACATTGAGATAGATAGAAAGATAGATAGATAGATAGATAATAAATAGATACATTGAGATAGATAGATAGATAGATAGATAGATAGATAGATAGATAGATAGATAGATAAGAGATAGAGAACTGGATAGACGATAGATGGTGAATTAGATAGATAGATGGATAAATAGTTAGATAGATAGAAAGCGATAGATTGACAAAAGATAGATTTTTATTTTTACAGCTGTAATGAACCAAACCAGACATTATATTTTTACATTTTAATCGGTTACTGACATATTAAAATACAAAACAGAACACAGATCTTCTTCCGCTTTGTGTTCAGAATAGCTCTTCCTACTGCAATACCAAACACAACAATACGCCACTGCGATGGCTTCATGAAATATCACTTTTTTCTGATGACAGCATTGTAGCGCTTGAACCATGAAAGGTTGAATTTCTTCTTTGCGTTCCATCACGTAATCGCACATGTAATCAGCTTGAGACAACAGGGGACATGCTAATTATTTAGTGAAGCAAGGATAATGTTGGGTGTGCTTTTGAGTGTGAACTGAGGTGCAATAAAACATTTTTGTTCTAATTGTCCCCCATAAAATCCCCCTGTGATGGGACATTGGTACATTCATCCCCCATAAACCCCCCCCCCCCCCCCCCCCGTGATGGGACAATGGTACATTCCAAGTGCCTATACAAAATGTTTTATTGTGGTTATCTGTTTAAACCCAAAAGCATGCTCAAAGCTAAATGTGCTTCACTAAATAATTGTGACTGCTCCATTGTCATCATGCAATCGAAACAAAGAAATTCATACTATGACCTTTCACGAATGCAGCCCTGCGGCTATAGAAATATTTCAAGTCCTGCTTATAAACGACCATGAAAGGTCGAAACGTAACCCACTTCTCAGGGAAGCACAGATGCTGGTTGGACCATAACTAGGATGCCCATAGCAGCTTAAAAAAAAAAAAAGAACCTGCAATCATTAGGAAATGAGTTAGTTCTATTTATAAATCAATATATATAAAGCTAAAATAATATAAAAAAACAAATCTGTTACAGGAACCCCGACATGTCATGTGACTGTCTATTTACTAACAAATCCTCTAAAGTCACCGAGTGGGTCACATGTTCATTTACAGCGGTAATCAGATGGCGCAGGAGGAAGGCGGGCACACACTGCCCCCACATGGAGGTTCCTGACCATAACAGAAATCCAGTAGTTCCATAATGTTGGTCCAGGGTTTCAGCGGAGGGATAGTAGGTAGGAGGAACAGATTGGACTTGAATCTGCAGTAAGAGCAAGCATCTGGTCATTCCATTGTAAAATTGATCCCAAGGTTTGGCCCTTGTGGTATAAATGGTGGAACAGATCCAAGTGCACTATGGCAATACATAAAACAGGCGAGGGGTATGAGATGACATACTGTCCTTTATGATCATCAAACTCGAACCTTGCAATTCGTAATAATGGTGAGAATTGCGCAACATGAATAAAACTTAAGGGTATCGCTGGATATGACAGCGATAGGAGAAGTGACCCTCAACACACTTAAAGTGGACCAAAACCCAGAGAGATCGGCCCAGGGAATCTATAAGATTCCTGGGCCGATCGATTCCCTCCCCCCTGGGGCATCCAATATCGGGATGCCCCGCTGTGTGAAAGCCCCCAGGTCGCCCCATAGACTTACCTTCTTTCCCGGTCCAACGCATGTGCGAGCCGCGGCGGCGGCATCCCTGCTACCGCTCTAGCAGGGCATTTATGAATGGCCGGCATGGACACACTCCCTGTTAGAGGGAAGCTGGGGATGCAGCCATTAGCGCGCTCAGAGCCGCTGGCCTTAGATGGAGGCTTAGACGATGTGACATCAGCGGCTCCGAGCTCGCTGATTGGATGAGCGGCCGCGCATGCGCCGTAGGACAGGTACAGGTGAGTTGGCTTCAGCGATCCGGGGGCTTTACAGCTAAAACAATGACCATTATCTGGGATTAGAGGGAAGCTGGAGCACTAAAGGTGCTCTTCGTTTGGTGAGCAATTCAGAGGATGCTAGTTAAAAATGTGGATTTTGGTACGCTTTAATCCGCTACATCAGTTGACAATTAGATTTTTTTTTTTAAAGGTGTGCCTCGGACTTTTCCTTAAAACGATGGGCGTGGTTGACTATTCCCCTAAAAATGATTATTATTGTTTATTTATATAGCGCCATGCTCTTCCGTAGCGCTTTACAAGGTATAACAATGAAACAGGATGACGGTTATACGGTTGCTCTATCACCTTTGGAGAAACAAAGATCTTCTAGGTCAGGGGCACTCAACCACTTCTAGTAAAGGTCCATTTAAAGGCATCCGGTGAGAGGTGAAGGTCTGGGCGGAGGGCTGCGCGCGGGGGGGGGGGGGGTGGATAGTTACAAATCAGCGCACTGGGGGAGGGTCTATAGATTACCCCGGCAAAACTAAAAAAAGGCTGCTTGCCTTTGCTGGGCTGGATGGGGCAGAGCTGAGGGGACAGGGATTGGATGGGCAAAGCTGGGAGGACAGAAATGGGATGGATGGAGCAAAGCTGGTGGGTTAGGAATGGATGGGGCCGAGATGGTGGGACAGGGGAAGATGGGGCAGAGCTAGGGTGGGGGAAAAGGATTGGATATGGCAAAGAGAATGATGAATACAGTTTGTGTGCACCTTGCAATGTCACTTCCTGCCCATACAGTACTTCATATTGCAATGCTAGGTGCCAGGGAGCCATGACACTGGCAGGGAGACTAAGCACCACATTGTCGATCAAGGCGGCAGCACTGAGCACGGCAACACAGAAGCTACTGAGTGCAAGGCTGTCAGGGCAGGGGTCCAGAAATCTGGGGCCAAAGTCCGCATTGGGATCCCGGTCCGCCAGTTGAGTATCGCTGTTCTAGGTCTTCATTTGGGGTTGGGCTCAAGTTTACTCAACTCTATAGGGGAGAGGCAGGGCCGACGCCAGCATAGGGCAAACCTGGGCAATTGCCAGGGACCCTGGCATCTTCAGGGGCCCACTCAGGCTCACACCTGGTCATGGTATTATTTAACAGTGGACCCAACCACCTAAAGCTGGGTGTTGTGTGCAGACCTGCTCATGGCTGGCCTCAGCAACATGGGCTGATCAGCAACAATGGAGAAGGTGGCATGGAATGGAGGGCAATTGATGGAAGTGCAGAAGGTGGTGAGAACCAGGTGACAGCTGACAAGGACTGAAGGGCGATCAGCAGCAGGAGATAACCCATTTTTGGCAGTGGAGCTGAAAGGTGACATCATGTGACTCACTACTTTGGATCCCATTAAGGCTCTCTTGCCCAAGGGCCCCCACAGACCTGGGCAGAGGAATGGATGAACTGAGGGTTCTGTTCATAGTCCGTGTCTAGACCAGGTAGCCGGTTTGTCCTTGGCCTCCAAGACCAGTGGGGCCAAAAATCAGCCCGGGCCTACCCATGACCAGCCAGTGGCATCTCTGCTGCTTCCTGGCCAGTCAACCAGTGTGCTCCAAGACTGAGGCTATATCATTAGGGTGAGGGCATGGGCTGGGGTTGCTTGGGTAAGGGGATACAGTGGTGAAAGGTTGGATGGGAGTGTTATTAAAGGTAGCAGCCCAGACTACCCCAAAGCAGTGTGGCCCACCGGGTCTCCCTATGGCCAGTCCACCCCAGCACAAGACAATCAGCTGACTATTGCTGTAGACCACTAAGGACCCTAATGAAATGTGCAGCACATACAGTATGATCAATCGTTTACTGTAATCCTGTGACATCACTGGGGCCATCATTTTTGGAGATACTTGCTTGTTGTATATTTACGTGCTTTGTATTGCCCTAATATTGATCACTTGTAGGAAATGAGATGGGTCATTTGATCTGTTGGATGAAGTTCCTTTGTAAATAGGACAATGAAGTACTGTAGTTCTCCTCCCGAACAGGTCCCTGGATTGCTGGATGTCTAGGTTTTTTTGCGCCTCCATCAGAAACGTGTCTCTTTGTCGGGAGTGATAAGTCCATCCTTGACCTCAATGCTCGGTGCTCCATGATTGCAATCTGACAAATGCTTTCTGGGCTGAGGGAGGTCAGCGTGAGGGGTTACCAGTTGCTTCAGCCTCTGTTGGGAGATAAACGATATATAATACAGGAGAGAATGGATAAGCAGCTTTTGCTTTGTGTGAACAGCATCCATTTTTTTTTATATCCTAGACACCATTTGATGAAATGCTTTTGGCACGTAGCTGCCAAGAGTTAAGTTTCTATTACTCGGAAAGCATGTGATTTCTTGGAAATGACGTGACATGGCAAATCAACCTAGTTTGAGGTTGTAGGAGTTTCTGAATAGTCCTTTGTGCTGTGTTGTATAAATGCTAGCTGTAACACTAAAATGACTAGATCACTCTGGGAAACTGCACCTTGTGCGCATCATAGTTTCTTAAGAGTTGTCTCCAGCAAAGAGGGGTTCAAAGGCCACTCTATGCAGGAGAACAAGATAGCCAGCGCAGCCTCCATCCTAATTAAAGTGGAATTACCCTTTAAATATGCTATTTGTATTGAAAAAATTACAAACCTATTTATCGTGGCCTGCGACCAGTTTCCAGATGATTTAAGTGTCTCCTCAAAAGGTTGAGCAGCCCTGGTCTAAATGAACAGGCAGCCCTGGCACCACCCACTTCATTGATGGTGAGCACAGCTGGGAGTGAATGTTGCTGGCATAATAATCTTTGTCTCAGGTGGTGCAACGGCAACCAGGTCTGACGATAAAAGAATAGCCAATAGTGAACAGTGGAGAAAGTAATGTGGGCGGGGGGCCCCCATAATGAAATGTTCTATGCCATGGGAACCCTTAATCCCGTTAATACTCCATCTCAGAATTTTAGGGTTAAACAGTATGAAGGCCTGTTTTTTTTACAAGGTAAAATTGAAGGGGACCTACAGTCAAAAGTGACTCAAGGTCTCCTCGCTATAATAGGGGTGAGTACCAGACTGCGGGGTCACAGGTTGAAGAAGACAATTGATGTGGACACTGTGTGCCGTCCCGGAGATCTCTTGGCCAGTTCCTAATTAGTTAATGGTTACGAGGTTTGAAGTCAATACACACAGTGGTAATTAACAGCATGCACCCTGGAGATGTGCTTCTGCTTCTTCCCCGCAAGCAAGATTTATTTATACAAACATACAAAACAGGAACCTACACAATCAAGCTAATCGGATATTAACATAATAAAGTAATACTATAAAAGGCAATGTCTCTAATTAAGTGTACCGGTTGGTCCATCCTGGATTCAACACCGACACAGTAGGTAATTCATCACGTCACATCTGGGCCTTCTCAGTGTGTGTTGTTCTTCTACGAAGCTATCTTGTCTTTGGAATGTGAACTTAGATTTTATTTCGTATTCTTTGGGAAGTGGGGAGAGGCTTTCGCCTCTGGGCTCATCGTCCCATTATACTGATCCACCACACAGTATTGCACTGAATCATATAGTTAGTACCCCTCTTTGGCAGAGAACGGTACTGCTACTCAACCCTAACCCCTCTTCTACTGCCAACATTGAGCCCTTGAGAAAGAATTACCTTTTCCAAACAGTTCTCTACCCAACAGAGGACCCTAAAATGGGCACATATTGCAGCAAGACTTTTGGTAAAGGTATAGATGACACAGATGTGCAAACGGGAGAAAAATGTAAGTATCTCTCTAACGTCATATTGGCAATGTCTCTAATTAAGTGTAGTGGTTGGTCCCTCCGGACAGCGCATTCCACACCGGCGCAGTAGGTAACTAATCACGTCACATCTGAGCCTTCTCAGGATGTGTTGTTCTCATATGACGCCATCTTGTCTTTGGAATGTGAACTTAGATTTTATTTCATATTCTTTGAGATGGGCTTTCACCTCTGGGCTCATCATCCCATTATACTGATCCACCACACAGTATTGCACTGAATCACATAGTTAATACAATGCTTATAATTGTCCTTTACATTACGTTCTGTCTGAACCCTCCATAGCCCATCCCTACTCTCACCTGTGTGAATGGGCCTTTGGTCCTGAGGACAATATAGGCTGCGTAGACGGGGATGCAGATCATCGAGGAGATAGCCATGAGCCAGCCAATAGCATAGCCCCATGGTGGGTACTCATAGCGGTTGTTGTACTTCAGGGGTGTGTACTTGATGAGGGAGAAAAGGAAGGTCCCCTGCGGAGCAATCACATCAGAAAATGAATAAACAGTGATGCAGACCACACATCTTACAAATTGATTATACATTTCTTTTGTACAATATGACAAGAGGACCAGGACCTTCAGCATCATTTAATGAAAAGCTCAAACCCTTAAAAAAACTATTCCCCAGCATGTAAAATTAATATATTATAATATATTTAACATTTTTAATCACTTTTTATTCATTCCCCCACTGGCCTGCAACTCTGTTCAGGACTCTAGGATACGGCGCTGCCATCTTGGCTCATCAGCATCACATAATGAGGAGAGGAGAGAGGTCAAAAGTGCAGGGGGTGAAGTTTTAGTTGGGCTTTGCACAGACAAAGCAGAGCTGGGGTGAGGAAAAGGTCAGCAATCCCAGAATGCAGAGCAGCACAGTTAGAAGACACTTCTTGTTTGCAGACAGCCTGAGATTCTATGGGCCACCATCTTAGATGTTTAAAGTGGACCAACACCCAGGGCGGATCGGCCCGGGAATCTATAAGATTCCCGGGCCGATCAGATCCCTCCCCGCGGGGCATCCGAAATCGGGATGTCCCGCTGGGTGAAACCCCCCAGGAAGCCCACAATCCTACCTTTTCCACGTTCCAGCGGCGCATGCGCGTCCCTCTAGCAGGGCGCCCTCCCGCGCCGGCCGTTTGTGAATGGGCGCGGGTGCACTCCCTGTAAGAGGGACGCGCGGGAGGCGGCGGTGGACACGCTCTGCTTGTCCGGCGCTGCCTCTCGCTTGTCCGGCGGCGGGGATTGGCTGCAGCGGTCACGTGGGAGCGGGGTGAGGTGAGTTTTCGGGGCTTTCTGGGGGGTTTCACACAGCCGGGCACCCCCGATCGGGGTGCCCCACCGAAGTGGACCAAAACCCAGGATAGTCAAAATCCTGGGTGTTGGTCCACTTTAAAGTCTCAGAAAAAGTAGTAGATGCATGTAAGATGAGTTTTAATGTGGGCAATATCTATGTGCAGGGTGGGGGAAACATATAAGATAGACTCTTATATAGGGTGAAGGTCCGGTTTAACTGATTATAATTTGCATACATTGGTATTATTGTGCTCAATAACATTTTGCATGTGTAGCATACGTAATGTACAGTGCTGGGTACCATGCAGCCATTTTAATTGCTTGATTCCTGACAATACTCATTTTTTATATCCTTGAAAGAGGACCAACACCCAAGAAAATGACTTTCTTGGGTGTTGTTGCTCTCTGGCAGGGCATCTCAATTTTGGGATGTTCCGCTGTGTATATCCCTGTGGTTTGCCCAAAAACTCAACTTTTCCTAATTCCCATGTGGGCTGCTGAGCCAATCAGTGGTGCTCGGTCCATTCAGCTATCTTTTGCCACACTGGCTCAGTGCTGAAATCTGAATGAATGAAGCGCCGCCTGCTTGTAGCTGCGAGCGCGCCTGCACCAGTGTTTCAGAAAGGCCTGGCGTGGGTGCAGACACAGATAGAGGTATGGCGAGGTTAGGCAATCTGGGGGGTTTCTCACAGCGGGGCATTCTATTTTGGGGTGCCCCGCTAAGAGTCTTTTGGACTTGAGGGGGGTGTGGCTCCTCTTTAATGATACCTTTTTTAAATGCAATACTTGTGTTTTAAGTATATGGAAAATCATGGTAATCTAGGTCATCTCCAGTGGGCGGAAATAAAAGATCCTTGAATAAGCATTCAAGTCAAATGGAAACTGGTTGGATCCTGTTGACTCATTGGCAAGTTGTTGGACATTAAAAGAACCACATTAGGCTAAGTTTACAATCAAAGCATTCTAGTGTTATCACTCAGAGTGGTGATTTGTCCCAAAAGGGTGTAATGGTAGATTTGTATCTCCTGTTTGTTTGCCAAGCCTTGACATTTTCTCTCTAGCCTGTGTAATTTGCAGACAGAATGTTACATTCAGTTTGTGAATGGAGGGGGGATCTCTCCCTCTGCCGATCAATTATTTCGGTCTACAGCTTAGCAAACACACAGTGAATGGAGTGTCTCACACAGTGCGATAAAGACGAGGGGTGGAGTTCAGTCCACCTCTTGGCTTAGTAGAAGTAGATTAAAGCTGGGAAGTTGGTTAAAGAAATCAGCAACAGGGCATCTCAATTTTGGGATGCTCCACTGTGCATATCCGTGCAGTTTGCCCAAAATCCCAACTTTTCCTAATTCCCATGTGGGCTGCTGAGCCAATCAGCGGTGCTCGGTCCATTCAGATATCTCTTGCCTCCAAAGAAAATGTGAATGGAGCTGCGAGCACGCCTGCACCAACGTTTCAGAAAGGCCTGGCGTGTGTGCACACACAGATAGAGTTATGGCGGGGATGCAGCGCAGGCACATCAGAACAGTGAGTCAGTTAGGCAATCTGGGGGGGAATTCTCACAGCGGGGAATCCTATTTGGGGATGCCCCATAAAGAGATGCAACCCCTAAGAGTCATTTAGACTTGAGGGGGGTGCGGCTCCTCTTTAATCATACTTTTTTTTTAAATACAATACTTGTGTTTTAAGCATATGGAAAATCAACTAGTTCATCTCCTTTAGGCGGAAATAAAAGATCCTTGAATAAGCATAAGTAAAATGGGATCCTGTTGACTCATTGGCAAGTTGTGGTTCTTTAATGCCCAACATTAGGCTGAGTTTACAATCAAAGCATTCTAGTGTTATCACTCAGAGTGGTGACTTATGCTAAGCTGCTCTCCCAAAAGGGTGTAATGGTTGATTTGTATCTCCTGTTTGTTTGCCAAGCCTTGACATTTTCTCTCTAGCCTGTGTAATTTGCAGACAGAATGTTACATTCAGTTTGTGAATGGAGGGGGGAATCTCTCCCTTAGCCTATCGATTATTTCGGTCTACAGCTTAGCAAACACACAGCGAATGGCGTGTCTCACACAGTGCGATGCAAAAGGGGGTTGGATTTCAGTCCACCTCTTGGCTTAGTAGAAGTAGGTTGGATTAAAAAAAAGATGGGAAGTTGGTTAAAGAAATTAGCAACAACAGCTTTAGCAGCTGCATGGGAGGTAAGGAATGAATACTCTGATGTTACACTTAGCCTGGAGAAATCTTTAAAAAGGAAAGACTAGAGTTATCCAGCATTACTTTCTAGAGCAGGCAGCGGAGGAGGAGGTGGGGGCAAGGGAACCAGGCACCGGAGAAAGCGGCTGCGGGGGACCAGGCAGCTATGGAGCTGATGGCACAGGAAGAGGCGGGGGACCAGTGGGGATGGATCCGGAGGTGGTGGTGAGTATGGCCCTTTCATTGCATGCAGGTAAAGTGCAATACATGTGCTTTACCTGCGGTGCCAATAGACTTCTATAGCTGTGTTGCAGTTGCTCTGCGGACAAAACTCTGCATGCGGATATGAAAGGACCCATTTTCTTTAGAGTGGACCAAAACCCAGAGTGATTGGCCTGGGAATCTATAGGATTCACGATGGATTCCCTCCCCCAGGGCATCCAAAATCGGGATGCCCCGCTGTGCAAGCCACATCCCCGCTATGCCTCTAGCAGGGCGAGTGCCCGCAAAAGGAATTTGTGGATGACCGGCCCTGTTAGAGGGAAGCAAGGGATGCGGCTGCCAGCGCACTTGGATCATCTGGCCTTAGACGAAGGCTTAGATGACGTGACGCCAGCGAGCGCGCTGATTGTATGAGCGGTCGTGCATGCGCCGCAGGACAGCGGGGTGCCTCCGAGTCAATAACCTGGGTTTTGGTCCATTTTAATCGGTTGCATTATGTTGCTGTTAGTGACACGTTGGGAGTATTTATACTCCAAGGAGACGCAATCGGTTAGGTGTGAAACTGGCTTAACACTGAACTAATCAGATTATCGGGGGCCCTATTTGCAGCAGGAAATTCACTGGGCTCCCTATTGAATTATTGCTGGCACTGCCCTGATGGTGGTTCTGATCACCCTCACAGCTTGTGTGACCATTAAACTGTTTCAGGACTCACCATACAGACAGCCGGCGTGGCCACCAGCCAACAGAATTTGACCAATGGCCATGGACGATAACCGATCATATCCTCTATGTTATCATAAAAGCGGTCAGCTCCTGAAAAACAAAGCGCAGAATTATCACTGATTTGTTTTTGCACCCTGTAGCATCACTGTTACCTTCATACTGCGCAGCCGGTCAGGCAAGGGAGTCAAAACTACAGTATGGGGCCCAAGGGGCCCGGCTGTGAAGAGGGGGCCTCTGGTCAAGTGGCCCTAATGGCCACCCTGACCTGAGACCCACAGGCTGGCATACTATTGCTGCGGTGATTGATAATAAATGAGGGCGTCTGCCTCCCCTAGAATACGATTGCAATGATCCACACTCCACCATAAAACTTCACTTTTAATAGAAATCCAATAAAAGCATCTCCATAATATCAAAAATCAGTAAAGATCAAGTCCTGGCACAAGGTGAAAGGTATCCATTAACGCGTTTGTTATAAGGTAACTCAAGCATGTGCCTTGTGGAATATATATATATATATATATATATATATATATATATATATATTCTTCAGAGTGATCATCACAGCAGCACTATGTAAAGATTACTCAATTACTCATACATCACAGAAAGCTGCGAGCCAGCTGTGAGCTAATTACATTGTAACAACAGGCGGGTGGTTGATTTTACAATGGAACACAGCAGGGAGCAGCCCTTGTTATATGGTAACTCAAGCATGTGCCTTGTGGATTTTATAAATATATATATATATATATGTATAATTAGAAACAAACAATAGACAAGCAAACTGAGCAGCACTAGCCTTATATGCACTAATCTAAAATGTAACCAAAATAAGCGTGTGCCTGCTCAACCCGGGATCACACTATGAAAGTCTAGAAAGCAAAAAAGGGGGGACCCACCCTCCCCCAAAGAAGGATACCGGGTAACTATTGAGTGCCACTCAATAGTTACCCGGTATCCTTCTTTGGGGGAGGGTGGGTCCCCCCTTTTTTGCTTTCTAGACTATATATATGTATATATATATATATATATATATATATATATATATATATATATATTCTTCAGAGTGATCATCACAGCAGCACTATGAAAGATTACTTATACATCACAGAAAGCTGCAAGTCAGCTGTGAGCTAATTACATTGTAACAACAGAGGGGTAACTGAAGCCATGTGCCTTGTGGTTACAATGTAACAAAGCGTGGCTGCCTTTTAGAATTTAACAGCAGCACTGTTCTATACGTTGTACGGAGTTAGTGAGTAGGGCTGCCTCTCTCTCTCTCTCTCATATATATATATATATATATATATATAATCTAACCAAAGGGCACAATGGACTGTATATATATAATATATATATATATATATATATATATATATATATATATATATATATATACAGCCCATTGTGCCCTTTGGTAGAGATTGGGTTTAAAAGTCCATAATTCTGACTCCCTTACTGCAATGTTTTTCCAAGACTTCCAGCTTTCCAGCCAACCCTTGAGAAGCACATAAAACCCTTCCGAGCTGGGGAGGCTGATTTATTAATAGCGACATGTAGCGACAGTTGAGCGACTGTAGCGGTATTTTCACAGCGCCCGCTAGTAGTCGCTGTGCTTGGCCGTTGTTCGGTTGTTGACAGCGACTCAGTCGGTGTGCAGTAATGTTGAATACAAGGTGACGAGTCGCTATTTGACAGGTTCCGCGATGTATGGGTGCGCATGATAGCGACTGGTCAGAGCGACCGGCTCCCACCATATTCATCAAAAAATCAGGCTCAAAATTCGAATTCAAGCACTGTGAAATGCATGTTTGAACCCCAGAGCGCTGGCGACGATGTGTTAAAAGTAGTTTTTTAACCCCCAAACCACCATATTTTTGGAAACAAAAAAAAAAATTTTTGAAAGAATTTATTAGGGAATTGAATTAAATGAAAATGAATTAATGAATACAATAATATCAGACCTGTATTATCAATTCTGCACATTTTTTTTTTATTTTTTTCCCCTTAAAAAAATTATCTAACATGGCAGAAGTGGTCACAGAATTTTTCACATTTAAAAAAAAAAAAAATAATATCAATTAATTATTAATATTTAAAGATTGTTTCATTGAAATGCATAGGAGAGCGCCAGGTAGCGAGAGGTCATACCTGTCACTGTTCAAGGTCGGACGCTGGTGCTGTGGGCTGAGGCTGGAATAATGATGAATGAGTCGCTATATGGCGCTATCTCAGTCACTAAGCAGGATTGGCTTGATAAATGTGTGATTGTGGTGGGGAGCCGGCGTTCTCGTGGCGGGGCCCGTCATTACTGGCCGCTCACCAGTCGCTACCTGTCGCTATTCCTTCATAAATAAGGGCCTAAGTGTCAGGCCCCGGCCTCCACTGACAGGGCCGGTCTTTGGGGCATGCAACGTCGCTTGACCAGCAGCGGACTGAGAGGACACCCACCACAGCAGGTGACCACATCTTCTTGCGGTGCACCAACGATGACCGAGGTGTAAGGTTATTTTTTCTTTTCTTTGATTTTGATCCTTAGGGGCACATCCAGATTTGGGACGTCCCTCAGTAAGGGGCGACTCTTCACCACAAAGGGTCCCACTGAGACCATGCCGCCCAAGGGCCCATATAAACCTGGGATCTGGCCCAGCTAAGTGTCCTCCAAGGCTGACATATTGCAGGGACAGGTCATAGACAAGGGGGTGGATATGGCTATATTGATGGTTCTGAAGCTTAGTATTGTGGGGCAGATAATGTGGCCGGGGTGTGTGTATGCCCACCACAACCATGATTCTGAAGCTATGGGACTAGGCGCAACATGGACTGGGGTCATTTGGCTCGGACATTACAGCTGGGCCAGGTAGAGGGATGCTGGGAGGGAGTCTAGGGAGGCCGGAATCGGATAGGGGCAGCGGCCCAACTGGCCCTGAGGCAGTGCAGCACTGGAAAACCTCCCAGGTCCAATCTGCCCCGGTCAGCATATAATAATGGGTGGAGTGGATGTGTCTACGAAGTCCTATGCAGTGGTTTAGGCAGAAATCTTTCCCCTACTGCTGTAGTATGATAATGACCACATGACTTACCATATACCCAACCCACGCAGACCACTTCAAAGATGGCAACCAAAAGCAGGCAGGTCCCACTGGCCGCGTAGTAATCGAAAAGCTGGAAAACGTACATTCCGCCCTGAAGGGGAAAGAAGCGATATTAGAGTGGGAAAATAGAAGACTAGTATATACAATAGAAGCAATATTAGAGTGGGAAAATAGAAGACTAGCAGGGGCGGACTGGCCATAGGGCATACCGGGACAAATCCCGGTAGGCCGATGCTTCCCATCTGGCCGTCGGGCCGCCACGCTGAAGTCCCCGCGGCCCCTCGCCCACCTGCTTGACTCCACGGCCCTCGCCCACCTGCTTGACTCCGCGCAGCCCCCCACTCGCCTCCTTTTCTTCCCGGCCTGACGCGGCCAGCGAGGTGTGTGGCCTGTGTGCAACTTCTTTTCCCCGCCGGGCGGGGACAGAGCTGCATCATCTTAGTTCCCACACACGCTGTCCCCGACCAGACGGGGAGAGAAGAAGCTGCTACTGCTCTGCGCATGTTCAGCAGACTAGCAGTGAGTCTCCGGCCCGGCGGGGTCATGGGACACAGTAGAGGAGGTAAGGGGCCACTGCTGAAAAACTGATCATCGCTGTCTGGTAAGTACCATTTTCTTTAGTTTTTTTTTTTTTTTTAGCTGTGGCACTGGCATCTCTGGGCTCTGGCATGGTGGGGGGTTTGCGCTCTCATGGACCAATCACCGCCATGACTGGCCAAATAGATGATTTGGGATGCCCTACTGTGTGGCCCCTTCCAGATCATCCAGGAAACCCCTTACCTTTCCCTATTTCCCTTGCTTAAAGCGGACCAACACCCAGGAGGATCAACTGATCCAATCCCACCCTGCGGGGCATCCGAGATCAGGATGCCCCGCTGTGTGAAACCCCCAAGGACATGAGCAAACATTACTTGACTCCTGGTCCAACGGTGCATGTACAGGCCACGGCCGCATCTCGCGCTTCTCTCTAGCAGGGCACGTGCCCGTTTGTGAATGGCCGGCAAGGGCACTCTCCCTGTTAGAGGGAAGCGCGGGATGCCGCCCCCAGCATGCTCAGAGCCGCAGAGGTAAGACGTTGCATTGACGCGCATACCTCTGCGACTCCAAGCGCGCTGAATGGACGTGCGGGCGAGCATGCGCCGTAGCAGAGGGGTCAGGTGAGTTTAATAGGGCGTTTTGGAGGGTTTCACGCTGCTGGGTCCCCCGAGGAAGTGGACCAAAACCCAGGATAATCAAAATCCTGGGTGTTGGTCCACTTTAATCCCTGCAGCTAAGCACGCTCCTGCTCCAAGCCATTCACAAGGAAACCGGGGATGCAGCTGCCCCCGCTTCCTATACCAACACACAAGCCAAAACAATGGCCTAAGTGATAGTAACATTGCTGTTACAGGGCAGGCTAGAAGTGGCGCTGCCTGCATGCAGTGTAACATACTTTATGGGGCCGGCAACAGTACAGAAGGGCCGGTGTGACCCAAAAAGTCCAGGGCCGTTTTTGAATCCCAGTCCGCCCCTGAAGACTAGTATATACAATAGAAGCAATATTAGAGTGGGAAAATAGAAGACAAGTATATACAATAGAAGCGATATGTAAAATGTAAAACCAGTTTGATATTAGCAATCGGATTAGGCCGTCTGTATGGGATTCTGGAAGTCCCTCACAAGAGTCACTATCAGTAAGACTGTTATGTTAGCCTAATGGGAAACATATGCTCTTCGTGTCTAAAGCTCCACTATGATCACGTGTTGAGTATGTGTAAATTGTCCAATAGAATGAAGATTTTTGATCTTTTGATCCAATCAGGACATAGATCCAAGTAGAACTCCCCAATCCTCGAACATCGGTTAAAAAGGATCCCAATGCAAACACATGACAGTTGACATTCTTGTAAGAATTTGTCTCTGAGCCTACAATGCTAACCTTGGTCTATTCTGAACTGGTCACTACCTCAAGGTCCTGATGAAACCAATGGAAGTGAGATCAAAATTTCCCTAATTAGGTCACTGACAGTAAAAAATATACAGAAAATTAGTCGGAATCTTTCCCTACAAATCTAAAAATAAATATTGAGTTAATATTGTACTTTATTACACAAGCGTAAAGGAAATTAGCATATGAGTACCTCAGTGAGGAGGATCAGACCCAGGAAATAACAAATAACTGCAATAAGCAAGATAAGTAATTCTCGGCGATACTTCTTCCGGAACACCTTCGGAAACATGTCTACGATGGCCGTCACCAGGCTCTCAACACAGACAAACTGCAAAAGAACAAAATGGTCACAAAGAAGCAGGTCCACCATTATAATGCCGCCATGTCCTCCTTCTCATTAGCAAATTAATACTAACTGTAGGAGGGTGTTTTTCACAATAGATCATTTGTTAGACCATCGCTCTAACAAATAGTGTTTCCCCATATTTTTGTATTGACCAATTATATATCTATACAAGTTAGTCATGTCCCCCCCTCAGTCTTGTAATTTTTCCTCATAACTAAGATTTGTCATTCCTCTTATAAGTTTGGTGGCTCTCCTCTGCACCCTTTCTTTGTTATTGGGCATTGATAGCTAAGCTCCGGTGCCAGGGCTGGCACAGATAAAGTGAGTAGCCAGATGCCAGTGCCTTGTAAAGAGGCAATATTACTCACCTATCCCATGATTCCATGTCTCTATTAATACATGATAATATCTTCGAGGCCTTAGAAGCAGCTGCTTGGCATTGCATGCTGTTATTTAGCCTATGATCTACCAGTACCCCCAGATCCTTCTCAAATAGTGATTCTCCCAGTTTTACTCCCCATACAAGATGTTGTGACATCACCGCAGCTAGCAAGCTGAATGGTGCAGAGACAGCCACTGGTTACATCCTCGCTCATCTCTAGCTGGGGATGTGCCCATGGCCAGCCAATCACAAATGGCTGCCCCGGTATGCGTCTAGCTAAAGGTATAGTGATGCAGTGACCTGCACATGTGTCATTGGAATGAGGTCAGGTGATTTAATGAAGTTTCACACAGTGGGGCATCCTAGTTTGGGATGCCACAAAGAGTAGAAATTTGACAGCCATATGGGCAAATCCCGGACAATTCCCTATGCCATGGATGACAATGCCAGGATGCCCCTTGTTCACACTCCCACAGCGCATGAGCAGGCCATGGCTACATCCCCTACAAGGTGCGTTAATATTGTATTTTGCTATACAAAATTTGCCTTTGATTAGGGCCCCCAGACACAACTTTCAATGGGGCCCCAGAAATGATAAGCCCGTCCCTGTATAGAGGTCCGGGCTTGGCAACTTCAGCAGAAATTTGAACAAATGATTGGTTTGGGTACCCAAACTTGACCTGAATCTGAACCCGATCCCTATTGAAATTAATAGGGGGCTAAACTTTTGGGGTCAATTCTGCCTCTGGTGCCCCTTGGAGGTCTTTTAAATTCCAGGGCCGTCCACATTGGGTTTTGTTCCGCTTTAATGGCAGTATTTGGTGCTTTTTGGTGGCTGGTCCTTTAATAGTCTACACCTTTCATTCTGTGATGGTAGAGTTAGCTTGCTAGCTTTCAGTATTGCCGAGTTCCAATTTTTTTTTTTATTCTTGGCATTTAACCCTTTATCTGTTTTTCATCTCTGGCCTGATTTCAATTCTGGATCACCAATCGGGTTCTCCACTGATCTCCTAACCCTGATTATATCTGGCTACTCACCATTGTCTGTGCCATCCCTGGCACCGGAGCTTAGCTATCAATGCCCAATAACAATATACCCACAAGCCAAGGAACCCCAGCCCCCAATGCTATAGCCCCGGCATCATGGTTGGGGGGGTCCGGAGCAGGGACGCCTCGGACCTGCCAGGGATTGGTAAAATCCAGGGCTGACTTTTGCCCCAGTCCGCCACTGTTAAAGTGGACAAACACCTAGGGGTGATCGGCCCGGGAATCTATAAGATTCCCGGGCCGATCACCTCCCTCACCGCGGGGCATCCGAGATCGGGAGGGACCCCCCCCAAAAGCCCCAAAAAACCTTACCTTTGCGGCGACGGATCAGCCGCCGGCTTATCCGTCGCTTGTCCGTCGCCGAAAAGGTAAGTTTTTTGTGGCTTTTGGGGGGGTTTCACACAGCGGGGCATTCTGATCTCGGATGCCCCACTGAAGTGGACCAACACCCAGGATAGTGAAAATCCTGGGTGTTGGTCCACTTTAAGGACCATCAAGGTTTATATTCTAGTATTACGTTGTTGCTGGCCATAGTCCAGGCAACATGGCTCAGCAATGACTGGGCAACCATTTTCAAAAGACATGTGGACTTCTTTATGGATATCAATGCCCAATAACAATGGTTCGTTAGGTCTGCAACACAACTGAGCATACCTCCCAAATGTCCCTGATTTGGAGGGACTGTCCCTCTTTTGAGTCCATGTCCCCCTGTCCCTCGTTGTTCTCACTTGTCCCTCTTTGAGGTGTAACATGCAGATCTGCAGCAATAAATGATTCATTTGCCTATTCAAAGTGTTTCTATTGTATCTGTTACAATGTATCTCCTATCCATCCCTCAATGAGGGGGCGTGGCTACATCCATCCCTCAATGAGGGGGCGTGGCTTCATCCATTCCTCAATGAGGGGGCATGGCTTCACCCATCCCTCAACTAAGGTATGTGGCTTTATTTACATATTGTCCCTCTTTGAGGTGTAACATGCAGATCTGCAGCAATAAATGATTCATTTGCCTATTCAAAGTGTTTCTATTGGAGCTGTTACATCCTATCTCCTATCCATCCATCAATGAGGGGGCGTGGCTTGGTAGGTATGTCTGGGTACTGCTCAAGCACCTAAAGCAAAAACATCTAAAGTGCATCAAACTGTATAACCCATTACTCCCTTATAGTGAACAATAAAGTGCACGTGTCATAAATAAATATGGTTCAGAAAGTGGGGGGTTTCCCACGAAACACGTGGGCAATAGAGGACACCAGGCCACAGCGGGGATTGCTTTCAGCCTCTATAATGGTGATATTCTTTCATGCTGACCTTAATTGAGCACATTCAGATTATTTGTTTTCTCTTTCTGTATTTTGGATAGTCAATTTTGGAAAATAATTAGTTTAGGTAGCACTTGCACTTTATATACTGCCTTTGATAGTTTATGATGGATTTTGTATATACACTTTTGGCTAGAAAGTCCTCAATGTGAAATATATGTTTAATTATATGTTGTGAGTATACTTTTTAGAATAAACATATTGATTTAATGTGAGAAGGTTTTGTGATTTGTTGGGGTTCTGGTGCATGTGGTTTCCCCTTTTTTGTGGTTGCTGGGGCCACAATGTGTATTTTTGCCTGAATTTGTATATTCCAGGGAACCCATTATTGGCACATTTCAACTGATTAATACTAAGGTGGTGCAGGAGTTATATATCATTTTGTGTCCCATAAATAAATAAATATATACCAATAGGTGCAGTATACCTTAACTATCTAAATAGTTCCTAATAACCCATAAATAACCCTCTATTTATTATCAAAAGATATATCAAGTAAATAGAAGAGGACCAAGGGGAAGAGAAAAAAAAGAGTTCATCTATAAATAAATAAAAATAGATCACCATCCAGCCCAGGTCCATAGACTGCACCCCTATCAAGCCCACGCGTTACGTGACGTTCCTCACCCGTCACTTCCTCAGGGCGATGTTGGAAAAAAAACAGAAACCTTTTGCTCATCCTTCCATACCTGACTGTCGAGGCCCAAGAAGATAAGCATTAGAAAGAAGAGGCAGGACCAAAGTGGCGACACCGGCATCATCGTCACAGCTTTTGGGTAAGCAATGAAAGCCAGTCCAGGCCCTGAAACAGATAAGAATTATTATATTTTGGGTGTCTGTATAAGCACGGGACCTGTAAGGTTTGAAAAAAAAAAAGAAACTATTTTGGGCCAATCTCTTTAGCTTTTACAGTATGTTAAGGACCATGACTGGCTGGCCATAGGGAGACCCGGGACAATGCCCGGTGGGTCGCACTGCTTGGGACCAGTTGGGCTGCTGCTTTTAACACCCACATTCAATCTCTGTCCCCTTAGTCTCCCTCTCAGCCCCCTGTACCCAGCCCCCTGTACCCACCAGCCAAGAAACCCCAGACCCCAATGCTATAGCCCCGATATCATGGTTGGGGGGTCCGGAGTAGGGACGCCTCGGGCCGGCCAGGGGTTGGGAAAATCCAGGGCTGATTTTTGGCCCCAGTCCACCGCTGTTAAGGACCATCAAGGTTTATATTCTAGTATGAAGTGTGTTGCTGGCCATAGTCCAGGCTACCTGGCTCGGCAATCACTGGGCAACCATTTTTAAAAGACACGTGGACCTTGTTGAAGCAATAAGACTTGAACGGTTGCTTTTAGAGGTTTACATATTGTAGTAAACGGTTCTCAGACTAGCAGGAAAAAGCTCAACATTAAGTAGTCAATCAATAGTTTTTTATGGAGTCAAAGGGTTCTTTAGATTTCCAATATAATCCTGATATATGTACAAGACCAAAATGTGTAAATTGATAATACACGTCAATGTTGACTATTTGACTATTCTGGGTTTTGGGCCTTGCCCCCTGGCACCCCGATCCGGGATGCCCTGCTGTGCGAAACCCCCCCAGATCACCCAATCTAACTCACCTTTCCCCGGTCCTATGATGCATGTGTGGCCTCTCGTTCAGTCAGCACGTTCGGATATACTGCTCGTTCATGCGCCATTGGGGGGGAAGGTGAGTTTACTGGGGGGTTTCACACAGCGGGGCATCTGGAATCTAGATGCCCTGGGAGGAGGGAATCAGGCAGCCTTGGAATGTTATAGATTCCAGGGTCATCGGGCCTAGGTTTTGGTTCACTTTAGGAAATGGCTTTCTACTCTATGCAAATAAACAAGGTCATTCTGAGATACAGGCTTCAATTCCACAAAGCACATGAAAACCAAATTGTTTTTTTTATGGAGTCTAAAGGTTCTTTAGATTTCCAATATAATCCTGATATATGGACGATTCAATAGCGACTAAAATGTGTATATAAATAATAAACTTCAATCTTGGCTAATGGACTATTCTGGGTTTTGGTCCTTGCCCCGTGGCACCCCGATCCGGGATGCCCTGCTGTGCGAAACCCCCCAGATCGCCCACTTCAGTGTCTCTGATGGTAGATGGATGCAAATATTAAACTATATATATATATATATATATATATATATATATATATATATACAGACGTCACGTGCATCAAATATTGTTGTAAAGTGCACTTAATAATAATAATACTAATAATAATAAAAGTCCATTTTAATTGTTTTATATTTAGTTTTTTAACTGATATTGAATAGAGAGACTTGCGTTTCTTCCTCTTTTATGAGCATATACACAAGAGATACAACAAGAGATGGATAATTTACAAATACTACATTTCCCAGTAAGAAATTAAGCTTTCTAGTCCCTAGATATGAGTCATGATAAATCATATGATCATGGAACCCATGAAAAGAGACGTGAAGCGTATAATAGAACTGAATGTACTGAACTATCTTTTCCAGCAATTTATGGGGGTTTTGTAGTTCTAACTAAAGCTACCACATCATAGAGGGGGAGGAGACAGTACCCATGATATACAGAGGAATAAACCAATGAGAACAGTCCTGGAAGACGTCATAGGACGAAACGAACCCGAACCTGATGTGTTAGCAGATATTGTTTAATATTCGCACCTATCTACCATCAGAGACATTGAAGTTTATTATCAATATACACATTTTGGTCACATTTGATAGAGTTACTGTATTCTCTATACTAGCGCTGCTGTATTAGCTTGTTGTGTGAGCCCCTAATAACCAGTTCTAATTCAAATTCATTAGCGAACTCTCTATACATTTGCTTTTAAAACAATAAACCTCACAATCTCGGCTCCTGCCCCTATTGGGGGTCTCTATGTGCATTTTAACTGTCCCATTTATTGTAACCTCTCCTCTGAACAAACCTATTAACCATTTATTGTGCTTTGAGTGCTATCAGGTCATTGTTGCGTTTTCAGGGGAACACCTGGAAGAACACTGGGCACATATTAATGGGCACTGGGTTCTTATACATTCCCTGTGCCCCAAGAGGGGGTGTGGGTAATCAGGCGGGGTGGCGGCATGTTGGTGCCAGCAGGTGACATGGCAGCCCTCTGAACCCATGAACTGGTTTAGGAGTATCTTGCACCCCTTACCAGTTCATCCCAAGTACAGGAGTTAAAAAAGAGCAACAGACCCATACCCAAAGGGCATAGGGACTGGTATTGTGGCAGGACCTTGGGCCGGCAGGTTAGCCTCTGAGCCATGGGTTACCAACCCCTATGTCATTTTCAAATTTAGTAATTAATTGTTTACCCATTGAAAAACATGCCTATGGCACCAAAAATCTTTTACACTTTCTGAGAAAATGTTCGTATGATTTCATGTGAAAAAAATGTGAAAATTCTCTTAAAAAAACTCTCACAAAAAAGGGTAGAAAAACGAGCCTTTCTCTCGCAAAACTGTAAGAGAAGCATCCATCTGCCATATAAGAATTGTCCTACTTACCAGACTCAGCCACCTGGGAGATGGGGACCCCCTGTTCCTGGGCCATGAACCCCAGGACCGAAAAGATGGCAAAGCCGGCCACAAAGCTGGTGATGCTGTTCAGGAAGCAGAGGGCTATGCAGTCCCTGGGGAGGAAGAGGGTAGTGACCCAACAGTTATTTGGGGAAAGTAAGGGAATAACTACAAATCAATATATATAAATGGCCAATACCAAAAATATGGGAAAACACTATTTAGGGTAAAATCCTTTCTAAAGACAAGGAGGCGCACTCCCTTCGACTGGAAAAAAATAAATTCAGTGTCCAAAGCCGTTTTTTTTTTACCATAAGAACTATAAATCTGTGGAATAGCCTCCCCCAGAAGCTTGTTACAGCATCAACCGCTGACAGCTTGAAAAAAGGATTAGATGCTTATTTAGAAGAAAATAACATTAACAGTTATTATTAGCTGTTATCAGTAAAAAAAAAAAAAAAAAAATAATAACTTCCCCTACCCCAACACCCTTGGTTGAACTTGATGGACATGTCTTATTTCAACCGTATTAACCATGGTTGGAGACCCGGCAACTTCTGGCTTGGGGGGAAAACAACCAACTACCATTGGACAATAAGGGGAAGTTCTTATGAGCACTGGATTTAGTGTGGTGGAGGCCCCTAGACATTAAGCTTAGTGACCCCCCCCCCCCCCCTTATAGGCAACTATAGATTCATTGTTGCCCTTGCCATGAAGTTGTGCAGGCATGGGAGGACAGGAGCTCTGATTTGTCCCTCCTTTGGGGCTGTCTGGGCTTGATGTAGCCACTGACTCACGGAAATGGATGATCAGTTGTACTTTACATTACTGCATATTGGAATGAAGGGGGCATGGATGGGCTAAAAGGTGTCCAAGAGTCACTTGTTTTGGTGTCGCACTGACCTGTAACAATTGTTGTTGTATTTGTTGTAGCTGCCCAGTGCGGTCAGACATCCCTGGCAGATGGCGTACGAGAAGAAGATCTGAGTTCCCGCGTCCATCCAGACCTGAAGCATTAATATTGTCAGGAGTAAAGCTAATATAAGACACAAATTTATCTAATTATCTATCCATTCCATATATCTATCTATATATCTATCTCCCAATCCCCTATCTATCTATCTATCTATCTATCTATCTATCTATCCATCTATCTATCTATCTATCTATCCCATATCTATCTATCTATCTATCTATCTATCTATCCTATATCTATCTATCTATCTATCTATCTATCTATCTATCTATCCCATATCTATCTATCTATCTATCTATCTATCTATCTATCTATCTCATATCTATCTATCTATCTATCTATCTATCTATCTATCTCATATCTATCTATCTATCTATCTATCTATCTATCTATCTATCCTATATCTATCTATCTATCCTATATCTATCTATCCATCTATCTCATATCTATCTATCCACCTATCCCATATCTATCTATCTATCTATCCTATATCTATCTATCTATCCTATATCTATCTATCCATCTATCTCATATCTATCTATCCACCTATCCCATATCTATCTATCTATCTATCTATCTATCTATCTATCTATCTATCTATCTCATATCTATCTATATCTATCTATCTATCCCATATCTATCATCTATCTATCTATCTATCTATCTATCTATCTATCTATCTATCTATCTATCTATCTATCTATCCCATGCTACCCTTGCCCTCTCTGACCTACAAAACAACACTCTATCTATCTATCTATCTATCTATCTATCTATCTATCTATCTCATATCTATCTATCTATCTATCTATCTATCTATCTATCTATCTATCCCCTAGATGTCTACACTCACCAACCCTTATCTATCTTATCCAATCGAATCTACCCCTACATACTCTTACTTATTGTTACTTACCAATACCTATCCTTACCCACTCTTCCCTATTTAATTCAACTTTACCTACCTTTACCCACTCTTACCTACATTTACCTACCATTATCTTCCCTTACCCATACTTACCTACATTTACCAACCATTATCTTCCCTTACCCATCCTTATCTATATTTTCTCTTACCTACATTTATCCACCCTTATCTACCTTATCCAAACTACTTTTGTCTAGCCCTATCTACTTATAATTACCTACCAATACCTATCCTTACCTACTCTTCCCAATTTAATTAATTCAACTTTTCCTACAGCACTTTTACCTACTCTTACCTACAGTTACCTACCATTACCTACACTTACCCATTCTTACCTACCTTTGCCTACCATTATCTTCCCTTACCCATCCTTACCTACATTTACCTACCATTACCCACACTTACACATTCTTACCTACCTTTGCCTACCATTATCTTCCCTTACCCATCCTTACCTACATTTACCTACTATTACCTACACTTACCCATCCTTACCTACATTTACCTACTATTACCTACACTTACCCATCCTTACCTACATTTACCTACTATTACCTACACTTACCCATCCTTACCTACATTTACCTACCATTACCTACACTTACCCATCCTTACCTACACTTACCCATCCTTACCTACATTTGCCTACCATTACCTACACTTACCCATCCTTTCCTACATTTGCCTACCATTACCTACACTTACCCATCCTTACCTACATTTACCTACCATTACCTACACTTACCCATCCTTTCCTACATTTACCTACTATTACCTACACTTACCCATTCTAACTTACATTTACCTACCATTACCTACACTTACCCATCCTTACCTACATTTACCTACCATTATCTACACTTACCCATCCTTACCTACCTTTGCCTACCATTATCTTCCCTTACCCAATCTTACTTACATTTACCTACCATTACCTGCACTTACCCATTGTTACCTACATTTGTCCACCATTATTTTTCCCTTACTTACACATGCCCAGCCTTACCTACCCTTACCCTCCCAACTCACCCTGCCCAACCTTACCTGAGGGTCCTTCAGCCTGGAGATGTCTGGCTTCAGATAGAAGACAATGCCTTCATAGGCTCCAGGGAGGGTCACCCCTCGCACCAGCAGGATGGCCAGCATAACGTAAGGGAATGTGGCGGTAAAGTACACGACCTGTCACCCCGGGGAGCGGCACGAGGAAGGAGAGAGAAATGCTTTACTGTAAAATTTTTATATAGAGCACAATGTGATAAAAACATGGCGATGGTCCGGACGGGGAGGCCGATTCATCAATAGCGCCAGGTAGCGACAGATGAGCGACTGTAGCGTGATTTTTTCAGCGCCAGCCAGTATTCGCTGTGCTTGACCGGCGTTAGCTTGATGACAGCGACTCAGTCGGTGTGCGGTAATGTTGAATACGGGCTGGGGGGTCGCTGTTTCACAGGTCCAGCGTTGTATGTGAGCGCCTGACAACGAATGGCCAGAGCGAACGGCTAGCTTCATATTCATCAACAAATCACGCTCCGAATGTGCTGTCGCTGTCCATTCCTTGTTTAAACCCCAGAGCGCTGGCGGCGATGTGTATTAACTAGTTTTTAACCCCTAAACAACCATATTTTTTGAATGTAACATTATACATGTTTTTAGAATCATTTTGTAATATGAATACATTAATCTCAGACCTGTTAGATCAATTCTGCACATATTTTTTTTTTTTTTTTTTTTGACTTAAAAATAAATCCTAACATTGCAGAAGTGGACTCCGATTTTTTGACATTAAAAAAAAAAAAAAAAAAATTATTACCAATTAATTAGGAATAATTATAGATTGCTCCATTGAAATGCATTGGACATCGCCAGGGAGCGACAGCTCATACCTGGCGCTGTGAGGGAATTTGCAGCGGCGCTGTTCGGTCCAGGCGGCTTCATGATGAATGCCGCGCTAGCCGTCGCTCTCGCCGGCGCTAGCCTCATTTTGCTTGATAAATGCGTCATTGTGACCGCCGCCGGGCGTACTTGAGTCGGTAGTCGCCGTTAGCTGCCGCTACCTGGCGCTCGTCAGACACTACCTGGCGCTATCGCTTGATGAATAAGGGCCTAAGTGTAAATACAGATCATTGTTTGCAAAAGGTTCATCCAGAAGAGCTGCTAAAATAAACTATTGTTACAGATCCAGATTCTTCTCTGTAGCCCAGCCCCTGAATTTCATGTATTTATGACCACATTTTCTTCAGCACTAAAAGGTGGACAGGTGGAAGGTTTTACCAAGCAGAGCAGAGAGCAGCCATCCCTCCTAGCACACACTGCTATGTATTGGTGTGTCCCACACAGTCTGATGCAAAAGGGGTGGAGATAATGTAGGTCCACCTCTAAATGTTAAAAATAGGTGGTCATGAATGAATAACATCCAGGGGCTGGGCTAGAAGAAAGGGGCTAAGTTTCAACAACAGCAGCTTTATTGAGCCGCAGAATCCTCTGCATGGCAGGTAATCATACATCAATTAGTTTTTACACTTAGCCTGGACAATCCCTTTAAAATAAAGACTAAAAACCTGTTGTGTGGGCTGACTGGCTCCCAATCCCCAGCATACCTACCAAACTGACAACCCCATTGATTTCCCAAGAGGAAATCATTCTTGGGGTCACCAGAGGAAATCATTCTTGGGGTCACCAGAGGAAATCATTCTTGGGGTCACCAGAGGAAATCATTCTTGGGGTCACCAGAGGAAATCATTCTTGGGGTCACCAGAGGAAATCATTCTTGGGGTCACCAGAGGAAATCATTCTTGGAGCCACCAGAGGAAACCATTCTAGGGGCCACCAGAGGAAATCATTCTTGGGGCCACCAGAGGAAATCATTCTTGGAGCCACCAGAGGAAATCATTCTTGGGGCCCACCAGAGGAAATCATTCTTGGGGCCACCAGAGGAAATCATTCTTGGGGTCACCAGAGGAAATCATTCTTGGGGTCACCAGAGGAAATCATTCTTGGGGTCACCAGAGGAAATCATTCTTGGGGTCACCAGAGGAAATCATTCTTGGGGTCACCAGAGGAAATCATTCTTGGGGTCACCAGAGGAAATCATTCTTGGAGCCACCAGAGGAAACCATTCTAGGGGCCACCAGAGGAAATCATTCTTGGGGTCACCAGAGGAAATCATTCTTGGAGCCACCAGAGGAAATCATTCTTGGGGCCCACCAGAGGAAATCATTCTTGACCCTACTGGAGGAAATCATTCTTGGGGCCCACCAGAGGAAATCATTCTTGACCCTACTGGAGGAAATCATTCTTGGGGCCACCAGAGGAAATCATTCTTGACCCTACTGGAGGAAATCATTCTTGGGGCCACCAGAGGAAATCATTCTTGACCCTACTGGAGGAAATCATTCTTGGGGCCCACCAGAGGAAATCATTCTTGACCCTACTGGAGGAAATCATTCTTGGGGCCACCAGAGGAAATCATTCTTGGGGCCACCAGGGGAAATCATTCTTGGGGTCCACCAGAGGAAATCATTCTTGGGGCCCATCAGAGGAACTCATTCTTGGGGCCAGCAGAGGAGATCATTCTTGGGGCCAACCAGAGGAAATCATTCTTGGGGCCACCAGAGGAAATAATTCTTGGGGCCCACCAGGGGAAATCATTCTTGGGTCCCACCAGAGGAAATCATTCTTGGGGCCCACTAGAGGAAATCATTCTTGGGGCCAACCAGAGGAAATCATTCTTGGGGCCCACCAGAGGAAATCATTTTTGACCCTACTGGAGGAAATCATTCTTGGGGCCCACCAGAGGAAATCATTCTTGACCCTACTGGAGGAAATCATTCTTGGGGCCACCAGAGGAAATCATTCTTGGGGCCACCAGAGGAAATCATTCTTGGGGCCACCAGAGGAAATCATTCTTGGGGCCACCAGAGGAAATCATTTGTGGAGCCACCAGAGGAAATCATTCTCGGGGCCCATCCTTCAGTGCAATGTTTATTAACCATATAACAAATTACTTACTGAACACGCCAGGCAAACCAAAAACACAGCATTAGCCTTGGACCTCCTGTACTGTCCTAATGGTGAGCTGGGAACCATTGGAGATTCCTCTGGTACTGAACCAGTATGACATTGGTGGCCTATATAACTTGTGAGCCCAGTATTCTGGTGGTGTAATGTGTAAGCTTTCCCTTGTATATAAAGCATGAGCACATGACATTGATGGTCTCCAATAAAGTGGACCGTCACCCATGGGTGATCGGCCCGGGAATCTATAAGATTCCCGGGCCGATCACCCCCCTCACCGCGGGACATCCGAGATCGGGATGTCCCGCGGTGAGGGACCCCCCCCAAAACCCCAAAAGAACTCACCTGACCGGCGGCGGCAGCGGCCGCCGCCGCCTCCCGCGCACTCCTCTAGCCGTGCGCGCGCCTGCGCCGGCCGTTTGTGAATGGCCGGCGCGCGCACTGTCAGAGGGGCGCGCGGGAGGTGGCGGCGGACGCGCTGCCTTGTCCGCCGCTTGTCCGTGGGAGCGTGGTGAGGTGAGTTTGGGGGTTTCTGGGGGGTTTTACACAATCGGGGTGCCCCCCTGAAGTGGACCAAAACCCAGGATAGTCAAAATCCTGGGTGTTGGTCCACTTTAATGAACTGGCTTCAGGTGCTCACCTTGCCGGTGGACTTGACCCCTTTCCAGATGCAGAAGTAACAGATGATCCAGGCCAGCAGGAGGCACAGCGCCAGCTCCCAGCGGATGGAGCCCAGGTGCTCAATTCCCGAGGACAGGCCCAGCGCCCGGTTCCTGTTAAAATAAACCCAACATTGAATGCCATCAGCGTCTCTCTATTCAACAAGCAGGCGTCTAAAAATCTAAAGCGGAACAAAACCCAGGATTTTGAAAATCCTGAGTTTTGTTCCTTGCCTCTAGTCTAGGGCATTCTTATTTTGTTGCAGAGTGTGAGTGCTGGGTGCAGTGGAATCATAATCCAAATAGACATTAGTGGTGTAACAGGAACTGCCTTTACTGGAACATGAGTGCAGTAGGAGAATGTCACCTTACATGGTAGCTAAACACAGACAGGAAAAAGAAGGAAATACCATAGAGCAACTGAATACACAGGAAATACAACACAGCAGTATAATGCATAAACTCTACAGTTAAGCATTGGTCACAGCGCCATCTAGTGTGTAGCGATAACCCTTATCACCGGAGACGTCCTTTTCCCAATGGTGAGAGGTGCTGCAGGAATTCCAGAGTCATCCGTGAGGGAAACAGGAACAGCCCTTACAAGGGCTAGGGAATTGTAATATAGCATTTCCCCCAATAAGAGACAGAACTCAGTATTGAGGGTGAAGATGAACTTTTTTTATTAGTGCCACCCTGTGCCTTATATGCAAGTCTCCATGCAAGGGGACCTCCCCTGTGGACCTGATGGAGAACTGCATGACAAACACACAGACCAATGGGAGCAGGACACACAATCCCTCAACTCTGCCGGTAACACAATCAGTAGAACAATAGCAGTCTGTAACACAATCAACAATACAAATGACAGTCTGTAACGTAATCAATAGCACAATGACAATAGCAGTCTGTAACACAATCAACAATACAATGACAGTCTGTAACACAATCAATCAGCACAATGCCATTGTCTGTGACATGCTCAAGAAAATGAAAGTAATGAGTCTATGCAAAAGTCCAAGGGCAGAAACAGGGCCTTTAAAATCCAAAAGGCATAGAGTCTGTCACATAGTGTTTTTAAACAGCAGTAAAATGCATAGAAACTAGTCGAGCATTGGTCACAGCACCTTCTAGTGTCTCAACAGAGCAGTAAAATGCAGAGAAACTAGTCGAACATTGGTCACAGCGCCATCTAGTGTCTCAACACAGCAGTAAAATGCATAGAAACTAGTCGAACATTGGTCACAGCGCCATCTAGTGTCTCAACACAGCAGTAAAATGCATAGAAACTAGTCGAACATTGGTCACAACACCTTCTAGTGTCTCAACACAGCAGTAAAATGCATAGAAACTAGTCGAGCATTGGTCACAGCACCTTCTAGTGTCTCAACACAGCAGTAAAATGCATAGAAACTAGTCGAACATTGGTCACAGCGCCATCTAGTGTCTTAACACAGCAATAGCTTTAAACTGCTGTAAATCTAGACTAAGCTGGAAGTCTGTAGTACAGTTTCTCCAACACCCCCTCTCAACAGCTGAGGCTTAGTCTATGAAGCCCATCTTCTTTGTAAACCTTGAGTGTCTACAACAACACAGCAGTAAAATGCATAGACCCTACAGTTGAGCATTGGTCACAGCGCCATCTAGTGTCATAACTTGTCATAGCTGTAAACTGCAGTAAATCTAGCAAAAGTTGCTCCAGCATAGACTAAGCTGGAAGTCTGTTGTACAGTTTCTCCAACACCCCTTCTCAACAGCTGAGGCTTAGTCTATGAAACCCATCTTCTTTGTAAGCCTCGAGCGTCTTTCAGCGGTCGGGGGCTTAGTAAGTATATCTGCTGTCATATCCTCAGTAGTTAAGCATTGGTCACATTGCCATCTAGTGTCATAACTTGTCATAGCTGTAAACTTCTGAATATACAGGAAATACAACACAGCAGTGAAATGCATAGAAACTACAGTCAAGCATTAGTCACAGTGCCATCTTGTGTCTCAACACAGCAGTAAAATGCATAGAAACGAGTCAAGCATTGGTCACAGCGCCATCTAGTGTCTTAACACAGCAGTAGCTTTAAACTGCAGTAAATCTAGACTAAGCTGGAAGTCTGTAGTACAGTTTCTCCAACACTCCTTCTCAACAGCTGAGGCTTAGTCTATGAAGCCCATCTTCTTTGTAAACCCCAAGTGTCTACAACAACACAGCAGGAAAATGCATAGACCCTACAGTTGAGCATTGGTCACAGTGCCATCTAGTGTCATAACTTGTCATAGCTCTAAACTGCAGTAAATCTAGCAAAAGTCACTCCAGCATAGATTAAGCTGGAAGTCTGTTGTACAGTTTCTCCAACACCCCTTCTCAACAGCTGAGGCTTAGTTTATGAACCCATCTTTTTTGTAAGCCTCAAGTGTCTTACAGCGGTCAGGGGCTTAGTAAAGATATCTGCTGTCATATCCTCATTAGGGCAATAAAGTAATTCAAGCTGTCCCTGCTCAGGAAGTTCCTTGGCCTCAAAGTGCTGACAACACAGCAGTAAAATGCATAGACCCTACAGTTGAGCATTGGTCACAGCGCCATCTAGTGTCATAACTTGTCATAGCTGTAAACTGCAGTAAATCTAGCAAAAGTTGCTCCAGCATAGATTAAGCTGGAAGTCTGTTGTACAGTTTCTCCAACAGCCCTTCTCAACAGCTGAGGCTTAGTCTATGAAACCCATCTTCTTTGTAAGCCTCGAGCGTCTTTCAGCGGTCGGGGGCTTAGTAAGTATATCTGCTGTCATATCCTCAGTAGTTAAGCATTGGTCACATTGCCATCTAGTGTCATAACTTGTCATAGCTGTAAACTGCTGAATATACAGGAAATACAACACAGCAGTGAAATGCATAGAAACTACAGTCAAGCATTAGTCACAGTGCCATCTTGTGTCTCAACACAGCAGTAAAATGCATAGAAACGAGTCAAGCATTGGTCACAGCGCCATCTAGTGTCTTAACACAGCAGTAGCTTTAAACTGCGGTAAATCTAGACTAAGCTGGAAGTCTGTAGTACAGTTTCTCCAACACCCCTTCTCAACAGCTGAGGCTTAGTTTATGAACCCATCTTTTTTGTAAGCCTCAAGTGTCTTACAGCCGTCAGGGGCTTAGTAAAGATATCTGCTGTCATATCCTCATTAGGGCAATAAAGTAATTCAAGCTGTCCCTGCTCAGGAAGTTCCTTGGCCTCAAAGTGCTGACAACACAGCAGTAAAATGCATAGACCCTACAGTTGAGCATTGGTCACAGTGCCATCTAGTGTCATAACTTGTCATAGCTGTAAACTGCAATAAATCTAGCAAAAGTCACTCCAGCATAGACTAAGCTGGAAGTCTGTTGTACAGTTTCTCCAACACCCCTTCTCAACAGCTGAGGCTTAGTCTATGAAACCCATCTTCTTTGTAAGCCTCGAGTGTCTTTCAGCGGTCAGGGGCTTAGTAAGGATATCTGCTGTCATGTCCTCAGTAGTTAGGCATTGGTCACATCGCCATCTAGTGTCATAACTTGTCATAACTGTAAACTGCTGAATACACAGGAAATACAACACAGCAGTGAAATGCATAGAAACTACAGTCAAGCATTGGTCACAGCGCCATCTAGTGTCGCAACACAGTAGTAAAATGCATAGAAACGAGTCAAGCATTGGTCACAGCACCATCTTGTGTCTTAACACAGCAGTAGCTTTAAACTGCAGTAAATCTAGACTAAGCTGGAAGTCTCTTGTACAGTTTCTCCAACACCCCTTCTCAACATCTGAGGCTTAGTCTATGAAGCCCATCTACTTTGTAAACCCCGAGTGTCTACAACAACACAGCAGTAAAATGCATAGACCCTACAGTTGAGCATTGGTCACAGCGCCATCTAGTGTCATAACTTGTCATAGCTCTAAACTGCAGTAAATCTAGCAAAAGTCACTCCAGCATAGACTAAGCTGGAAGTCTGTTGTACAGTTTCTCCAACACCCCTTCTCAACAGCTGAGGCTTAGTTTATGAACCCATCTTTTTTGTAAGCCTCAAGTGTCTTACAGCGGTCAGGGGCTTAGTAAAGATATCTGCTGTCATATCCTCATTAGGGCAATAAAGTAATTCAAGCTGTCCCTGCTCAGGAAGTTCCTTGGCCTCAAAGTGCTGACAACACAGCAGTAAAATGCATAGACCCTACAGTTGAGCATTGGTCACAGCGCCATCTAGTGTCATAACTTGTCATAGCTGTAAACTGCAGTAAATCTAGCAAAAGTCACTCCAGCATAGACTAAGCTGGAAGTCTGTTGTACAGTTTCTCCAACACCCCTTCTCAACAGCTGAGGCTTAGTCTATGAAACCCATCTTCTTTGTAAGCCTCGAGTGTCTTTCAGCGGTCAGGGGCTTAGTAAGGATATCTGCTGTCATATCCTCAGTAGTTAGGCATTGGTCACATCGCCATCTAGTGTCATAACTTGTCATAGCTGTAAACTGCTGAATACACAGAAAATACAACACAGCAGTGAAATGCATAGAAACTACAGTCAAGCATTGGTCACAGTGCCATCTAGTGTCATAACTTGTCATAGCTGTAAACTGCAGTGAATCTAGTCACTCCAGCAAAACTAAGCTAGAAGTCTGTAGTACAGTTTCTCCAACAGATGTGTGATGTTCCGCTATGTGAAACCCTCGGATACCCAATAAATCTTACCTGACCGCCGATCCAATGGCGCATGTCATGCATATTATACACATATATATATGGCCCTGTGTAAACGAGAGCTCCTGTAATAAAGAGCGTCCAGATCCCCAGTTCCCTGTAGACGTGCACGCTCCCGCCCACAGCCTTTCTGAATGGCTGGGCACGAGAGCCCACCTCAGCCCAGAGATGCCCGGGAGCCACTGGGAAAGGTGAGTTTATTGGTCACCTGGGGAGTTTCATTCAGTGGGGCATCCTTATTTTTCTTGCACCCACCCCAACGTGTCACTTCCTCTGAGTCATGCTAATAATATCTTATGTCAGACGCCACCTATGTGATTGGCTGTAATACATGGAGAACATAGAGAAGTTCACTTACTCCCAGAATTCCACCACAGGGGAAGTGGCATTGGGGGGCGCCGTGTAGTTCTCCGTATATTTGATGAAGTCCACGCAGGTTGCTGAAGAGAAAAAAAAGAAACTTATAGGAAGTGTCCATTAATTGCTTTTAATTGTCTTTAATTGACATTAATTGATTTAGTCTGTATTTAACATCATATAACATATAATAACATGTTAATAAAAAACAAAAAAATATATGATAACATATCATATAACATAATTATAACATCTTGTACTCGATATTTAATTGCCATTAGTTGATTTAGAGGCTGATTTATTAATAGCGACATGTAGCGACTGTAGCGGTATTTTCACAGCGCCCGCTAGTAGTCGCTGTGCTTGGCCGTTGTTCGGTTGTTGACAGCGACTCAGTCGGTGTGCAGTAATGTTGAATACAAGGTGACGAGTCGCTATTTGACAGGTTCCGCGATGTATGGGTGCACATGATAGCGACTGGTCAGAGCGACTGGCTCCCACCATATTCATCAAAAAATCACGCTCCAAAAATTCAGGCGCTGTGAAATGCATGTTTAAACCCCAGAGCGCTGGCGGCGATGTGTTAAAAGTAGTTTTTTAACCCCCAAACCACCATATTTTGGGAAACCAAAAAAAAAAAAGTTTTTTAAATAATTTAGTAATATGAATACATTAATATCAGACCTGTAATATCAATTCTGCACACATTTTTTTTTTCTTCCCTTAAATTCCCTTAAATTATCTAACATGGCAGAAGTGGTTACATAATTTTTCACATTTAAAAAAAAAATTAATAATTAATTATTAATATTTAAAGATTGTTCCATTGAAATGCATTGGAGAGCGCCAGGTACCGAGAGGTCATACCTGTTGCTGTTCAAGGTCGGACGCTGGCGCTGTGGGCTGAGGCTGGAATAATGATGAATGAGTCGCTATATGGCGCTATCTCAGTCGCTAAGCAGGATTGGCTTGATAAATGTGTGATTGTGGTGGGGAGTCGGCGTTCTCGTGGCGGGGCCCGTCATTACCAGTCGCTCACCAGTCGCTACCTGTCGCTATTCCTTCATAAATAAGGGCCTTGGTCTTTAATTGCCATCAATTAATTGCCTTTAATTGTCTTTAATTGACATTAATTGATTTAGTCTGTATTTAACATCATATAACATATGATAACATGCTAATAAAAAACAAAAAAATATATGATAACATATGATAACATATCATATAACATAATTATAACATCTTGTACTCGGTATTTTATTGCCATTAATTGATTTTGTCTTTAAAGTGGACCAACACCCAGGATTTTGACTATCCTGGGTTTTGGTCCACTTCGGCGGGGCACCCCGATCGGGGGTGCCCCGCTGTGTGAAACCCCCCAGAAACCCCAAAAAACTCACCTCTCAACGCTCCCACGTGAGCGCCGCAGCCAATCCCCGCCAACGTCCAGGCGGGGATCAGGAACGTCCAGGCCGCTTCCGCCGCCGCCGCCTCCCGCGCATCACTCTCGGCGCGCGCGCGCCCCCGCCGGCCATTCACAGAGGGCCGGCGCGGGCGCGCGCACGTCTGGAGGGGTGCGCGGGAGGCGGCGGCGGCGGAAGCGGCGGCGGATCAGGTAAGGTGTTTTTGGGGTTTCTGGGGGGTTTCACCCCGCGGGACATCCCGATCTCGGATGTCCCGCGGGGTGGGGGGTGATCGGCCCGGGAATCTTATAGATTTCCGGGCCGATCACCCCTGGGTGTTGGTCCACTTTAAAGTGGACCAACACCCAGGATTTTGACTTTCCTGGGTGTTGGTCCACTTAGGTGGGGCACCCCGATCGGGGGTGCCCCGCTGTGTGAAACCCCCTCGATCGCCGCAAAAACTCACCTCTCCCCGCTCCCACGTGACCTCGTCCGGCCAATGACAGCGCTCAGAGCCGCTCTGGTATACCAGAGCGCTGTCATTGGCTGCGTCTCTCGCTTCCCTCTAACAGGGAGCGCGCCTGCGCCGGCCATTCACAAAACATCCGGCGCGGGAGCGCGCCCTGCTAGAGGGAAGCGAGAGACGCGGCCGCGTCTCGCGCATGCGCCGTTGGATCGCCGGTAAGGTAAGGATTGTGGGCCTCCTGGGGGGTTCCTCCCCGCGGGACATCCCGATTTCGGATGCCCCGCGGGGAGGGATCTGATCGGTCCGGGTATCTTATAGATTCCCGGGCCGATCCCCCCTGGGTGTTGGTCCACTTTAATTGCCATCAATTAATTGCCTTTAATTGCTATTAATTGAGAATTGCAGTGCGGTCTGAAGTCGCACATCCAACATATCAAGACGGCATCACTCCAGTATGGAGAGGCTCCATTATAACCACCTGCAGGGTCGCACTGGAATTTAAAAGACTCCAGGAACGGCCGATCAACCAACTTTGGGGCATCTTGATTCAGGATTCCCCGATATGTGAGCACCCCCCTCTAATCGTCCTGCATATCAACTCACCTTTTCCGGGGCTCCCACCTGCATTTGCCAGATGCTGCTGCAAGAAGCTGAGGGGCACTGCTGTGCCCAGCCATTCAGAGAGGCAGGGGGTGGGAGCACGCTGCACACCGCAGGGAGATCGGGGATGCGGCTGCTCCTGTTCCCTTTTGCCGGGCTCTGTGGCTAATCAGCCGCTGGCCTTAGACGAAGCCTTAGACGATGTGACATCAGCGGATCCGAGTGCACTGATTGGACAAGCAGCTGAGCATGCGCCATAGGAGCAGGAAGAGGGGAGTTGCCTTAGGCGATCTGGGGGGTGTCACACAGCGGAGGGGGAATCCCCGATCAGGGTGCCCTGGGGAAAGGACCAAAACCCAGGATAGTCAAAATCCTAGGTTTTGGTCCACTTTAATGTGTAGCTGGAGAAACTGAAAGGAAGTCTAGTCACATTTGCGATCGCGGCTTGGCACCCCCTGTATCTCTTGGCTGTGCGCGGCCACACCATGCCTTTCAGTTACGACGAGCGGGGCTGTGCAGAGCTGGAGAAAGATGGCAGAGATGCCGGCTGTGCATGCGCCGTGGGCTCGGCGGGGTTTCACATAGCAGGGCATCCCAAAGCGTGATGCCCCAAGGGTGGTTGTTTAACTGGACTTAGAGTCTTATAGACGCTAGGTCTGGTTTTGGTCCACTTTAATATGCATGGCATACCGCTGATTGAACGAGAGCCCGTGTATGTGTTGTGGGATCAGGGAAAGGTGAATTATGGGGGCAAAATGGGAGGGTATCACACAGCGGGGCAACACAAGTCAGGATGCTCCTGGGGCAAGGACTAAAACCCAGGATAGTGAAAATCCTGGGTTTTGGTAAATTTTAAGATTTACACAACTAAACGGAAAATTACTCGTAATAGTGGAACATACATTTTGGTTCCTAAGATGAACTTATACTGAAAAACATTCTGAGATCATTTTGTATCCCTAGAAGAATGTCCCCCTTTCTTACGTGTGTTCCAGGTGTGGTCGCAGGAGGCCCAGGGCAGGTCAGCCGTGAAAGAGTTGAAGAGATAAAAGAGCGCCCACGCCAGGATGACGATGTAATAGATATTCAGGTAGGACTCAATCACCTGTGAGGCGTAGCCAATACCTGCGGACAACAATATTCTGATGTAAGATAGATTGTAACTTTTTTTTATTAAGTAAAATCAAGCAATCATATACAATATATACAATATATACAAAGTTACAATAAATAAATAAAATAAAATAAATAATAACTAAACAAAAAGAAACAGGCCTAACAATTTGGCATATAATATATAATATCCATTATTCTATATACAATCCTATCTACAACCTAACACTACACTATGGTGATACAGGAATAGAAGACCGGATATTTGGAAGAACAATCCCTGTCATGAGGTCCTATGTGTCGTATAACATCGGGGTGACTGGTCTGAATTTGGGACAGCTTTAAGGCGAAGTGTCTCGATCTAGTTGGGATTTATTTGTTGTTATAGCCAGTTTTTTGATTACATACTGATATTGTACACATGGGTTAATATTTTAGATATATACTGTATATACTCGAGTATAGGTCGACCCGAATATAAGCCGAGGCACCTAATTTTACCACAAAAAACTGGAAAAGTTATTGACTCGAGTATAAGCCTAGGGTGGGAAATGCAGCAGCTACCGGTAAATTTCAAACCGGTAGTTGATTGCCGCCTTCCTCTTCAGCGCGCCAGCTCCCTCTATACACCCGGAAGCGGCCGCTCGCCAGGCTGGACTGAAGCTGTGCCGGCCGCTTCTGGGTGTACGCAGGAAGCGGCCGCGCACGCGCAGTCCGGAGCCGGTGCACTGAAGAGGAAGGGGAGGACGGCGGATCACTGTACCAGAGGAGGCGGGGCATCAGCATCATGAGGCCATTCACGAGCGTCACCCAGCGGTATGGCCCTGCCCCTTTTTCTCCTCCATTTCGGCCAAAAATTTTTACTGACTCGAGTATAAGCCGAGGCGGCTTTTTTCAGCCCAAAAAGTGGGCTGAAAAACTCGGCTTATACTCGAGTATATACGGTAAGTAATATAGATTTGTTGGACTGTCACTATACTTTTTATGTATTATATTGCTTTTTTCACTTTTCTCACCTATAAAATTATCCACACACATTTGGGGATGAATAAATAGGAATTATTCGTACAAAGGTTCTATAACCGTTTGATTATAAATATATTTCAATGGTCATTAATTAATTCCTCACTTGTAGTGCACCTGAAGATTTACATTATATAAAACTTGCTATATTTTAATAGATAGTGTGGTTTATATATATATTTTCACATAGCACATTGCACTTAGTTTTGTCATGATTTTATGGTTTTTTATTCAAAGCACGGGTGTTTCTCACCGTTTATTTTTATATTTATTTTTATTTTTATTTTTAATTAGACTGTATGAAATTAGATCAAATGACACATATTAAGATTATTAATAAGAGAAAGATTCAAATGCCAGACAATAATGTTTCATGTAGAGAAACAATCAGACTATATATACTAAATCAGTGCATACTGCTATATGTCTAACAAGCTAAATTAACCTGCCCACTAAAAATGCCCCGGTTTGGGTCTGCATGAACAGGCCTCTTTTAACGTGGACCAACACCCAGGATTTTGACTATCCTGGGTCTTGGTCCACTTCGGTGGGGCACCCCCGATCGGGGTGCCCCGCTGTGTGAAACCCCCCCGATCACCCTAAAAACTCACCTCTCCCCGCTCCCAGCGCCGACGGACAAGCAATTTGACAGCTGTTTGTCCGTGGCTCCTCCGCCGCCGCCTCCCGCGCGTCCCTCTTGACGCGCGCGCGCCCGCCTAGAGGGGCGCGAGGGAGGCGGCGGCGGCCGGCCGCCGCCGAAGCTAAGGTAAGGGGGTTTGGGGGTTTTGGGGGGGTTTCACCCCGCGGGACATCCCGATCTCGGATGTCCCGCGGGGAGGGAGGTGATCGGCCCGGGAATCTTATAGATTCCCGGGCCGATCACCCGAGGGTGATGGTCCACTTTAAGTTCCAGCTTTGACCCCTCTTCCTTTTTTTCATCATGTGTATTTAGACCCTTGAGCCATAGATATCCTGAAATATAAATCTGTGTAGTCATAGTATAATACACACAGTAGCAGTACTGTAGCTAACTGTGGTAGGATACATTTTCATAACTACAAACAATAAATAATAAGTAAGAAGAAATTGTCCTATGAAAGGCAGTAATTTGTGTCAAGTCCTTACGTCTATTGAATCAACAAATAGAGAATAACGTATGTAATTAACTGATATTACTTTGTTGCAGTATAACTAACAAATGGATATAGATTGTTATAACTAGATATATGAGACTCAATGGAGGGGATGCATGTAATCAATTAATATGTGGATGTTTGTACTAAGGTATTTGACTGGTTTTTCCTCACTTCCCCCCTCCCAGCATTTTATCACCAATTTAGGTATGATCACCTGAGTGTAGCACCTTTTCTCGCGGCGCCCCCGCCGGCGCTGAGCCGACGCCTCCTACTGCAGGGGAGCGTGTTCGGCTCGGCGCCGGCGGGGGCGTGTGCCCGCCGCTTGATATGGGAGGTGCGGCTGCGCTGACGGGTGCGGCCGCCTCCCGCCGCCGCCTGACGCTGGCCCTGACGGCAAATAACATTGGCCGGTCGGGGGGGGGGCGTGTGTGGGGGGTGGCGGGCGGCGGCCGCACGTCGGCGCGTCCCACACATTTAAAGAGGGAGGAAGTGAGGACACAGTATGGCCACTTTGTGCCCTGGTGAAGTGGGTAGTCCACGGAACGCGTCGGCGGGCAGTTGTATATGGGGGGACAGAATGAATATGGTAATGTGATTCTTTTCTTCATATTTTTCCTGACTGTATATTGTTAGTCCATGACTAGTTTTCTGCAGTCTGCTGGGGCAGATATTCTCCAGTAGGCTCTATATTATGAATACATACTCGTGTATGCTTTGGGCATATTTACTCTTACTTTACTTACTTTATTGAATGTTAGCATCTTATAGAAATCACATGTGTGATAGGGCACTGGCCTGTAGGCATTGATAGAACTGGTCGGTGTGATATCCCCATTGTCAGGAATAACAATTATTGTTTTGTTTTGTACCATTACTAAGCCCAACACTCCCCCCTGTCTTTGTACTTTGTGTGTATGTTTTTTAATATGTAATAATTGTTGTGCTTTTATGTGCATCAGCTCCTATAGGAGTCCTTTTTTATAATCAATAAAATTAAAAAAAAATGTTTTTCTAGTATTAGACATTGTGGTTTATTATATACTATTTTGTGGGCAGAGTGCAGACCGACTGGGGACCTGTGTGGGGTTTCCAGAATCCCCCTCATAGTGATATTGCCATAGTTTGGATGGGTACAGTTTGGTCTGGCACCCCCATTTTGTGATAGCATTGGGCTGTGCGTGTCTAGCTCACCTTTGTTACAAGTAACACTACACTATACACAAATCAACAAGAAGACTAAGAGACCCCGTCACCTGTGCACGCAGTCGTTCTTGAAAAATCTGTCTTTGTTATAAAAAATCTATGGGTGATAAGAGACAGAAAAGCCCACCCAGAGGGAAGTCATGAGGACTAATGAGGCCTGATGTTCCTCCACGCCTTCATCCAGGCCCCCCGTTCCCACCTGTCCCTCTCCAGCACCCGGATCTTACCCACCTCATGCAGGATGTCATGCACCACCACCGGGACAGGGAGGACTTTCTTCCTAATGCAGAGCTGGCACCGTGCATTCCACGTGAAATAGCGAATCACTAGACTAACTATATATAAAGTGTCCAAACAAAAATCCCCTCTGTTCTTGAATGCCCCGTACACCCACTCAGCATAGGAAAGCTGGGAGAAGAAGGGGGCACCGAGGGCCAACCCCACCTGTTTACACACATCTACATTAAAGGGACACCGGAGCAGGAAGTGGTTCATAGTCTCCACCTCATCCTGACACTCCTCACGGAGACAAATTATCTCTGGCAGGCTGCGACTCTTCCGGATCCCCCTAAGGTAGAGTTTTCCTTGGAAGGAGAGCCAGGCTATATCCCGGTATTTCAAAGGAATTCTTGAGGAGTTAATAAGCCTCAAACCCTCCCTCATGATGGAGCCTGGGCAATCCCTGAGGGACAATGGTTCATGAAAAGCCAGACCCAGGACCCGACTCACCAGAAGCTTCCTCGGAGTATATTTCATGTCCTCTGCCGTCAATTGCCATTGCCGAAGTATTTTCAAGCACTGGGCAACATAGGCCGGGAGCTGAGCCTGAGGAACTCGAGGGCTTTTCACCCGGCCTCCATTCTCCCAGTCTCGCAGGAAGGGCTTAAACCAGGACTGGAAAATACCCACCCAGCCAGGCGGGCTCTCTGCCAACAGGCTTCCAAAATTATGTTTCAGAAACAAGAGAGAGAAAAACACTACTGGGTTGACCATCCCTAGGCCACCCTCCCGCCTGGATAGGTAAGTGACATTTCTTTTCACCAGGTTCATGCGGTTTCCCCATAACATCTGGAAAAACACGCTGTAGACCCTGGTGTAGAGAGATACTGGCAAAACACAGACGAAGCTGACGTATAAAAAGATGGGGATCAGGTAGGTCTTGATAAGGTCAACCCTTTCCCTGAGAGACATTTTCCAGCTCTTCCAGACTGCAACCTTGGCATTGGCAATTTCCAGCCTGCTCTCCCAGTTTTTTTGGCCATAATCACCAGGACCGAAATTTATGCCAAGGATCTTAATTTCCTGCTGGGGCATTGGGAAGGCGTCCAGAAGTTCGAAGCCCTCACCCTCACCCATCCAGAAAACTTCACTCTTCTCATGATTGACCTTGGAGCCCGACGCTTCTGTATACTGTGCTATCAGAGAGGCCACCTCCTCTGCCTCATTTGTCCCAGAGACAATCACAGATACATCATCAGCATAGGCAATGACTTTCAGAGGAGGCTCACCAGGCACACCCAGAGGAACCCCACATAACATGCTGCTCTCGACCCTCCTTATAAAGGGATCAATTGCAAACACATACAGTAGGGGACTCAGAGGGCATCCCTGTCGCACACCGGAGCCAACTTTGAAAGGCCTTCCAACCAAACCATTAACAAGAGGGAAGCCAATTAATGAACCGCCCTGGCAGGCCGTACTTACCAAGAAGCAGCCATAGGTAGTCATGATTGACCCTATCAAAAGCCTTTGCCTGATCTAACGCCACCAAGTACTTTCCCCAGCCTGCAGCCCTGCATCGCTCCAAGGCCTCCCGGACAGCTAAAACCGCAGAGAAGGTGCTTCTACCTTGGATGGAGCAGTGCTGATGACTGGAAAGCAGTTGCTCCGCTACTGACGACAAGCGCCAGAACAAAATCTTTGCCAGTATCTTTCTATCGACATTGAGAAGGCTGATGGGGCGCCAGTTCTCAATCATCGAAGAGTCCTTTCCTTTTGACAGAAGGATCACAGCCGAGCGCCTCATGGAGGGAGGGAGGGAACCCTCTGCCAGACAGCAATTAAAGACCTCCACCAAATGTGGTGCCAGGATGGTCTTAAAACATTTATAAAATTCAGCTGTCAGACCATCTGACCCGGGTGACTTTTTGATGGCAAGGTGATCGATCGCACTAACCACCTCATCGGCAGTGACCGGCTCTGTCAAGCCAGTGATAGAAATGTCACCATTTTCCAATCCTGGAGTAGAGTCCAGGAAACTTTCCATCTTTGCCCGGTCAAGAACCTTTCTGCCCAGGAGGTCAGCATAAAAGGACCTAATAATCTCCAGGATCCCAGATTTAGATCTTACCAGGGAACCTGTGCTATCCTTCAGACCAAGGACAGTCTTGAGAGCTGCAGCCTGTCTGCAATTCTGATAGGGATCGGGTGAGTGGTATTTCCCATAATCCCTTTCCAGAACCAGAGAAGCATGCCGGTCATACTGACACTTCCTGAGGAGAAGCTTGACTTGTCAAGATGTCAAGTTTCCTCCGCAAGCGCTGGTAGGCAATGTATTTATCAAGCTGTTTTCTTTTTCCTAGGCCCCTGAAAAGCCCAGCAATTCTCATTTTGGTCAGCTCCCACCACTCTGCTGCTGCAAAAATTAATGGAAACCTGTGCCTGAAAAAAATCCTCAAAAGATTGTCTTACCCCCTCCTCCTCAAGGAGAGCCGAATTCATCCTCCAGATGCCCCTTCCTCTAGGGGGTGTGTCAGAGGCATTCAAGACCATCGATAGTAAAAGGTGATCGGAGAACTCGACCGCCTGCAGCCGGGGAGGCTGAGAAGCCGAGCCCTCCTTCAAAAAAAACCTGTCTATTCTACTCTGACTGCTACCTCGCTGAAAAGTGAAGCCCGTGAGGTCTGGGGAGTGCTTAATGTGCACATCTTCCAGACCTGCCTCTCTAACCATGCTATTCAAAAAGAGACTATCGCAGCCCAGCTTGCCTTTGAAGCCTCTCCTGTCCATGGGCCTAGTCATGGTGTTAAAATCACCTCCAAAGACTACTGGCCGGGCTGTAAAAAGGAACGGCTTGATCTTTGTAAGGAGGCATTTCCTGTCCCACTTAGTTTGGGGTCCATAGATATTTATTAGGCGCAGGTCCTGCCCCCTTACAATGGCGTCCAAGACCATGCACCTTCCGATCTCCACCTCAATGACTCGCCGGCAAGTTACCATGTCGGTTTTAAAAAGCACCGCCACTCCGCTGTAAGGCTCGGCCGCAAGAGACCAAAAAGAGGGTCCGTGCCTCCACTCCCGCTTCACAGCGTGAATTTCGGCCAGACTGGCCAATCTGGTCTCCTGCAAAAACAAAATGTCAGCATCAAACTGGCTGAGAAAAAATAAGGCCATAAAACGAGCGCTTACTGATTTAATGCTGGCAACATTAATGGTTGCCACCTTTATCGGAGGGGGAACTGCCATCAGAGTCATTCGGGAGAATGTCTCTTAGCCTTCCCTCCGGCCTCACTATCAGATCCCTCACGCTTACTGGAGGAGACTGGTGTTTCCTCCTCCATATCTGAGGCCTCAGAATCAAAAGAAGAAATCTCTATTGAGTCCTCAGAAAGTGCCTCAAACCGGCTGAAGAGCTGCACCCCATGGCTCTTCCCCGGTTCTGGCACACCATTGTCCTTTTTTCTTTTCTTCTTGGTGGCAAACCTGAGAGCAAGGTAATCCCGATCCTCAGGGGAGAGTCCAGACCACGCTGTCTTGGGATCTGAACTCCCACCCTGCTCAGAAGGGGGTGCAGGATCAGGATCACCTAGCCCCAGCCTGCAAGGTTTTACAGCAGGGGCCACAATTACTGGGACCCCCTTGGTACTTGCAGTGCCAGCCCCCCGGGCTGCCTCAGCTATTAAATTACTAGATCTTACATTGGTGGTTGCTGACTTGGGGGCAGACTGGGGTTTCACCTTAGGGACCCCTGCAGATGGTACAGGAGCGGGCGCAGGAGCCTCAGGAACCCCCAGCTGAGTGGGGGGAGGGACTGTAGACGGGACAGCACGGGAATGTTCCTCCCTATCCAGCCGCAGCATTTCCTGCACCACTTCCCTGTCCAGGTTGTGCCAGGCCTCAGGACACTGACTATAAGGGTGGCCGAGCTGGTTACATAGATTACATTGGATTGTATTGCAGTCCTTAGCCAAGTGTCCCAAGCCCTGGCACAACGAGCACCTAAGAAGCGAGCAGGAGGAGCTGAAGTGACCCTTGGCCCAACATTTATGGCAAACCTTGGGCTGACCAGGATAAAAGATGGTCAGCCGGTCACGGCCAATATAGGCAGAAGATGGCAAGTGGGTGACCTGGTTGCCATTCCTGCGGAGCCTCAGGGTCACTGACCAGCCCCCAGTCCAGATATCCCGATCGTCTAGGATCTTCTTCAGGGGAGTGAGAACATCACCATAACGCTTCAGCCAGACAGTCAAATCAGAAGGGGGAATGGACTCATTTCTAACCAGTATGGCAACATTTTTCACGAGCTGCTGTCTGGAGACCTGGATGGGAGTTAACCCCTTCCAGGCAGGATCTTGCTTCAGCAGCTCGTACCGCTCCCAAAATAAATCCATCCCTTCTGGTCTGACGAAACTCAAGTCATGTTCCGCACTCCCTACTGGACTGATCAGGGCAAAAATGTCTGCGGCTGTAAATCCCATGCCAAGGATGAGATCCACCACCGCCCGCCGGGTGATAACTGGCCCCTCCCCCTCCCACTTAAGCTGGACCAGGTTGCGCCTATTAAAGCCGCTGGCAGGGGCATTGGCCTCACTGGGCACAGATGCTCTTTCACCAGCAGCTTCTCCTCCGCGCCTGGCAACCTGGGCATAGGGCACAGGGGACTGCACTGCAGCACCAACAGCATGATTGGCCCTACTCCCTGTGCCACCTCGCTGGATGAAATACAGGGCAGGGCAGACAGCAGGGGCCCCAGCATTAGGTGGCACAGTCTTCTTATTGTCCACCTGAGGTGCAGGTGAGGGGACAGTCACAACATCAGCAGCAGTCACAGCATCAGTCACAGCAGAAAGTCCAACAATAGAATTAACCCCTGTGGACCCCAGACACAGCAGCAGTAACAGGAGCAACAACATCAGTAACAGCACACAAACCAGCTGAAGCAGAAACAATAGAAGCCCTGCCAGCAAGACCCAAACCTGCGGGTGAGTCACCCACGGCCCCAGGCCCACCAAGTTCGGCGCACCCAGGAACCCGGATGGGTGCCAGGATGGTACTTACGGCTGGCGCCACCTCACCCTTTTCAGAGCAAGGAGCACCATAGTCTTCTATACCCCCTGACACAGCGCCTATGGCGCACTCCACAGGTTGGCTGGACAGATGGACGTCGTCCTTAGCTGGCATGGGCTCCTCAGGCTGGCGGCTGTCCTCTGGAAGATCTGCTCCAGTAGGGGCTTCCTGGATGCCCAGCGATGTCACGCACTCCTGATGTGTTGCCTCAGCAAGAAAGTCTTCCAATGCTGGTTCCGGGGCTCCCGGCTCTGCTACTGCTGCAACTTTGGGTGGAGGTACAGCCGGAAAATCCTCCACCATCGGGGTCTCATCCACATGGTCGGCCTCTTCCTCCTTCACAGTGGGGCCTGAGCGCTGCAAGGATTTAAATCGCTCCTCGTTTTTATACTTTTCTTTAAAGGCCCCACTGCTTGCTTTAAGGGATGCAACTAGCTTTTCCTGCTGCCGACATGCTGATTCAAGCTCAGCTAAGTCTGCTTTATTTGACCGCTTATCCAATCCCCGCGCCTTGCTGGTGTCCATTTTCTTTTTCTTTAATGCAATTTTCATCTTACACAGCTTCTCCTCCTCCTTCGCCACACTGCACAAATTACTGCATACACGGCTGCGAAAAGCTGACAAACTGTCACCGGGCTGGGGCACTGTGGTGTTACTAGCGCCGCTGGTGGAAGCAGACCCGGGATCCGGAGGTTTAATATTCCTTCGGGGGTACCGGCGCGACTCACCCCCGGAATCATCCATGCTGCCTGGGGAGGCACTCCCAGGAAAGCCCAGGCTTCACAGGCCTCCGGTAATTAGGAGCAGTTGTGTGTTCTGGCTCTCACAGTGTGTGACCACACCCACCTAATTACCCTAATAGATTGTAAGCTCTTCTCCTCCTGTATCCTCCCTTATACCCTAATAGATTGTAAGCTCTTCCCCTTCTGTATCCTCCCTTATACCCTAATAGAGTGTAAGCTCTTCCTCCTTTTCACTTATTTGGAGCTTCTGAAAGATTATTAAAGTTTAAACAGTCCCCACCCTCACAAATGTAATTGTGTATTTTATTCTCATAGTTTTACACCCCAGTTATATTGTGTCCGTTTTTACCGGATTCCATATAAAAGCTCGGAGACCTCCTTTAGTGAGAAGGGAAGTTACTGGTTGTTATAAGCAGAGGTGGGATTCATATATATAACTACCGGTTCTCTCTCCATAAAGCTGTCAGGTGCTGCACACATTTATATTGTTAAAATAAACATTTGCATAAAATCTAATAAAGAGCAAACTGTGTAATATTATTAAAATGTATCTAAGCAATATTAAGGGATTGTATAACTTATTTGCGCCAGTTTTTTAACAATCGACTCAGCAGAACCGGGGAGAACCTGCTGAATCGCACTCCTGGTTATAAGTCATAAAAGGGAAAAATCTGCCGTCCACAGTCCTGGAGCCCAAGCTGCGTTACTGAAAATTTCCACTGGAGGGCGATGTCTGACTGCGCTATGTATTGCTGAAAACTGCCCGAGAAAGTGGGACAACAATCGGGCGCTTGCCTTTAGTATAACTTTAATAAATGGATTCCCAGCATGATTTGCACGCCAGGCAGTGGAGTATAAATGCTGGCAGCAGAGTTGCTATGTATTTTTCCTCTTATAAGACACACTTGGGGGGGGGGGGGGGGGGTAAGTGTCTCTTATCGGGCAAATTCTAACTCAGATTTGCCTATTGGGGAAAGGGAGGGGGGAATGCCACACTGCCTATGGGAATGGGAAGGGGAAATGCCACACTGTCTATGGGAATGGGATGGGGAAATGACACACTGCCTATATCGGGAATGGGAGGGGGGAATGCCACACTGCCTATGGGAATGGGAGGGGGGAATGCCACACTGCCTATGGGAATGGGAGGGGGAATGCCACACTGCCTATGGGAATGGGAGGGGGGGAATGCCACACTGTCTATGGGGACGGGAGGGGGGAATGCCACACTGCCCGAGAAAGTGGGACAACAATCGGGCGCTTGCCTTTAGTATAACTTTAATTAATGGATTCCCAGCATGATTTGCACGCCAGGCCGTGGAGTATAAATGCTGGCAGCAGAGTTGCTATGTATTTTTCCCTTTTATAAGACACACTTGGGGGGGGGGGGGGGGTAAGTGTGTCTTATCGGGCAAATTCTAACTCAGATTTGCCTATTGGGGAAAGGGAGGGGGGAATTCCACACTGCCTATGGGAATGGGAGGGGGGAATGCCACACTGTGTCTATGGGGATGGGTGGGGGGAATGCCACACTGCCCGAGAAAGTGGGACACACTGCCACACTGCCTATGGGAATGGGAAGGGGAAATGCCACACTGCCTATGGGAATGGGAGGGGGGGAATGCCACACTGTCTATGGGGATGGGAGGGGGAATGCCACACTGCCTATATGGGGAATGGGAGGGGGGGAATGTCACACTGCCTATGGGAATGGGAAGGGGAAATGCCACACTACCTATGGAGAATGGGAGGGGGAATGCCACACTGCCTATGGGGAATGGAAGGGGAGATGCCACACTGCCTATATGGGGAATGGGAGGGGAAATGCCACACTGTCTATGGGGATGGGAGGGGGGAATGCCACACTGCCTATGGGGAATGGAAGGGGAGATGCCACACTGCCTATATGGGGAATGGGAGGGGAAATGCCACACTGTCTATGGGGATGGGAGGGGGGAATGCCACACTGCCTATGGGAATGGGAGGGGGAATGCCACACTACCTATGGAGAATGGGAGGGGGAATGCCACACTGCCTATGGGGAATGGAAGGGGAGATGCCACACTGCCTATATGGGGAATGGGAGGGGAAATGCCACACTGCCTATATAGGGAATGGAAGGGGGAAATGCCACACTGCCTATGGGAATGGGAGGGGGGAATGCCACACTGTCTATGGGGATGGGAGGGGGGGATGCCACACTGCCTATGGGAATGGGAGGGGGGAATGCCACACTGCCTATGGGAATGGGAGGGGGGAATGCCACACTGCCTATGGGAATGGGAGGGGGAATGCCACACTGTCTATGGGAATGGGAGGGGGAATGCCACACTGTCTATGGGAATGGGAGGGGGGAATGCCACACTGTCTATGGGAATGGGAGGGGGGAATGCCACACTGTCTATGGGAATGAGATGGGGGAATGCCACACTGTCTATGGGAATGGGAGGGGGGAATGCCACACTGTCTATGGGAATGAGATGGGGGAATGCCACACTGTCTATGGGAATGAGATGGGGGAATGCCACACTGTCTATGGGAATGGGATGGGGGAATGGGAGGGGGATGCCACACTGTCTATGGGAATGAGATGGGGGAATGCCACACTGTCTATGGGAATGAGATGGGGGAATGCCACACTGTCTATGGGAATGGGATGGGGGGAATGCCACACTGTCTATGGGAATGAGATGGGGGAATGCCACACTGTCTATGGGAATGAGATGGGGGAATGCCACACTGCCTATGGGAATGGGATGGGGGAATGGGAGGGGGATGCCACACTGTCTATGGGAATGAGATGGGGGAATGCCACACTGTCTATGGGAATGAGATGGGGGAATGCCACACTGTCTATGGGAATGGGATGGGGGGAATGCCACACTGTCTATGGGAATGAGATGGGGGAATGCCACACTGTCTATGGGAATGAGATGGGGGAATGCCACACTGCCTATGGGAATGGGATGGGGGAATGGGAGGGGGATGCCACACTGTCTATGGGAATGAGATGGGGGAATGCCACACTGTCTATGGGAATGAGATGGGGGAATGCCACACTGTCTATGGGAATGAGATGGGGGAATGGGAGGGGGGAATGCCACACTGTCTATGGGAATGAGATGGGGGAATGCCACACTGTCTATGGGAATGAGATGGGGGAATGCCACACTGCCTATGGGAATGGGATGGGAGATGCCACACTGCCCATGGGAGGGGGAATACCACACTGTCTATGGGGATGGGAGGGGGGAATGCCACACTGCCTATGGGAATGGGAGATACCACACTGCCCATGGGAGGGGGAATGCCACACTGTCTATGGGAATGGGAGGGGGAATACCACACTGTCTATGGGGATGGGAGGGGGGAATGCCACACTGTCTATGGGAATGAGATGGGGGAATGCCACACTGTCTATGGGAATGGGAAGGGGAATGCCACACTGTCTATGGGAATGGGAGGGGGAATGCCACACTGCCTATGGGAATGGGAGGAGGAATGGGAGGGGGGAATGTCACACTGCCTATGGGAATGGGAGGGGGGAATGCCACACTGCCTATGGGAATGGGAGGGGGGAATGCCACACTGCCTATGGGAATGGGAGGGGGGAATGCCACAGTGCCTATGGGAATGGGGTGGGGGTAATGCCACACTGTCTATGGGAATGGGAGGGGGGAATGCCACACTGCCTATGGGAATGGGATGGGGGAATGTCACATTGCCTATGGGAATGGGAGGGGGGAATGCCACACTGCCTATGGGAATGGGATGGGGGAATGGGAGGGGGGAATGTCACATTGCCTATGGGAATGGGAGGGGGGAATGTCACACTGCCTATGGGAATAGGAGGGGGGAATGCCACACTGCCTATGGGAATGGGAGGGGGGAATGTCACACTGCCTATGGGAATGGGAGGGGGGAATGCCACACTGCCTATGGGAATGGGATGGGGGGAATGCCACACTGCCTATGGGAATGGGAGGGGGGAATGCCACACTGCCTATGGGAATGGGATGGGGGTAATGCCACACTGCCTATGGGAATGGGAGGGGGGAATGCCACACTGCCTATGGGAATGGGAGGGGGGAATGCCACAGTGCCTATGGGAATGGGAGGGGGGAATGACACACTGTCTATGGGGAATGGGAGGGGAATGACACACTGCCTATATGGGGAATCGGAGGGGGGATGCCACACTGCCTATGGGGATGGGAGGGGAGAATGCCACACTGTCTAAGGGGAATGGGGAGGGTAGAATGCCACACTGTCTAAGGGGAATGGGGTGAGGGGAATGCCACACTGCCTATGGGGAATGGGATGGGGGAATGCCACACTGCCTATAGGAATGGGATGGGGGAATGCCACACTGCCTATAGGAATGGGATGGGGGAATGCCACACTGCCTATAGGAATGGGATGGGGGAATGCCACACTGCCTATAGGAATGGGATGGGGGAATGCCACACTGCCTATAGGAATGGGATGGGGGAATGCCACACTGCCTATAGGAATGGGATGGTGGAATGGAATGCCACACTGCCTATGGGGAATGGGAGGGGGGAATTCCACACTGCCTATGGGAATGGGATGGGGTAATGGAATGCCACACTGCCTATGGGGAATGGGAGGGGGAATTCCACACTGCCTATGGGGAATGGGAGGGGGATTGCCACACTGCCTATGGGGAATGGGAGGGGGGATGCCACACTGCCTATATGGGGAATGGGAGGGGGAATGCCACACTGCCTATATGGGGAATGGGTTGGGGGAATGCCACACTGCTTATATGGGGAATGGGTTAGGGGAATGCCACACTGCCTATATGGGGAATGGGTTGGGGGAATCCCACACTGCCTATATGGGGAATGGGAGGGGGGAATGCCACACTGCCTATATGGGGAATGGGTTGGGGGAATGCCACACTGCCTATAGAAATAGAAATCCTAGGTACGTCTTAGGGGCCAAAAATACAGTATTTACCGTTGTTGCTCCTTATTGGGCCAAGTAGAACAAAGGCCCCTCCCCTCTGCTGCTGCCAACCTGAGATCCTCCAACAGGGAGTGTAACATGAGGCCCCCGGGGGCATCCCCAGCACCACGTCTATGCTACACCCCCACCAGGCGTATCTCAATGGCTGGCAATGGAGATGGCAAATAATGAGCAGGGACCAACCAACTGACCTTCAAAGAGGGGGCAGATCTTCCTCCAGGCGGTGATGCCCCCCTCGGTGGTGTACTGGCCCAGCGCCGTCTCCAGGAAGAAGACCGGGATCCCGCAGGTGAACAGGAAGATCAGGTACGGGATGAAGAAGGCTCCTAACAGGAGGGAAACACAAATGAGTTACACAAACTTTAAAAACACAGACACGCCCACATACACTAAGCCCCGCCCCTTCTCTGCTCAGTAGAACAGACAAAGCGGCATCCAACATTTTTTTTAAGGCTTGCAAACACCTCCACATACTTCCAAATGGGTGGTAATAGGAAGGTTCCATGATGTGTTCTCACTAGAAGAAACCACACCCATGCCCCAAACCATGCCCATGCCTCAAACCACACCCATGCCCCAAACCACGTCCATGCCCCAAACCACGCCCATGCCCCAAACCACGTCCATGCCCCAAACCACGCCCATGCCCCAAACCACGTCCATGCCCCAAACCACGCCCATGCCCCAAACCACACAAATGGCCCAAATCACTCCCATGCCCCAAACCACACCCATGCCCAAATCATGCCCATGCCCCCAACCATACCCATGGCCCAAATCACGCCCATGCCCCAAATCATGCCCATGCCCCCAACCATACCCATGGCCCAAATCACACCCATGTCCCAAACCACACCCATGCCCCAAACCACGCCCATGCGCTAAACCAAACCCATGCCCCAAACCACGCCCATGCCCCAAACCACACCTATGCACCAAATCAAACCCAAGCCCCAAACCATGCCCATGCCCCAAATCATGCCCATGTCCCAAATCACACCCATGTCCCAAATCACGCCCATGCCCCAAATCACACCCATGTCCCAAATCACACCCATGTCCCAAATCACACCCATGTCCCAAATCACACCCATGCTCCAAATCACACCCATGTCCCAAATCACACCCATGTCCCAAATCACACCCATGCTCCAAATCATGCCCATGCCCCAAATCATGCCCATGCCCCAAATCACACCCATGCCCCAAATCACACCCATGTCCCAAATCACACCCATGTCCCAAATCACACCCATGCCACAAATCATGCCCATGTCCCAAATCACACCCATGTCCCAAATCACACCCATGCCACAAATCATGCCCATGCCCCAAATCATGCCCATGCCCCAAATCACACCCATGCCCCAAATCACACCCATGTCCCAAATCACACCCATGCCCCAAATCACACCCATGTCCCAAATCACACCCATGTCCCAAATCACACCCATGCCACAAATCATGCCCATGTCCCAAATCACACCCATGCCCCAAATCATGCCCATGTCCCAAATCACACCCATGTCCCAAATCACACCCATGCCCCAAATCACGCCCATGCCCCAAATCATGCCCATGCCCCAAATCACACCCATGCCCCAAATCACACCCATGTCCCAAATCACGCCCATGCCCCAAATCATGCCCATGCCCCAAATCACACCCATGCCCCAAATCACACCCATGTCCCAAATCATGCCCATGGCCCAAATCACGCCCATGGCCCAAATCATGCCCATGCCCCAAATCACACCCATGTCCTAAATCACGCCCATGCCCCAAATCATGCCCATGCCCCAAATCACACCCATGCCCCAAATCACACCCATGCCCCAAATCACACCCATGTCCCAAATCACACCCATGTCCCAAATCACACCCATGCCCCAAATCATGCCCATGCCACAAATCACACCCATGTCCCAAACCACGCCCATGCCCCAAACCATGCCCATGTCCCAAATCATGCCCATGCCACAAATCACACCCATGTCCCAAACCACGCCCATGCCCCAAACCATGCCCATGTCCCAAATCACGCCCATGCCCCAAATCACACCCATGTCCCAAATCACACCCATGTCCCAAATCACACCCATGTCCCAAATCACACCCATGCCCCAAATCATGCCCATGCCACAAATCACACCCATGTCCCAAACCACGCCCATGCCCCAAACCATGCCCATGTCCCAAATCATGCCCATGCCACAAATCACACCCATGCCCCAAATCACACCCATGCCACAAATCATGCCCATGTCCCAAACCACGCCCATGCCCCAAACCATGCCCATGTCCCAAATCACGCCCATGCCACAAATCACACCCATGCCCCAAATCACACCCATGCCACAAATCATGTCCATGCCCCAAATCACGCCCATGCCACAAATCACACCCATGCCACAAATCATGCCCATGCCCCAAATCATGCCCATGCCACAAATCACACCCATGCCCCAAATCACGCCCATGCCCCAAATCATGCCCATGTCCCAAATCACACCCATGCCACAAATCATGCCCATGTCCCAAATCACGCCCATGCCACAAATCACGCCCATGTCCCAAATCATGCCCATGTCCCAAATCACACCCATGCCCCAAATCATGCCCATGCCACAAACCAAACCCATACCCAAATCACGCCCATGCTCCAAATCACGTCCATTTCCCAAATCACGCCCGTGCCACAGATCACGCCCATGCCACAAATCACACCCATGCCACAAACCACACCTATGCGCTAAACCACACCTATGCGCCAAACCACGCCATGCCCCAAATCACACCCATGCCCCAAATCATGCCCATGCCCCAAACCACGCCCATGACCCAAATTATGCCCATGTCCCAAATCATGCCCATGCCCCAAATCATGCCCATGCCCCAAATCACGCCCATGCCCCAAACCACGGCCATGCCCCAAACCACAACCATGCACCAAACCACGCCCATGCCCCAAACCACGCCCATGCCCCAAATCACGCCCATGCCCCAAACCACGCCCATGCACCAAACCACGCCCATGCCCCAAATCACGCCCATGCCCCAAACCAAAACCATGCCCCAAACCACGCCCATACCATAAACCACGCCCATACCACAAACCACGCCCGTGCAACAAATCCGCCCATGCCACACCCCATGCCACGCCCATTACCCTATAAACTGGTCTCCGAGGTTGGCATCTCTGCACATTTGTGCTCACTTGGCATCATTTAGAGAAAGGAAGCGCTATGGGTCTCTGCTGTTTCAGTCTTTAGTTGTCTAGCTGCATTCAACTTTGTTAAAGAGGGTCAAAACCCACCCTGGAGTCTATGAGATCCGCTTGGATCAGCTCGTATTAGACGAGCTACTGGACGAAGGGGCAGGAGCGGAGCACGCTGATTGGACGAGCAGCCGCGCATGTGCCATAGGACCGGGAAGAGGTGAGTTCGTTCAGGCGACCTGGGGGTTCCACACAGCGGGGCACCCCCACACAGGGTGCCTGGGGGACAAGGCCCAAAACCCAGTATGTTGGGTTTTTAGTCACTTACTTATTATTCCTTCCCCCACTGGGCTGCAACTCTGTTCAGGACTTTAGGATACGGGTGCCGCCATCTTGACTCAGAAGCATCACATACTGAGGAGAGGAGAAGAGAGTGGGATAAAGTACAGGGGGTGGGATTGTAGCTGTGCTTTGCTCAGACCGAGCAGAGCTGGGGTCAGGAAAAGCTCAGCATTCCAAGAATGCAGAGCAGCACAGTCAGAATGCACTTCCTGTTTGCAGGCTGCCTGATGTTCCATGAGCCGCCATCTTGGATGTTTAGAGGCTCATAACATGCAGTAGATGCAGGTAGGATGGTTTTTAATGTGAGCAATCTGTATGTACAGGGTGTGGGAAACATATAAGATAGGCTCTTATTCAGGGTGAGGGTCCGGATTAATGTGAGCAATCTGTATGTACAGGGTGTGGGAAACATATAAGATAGACTCTTATTCAGGGTGAAGGTCCGGATTAATGTGAGCAATCTGTATGTACAGGGTGTGGGAAACATATAAGATAGGCTCTTATTCAGGGTGAGGGTCCGGATTAATGTGAGCAATCTGTATGTACAGGGTGTGGGAAACATATAAGATAGACTCTTATTCAGGGTGAAGGTCCGGATTAATGTGAGCAATCTGTATGTACAGGGTGTGGGAAACATATAAGATAGGCTCTTATTCAGGGTGAAGGTCTGGATTAATGTGGGCAATCTGTATGTACAGGGAGTGGGAAACATATAAGATAGGCTCTTATTCAGGGTGAGGGTCCGGATTAATGTGAGCAATCTGTATGTACAGGGTGTGGGAAACATATAAGATAGACTCTTATTCAGAGTGAAGGTCCGGATTAATGTGGGCAATCTGTATGTACAGGGTGTGGGAAACATATAAGATAGGCTCTTATTCAGGGTGAGGGTCCGGATTAATGTGAGCAATCTGTATGTACAGGGTGTGGGAAACATATAAGATAGGCTCTTATTCAGGGTGAAGGTCCGGATTAATGTGAGCAATCTGTATGTACAGGGTGTGGGAAACATATAAGATAGGCTCTTATTCAGGGTGAAGGTCCGGATTAATGTGAGCAATCTGTATGTACAGGGTGTGGGAAACATATAAGATAGGCTCTTATTCAGGGTGAAGGTCCGGATTAATGTGAGCAATCTGTATGTACAGGGTGTGGGAAACATATAAGATAGACTCTTATTCAGGGTGAAGGTCCGGATTAATGTGAGCAATCTGTATGTACAGGGTGTGGGAAACATAGATCGATTGGCCAGGGAATCTTATAGATCAATTCCCTATCCCTCGGGCATCCAAAATCTGGAGCCCCGCTGTGTGTAACCCCCAGGTCACCCTGTTCACTTACCTTGCTTCCCGGTCCAACGCCATGGCCGCGCCCCCGCTATCCCTCTAGCAGGGTTTGTGAATGGCCGGCGTGGGCGCGCTCCCTGTTAGAGGGAAGCGGGGGATGCGGCCGCCAGCGCGCTCGGAGCTGCTGGTCTTAGACGCTGGCTTAGATGGCGTGTCGTCAGCGGCTGATTGGAAGAGGTGAGTTGCGCTCGGTGATCTGGGCGGTTTCACACAGCGGGGCACCGGGGGCAAGGACCAAAACCCAGGATAGTCAAAATCCTGGGTTTTGGTCCACTTTAAGGAAGGACGGTCCCTAACGGTGTTTTTGTATGCTGAAGCCTGGCACTAACACTTACCCCTTCCACTGTAAAAAGCTAACTGAGAGCAATGTAAAATGCTGGTCAGAGTTTAGTGTGATCGTGCAATAGCGCCATCACATACTGTAGACCATACCAACTTTTCAGGGTGGGAAAGAGGGAAAAGAAGGGATTTGTTAAATTAGGCCACACCCCCTCATTATTGAGGGATGATGAAGCCACGCCCGCTCATTGAGGGATGGATGAATCCACGCCCCCTCATTTAGGAATGGGTGAAGCTACGCTCACTTATTGAGGGATGGATGAAGCCACGCCCCTCATTGAGGGATGAAGCCATGCCCGCTCATTGAGGGATGAAGCCACGCCCGCTCATTGAGGGATGAAGCCACGCCCCCTCATTGAGGGATGATGAAGCCACACCCGCTCATTGAGGGATGATGAAGCCACACCCGCTCATTGAGGGATGGATGAATCCACGCCCCCTCATTTAGGAATGGGTGAAGCTACGCCCCCTCATTGAGGGATGGATGAAGCCACGCCCGTTCATTGAGGGATGAAGCCACGCCTGCTCATTGAGGGATGGATGAAGCCACGCCCCCTCATTGAGGGATGGATGAAGCCACGCCCCCTCAATGAGGGATGGATAGGTGATACATTGTAACAGTTAGAACAATAGAAATACTTTTAATAGGAGAATGAATCATTTATTGATGCAGATCTGCATGTTACACCTCAAAGAGGGACAAATGAGAATGAGGGACAGGGGGACACTGACGCAAAAGAGGGACAGTCCCTCCAAATCAGGGACACTTGGAAGGTTTGCCGTAGACAGTCTTACAAAAAAAATGTTGGTGTGTGGGAAAAGCCCTCCAGCAATCTCCCTTTATCCTAACAGTCCTTTGCACATGTCTCTTACATGTGATACAATATAGAGGCTATTGAAAGGCAGTTACACATCCAGTATTGTGCTGCTTTACTGCCATCTAGCTGCAAAAGAATGAATTACACATAAAGTGTGCGGCAGTGAAAGAATTAGTGCGCTCAATAAAACGCGGCGCAAGGTCTCTCGCTTTAGGGACTGTTGCCTCTGTGGATGAGAACTAAACCCTGAGCCAGTCCCTATTAATGCGGTTGTGTGATAGTTTCATTACACTGTATAAGCATTAAAAAATTTAAAGTGGACCACTCGCCAGGATTTGGTTTGCGGTGATACTTAACAAATGATTATTATGGGAGATACGTTTACTATAGTTGGTCATATAGTTGGGGCAGCACGCTCAGTTATCAATATTAAAAGCTGTGCCTGCTATTTTGTATAAGTAGTTCTATAGTTGGTCTTTTTTTCACACTGTAAGCAAAAAAAAAAAAAAAGCTAAAGTGGACCAATCACCAGAATTTTGACTATCTTGGTAATTGATCCATGCCTCGGGGGCATCCTACATTGGGGTGCTCCCGGGGTACGGACCAATTACCCTGAGAGTCAAAATACCACATTTATGAAGGCGATTCTGGTGAGCGCCTCTTAGAGCGACACGTAGCGACCGATTCATCATCACAGACGGCTCTGCGGATACCGGCGGAGCTCTAGCTTCCATAGCGCCTGGTATTACCTGTCGCTACCTGCCGCTCCCCCATACATTTCAATGGTCGTTACTTTTCTTCTCTTTAAAGTGGACCAACACCCAGGATTTTGACTATCCTGGATCTTGGTCCACTTCGGTGGGTCACCCCCGATCGGGGTGCCCCGCTGTGTGAAACCCCCCCGAACTCACCTCTCCCCGCGCCGACGGACAAGCCGCGGACAAGCGGCTCCTCCGCCGCCGCCTCCCGCGCGTCCCTCTTGACGCGCGCGTGCCCGCGCCGGCCATTCACATATGGCAGGCGCGGGCGCGCGCACGTCTAGAGGGGCGCGAGGGAGGCGGCGGTGGAGATAAGGTAAGGAGTTTGGGGTGTTTGGGGGGGTTTCACCCCGCGGGACATCCCGATCTCGGATGTCCCGCGGGGAGGGAGGTGATCGGCCCGGGAATCTTATAGATTCCCGGGCCGATCACCGGTGGGTGTTGGTCCACTTTAAAGTGGACCAACACCCAGGGGTGATCGGCCCGGGACATCCGAGATCGGGGTGAAACCCCCCCCAAAGCCCAAAAAAACCTTACCTTATCGGCGACGGATCAGCCACCGCCGCCTCCCCCTCTAGCAGTGCGCCCTGTAAGAGGGACGCGCAGGAGGCGGCGGCTGCGGCTTATCCGTCGCTTGTCCGTCGCCGAAAAGGTACGTTTTTAGGGGCTTTCTGGGGGGTTTCACACAATCGGGGTGCCCCGCTGAAGTGGACCAACACCCAGGATATTGAAAATCCTGGGTGTTGGTCCACTTTAAACCGGACCTTCAGAATTATTTAATGAAAAGCCCAAATTCTTAAAAAACTATTCCCCAGCATCTAAACTTATATATAATATATAATATATATAATATATTTTACGTTTTAAGTCACCTACTTATTATTCTTTCCCCCACTGGGCTGCAACTCTGTTCAGGACTTTAGGATATGGGCGCCGCCATCTTGACTCAGAAGAATTACACACAGTACAGGGGGGCGGGTTATAGCTGTGCTTTGCTCAGACAGAGCAGAGCTGGGTTCAGGAAAAGGTCAGCAATCCCAGAATGCAGAGCAGCACAGTCAGAAGGCACTTCCTGTTTGCAGACTGCCTGATGTTCCATGAGCCGCCATCTTGGGTGTTTAAAGGCTTATAACATGCAGTAGATGCAGATAGGATGATTTTTAATGTGGGCAATCTGTATGTACAGGGTGTGGGAAACATATAAGATAGGCTCTTATTCAGGGTAAAGGTCCGGATTAATGTGGGCAATCTGTATGTACAGGGTGTGGGAAACATATAAGATAGACTCTTATTCAGGTTGAAGGTCTGGATTAATGTGAGCAATCTGTATGTACAGGGTGTGGGAAACATATAAGATAGGCTCTTATTCAGGGTGAAGGTCTGGATTAATGTGGGCAATCTGTATGTACAGGGTGAGGGAAACATATAAGATAGGCTCTTATTCAGGGTGAGGGTCCGGATTAATGTGAGCAATCTGTATGTACAGGGCGGGGGAAACATATAAGATAGGCTCTTATTCAGAGTGAAGGACCGCTTTAAACAGGGTTTTCTTTTAATAATTTTTTTTGTTTTGTATCAAATCATTGTCTCACCTCTCCTGTATTTAAATACAGTTTTAAAAACTTTTTTGATTTTTAATTTTTTTATGCAGAATTGTCATTACAGGTCTGGTATTAAAGTGTCAATGTCACAGTGTTATAACAATGTCATTCCATGTGTTTTCGCTTTGTTACTTGTGGATATGTGTTCAAAAACAGACTTTAATCACACAGCGTCTGGCTGGCTCTCTGGGCTACAGCGACACAATTTTGAGCGCCGGCGCTGTGTGAGGCAGTTTTTTTGATGAATATGGTTTGAGTCGCTCACACTGACCAGTCGCTACCGTTCGCTCCCATATAGCTCTGTACTGGTGTTATAGTGACTCACACATCAAATTCATCAATGCCGGCCATGTTACTACAGCGACTGAGGCGGCGCTCCGTAATAGCGACTCACTGCCGATCAGAGCGACCACTAGCGGTCGCTCTTAGCGCCGCTGTACAGACGCTCATCTGCCGTTACCTGGCGCTAGTAATGAATCAGCCCTCCTTAGTCTCCCCCTCAGCCCCTTGTACCCACAAGCCAAGGAACCCCAGCCCCCAATGCTATAGCCCCGGCATCATAGTTGGGGGGCCTCAGCAGAGATGACTCAGGCCGGCCAGGGGCTGGTAGAATCCAGGGCTGATTTTTGGCTCCAGTCCGCCACTGAACATGACCATAGCAATTGAGAAGCGGAACAAGTGCGATTAAAGTAAGAGTAAGATGTAAATTCCTCTTTATCAATCTCTTTATTGTGTATATTCTGAGCATTATTCTATAAGCATAATACTGTTCATACACAGAATTTAAAGATTACAGACAACTTAAGTCACAATCAGAAACTTACCGTATTCACTGCAAACAACAAAATCCATTCAAAAGTTACTAAAAAAAGTTCAATTCAAATGAATTAAAAGAAAAATAACAACCCCTCTGATTGGGGGAAGGAGGTAAGTGGGGGGGAGTAAAGGAAGGGTCAGATACTCATTAGGTTTACATCAAAATCTGTAGGCAGAAAATTCCGAACCCAAGGATTCCACACCTCCCTGAACAGCTCCAAAGTCCCATTGTGAATGGTGGACATTTTTTCCATGGTCATAATGCAGTTGACCTTGTTTTTAAAGGAGTTGAAGCTAAAGGTGGGGGACCGCCAAGCCCCAGCTCTCACCAGCTTTGCCCCTGATAGGATAAAATACAAGGTGGGGGACCTCCAAGCCCCAGCTATCACCAGCTTTGCCCCTGATAGGATATAATACAAGGTGGGGGACCTCCAAGCCCCAGCTATCACCAGCTTTGCCCCTGATAGGATATAATACAAGGTGGGGGTCCTCCAAGCCCCAGCTATCACCAACTTTGCCCCTGATAGAATAAAATACAAGGTGGGGGACCTCCAAGCCCCAGCTATCAGCAGCTTTGCCCCTGATAGGATATAATACAAGGTGGGGGACCTCCAAGCCCCGGCTATCACCAGCTTTGCCCCTGATAGGATATAATACAAGGTGGGGGTCCTCCAAGCCCCAGCTATCACCAACTTTGCCCCTGATAGAATAAAATACAAGGTGGGGGACCTCCAAGCCCCAGCTATCAGCAGCTTTGCCCCTGATAGGATATAATACAAGGTGGGGGACCTCCAAGCCCCGGCTATCACCAGCTTTGCCCCTGATAGGATATAATACAAGGTGGGGGACCTCCAAGCCCCAGCTATCACCAACTTTGCCCCTGATAGAATAAAATACAAGGTGGGGGACCTCCAAGCCCCAGCTATCAGCAGCTTTGCCCCTGATAGGATATAATACAAGGTGGGGGACCTCCAAGCCCCGGCTATCACCAGCTTTGCCCCTGATAGGATATAATACAAGGTGGGGGATCTCCAAGCCCCAGCTATCACCAGCTTTGCCCCTGATAGGATATAATACAAGGTGGGGGACCTCCAAGCCCCAGCTATCACCAGCTTTGCCCCTGATAGAATATAATACAAGGTGGTTGACCTCCAAGCCCCAGCTATCACCAACTTTGCCCCTGATAGAATAAAATACAAGGTGGGGGACCTCCAAGCCCCAGCTATCAGCAGCTTTGCCCCTGATAGGATATAATACAAGGTGGGGGACCTCCAAGCCCCCGCTATCACCAGCTTTGCCCCTGATAGGATATAATACAAGGTGGGGGATCTCCAAGCCCCAGCTATCACCAGCTTTGCCCCTGATAGGATATAATACAAGGTGGGGGACCTCCAAGCCCCAGCTATCACCAGCTTTGCCCCTGATAGAATATAATACAAGGTGGTTGACCTCCAAGCCCCAGCTATCACCAACTTTGCCCCTGATAGAATAAAATACAAGGTGGGGGACCTCCAAGCCCCAGCTATCAGCAGCTTTGCCCCTGATAGGATATAATACAAGGTGGGGGACCTCCAAGCCCCCGCTATCACCAGCTTTGCCCCTGATAGGATATAATACAAGGTGGGGGATCTCCAAGCCCCAGCTATCACCAGCTTTGCCCCTGATAGGATATAATACAAGGTGGGGGACCTCCAAGCCCCAGCTATCACCAGCTTTGCCCCTGATAGAATATAATACAAGGTGGTTGACCTCCAAGCCCCAGCTATCACCAACTTTGCCCCTGATAGAATAAAATACAAGGTGGGGGACCTCCAAGCCCCAGCTATCAGCAGCTTTGCCCCTGATAGGATATAATACAAGGTGGGGGACCTCCAAGCCCCCGCTATCACCAGCTTTGCCCCTGATAGAATATAATACAAGGTGGTTGACCTCCAAGCCCCAGCTATCACCAACTTTGCCCCTGATAGAATAAAATACAAGGTGGGGGACCTCCAAGCCCCAGCTATCAGCAGCTTTGCCCCTGATAGAATATAATACAAGGTGGGGGACCTCCAAGCCCCAGCTATCACCAGCTTTGCCCCTGATAGAATATAATACAAGGTGGGGGACCTCCAAGCCCCAGCTATCACCAGCTTTGCCCCTGATAGGATATAATACAAGGTGGGGGACCTCCAAGCCCCAGCTATCACCAGCATTGCCCCTGATAGGATATAATACAAGGTGGGAGACCTCCAAGCCCCAGCTATCACCAGCTTTGCCCCTGATAGAATATAATACAAGGTGGGGGACCTCCAAGCCCCAGCTATCACCAGCTTTGCCCCTGATAGAATATAATACAAGGTGGGGGACCTCCAAGCCCCAGCTATCACCAGCTTTGCCCCTGATAGGATATAATACAAGGTGGGGGACCTCCAAGCCCCAGCTATCACCAGCTTTGCCCCTGATAGGATATAATACAAGGTGGGGGACCTCCAAGCCCCAGCTATCACCAGCTTTGCCCCTGATAGGATATAATACAAGGTGGGGGACCTCCAAGCCCCAGCTATCACCAGCTTTGCCCCTGATAGGATATAATACAAGGTGGGGGACCTCCAAGCCCCAGCTATCACCAGCTTTGCCCCTGATAGGATATAATACATCAACCGCTTTTTCAGTGTAGAACTGTGGGGGATTGGGGCATTGATTAGAGCTACTCAAGGTCTGACCACAGATCTACCACATACCTTGATGAGAACTCTAAAGATTCTTGACCAAAATCCCCTAACTACTGGGCAATCCCACCACACATGCCGGTACAACCTCGGAGAGAGGCACCTCCGGAAGCAGTTCCCCTGGGACTCAGTGGAAAAGTGTTTCATTCTCTTTGGGACCATATACCATCTTGCCATTAGTTTTACGTTAGCCTCGATTAAAGTCACAGACGTCGAGCAACCAAAGGAAGCGTTCCACATCCTCCGCCAATTTTCTTGTTCCATCTCCCTACCCAGTTCATGGTGCCAATTTTTGGTATAGGATGGGCATGTTGGATGTAAATTCCTATTGGTGTAGTTACTGGTGTGTTCATGAAAACATGCTCTGTGGCCTGGCTGACACATTTCTGGGGGGCAAGGCTGTCAGTGTGTCCATATACTTCTGGCCATGTGGCATGTGTATAGATAGACCTGTGTAGATATATGATGGGGACTTGGGATCAGGATGCTGGACGTTGCTGCACGCTCTCGCTGGGTCTCGGAGATGTGCAGCGAGGACCCGTCTCTCTCGCTCTCATGTCACTGTGACCCTCGCAGGCGGCCCCGAGCTTCTTCTGTGCTCACTTGTAAATTATCTCACGTATGTGACCAGTTACCGGGAATCCCTCATGCCAGGGCTGTCCACCACCGGGGACATTTTATGAAAAACAAAAGGGACTTTTAACGGAATGATCCCTGGTTACAGCTCAGCGCTGCCTGGCTTCCATATTGTTTATTGATTACACTGCAGACACCTATGGCAATATTGTATGAGAAAGAATGAGCATGAGCAAGCACACAGAGACTCTGTGTCTGCAACTAATATATAGGGCCGTGGCTTACACTCTATTAGGGTATAAGGGAGGATACAGAAGGAGAAGAGCTTACAATCTATTAGGGTATAAGGGAGGATACAGAAGGAGAAGAGCTTACACTCTATTAGGGTATAAGGAAGGATACAGAAGGAGAAGAGCTTACAATCTATTAGGGTATAAGGGAGGATACAGAAGGAGAAGAGCTTACACTCTATTAGGGTATAAGGAAGGATACAGAAGGAGAAGAGCTTACAATCTATTAGGGTATAAGGGAGGATACAGAAGGAGAAGAGCTTACACTCTATTAGGGTATAAGGGAGGATACAGAAGGAGAAGAGCTTACACTCTATTAGGGTATAAGGAAGGATACAGAAGGAGAAGAGCTTACAATCTATTAGGGTATAAGGGAGGATACAGAAGGAGAAGAGCTTACAATCTATTAGGGTATAAGGGAGGATACAGATGGAGAAGAGCTTACAATCTATTAGGGTATAAGGGAGGATACAGAAGGAGAAGAGCTTACAATTTATTAGGGTATAAGGGAGGATACAGAAGGAGAAGAGCTTACACTCTATTAGGGTATAAGGGAGGATACAGAAGGAGAAGAGCTTACACTCTATTAGGGTATAAGGGAGGATACAGAAGGAGAAGAGCTTACAATCTATTAGGGTATAAGGGAGGATACGGAAGGAGAAGAGCTTACAATCTATTAGGGTATAAGGGAGGATACAGAAGGAGAAGAGCTTACACTCTATTAGGGTATAAGGGAGGATACAGAAGGAGAAGAGCTTACAATCTATTAGGGTATAAGGGAGGATACAGAAGGAGAAGAGCTTACAATTTATTAGGGTATAATAAAGCATTAGACTGTATTCACTGCTCAGTGTTTTGCTGGTTTTATGGCATATAAGGAGCCGGTTATACTATGCTGCTCATTAATGATTTCCTTTCTTTTGTATAAATGCATTATTCTCTGTACATGTTTTCCTTGACAAAGCTCCTGTAACCAACATCCTTGAGCATTTCTACCATTGTATAGTCAACACTTGTAAGCTATCCACAGGAGGGCATCAGTGCCACCCTATATAGCATTTATGGTAAACTCTTTTTACCTATACATAGTGGATATGTGCATATGGTGTTGCGCACATGTGCCAGAGAGAGTGCACATGTGGAAGTGGTCCAGGCGTCCAATGTCGCCTAGCAACAGGGAGAAAGGGAAGGAGCACAGCAAGGGTGTAGAGAATACCTGTGTTTTAGGCAGACCCCACCCATTATGCTTATTATTATGATGATTACTATGCCGCATCACAGAGCCAGGGGCCACGCCCACTTACATCAAAGGACTTTAAAGTGGACCAAAACCCAGCTGGATCGTTCCAGGAATCTATAAGATTCCCGGGCCGATCCATTACCTCCCCATGGGGCATCCAAAATCAGGATACCCCGCTTTGTGAAACCCCCCAGGTCACCTACTACACTTACACTACCTTAATCCTGGTCCAACGGCTCATGCGCGGGCCGCGACAGCATCCCCACTATCCCTCTAGCAGGGATTGATGGAGATCAGGGGGCAATCTCTAAAATTAATCTTCTCCTCAGGAAGTGTCAGTATGACCAGGGCCGGCTCCAGGTTTATGTGGGCCCTTGCACGGCATGGTCTCAGTGGGCCCATTTGTGGTGAAGTCATGTCACATCACCGAGGGACGTCTCAAATCTGAATGCCCCCTAAGGATCATGCTGTTTGGTCTACTTTAAATCACACCAAACCCCTTTAAACCTGACCTCAGGGTCTAAATGAATCGAGATTCTCCTGAATTTGGATGCGCCAGTGTGTGACCCCCCCATCATTCATTACTTTCCTGGAACTGGTGAATGCACCTGTGGGATCACCAGTTTGAGTTAATGGCTAAACCAGGTGGGTTCTTTTATAAACAGGGGCATCCCAAATTGAGATACCCCTGTAAAGTTGCACCACCACCTCGGTCATCGCTGGCGCACTGCGAGAAGATGTGGGCACCAGCTGTGGTGGTGCCCCTCCCAGTCCACTGCCGGTCAAGCACCATTGCACACACTAAAGGCTGGCCCTGTCGGTTAGCCCCCCCTGGAGGATGGGCCCCCGGCAGCTGCCCAGCCTTGCCGGGTGCTGATGCCTGCCCTGGGTATGACCATGCTTCTCTGAAATACCACTTGCCTGATCCCTACCAGTATTGCAGAAAGGCTGCAGCTCTCAAGACCTTGCCTGTCCTCGGCCCGAAGGATAACATAGGTTCCCTGGTAAGATCTAAATCTGGCATCTTGGAGATTATTAGGTCCTTTTATGCTGACCTCTTGCGGTGAAAGATTCTTGAGATTGGAAAGTTTCCTGGACTCTACTCCAGGATTGGGAAATGGTGACCTTTCTATCACTAGCTTGACAGAGCCGGTCACTGCCGATGAGGTGATAAGTGCCACCGAAAACCTGCCATCAAAAAGTCGCCCGGTCCAGAGGGTTTGACATCAGAATTTTAGAAGTGCTTTAAGACCATCCTGGCACCACATTTGGTGGAGGTATTTAACTGCTGTCTGGAAGAGGGTTCTGTCCCTCCCTCCATGAGGCGCTCGGCTGTGATCCTCGATGATTCTCGGTTCGATGATTGAGAACTGGCGTCCCATCATACTTCTCAATGTCAATAGAAAGATACTGGCAGAGATTTTGTTCTGGCGCTTGTCGTCAGTGGCTGAGCAACTGTTTTCCCGTCATCAGCACTGCTCGATCCAAGGTAGAAGCACCTTCTCAGTGGTTTTAGCTGTCCGGGAAGCCTTGGAGCAGTGCAGGGCGTTGGCCCAGGCAACGTCTTTTGATAGGGTCAATCATGAATACCTACTGCTGCTTGGCAAGTATGGCCTGCCGAGGGGGATTCATTAATTTAATGTTGAACGAAGGGGCTGAGAGCTTCTCTCTTGTCAATGGTTTGGTTTGAAGGCCTTTCGAGGATGGCTCTGGTGTGTACCAGGGATGCTCTCCCCTACTGTACTTGTTTGCGTCTGATCCTTTCATTAGGAGGTTCAAAAGCAGCATGTGGGGTTCTCTTGGGTGTGCTTGGAAAGCTTCCTTTGAAGGTAATTGCTTACGCTGATGATGTATCTGTGATTGTCTCTGGGGCAAACGAGGCAGAGGAGGTGGCCTCACTAATAGCACAGTATACAGAAGCGTCGGGCTCCAAGGTCAATCATGAGAAGAGTTAATTTTTCTGGATGGGTAGTGAGGGTGAGGACTTCAAACTTCCAGACGCCTTTCCAGTGCCCCAGCAGGAAATTAGTATTCTCTGCATTAAATTTGGTCCAGACTATTATGGCTAGGGATGAGCGAACCGGTTCGGACGAACCGGAATTCGCTCCGAATTTCAGGGAAAATTCGATTCGGCACGAACCCGAATTTTTTTTGGTTCGCGCCGAACGAATTTTCCGGGCAGGCCGGCTGCGCTGTCAGCGGGTCGGCTTCCGCCGCCCGCTCGTAGCCGGCCTGCCCGCTCCCACCATGCCGGCATTTTTTTTTTCAGATGAGCGATTCGTGAAAGTTCGATTCGGGCAAACCCGAATTTCTTGGGGAAATTCGGCGAATCGCCCGAATCGAACTTTCAAGAAGTTCGCTCATCTCTAATTATGGCCAAAGAACTGGGCGCTCAGGTTGAATATTGCCAATGCCAAGGTTGCAGTCTAAAAGTGTCTAAGGGGGAAAGAAACCTAACTAATATGCGCCCACCACACTAGCCAATCAGTTTGACTAATAAAGTGTGCAGTAATCTGGCAATGACCACAAGGATAAAACAAAAGATATGGGGGTGGCCCAGTTACCGCCCCCCCCCCCCGTGTTTATGCCAGAACAAACCACTGCACCACTGAACAATTCAAAACTTCATACACTGTTATTAACAAAGGCAAAAAAAAAACATACATAGACAATGCTAAAATCCATTAAAAACATAGACACAATGTGACACAATCCAGAGGGTCTTTGTCCAATTTCTCACATAGCATATCTCAACAAAGCTCTCACTCCTTGCTATAACCCCATACGCTTCAATAATGTGCTACAAATAAGCAAAAATGTGCAAAAAAACCCTATTCCATATTAACACGCTATTATAGATAAAGTTCATGTGCCATAAATATGTAAAATAATTTTTTCAATTTATTTAATTTGTTATCCCCAACCCAAATGCTACAAATCCCAAAACCTTATTACATACTAATATCACCCACAGTCATCGAGGTCCTCCTTGATTGTGGGTGATATTATAGTACCGTGTTTCCCCGAAAGTAAGACAGTGTCTTACTTTCTTTTTATACCCAAAAGCCCCACTACGTCTTACTTTCGGGGTATGTCTTATATTATCTGCCCCCCTGCAGCAGCGCTCACCTCGGAGCCGGACTCTCAGCTGCAACGAAACGAGCTCTGGCAAACACAGCCGTAAAGCGCAACGCCGGCTGTCGCGAGCTCCCCGAACGAGGGCGACGCAGCGAGTCACGTGATCGAGAGCCCCCGGCCGCCATCATTGTTGAGGGCAAGTGGGGAAATGGCAGACGCGGCGACGTATGGAGAGGAGGACGGTGCGGACATGGGCAGGAGGCGGCGCGCAGCTACGGTAGATGAGAGGGAGGCGGCAATACCCAGTGAGCGAGCAGCTTCCAGCTTGTGAGGGACAAGTGGCGGGCAGCCCATGTAAGTAACTTTTCCTCTGCAGGACTTGTACCGTGTTTCCCACGGTATGTAATACTATGGATTCCAGGGGAGGCCACTAGTCTGCACCCTGGGCATCCTATAGCAGGATGTCATTCTGTGTGAACCCCCCGGGTTGCTGGTACACTTACCCTTCCCGGTGGCTCCTGTGACACTGCAATGGCTGGTGCCGCATCCCTGGGTTCTGTGTAGCTGGCTGTGTGCGCTCCTGCACCCAGTCTATTTGGATGCAGGGTGTCGGAGCACACGCACGCCCAAGCTGAAAGCCGGGGATGCGGCGAGCTGGCTACATCTCATCAACATGGAAGTTGGTGATCGGTGATCTCAAATCTGCCCCGGGGTGTCGCTCCGCCGGTGCATGCTAAACCCTTTCTTTTTTCAAAACCGGGCCACCGTTGAGCTGGCCACTGAAAATTGAGTTTTGATCCGCTTTAGGCCTAACAATGGTCTCAACATAAAGTGGCTTGCTCTAAAGTCCCCATACAGCCATCACTTATTGTAGCGATAACCTTTATCGCCGGAGGGCTTCCACGCCAGAGACGTCCTTTTCCCAATGGTGAGAGGTGCTGCAGGAATTCCAGAGTCATCCGTGAGGAAACAGGAACAGCCCTTACAAGAGCTAGTGAATTGTAATATAGCGTTTCCCCCAATAAGAGACAGAACTCAGTATTGAGGGTGAAGATGAACTTAACTTTATTAGTGCCACCCTGTGCCTTATATGCAAGCCTCCATGCAAGGGGACCTCCCCCGTGGACCTGATGGAGAACTGCATGACAAACACACGGACCAATGGGAGCAGGGCACATAATCCCTCAACTCTGCCGGTAACACAATCAGTAGAACAATAGCAGTCTGTAACACAATCAGTAGAACAATAGCAGTCTGTAGCACAATCAGTATAACAATAGCAGTCTGTAATACAATCAACAACACCATGGCAATCTGTCTGGGACATGCTTGAGAAAATGAAAGTAATGGGTCTATGCAAAATCAGTGCCTTTAAAATCCAAAGGCATAGAGTCTGTCACAATGCCCCCTTTTTGTGGAACACCCGGCAGACCCGGATTGACCCTGTTCGAGTTAACGTGGGGCTGTCCGGACTCTTGTTATGGGCAGAGTTCTGTGTAAGGACAAGTCTGCAAATAGTGAGTAACAGGGCTAAACATTGACGTGGGCTGTACATAGGAATCGGTCATGGGTGGGGTCCAAACACTGGGATATTGTGGCGTTGGTGAGTTCAGCACCCAAGTCCTTGGTTGGATGTGTGCACAGGTGCTCTGCTTTCTTATAGCTGGTCCAAGTTTCAATCTCTTTCCATGAAAGCTGATCGGAGAATCCACAATCTTCTGCACATCTACATCATCGTAAAAGGAGACAAAACCATAACCCTTAGAAACGCCAGAGGCATCCCTAAAAATTTTGACATTCTTTACAGCGCCATACTTTGAAAAAACATCCTTAATTTCAGGCTGATCAATCCGACGGCCAATGCTCCCAACAAAACTAGTGTTTGGCATAAGTTTCCCTTCTGGAAGGACGTAACCTGATGGCTGATCCTCTTCTTGGCTTCTTGTAACAGACATGACGTGATGCAGGCGAAACCCCTGGGTCTCCCCGACCAGTGGGCTGGAGTCGGCAGCTCTGGCTGGAGCCCGGGTTGTAACAGGGTTGACGCTGGCTGGCCCAGGGGTAGCGTAGGCAGAAGTCATTGGTCCTAGATCATTTCCCAATAGTACTTCTGCTGGTAAGTTGTTCATAAGTCCCACCTGTACCCTGCCGGATCCAGCGCCCCAGTCAAGATGTACTCGGGAGGTGGGGAGTCGAAACACAGCTCCTCCCGCCACCCTTACTGCAACGGTGTGTCCAGTGCGGTCTTTGTTCTTGACCAAATGAGGTTGGAGCAAGGTAAGTGTGGCTCCGGTGTCGCGTAATCCTTGCGCGGTGCGCCCATTGACTCGTACCTCCTGGCAATGGTGCTGTCGGTTGTCTTGGATGGCCGCTTGTACGGGATCAGCTTCATACAGTACCCCCAGATACTCTTCCGAACTGCTCTCAGCTTCCAAACAGTGTGCCGCAGGAGTACGGGAGGTGGACGGTTGTTTTGGAGCGGACTGTTCTGTCCGGCGAGCATCGGTGTACTCGTCGGCTAGACGAGCAGCCTCAGGTAGCGTTAGAGGCCTCCGGTCACGTACCCACTCTCTTAGCTCTGGGCATTGAGAAAATGTTCTAGTAAAAACAACTGTAGTACATCCTCCGCGGTCGTGGCTTTGCATCCAGTGACCCAGTGTGATGCTGTACGATGGAGGCGACATGCCCACTCCATGTAACAATCCCCTCCCTTCTTTTGGGATTCCCGAAATCGTCGCCTGTAGGCTTCCGGGGTGACAGCGTACCGGGCTAACAAAGCCTCCTTTACCAGATGGTAGTGTGGTAAGTCCGCATCAGAGATGCCCCGGAAAGCATCAGAAGCTTTCCCAGATAGTTTCCCTGATAATATGGTGACCCATTCCTCCGTGGGTACCCGGTGTAAAGCGCACTGGCGTTCAAAATCGGCCAAAAATCTGTCAATCTCGTCGTCACTTTCCTGGAAGGACTTAAATGCTGCAAATGGAATCTTTCTCCCCCCAGTGTAACTGAGGCTGAGAGGCTGCTGGGTTGAAAGTCGCCGATCTTCCCTTCGCTTACTGGCCTCTGCCTCCGCTGCGGCGAAGACTCGGTCGATCAGTTCCTGTGATGGATTCGGGCCATAGACCGACAATCTGTTCCGAACCGCTTGAACGTGAGCAGCGTCTTCATCAGTCTCTATATTGGTTTCGGTCCTCACTGCTGCACGATCCATTTCGATCAGCTCGGCTATCAGTTCCTGACGTGGGCGGTTGCTAGCCGACCTTCCCCGGCTCTCGAGTAGATCCTTCAGGGTCAGCCTTTTCAACTTGTCATACTGACTCTCCATCAGGGTAGCACTCTCTCTGGGTAGGAAGGACCATCCCACCGCTGCCACCAATTGTAGCGATAACCCTTATCGCCGGAGGGCTTCACCGCCCGAGACGTCCTTTTCCCAATGGTGGGAGGTGCTGCAGGAATCCCAGAGTCATCCGTAAGGAAACAGGAACAGCCCTTACAAGGGCTAGCGAATTGTAATATAGTGTTTCCCCCAATAAGAGACAGAACTCAGTATTGAGCGTGAAGATGAACTTAACTTTATTAGTGCCACACTGGGCCTTATATGCAAGGCTCCATGCAAGGGGACCTCCCCCCGTGGAGCTGATGGAGAACTGCAATACAAACACAATGGGAGCAGGGCACACAATCCCTCAACTCTGCCGGTAACACAATCAGTAGAACAATAGCAGTCTGTAACACAATCAGTATAACAATAGCAGCCTGTAGCACAATCAGTATAACAATAGCAGTCTGTAATACAACCAACAACACCATGGCAGTCTGTCTGGGACATGCTCAAGAAAATGAAAGTAATGGGCTTATGCAAAAACAGTGCCTTTAAAATCCAATGGCAGAGTCTGTCACACTTATAGACTTGTGCTGATGAGGATCAAATCCTGAAGCCCATGTCCTTAAACCGGACCTTCACCATGATTTAATGAAAAGCCCAAACTCTTAAAAAACAATTCCTCAGCATCTAAAATTAATATATTTTACATGTTTAGTCACTAATTTATTATACTTTCCCCCACTGGGCTGCAACTCTGTTCGGGAATTTAGGATACGGGCGCCGCCATCTTGACTCAGAAGCATCACACTTACTGAGGAGAGGAAAGTGGGATAAGGTACAGGGGGGCGGGTTATAGCTGTGCTTTGCTCAGACAGAGCAGAGCTGGGGTCAGGGAAAGGTCAGCAGTCCCAGAATGCAGAGCAGCACAGTCACTTCCTGTTTGCAGGCACTTCCTGTTTGCAGGCTGCCTGCAAAAATGGCAGCTTCCATAAGCTGCCATCTTGGATGTTTAAAGGCTTATAAAATGCAGTAGATGCAGGTAGGATGATTTTTAATGTGAGCAATCTGTATGTACAGGGTGTGGGAAACATATAAGATAGACTCTTATTTAGATTGAAGGTCCGCTTTAAAGTCATTGTCCAGGCACACTCAAAATTATTCCCAGTCTGTAGGGCTACACATGGCAATGTTCTAATTTTCCCCCTATGTAATTATATTACAAAATATACAATTATTATATTAGGGGCAAGGACCAAAGCACAGGATAGTCAAAATCCAGGGTTTTGGTCCACTTTAAGGGGGAGAGGATGTCTGTGTAAAAGTCTATAGGAAAAGAATAGTGGCTTCCTCCTCTGTGATACATTGTAACAGTTACAGTGCATGGCGCGGGCACGCTCCCTGATAGAGGGAAGCAGGGGATGCGGCGCAGGCACGCTCGGATCCGCTTGCGTTAGCCAAAGGCTTAGACGAGCCGACGTGAGCGGATTCAAGCACGCTGATTGGACGAGAGCCTGCGCATGTGCCGTAGGACAGAGGAAGGGTGAGTGCAATTGGGCGACCTGCGGGGTTTCACACAGTGGGGCATCCCCAATCGGGGTGCCAGGGGGGCAAGGACCAAAACCCAGGATAGTAAAAAAATGTGCCATTGACTTTCATTGATACATTGGCTTTGAGTTGAAAAAAATTCTCATGGTAGTAAAACATTCAATTCATGGGAAAAAAGCCTGAGAATGTCACTGTTACTGAATCACCAGACAATGAAAGTCAATGGTACTTTTTGCTACAGAGTAAAAAGGAGTAAAATGTTCAAAACTTTTTAAAGTGGACCTAAACCTGGGATTTTGATTATCCTGGGTCTTGGTCTTTGCCCACCGGGCGCCCCGATCGGGGATGCCCGCTGTGTGAAACCCACCAGGACGCCCAACCTCACTTCCCCTTCCCCCGTCCTGCGGCGCATGTGCAACCTCTGATCCAATCAGCACGTTCGGATCTGCTCCAGCCCCTTTGTCCAGGAGCATGTCTAATGCGAGCAGATCCCAGCACGCTGCTGGGCGCATCCCCGCTTCCCTATAACAAGGAGCGTGCCCGCGACAGCTATTGACAAATGGCCACTGGTCGCGCATGCGCCGTTGGACCGGGAACGAAGGTGAGTTTTTGGGCAACCTGGGGGGTTTGACAAAGCGGGGCATCCCGAATCCGCATCTGAAACCTACCCTAGAGTCTCACAGACTCCAGGGTGGGTTTTGGTCCAATTTAAAGTGGATCAAAACCCACGGAGATCGGTTGATTCCCTCCCCCCCCCCCCGGGGATCCAAAATCGGGGGGTGCGGCGCCGGCATGCTCGGATCCGCTCACGTTAGACGAAAGCCTAGACGAGCTGACGTCAGCAGATCCGAGCGCGCTAATTGGTCGAGAGGCTGCGCATGTGCCGTAGGACCGAGGAAGGGTGAGTGTGATTGGGCGACCTGCGGGGTTTCATATAGTGGGGCATCCCCGAACGGGGTGCCAGGGGGGCGAGGACCAACACCCAGGATAGTCAAAAACCTGGGTTTTGGTCCTCTTAAGGGATTAAAAACATGCGATTGACTTTCATTGTCTTCCTATCTGGTGATTCAGTAACAGTGACATTCTCAGGCTTTTTTCTCATTAATTGAATGTTTTACTACCATGAGAATTGTTTTCAACTCTAAGTGAATCGAAGCCTTTGTAACAGTTATAGTGATCACATTGCTATGTAACAGTTACAGAGCGAGGATTGCGGGATTATAATCTGTGATACATTGTTACAGTTATAGTGATCACATTGCTATGTAACAGTTACAGAGCGAGGATTGCGGGGTTATAATCTGTGATACTTTGTAACAGTTATAGTGATCACATTGCTATATAACAGTTACAGAGTGAGGATTGCGGGATTATAATCTGTGATACTTTGTAACAGTTATAGTGATCACATTGCTATGTATCAGTTACAGAGCGAGGATTGTGGGATTATAATCTGTGACACTTTGTAACAGTTATATTGATCACATTGCTATGTAACAGTTACAGAGCGAGGATTGTGGGATTATAATCTGTGATACTTTGTATCAACAGTTATAGTGATCACATTGCTATGTATCAGTTACAGAGCGAGGATTGATACTTTGATACTTTGTAACAGTTATAGTGATCACATTGCTATGTAACAGTTACAGAGCGAGGATTGTGGGATTATAATCTGTGACACTTTGTAACAGTTATATTGATCACATTGCTATGTAACAGTTACAGAGCGAGGATTGTGGGATTATAATCTGTGATACTTTGTATCAACAGTTATAGTGATCACATTGCTATGTAACAGTTACAGAGTGAGGATTGCAGGATTATAATCTGTGATACAGGCCTTGATTCAATAAAGGTAGAAAAAAATTCTCATGGTAGTAAAAAAATCAATTCATGAGAAAAAAGCCTGAGAATGTCACTGTTACTGAATCACCAGATAGGAAAACAATGAAAGTCAATGGCGGCTTTTACTGCAGTGTAAACAGTTCTCTACTTTACTTAGGAGTAAAAAAGTGCCATTGACTTTCATTGTCTTTATCTGGTGATTCAGTAACAGTGACATTCTCAGGCTTTTTTCTCATGAATTGAACCTTTTACTACCATGAGAATTTTTTCTACCTTTATTGAATCGAGGCCATTGTAACAGTTACAGATCGAGGACTGTGGGATTATAATCTGTGATACTTTGTAACAGTTATAGTGATCACATTGCTATGTAACAGATACAGAGCGAGGATTGCAGGATTATCCTCTGTGATACATTGTAACAGTCATAGGAAGCCAGTGCAGGAACATCATAACATTGATTAGAGTAGTGGCTGGAATAAACAATATTTTTATGACCTTTAAGTGTTTGGAGCGTTGCCGTGATGGGGACGCTGGATCGCTCAGTTTCTGGCCGCGATTCGCAGGGAGGCGCCCTCAGCTTTGGCACTGGCTGGGGCTCGGGGGTGTGGGAGAGGCCGGCGCTGGGCCTTTGTGGGGTCTCGGTGTCAGTACACACAAGGCGTTGTTATTTATTCGGAACAAACAGCCATGCAGCACCCCACCTTCATCCAATCCCCCATTAACCCCTTGCCGGCCCGCGTGGCCACCACCGACGCAGCCTTGTAATAAGGGCGTTGTGCGCCCCCGGCCTGGAAGGGGTTAAAGCGGCCTCCAGCTTCCTAAAAAGAACAATCCTGAAAGCAACGGAAACTTTGGACAAAAACAGGCTGTGAAGTGATCCGGAGGCCTATTCTTCCGCCTAACGAAGTGTGAAGTCAGCGCGGACTCCCCGTTGCCACTGAGAAAAGGGCCGCGGCAACGTTCCCGAAGAGCCCCCCCCACCCCTCTAGGCCCCACAGAGCCCGCCGCCATGGCTGCCGGGGGGCCCCACGGAGCAACGGGTTAATTCTTTATATATCAGGCTGCCCGCTGATGGGTGATTAATAGGTCCCGTAAATAAATGTTTTGTGCTCAGGGTGAGCGACCCCCGACCCCGCCGCGTCCTCAATGGATGACAAATGCTGGGAAATCTCCCTGTGTCACCGGTGAGAATGGGGGTCTTTCCAGTGCAGAGGCCCTTCTCTATTGGAGGTATCGACCCCCATGGGGGATGAAAGGAAGGCCGAGACACTGCGATGGCGGGAGGTGAGGGGCGCGCACAGGAGAGCCGAAACTTTCACAAGATCTGGGTTCTGAATTCCGACAATGCCGAGGAAGGTGCCCGCTAGCCGTGAGCTCCGGATCTGGGTTACCATTAGACATGAAGGTTAGATCTGGCCAGGCACCACTAGACCTGAGATTCAGGGCAAACCAGATGTATTTCATTACCTAAAGAGGATCAAAACCCTGTAACCCTGGCCCAATGGTTAGAAAACCCAAGCAGGTGGGCCCTGGAATCAAAAATATTCCAGGGTTGGCCACTGGTCTTCCCCTTGCCAAACCTGTGTGAAACCCCACAAGTCCCAGCAAAACTTACCTTGTCCAGTGGCTTCCTGGGATGCGGACGCTATAGCCTGGGGACGGGAGTGCACCCATGTCTGGGGATGCGGACGCTATATCCTGGGGACGGGAGTGCACCCATGTCTGGGGATGCGGACGCTATATCCTGGGGACGGGAGTGCACCCATGTCTGGGGATGCGGACGCTATATCCTGGGGACGGGAGTGCACCCATGTCTGGGAATGCGGATGCTATAGGCTGAGGGACGGGAGTGCACCCATGTCTGGGGATGTGGACGCTATAGGCTGGGGACGGGAGTGCACCCATGTCTGGGGATGTGGACGCTATAGGCTGAGGGACGGGAGTGCACCCATGTCTGGGGATGTGGACGCTATAGGCTGGGGACGGGAGTGCACCCATGTCTGGGGATGTGGACGCTATAGGCTGAGGGCTGGAGTGCACCCATGTCTGGGAATGCGGACGCTATAGGCTGAGGGACGGGAGTGCACCCATGTCTGGGGATGCGGAAGTTATAGGTTGGGGTCGGGAGTGCACCCAAGTCTGGGGATGCGGATGCTATAGGCCGGGAATGGGAGTGCACCCATGTCTGTGGATGCGGACGCTATAGGCCGGGAATGGGAGTGCACCCATATCTGTGGATGTGGATGCTATAGGCTGGGGACGGGAGTGCACCCATGTCTGGGGATGCGGACGCTATAGGTTGGGGACGGGAGTGCACCCATGTCTGGGGATGTGGACGCTATAGGCTGAGGGCTGGAGTGCACCCATATCTGTGGATGTGGATGCTATAGGCTGGGGACGGAAGTGCACCCATGTCTGGGGATGCGGATACTATAGGCTGGGGACGGGAGTGCACCCATGTCTGGGGATGCGGACGCTATAGTCTGGGGACGGGAGTGCACCCATGTCTGGGGATGCGGACGCTATAGGCTGGGGACGGGAGTGCACCCATGTCTGGGGATGCGGACGCTATAGGCCGGGAATGGGAGTGCACCCATGTCTGGGGATGTGGACGCTATAGGCTGAGGGCGGGAGTGCACCCATGTCTGGGGATGTGGATGCTATAGGCTGGGGACGGAAGTGCACCCATGTCTGGGGATGCGGACGCTATAGGCCGGTGATGGGAGTGCACCCATGTCTGGGGATGCGGATGCTATAGGTTGGGGACGGGAGTGCACCCATATCTGTGGATGTGGACGCTATAGGCTGCGGATGGAAGTGCACCCATGTCTGGGGATGCGGACGCTATACGCTGTGTATGGGAGTGCACCCATATCTGGGGATGCTGACGCTATATGCTGCGGATGGAAGTGCACCCATGTCTGGGGATACGGACGCTATAGGCCGGGGATGGGAGTGCACCCATGTCTGGGGATACGGACGCTATAGGTTGGGGACGGGAGTGCACCCATGTTTGGGGATGTGGACGCTATAGGCTGAGGGACGGGAGTGCACCCATGTCTGGGGATGTGGACGCTATAGTCTGGGGACGGGAGTGCACCCATGTCTGGGGATGTGGACGCTATAGGCTGAGGGTGGGAGTGCACCCATGTCTGGGGATGTGGACGCTATAGGCTGGGGACGGGAGTGCACCCATGTCTGGGGATGTGGACGCTATAGGCTGGGGACGGGAGTGCACCCATGTCTGGGGATGCGGATGCTATAGGCTGGGGACGGGAGTGCACCCATATCTGTGGATGTGGACGCTATAGGCTGCGGATGGAAGTGCACCCATGTCTGGGGATGTGGACGCTATAGGTCGGGGATGGAAGTGCACCCATATCTGTGGATGTGGACGCTATAGGCTGCGGATGGAAGTGCACCCATGTCTGGGGATGCGGACGCTATACGCTGTGTATGGGAGTGCACCCATGTCTGGGGATGCGGATGCTATAGGCTGCGGATGGAAGTGCACCCATGTCTGGGGATGTGGATGCTATAGGCTGCGGATGGAAGTGCACCCATGTCTGGGGATACGGACGCTATAGGTTGGGGACGGGAGTGCACCCATGTCTGGGGATGAGGACGCTATAGGACGGGGATGGAAGTGCACCCATATCTGGGGATGCGGGCGCTATAGGCTGCGGATGGAAGTGCACCCATGTCTGGGGATGCGGGCGCTATAGGCTGCGGATGGAAGTGCACCCATGTCTGGGGATGTGGATGCTATAGGCTGCGGATGGAAGTGCACCCATGTCTGGGGATACGGACGCTATAGGTTGGGGACGGGAGTGCACCCATGTCTGGGGATGCGGATGCTATAGGCTGCGGATGGAAGTGCACCCATATCTGGGGATGCGGGCGCTATAGGCTGCGGATGGAAGTGCACCCATGTCTGGGGATGCGGGCGCTATAGGCTGCGGATGGAAGTGCACCCATGTCTGGGGATGCGGACGCTATAGGCTGCGGATGGAAGTGCACCCATATCTGGGGATGCGGGCGCTATAGGCTGCGGATGGAAGTGCACCCATGTCTGGGGATACGGACGCTATAGGCCAGGGATGGGAGTGCACCCATGTCTGGGGATGCGGACGCTATAGTCTGGGGACGGGAGTGCACCCATGTCTGGGGATGCGGACGCTATAGTCTGGGGACGGGAGTGCACCCATGTCTGGGGATGCGGACGCTATAGGCTGAGGGACGGGAGTGCACCCATGTCTGTGGATGCGGACGCTATAGGCCGGGAATGGGAGTGCACCCATATCTGTGGATGTGGATGCTATAGGCTGGGAATGGGAGTGCACCCATGTCTGGGGATGCGGATGCTATAGGTCGGGGATGGGAGTGCACCCATGTCTGGGGATTGCCACTTGCCAAACATTAAATTCTAAAAGACTCCAGGGCTGGCCTACTAGGTGGCGATTCAGCATGCCCACTACGCGGGCCGTGGCCACATTTCCGGCATTCCTGCAGCTGTGTGAGATTCCGGGCCCAGCCATTCGGATAAGCCGGGCGTGCAGGAGCTCGCACTCCACAGGGGAACCGGGGATGTGACTGCTGATAACCCTATGCCAACGCACAGTCAACAAAAAGGCTTTATGGCGTGCATTAGTATGTACCCCATAAAGCGCTGATTGGATGAGCACTCATGCAAGCACCATGGGAATTGCGGAAAGGTGAGTAGAGTGGCCAATCTGGGGGGTCTCACACAGCGTTGGGATGCCCCTGGGCAAGGAACAAAGCCCGGGTTAGTTCCACTTTAAAGAGGAACGACACCCAAAAATTGACACCCAGGGCTCTGGGTGCCCTGGTGTGTGTAGCCCCAGAAAACTCACCTTTTCCCCTCAGCCAATCAACAGTGCTCGTTTCATGCAGGTTTTTTTCTTTGTTGCAGTTCAGAAAGGCCTGGTGTGGGCCCACAGCTAGAGGTATGCTGGGGATGTGGGCGTGACACTGAGATGCAGAAAAGGTAAGTGGATCTGGGGGTTACACACAGCGGGGCATCCTATTTCGGGATTCCCAATAAAGCTTACCGACCAACTTTTCAAGGTGAGAAAGTGGAACAATTGTTAAATTAGGCCACACCTCCTCACTGAGGGGTGGATTAAGCCATGCCCCCTCATTTATGGATGAAGCCACGCCCCTCATTGATGGATGTATGGATTAAGCCACACCCCCTCATTGATGGATGCATAAAGCCACGCCCCTCATTGATGGATGGATGAAGCCACGCCCCTCATTGATGGATAGGAGATACATTGTAACAGTTACAACAACAGAAACACTTTGAATAGGCAAATGAATCATTTATTGCTGCAGATCTGCATGTTACACCTCAAAGAGGGACAAATGAGAACAAAGAGGGACAGGGGGACATGGACTCAAAACAGGGACAGTCCCTCCAAAAGGGACACTTGGGAGGTATGATAAAGAGGTAGCTCACCCCCCCCCCCCCCTTATAGATTTAAAGAGGAACATCAGAGGCCCTGGAGTCGCCTCCTGAGTCCGTGGGGCATCCAGAACTGGGATGCCCCGCTTTGTGAAACCCCCAAGGACCCCTTGAAACACTCCAGGAGCCCTTTGTGCGTCTGTGCACTCTGGCCGCATCCCTGCTTACCTTTAGCCATGCGCACCCGCGCCCAGCCTTTCTGAATGGGCGGCGCGGTCACGCCAGGGCTGCAAGGTGGCCGGGGAATGTGGCTAGCTCCCTTTGGCACCGCTCGGCTACTTAGCCGGCCAAGTGGCTTAGCGACACTGAAGGGAGCCAAGTGCCGCTCGGCCAATCAGCGCACTCGCTCGTACCTGAGTCTGCACTGTGGGAGCGGAAGGAAGGTGTTTGAAACGTGGGGACCTGGGGAACGTGGTACACACAGCGGGGGGATCCCAATTCGTGATGCCGCCGCAGAGAGGAACAACACACAGGAAAGTGAAATTCATGTGTGTTGTTCCTCTTTAAAGTGGACCAAAACCCACGCCGGTCGGCCCAGGAATCTATAAGATTCACGAGCCAAACGATTTCCTGCCAAAATCGGGACGCCCCGCTGTGTGAAACCCCCCAGGTCGCCCCATACACTTTCCTTTTTTCCTGATCCAATGGTGCATGTGTGAGATGCACACCCACTATCCCTCTAGCAGGGTGCGTGCCCACACCAGGCATTTGTGAATGGCCTCGGAGCCGCTGGCCTTAGACGTAAGCTTAGACAACGTGACGTCCGAGTGCACTGATTGGATGTGCCAGGACCAGGAAGAGGTGAGTTGGCATCTGCGATCTGGGGGGTTTCACATAGCGGCGCGATCGGGGGAAAGGACCAAAACCCAGGATAGTCAAAATCCTGGGTTTTGGTCCACTTTAAGTATTCATCTGTCCCCCTGTGGCCTGGAACCAACACACCCAGGATGGGGGACCCAAAATGGGCTCCTGAGTATAGAAGACCACCGAGAGATTCCCCTGTTACTCTTTGGCCCAGGCTGAGCCGGATCACCAGGTAAACTGGCCAGAGTTGCCCTTTAAGGGAAATGATAAGCAGACTCACCGCCTCCGTTCTTATAGCAGAGATAAGGGAACCTCCAGACGTTTCCGAGCCCGATGATCTCGCCGGCCACCGACAGGACAAATTCCACCTTGTTGCCCCATTGCCCCCTCTCCTTCATCGCCCCCTCCGACGCGGGGCTCCCCGATCGGGCGTGTGGGGCGTCCAGCTTGTCAGCTCGATTCCAGGCCCCCTCGCACTCCTTCCGACCCATCACCCTGTGGGAGAGACAAGAGGGGCATTATCCACCATCAGCTGCCCCTTTGCTTCAGGGCATTATAGACTGAATCGGGGCATTCATTAAAGAGACACTCCGCCCCGCCCCCCCCCCCCCGCTACACACAGACACGGAATGACAGAACGCTATGGAATGCGAGGATAACAGCGCTTGGTTGTTTAAAGTGGACCAAAACCTGCGGAGATCCGAGCTCGCTGGCGGCCGCATCCCCCGCTACCCTCTAACATGGAGCGTGCCCATTCACAAATACTTGGGGCGACCTGGGGGGTTCCCTACAGCAGGGCATCCAAAATCGGGGAGGCCCCGCTGTGTGAAACCCTCCAGGTCACCCAGAAACTCACCTCCTTTTCCAGTCCAACCGCGCATGCTCGAGCCACTGTCGCTTCCCCGCTGGCCCTTTAGCAAAGCATGTGCCCGCACCAGGCATTTGTAAATGGCCAGCGCGGGCACGCGCCATGTTTGAGGGTAGCGAGAGATGCAGCCACAAGCGTGCTCAGATCCTCCCGGCTTGATTCCCTCCCCCTGGTACAATCCAAAATTTGGGGATGCCCCGCTGCGTGAAACCCCCCAGATTGCCAACACCAGCTGCCCTCTTCCCGGCCCTACGGCGCATAGGGAATAGATCGGCCCGTGAATCTTATAGATTCCCGAGCCGATCGTTGTGGATTTTGGTTCACTTTAAAGCGGAACAAAGTGGAACAAAACCAACCAATCTAATCTAATCTTTTATATTCAAGGGCCCGCCACGGCACTGGAATCTAAAAGATTAGACATGGAAAGACACCAGGACTGTATTAATTAAAGTGGACCAAAACCCACCATGATCGACCCAGGAATCTTTAAGATTCCCGCCCCCCGGGGCATCCAGAATTGCGATGCCCCGCTGTGTGAAGCCCCCCAGGTCACCCAGAAACTCACCTTCTTTCCTGGTCCAATGGTGCATGCACAAACCAAGGCCGCATCCCCGCTATCCCTCTAGCAGAGCGCATGGCGGGCATTTGTGAATGGCCGGTGCGGGCACGCTCCTTGTTAGAGGGATGCAGCCGCAAGCGCACTCAGATCCGCTCACCTTGATTCTCTCCAAAATTCATGAATGTCCCGCTGCTTGAAACCCCCCAGATCGCCACCAACTCACCTCCTCCCGGTCCTACGGCGCATGTGCGGCCGCTCGTCCAATCAGTGCGCTCGGGACCGCTGACATCTTCTAAGCCTTCGTCTAAGGCCAGCGGATCCGAGTGCGCTGGCTGCCGCATCCCCGCTTCCTTTTAACATGGAGCTTGCCCGCACTGGCCATTCACAATTGCCTGGCTCTGGCACGCGTCCTGCTAGAGGGACAGCGGGGATGCGGCTGCGGCTTGCGCATGTGTCGTTAGACCGGGAAACAAGGTAAGTGTATGGGGCGACCTGGGGGGTATCACACAGCGGAGCATCCTGATTTTGGATGCCCCGGGGGGGGGGGGGAGCGATTGGCCCGGGAATCTTATAGATTTCTGAGCCGATCGTTGTGGATTTTGGTTCACTTTAAAGCGGAAGAAAGTGGAACAAAACCAACCTGCCATGGCCCTAGAATCTAAAAGATTAGATTAGACATGGAAAGACAGAATGCTATGGAATGCGAGAATAACAGGACAGGATTGTTTAAAGTGGACTAAAACCCACCAAGATCGATCCAGGAACCTATAAAATTCTAGGGCCGATTGATTCCCTCCCTCCCTCCATAATAGGGATCGCTGTGTGGAACCCCCCAGGTGGCCCATAAACTCACCTTCTTTCCCAGTCCAACAGAGCATGCACATGAGCAGCAGCCGCATCCCCGCTATCCCTCCAGCAGAGCACATGGCAGGCATTTGTGTGGGGCACGCTCCCTGTTAGAGGGTACCGAGGGATGCAGGCGCGCTCACATCCGCTCACCTCGATTCCCACCCCCCCCCGGGGCATCCAAAATTCGGGGATGTCCCGCTATGTGAAACCCAACAGATTGCCGAAACCAACTCACCTCTTCCCGGTCCTACGGCGCCTGTGCGGGCGCTCGTCCAATCAGCGAGCTCGGAGCCTCTGACGCTACGTCATCTAAGCCTTCGTCTAAGGCCAGCAGATCCGAGTGCGCTGGCAGCCGCATCCCCCGCTTCCCTCTAACATGGAGCGTGACCGCGCCGGCAATTCACAACTGCCTGGAGCGCACTGCTAGAGGGATAGCGGGGATGCGGCTGGCGAATAGAAGGTAAGTGTATGGGGTTTCACACAGCGGGGCATCCAGATTTTGGATGCCTCAGGGAGGGGGAATCAATTGGCCCGTGAATCTTATAGATTCCTGAGCCGATCGATGTGGGTTTTGGTTTATTTTAAAGTGGACCAACACCCACCCCTGATCGGCCCGGGAATCTATAAGACTCCCGGGCCGATCAGCTCCCTCCCCGCGGGGCATCCGAAATCGGGATGCCCCGCTGTGTGAAACCCCGCAGAAAGCCCCTAAAATCTTACCTTATCGGCGATGGACAAGCGACGTATAAGCCGCCGCCTCCCGCGCGTCCCTCTAGTAGGGCGCGCACCCGCGCCGGCTGTTTGTGAATGGCCGGCGCAGGTGCGCGCCCTGTAAGAGGGACACACGAGAGGCGGCGGCGGAGGCTTACCCGTAGCCGATAAGGTAAGATTTTAGGGGATTTCACACAGCGGGGCAACCCCGATCGGGGTGCCCCACGGAAGTGGACCAACACCCAGGATAGTGAAAATCCTGGGTGTTGGTCCACTTTAAAGCAGAACAAAGTGGAACAAAACCAACCAATCAAATCTTTTAGATCGACCCATGAAACTAGATTCCCGGGCTGATCGATTCCCTCCCCCCGGGGCATCCAGAATCAGGATGCCCCCCCCTCCCCAGGTCGCCCATAAACCTTTTCAGGCCAACGACGCATGCGCGGGCAGTGGCCACACCCCTGCTTTCCCTCTAGCAGGGCACGCGCCAGGCATTTGTGAATGTGCGCTTCCTGTTAGAGGGTAGCAAGGGATGCGGGAGCCAGCATGTTTAGATCCACTCGCCCTAGACGAGCAGCCACGCATGCGCCGTAGGACCAGGAAGGGGGGTGTCTCACACAGCGGGGCATCCCCAATCGGGGTATCCACAGGGGCAACGACCAAAACCCAGGATAGTCAAAATCCTGGGATTTGGTCCACTTTAAAGAGCCAGTACATTAAAAAAAAGTAAACTAATAAACTATTATTCCAGTGCAGACTGGCTCAGGGGACAGACTGCTGAAGTTGAGCCGTTCTCCCCTGTAAATGTAGAATGGTACATTCCAAACCGGTCACTCCTGATTCTTCTTTCCAGTAAAAGAAAGAAATAATCATGGCTGGATATTGATGCCGGGTGTATAACTGCCCCTCCTCTTCATATCTGCCATGCTTTTTTTTTATTGGGTCATTCTTTTCATTATAGTGCTTTAAACCGGACCTTCACCATGACTTATTGAAAAGCCCAAAACCTTATAAAACGATTCCCCAGCATCTAAAATTAATACATTTTAAGTTTTTAGTCACTTACTTATTATTCTTTCCCCCCCACTGGGCTGCAACTCTGTTCAGGACTTTAGGATACCGGCACCACCATCTTGACTCACTTACAGAGGAGAGGAGAGCGGGATAAAATACAGGGGGGGCGGGTTATAGCTGTGCTTTGCTTAGACAGAGCAGAGCTGGGGTCAGGAGAAGGTCAGCAATCCCAGAATGCAGAGCAGCACAGTTAGAAGGCACTTCCTGTTTGCAGGCTGCCTGATGTCCCATGAGCCGCCATCTTGGATGTTTAAAGGCTCAGAAAATGCAGTAGATGCAGGCAGGATGATTTTTAATGTGGGCAATCTGTATGTACAGGGTGTGGGAAACATACAAGATAGGCTCTTATTCAGGGTGAGGGTCCGGATTAATGTGAGCAATCTGTATGTACAGGGTGTGGGAAACATATAAGATAGGCTCTTATTCAGGGTGAAGGTTCGGATTAATGTGGCCAATCTGTATGTACAGGGTGTGGGAAACATATAAGATAGGCTCTTATTCAGGGTGAAGGTCTGGATTAATGTGAGCAATCTGTATGTACAGGGTGTGGGAAACATATAAGATAGGCTCTTATTCAGGGTGAAGGTCTGGATTAATGTGAGCAATCTGTATGTACAGGGTGTGGGAAACATATAAGATAGGCTCTTATTCAGGGCGAAGGTCCGGATAAATGTGGCCAATCTGTATGTACAGGGTGTTGGAAACATATAACATAGGCTCTTATTCAGGGTGAAGGTCCGGATTAATGTGAGCAATCTGTATGTAGAGGGTGGGGGGAAACATATAAGATAGGCTCTTATTCAGAGTGAAGGAGCGGGCGCTGCTGGGGGTGCGACCGCTGCGCTCCCGATGGCCGAGCTCTTCATGTACACAGAACTGTTTGTCAAGCATTACATAGTTATGGCAAAGGGGTCTGATTGGACGAGAGCCTGCGTCGTAGGACCTGGTAGAGGTGAGTCTTACAAGGCATTATAGGGGTTTTCACACAGCGGGGCATCCCCAGGGCATTGAGCAAAACCCAGAATAGTAAAAATCCTAGGTTTTGTTGTGCTTTAAAGTGGACCAAAACCCACGGAGATTGGCTCGGGAATCTGTAAGATTCCAGGGACGCGTGCTTCCCTTCCCCCAGGGCATCCAAAATCGGGATGCCCCACTGTGATACCCCAGGTCGCCCAGAAACTCATCTTGTTTCCCGATCCAATGGTGCATGCGCGAGCCACAGGGGCATCCCCGCTATCCCTGCTATCCCTCTAGCAGGCCGTGTGCCTGCACCAGGCATTTGTGAATGGCTCCCTGTTAGGGGATGCGTCCGCCAGATCGCTCGCCTTAGACGAAGGGCCGGGAGCGGATCCGAGCATGCTGATTGGACCAGCGGCCATAGGACCGGGAAGAGGAGAAGTTTGTTCGGGCGACCTGGGGAGTTTTACACAGCGGGGCATGGACCAAAACCAAGGATAGTCAAAATCCTGGGTTTTGGTCCACTTTAAAACCTGAAAGTGGGTTTCAGCTGATAGTAGTAGAACAGGTTTGGTTGTGATAATAATCCCAAGCCGCTGAGTGCAGGGCCGGGTCACCGCTCATCATCAAAGCCAAGACACAGAGGAGAAACCACATCAGACACTGAAAACAAACAGCCCGGCCCTGTGACATCACAGGGTGCCCCAGACCTGCCAGGGGTGTTCCCCACTGCTGGGTATTGTGTATCAGGGTGTATTGTATGTATGTGCCCTGTGCCATGGCTGGGCCTCCAACATAGGAGCATAGCAGCTGCGTGTCCTAGTCATTCCATACCTCCCAAGTGTCCCTGATTTGGAGGGACTGTCCCTCTTTTGAGTCCATGTCCCCCTGTCCATCGTTGTTCCCATTTGTCCCTCTTTGAGGTGTAACATGCAGATCTGCAGCAATAAATGATTAATTTGCCTATTCAAAGTGTTTCTATTGTTGTAACTGTTACATCCTATCTCCTATCCATCAATCAATGAGGGGGCGTGGCTTCATCCATCCCTCAATGAGGGGGCGTGGCTTCATCATCCCTCAATGAGGGGCGAGGCTTCATCATCCCTCAATGAGGGGCGTGGTTTCATCATCCCTCAATGAGGGTGTGTGGCTTCATCATCCCTCAATGAGGGGGCGTGGCTTCATCCATCCCTCAATTAGGGGTGTGGCTTCATTACATATTGTCCCTCTTTGAGGTGTAACATGCAGATCTGAAGCAATAAATGATTCATTTGCCTATACAAAGTGTTTCTACTGTTGTAACTGTTACATCCTATATTCTAGCGCGTCCCCCGCTACCCTCTAATATGAAGCACGTGCCCACGCTAGGCATTTGTGAATGGCCGGCGCGGCACGTGCCCTGCTAAAGGGATAGCGGGGATGCGGCCGCAGCTCGCGCATACGCCGTTGGACCGGGAAAGAGGGTGAGTTTCTGGGCAAACGTGCTCCCTTCTGCTGACTCATTTTTCAGGGTCCCCAAAATGAATTCACATCTAAGGGGACCCGCACATTCAAACATGCATGCAGCTGAGGAGGCCCAGAAGAGGGGACAGAAGAGGGGACAGCGTTAACCGGGAGTTATTGAGTAATAAAGCTGGCTGAATGAAAGATGCCGCCCCTGACAGCCACATACTTCCCACTGAGTGATTGATAGGAGATAGAATGTAACAGTTACAACAATAGAAACACTTTGAATAGGCAAATGAATCATTTATTGCTGCAGATCTGTATGTTACACCTCAAAGAGGGACAAATGTGAACAACGAGGGACAGGGGGACATGTACTCAAAAGAGGGACAGTCCCTTCAAATCAGGGACACTTGGGAGGTATGCAGCCAGCATGGTGAGAGCAGAAAGCACTGAATCCTGGAATGTCCTTTAAATGCCAGTCACATAAAATCAGAGGCATACTGGGGCCATTAACCAGCCCTGGATTTTACCAGCCCCTGGCCGGCCCGAGACATCCCTACTGAGGCCCCTAAACATGATGTCGGGGCTATAGCATTGGGGTCTGGGGTTTCTTGGCTTGTGGGTACAGGGGGCTGAGAGGGAGACTAAGGGGGCAGGGATTTAATGTGGGTGATAATAGCAGCAGCCCAACTGGCCCCAAAGCAGAGCGGCCCACCGGGCATTGTCCCGGGGCTTCCTATGGCTGAATCTCTGACCATAGCCGAGCCCAGTAAAATTTACATATCTGCCATTTTCCCCTATTTCGAGCCCCCATCCCCGCCCCAAAAAAGGTTCCAGCATGTAGGATCTCCGCTTCCCCCCCGGAGCCCTCTAGCGCATCTGATTGCCACAAAGCAGTTTGCTAACATTATATATGCACGTCAAATGGCTCTGACTGGCTCTGATTGGTTGAGAGTGCTCACATGTGCTGTAGTACTGGAGAAAGGTGAGTTTTAAAGGGTGATCTGGGGGTTTCACACAGTGGGGCATCCAAAATAAGGGTGCCAGGGGGACAAGGAACAAAATGGGGTAGTCAAAATCCCCTGTTTTGTTCTGCTTTAGTAAACTGCTATATGTTTGCCTACATTGCAGAACATAAAGGGGTTCCAGGGCCGGAATAATCAGGTTGTATAGAGCCGGGATAATGAGGTTGTATAGAGCCGGGATAATGAGGTTGTATGGGGCCCGGATAATGAGGTTGTATGGGGCCCGGAAAATGAGGTTGTATGGGGCCCGGATAATGAGGTTGTATGGGGCCGGGATAATGAGGTTGTATGGGGCCGGGATAATGAGGTTGTATGGGGCCTGGAAAATGAGGTTGTATGGGGCTCGGATAATGAGGTTGTATGGGGCCGGGATAATGAGGTTGTATGGGGCTCGGATAATGAGGTTGTACGGGGCCCGGATAATGAGGTTGTATGGGGCCCGGAAAATGAGGTTGTATGGGGCCAGGATAATGAGGTTGTATGGGGCCAGGATAATGAGGTTGTATGGGGCCCGGATAATGAGGTTGTACGGGGCCCGAATAATGAGGTTGTATGGGGTCAGGATAATGAGATTGTATGGGGCCGGGATAATGAGGTTGTATGGGGCCCAGATAATGAGGTTGTATGGGGCCGGGATAATGAGGTTGTATGGGGCCCAGATAATGAGGTTGTATGGGGCCGGGATAATGAGGTTGTATGGGGCCCGGATAATGAGGTTGTACGGGGCCCGGATAATGAGGTTGTATGGGGCCGGGATAATGAGGTTGTATGGGGCCCAGATAATGAGGTTGTATGGGGCCCGGATAATGAGGTTGTACGGGGCCCGGATAATGAGGTTGTATGGGGCCCGGATAATGAGGTTGTATGGGGCCGGGATAATGAGGTTGCATGGGGCCCGGATAATGAGGTTGTATGGGGCATGGATAATGAGGTTGTATGGGGCCTGGATAATGAGGTTGTATGGGGCCCGGATAATGAGGTTGTATGGGGCCTGGATAATGAGGTTGTATGGGGCCCGGATAATGAGCTTGTATGGGGCCGGGATAATGAGGTTGTATGGGGCCTGGATAATGAGGTTGTATGGGGCCCGGATAATGAGGTTGTATGGGGCCAGGATAATGAGGTTGTATGGGGCCCGGATAATGAGGTTGTATGGGGCCAGGATAATGAGGTTGTATGGGGCCAGGATAATGAGGTTGTATGGGGCCCGGATAATGAGATTGTATGGGGCCCGGATAATGAGGTTGTATGGGGCCCGGATAATGAGGTTGTATGGGGCCAGGATAATGAGGTTGTATGGGGCCCGGATAATGAGGTTGTATGGGGCCAGGATAATGAGATTGTATGGGGCCGGATAATGAGGTTGTATGGGGCCGGGATAATGAGGTTGTACGGGGCCGGGATAATGAGGTTGTATGGGGCCTGGATAATGAGGTTGTATGGGGCCTGGATAATGAGGTTGTATGGAGCCCGGATAATGAGGTTGTATGGGGCCCGGATAATGAGGTTGTATGGGGCCCAAAAAATAAGGCTGTATGGGGCACGTATAATGAGGTTGTATGGGGCCCGGATAATGAGGTTGTATGGGGCCCGGATAATGAGGTTGCATGGAGCCCGGATAATGAGGTTGTATGGGGCCCGGATAATGAGGTTGTATGGGGCCAGGATAATGAGATTGTATGGGGCCGGGATAATGAGGTTGTATGGGGCCAGGATAATGAGGTTGTATGGGGCCCGGATAATGAGGTTGTATGGGGCCGGGATAATAAGGTTGTATGGGGCCTGGAAAATGAGGTTGTATGGGGCTCGGATAATGAGGTTGTATGGGGCCGGGATAATGAGGTTGTATGGGGCCTGGAAAATGAGGTTGTATGGGGCTCGGATAATGAGGTTGTACGGGGCCCGGATAATGAGGTTGTATGGGGCCCGGAAAATGAGGTTGTATGGGGCCAGGATAATGAGGTTGTATGGGGCCAGGATAATGAGGTTGTATGGGGCCCGGATAATGAGGTTGTACGGGGCCCGAATAATGAGGTTGTATGGGGTCAGGATAATGAGATTGTATGGGGCCGGAATAATGAGGTTGCATGGAGCCCGGATAATGAGGTTGTATGGGGCCCAGATAATGAGATTGTATGGGGCCAGGATAATGAGGTTGTATGGGGCCGGGATAATGAGGTTGTATGGGGCCCGGATAATAAGGTTGTACGGGGCCCGGATAATGAGGTTGTATGGGGCCCAGATAATGAGGTTGTATGGGGCCGGGATAATGAGGTTGCATGGGGCCCGGATAATGAGGTTGTATGGGGCCTGGATAATGAGGTTGTATGGGGCCCGGATAATGAGCTTGTATGGGGCCGGGATAATGAGGTTGTATGGGGCCCGGATAATGAGGTTGTATGGGGCCCGGATAATGAGGTTGTATGGGGCCAGGATAATGAGGTTGTATGGGGCCAGGATAATGAGGTTGTATGGGGCCCGGATAATGAGATTGTATGGGGCCCGGATAATGAGGTTGTATGGGGCCCGGATAATGAGGTTGTATGGGGCCAGGATAATGAGATTGTATGGGGCCGGGATAATGAGGTTGTATGGGGCCTGGATAATGAGGTTGTATGGGGCCCGGATAATGAGCTTGTATGGGGCCGGATAATGAGGTTGTATGGGGCCTGGATAATGAGGTTGTATGGGGCCAGGATAATGAGATTGTATGGGGCCGGGATAATGAGGTTGTATGGGGCCCGGATAATGAGGTTGTATGGGGCCCAGATAATGAGGTTGTATGGGGCCAGGATAATGAGGTTGTATGGGGCCCGGATAGAGAGGTTGTATGGGGCCAGGATAATGAGGTTGTATGGGGCCCGGATAATGAGGTTGTATGGGGCCAGGATAATGAGATTGTATGGGGCCGGGATAACGAGGTTGTATGGGGCCAGGATAATGAGGTTGTATGGGGCCCAGATAGAGAGGTTCTATGGGGCCAGGATAATGAGGTTGTATGGGGCCAGGATAATGAGGTTGCATGGGGCCCGGATAATGAGGTTGTATGGAGCCCAGATAATGAGGTTGTATGGGGCCCAGATAATGAGGTTGTATGGGGCCAGGATAATGAGGTTGTATGGGGCCCGGATAGAGAGGTTGTATGGGGCCAGGATAATGAGGTTGTATGGGGCCCGGATAATGAGGTTGTATGGGGCCAGGATAATGAGATTGTATGGGGCCGGGATAACGAGGTTGTATGGGGCCAGGATAATGAGGTTGTATGGGGCCCGGATAATGAGATTGTATGGAGCCCAGATAATGAGGTTGTATGGGGCCAGGATAATGAGGTTGTATGGGGCCCGGATAATGAGGTTGTATGGGGCCAGGATAATGAGGTTGTATGGGGCCAGGATAATGAGGTTGTATGGGGCCAGGATAATGAGATTGTATGGGGCCCGGATAATGAGGTTGTATGGAGCCCAGATAATGAGGTTGTATGGGGCCAGGATAATGAGGTTGTATGGGGCCAGGATAATGAGGTTGTATGGGGCCCGGATAATGAGATTGTATGGGGCCAGGATAATGAGGTTGTATGGGGTCCGGATAGAGAGGTTGTATGGGGCCAGGATAATGAAATTGTATGGGGCCCGGATAATGAGATTGTATGGGGCCAGGATAATGAGATTGTATGGGGCCAGGATAATGAGGTTGTATGGGGCCCGGATAATGAGGTTGTATGGAGCCCAGATAATGAGGTTGTATGGGGCCAGGATAATGAGGTTGTATGGAGCCCAGATAATGAGGTTGTATGGGGCCAGGATAATGAGGTTGTATGGGGCCCGGATAATGAGGTTGTATGGGGCCCGGATAATGAGGTTGTATGGGTCCGGATAATGAGGTTGTATGGAGCCCGGATAATGAGGTTGTATGGAGCCCGGATAATGAGGTTGTATAGGGCCGGGATAATAAGGCTGTATGGGGCCCAAAAAATAAGGCTGTATGGGGCACGTATAATGAGGTTGTATGGGGCCCGGATAATGAGGTAGTATGGGGCCCGGATAATAAGGTAGTATGGGGCCTGGAATAACAGGTTGTTTGGGACCCGGATAATACGGTAGTATGGGACCCGGATAATGAGGTTGTATGGGGCCTGGAATAAAAGGTTGTTTGGGGCCCGGATAATGAGGTTGTATGGGGCCAGGATAATGAGGTTGTATGGAGCCCGGATAATGAGGTTGTACGGGGCCCGGATAATGAGGTTGTATGGGACCAGGATAATGAGGTTGTATGGGGCCAGGATAATGAGGTTGTATGGGGCCAGGATAATGAGGTTGTATGGAGCCCAGATAATGAGGTTGTATGGGGCCCGGATATCGAGGTTGTATGGGGCCCAGATAATGAGGTTGTATGGGGCCCGAATATCGAGGTTGTATGGGGCCCGGATAATGAGGTTGTATGGGGCCCGGATGATGAGGTTGTATGGGGCCCGGGTTATTCTCATTGCAGCTCTAGAAGCAGGGGAATTTTGCTTCACACATCTGGAGAGGATTTGGATGTTTAGGAAGTTAGCTGTGGGGGGATTCCGCAGATCATAAACATGTGTCACCAGCTGTTTCCAGGTACATTCCAGCCGGGCCCGAGAGCTTTATGGGAATTTTCCTCCGCTGGCCCTAAATGTTTAAAGGAAAGTTTTAAGAGCAGCGTTACATTAGGAGGGAGAACAGAACTAACAGCCTGTAATACCCTTATCACAGGCCACTGCCAGGACTTACCGGGCCCCAAACAACTCAAATGTCTGGGGCCCCTGTGCCATGCTACAGGGGCCATCGTGGCGCTCTTGGTTCTTACTGCACCCCTAGAAGCTCCCATCGGGGCAGAACCGTTTGTGTCTCTGGGGCCCCAGCGCAATGAAGGGGCCCCAACTAGCCATCCCTGACTTGGCTGCCACACTATTGCATACCTCAGTGTCCCTGATTTGGAGGGACTGTCCCTCTTTTGAGTCCATGTCCCCCTGTCCCTAGTTGTTCTCATTTGTCCCTCCTTTGAGGTGTAACATGCAGATCTGCAGCAATAAATGATTCATTTGCCTATTCAAAGTGTTTCTGCCTGTAACAGAGTAATTGGGAGGGGGAATTAAAGTGGGCCCAAACCCACGGCGATTGGCCCGGGAATCTATAAGATATCGATTCCCTCCCTCCGGGGCATCCAAAATCGAGATTCCCCCTGTGTGAAACCCCCCAGGTCGCCCATACACTTACCTTCTTTCCCGATCCAATGGTGCATGTACATCCCCGCTATCCCTCTAGCAGGGCGCATGCCCTCGCCAGGCCTTTGTGAATGGTCGGCGTGGTCACACTCCTTGTTAGAGGGAAGCGGGGGATGCGGCCGTCAGCGCACTCTGAGCCACTCGCCTTATACGAAGGCTTAGACGATGTGACATCAGCGGCTCTGAGAGCGCTGATTGGACGAGCGGCCGCGCATGTGCTGTAGGACCGGGAAGAGGTGAGGACATTTTGGTGAACTGGGGGATTCCACACAGCGCGGCATCTCCGATCGGGGTACCCCAGGGGCAAGGACCAATACCCAGGATAGTCAAAATCATGGGTTTTGGTCCACTTTAAGCACACCATTTTTTTTTCTTATTTTTGTCCTCTAAACCCTGGGTGTGTCATATGGAGTAAAATATGGTATATGTATATTTATGATGGGACATTAATATACTTTACCAGGCCAGGAACACTACATCAGGGCCAGTGTGCCCCAAAAAGTCCCAGGATGTTTTTTAACCCCAGTCCACCCTGGTTGGGGGCTTGCCTGCATGTGTGTGTGTGGGGGGGCTTGCCTGCATGTGTGTGTGTGGGGGGCTTGCCTGCATGTGTGTGTGTGGGGGGGCTTGCCTGCATGTGTGTGTGTGGGGGGCTTGCCTGCATGTGTGTGTGTGTGGGGGGGCTTGCCTGCATGTGTGTGTGTGGGAGGCTTGCCTGCATGTGTGTGTGTGGGGGGGCTTGCCTGCATGTGTGTGTGTGGGGGGGGCTTGCCTGCATGTGTGTGTGTGGGGGGGCTTGCCTGCATGTGTGTGTGTGGGGGGGCTTGCCTGCATGTGTGTGTGTGGGGGGGCTTGCCTGCATGTGTGTGTGTGGGGGGCTTGCCTGCATGTGTGTGTGTGTGGGGGGGGCTTGCCTGCATGTGTGTGTGTGGGGGGGCTTGCCTGCATGTGTGTGTGTGGGGGGGCTTGCCTGCATGTGTGTGTGTGGGGGGGCTTGCCTGCATGTGTGTGTGTGGGGGGCTTGCCTGCATGTGTGTGTGTGTGTGGGGGGGGGCTTGCCTGCATGTGTGTGTGTGGGAGGCTTGCCTGCATGTGTGTGTGTGGGGGGGGCTTGCCTGCATGTGTGTGTGTGGGGGGCTTTCCTGCATGTGTGTGTGTGTGGGGGGGGGCTTGCCTGCATGTGTGTGTGGGGGGGCTTGTCTGTATTATTATTATGTAATTTTAGGTAGTGTTTCCCTTTAAGGGCGTGGCTGGGGACGCAGCTAGGGGGCATGGTATAATTGCAAAAAAAATTCTGCGGTGCACTTGTCCCTCTTTCCCGTTTTCAAAACTTGGGAGGTAGGCATAATGATTCTGAGAGGTATCCCAGGCATTGCTGTTGTATGGGGCCGAAATGTTTCTCGTTCTATATTGTGTCTGGGTCCCCCATAGCAAAGCTGGGCCCCTAGTCTAAATTTCCTATATGGTCTGAGTTCAAACTCGCATACAGGCAACAAAGGGGGCCCAGTCATTGTTGTTGCATGGGGCCCAAAAATGTCATATGGGGGCCCAGCAGCTATGAATTCTCTATGGGGCCCAATCAAAAGGCCGGTCTGGTGGGGAGCTGCAAGATGTTATTTTCTCTACTGTATATGGTGGTGGTGTGGGGAGGGGGGGGGCACATCCAGAGTTTTGGGCCCATAGAGCTTTAAAGATGACCCAAAACCTGTATGGACGGCCCTGGCGTCTTTAAAGTGGACCAACACCCAGGATTTTCACTATCCTGGGTTTTGGTCCACTTCAAAGAGGACCAACCAACTCTTGGACCGGCCAAATGCATACCTTCCTGAGGGTATCCTAATTTGGGATGCCCCGCTTGGTGAGCTCTTGGGATGCCCCGGATTTAGGTTGTTATGCCCCAGAGAGTTTTAAAGGGGACCAACACCCAGGGGGGATCGGCCCGGGAATCTATAAGATTCCCAGGCCAATCAGATCCCTCCCCGCGGGGCATCCGAAATCGGGATGCCCCGCTGTGTGAAACCCCGCAGGACGCCCAGAAACCTTACCTTCTCCCCGTTCCAACGGCGCATACGCGGGCCGCGGCCGCATCTCACGCTTCTCTTTAGCAGGGCGCGCACCCTGTTAGAGGGAAGCGCGAGACGCGGGCTCCAGAGCGCTCAGAGCCGCTGTGGTTGTCCGTCACTTGTCCGTACATACCACAGCGGCTCTGAGCGCTCTGATTGGACGAGCGCTCTCGTAGGAGCGGGGTGAAGTGAGTTATTTAGGGCGATCGGGGGGGTTTCACCCCGCGCGACATCCCGATTTCGGATGCCCCGCGGGGAAGGGATCTGATCGGCCCGGGAATCTTATAGATTCCCGGGCGGACCCCCCCTGGGTGTTGGTCCACTTTAAAACCTAAATCCGGGGCATCCCAAGAGCTCACCAAGCGGGGCATCCCAAATTTGGATACCCCAGGAAGGTATGCATTTGGCCGGTCCAAGAGTTGGTTGGTCCTTTTTAAAGTGGACCAAAACCTGTGATTTTTTATTATCCAGAGGTTTTGGTCCCTCCCCCTGCTGTGCCCCGCTGCATGAAACCCTGCCAGTCAGTCGCATTTATTATGTTTTCAATGTGCCCACGGCCCAGGCGCCGCTCTCCTCCAATCAGCTTCTTATATAATGTGTGGCTAGAGAGGCGGCACCCCCTGCATCCCTCGGCTGTGCACAGCAGCCATTCAGTTATAGCGGGTGCAGGAACACAGAGAAATGTGGGAGAGATGTCGCTGCTGGCCGCGCATGAGCCGTGGGCTCACTGGATAGGTAAGTAAAGCAGGCGACTGGCGGGGTTTCACACAGCAGGGCATCCCAAACAGGAGTGCCTCATGGGTGACTGTATAAAAATAAATTAATATATATATATATTTACCACTAGCTGCCACCAGATGGAGTGTCAGAGTGACTATTAGAGGCTGATTTATTAATAGCGCCAGGTAGCGACAGTTGAGCGACTGTAGCGGTATTTTCACAGCGCCCGCTAGTAGTCGCTGTGCTTGGCCGTTGTTCAGTTGTTGATAGCGACTCAGTCGGTTTGCCGTAATGTTGAGTATTGGGTGAGGAGGAGCTGTATGGGAGCGCATGATAGCGAATGGCCATAGCGACCGGCTCCCACCATATTCATTAACAAATCACGCTCCAAAAATTCTCGCGCTGTAAAATGCATGTTTAAACCCCAGAGCGCTGGCGGCGATGGGTCAAAAGTAGCTTTTTAACCCCCAAACCACCATATTTTGGGAAACCAAAAAAAACAAGTTTATAAAAACATTTATGCCCTTATTCATCAAGCGATAGCGCCAGGTAGTGTCTGACGATCGCCAGGTAGCGGCAGCTAACGGCGACTACCGACTCAAGTACGCCCGGCGGCGGTCACAATGACGCATTTATCAAGCAAAATGAGGCTAGCGCCGGCGAGAGCGACGGCTAGCGCGGCATTCATCATGAAGCCGCCTGGACCGAACAGCGCCGCTGCAAATTCCCTCACAGCGCCAGGTATGAGCTGTCGCTCCCTGGCGATGTCCAATGCATTTCAATGGAGCAATCTATAATAATTCATGATTAATTGGTAATAATTTTTTTTTACATTTTTTTAATGTCAAAAAATCGGAGACCACTTCTGCAATGTTAGGATTTATTTTTAAGTCAAAAAAAAAAAAAAAAAAAAAATTGTGCAGAATTGATCTAACAGGTCTGAGATTAATGTATTCATATTACAAAATGATTCTAAAAACATGTAGAATGTTACATTCAAAAAATATGGTTGTTTAGGGGTTAAAAACTAGTTAATACAGATCGCCGCCAGCGCTCTGGGGTTTAAACAAGGAATGGACAGCGACAGCACATTCGGAGCGTGATTTTTTGATGAATATGAAGCTAGCCGTTCGCTCTGGCCATTCGTTGTCAGGCGCTCACATACAACGCTGGACCTGTGAAACAGCGACCCCCCAGCCCGTATTCAACATTACCGCACACCGACTGAGTCGCTGTCATCAAGCTAACGCCGGCCAAGCACAGCGAATACTGGCTGGCGCTGAAAAAATCACGCTACAGTCGCTCATCTGTCGCTACCTGGCGCTATTGATGAATCGGCCTCTTAGTAATATGAATACATTAATATCAGACCTGTAATATAAATTCTGCACACATTTTTTTTTTTTCTTACCTTAAAAAAAATATCTAATATTGCAAAAGTGGTCACAGAAATTTTCACATTAAAAAAAAAAATAATAATTAACAATTAATTATTAATATTAGATTGTTCCATTGAAATGCATTGGAGAGCGCCAGGTAGCGAGAGGTCCTACCTGTCGCTGTTCAAGGTCGGACGCTGGCGCTGTGGGCCGAGGCTGGAATAATGATGAATGAGTCGCTATATGGCGCTATCTCAGTCGCTAAGCAGGATCGGCTTGATAAATGTGTGATTGTGGTGGGGAGCCGGCGTTCTCGTGGCGGGGCCCGTCATTACCGGCCGCTCACCAGGCGCTACCTGGCGCTATCCCTTGTTAAATAAGGGCCTTAGTTCTCTAGGTCTTTACAACTTACAGCCGCTGTTAACTATCCTGGGTTTTGGTCCTTTCCCCCGGGGACCCCGATATGGGATGCCCCACTGTGTGAAACCCGAATATTAGAAACAGGTCATAGCACATCGTATAAATCCTCAGTTAGTAGCAAGCAAGAAGATTAAAAAATATGCTGAAGGGGTTCAGTGTAATCAAGTACAGCCACTCAATGTGTCCATAGACTATGGGCCTTATTCATGAAGGGATAGCGCCAGGTAGTGCCTGTACAGCGGCAGGTAGCGCCAGGTGAACGCCAAACACGGCAGCAATTACACTGCTGGTGAGCGACTAACAACGCCATGTAGCGTCCGATTCATCATTATCCCAGCCTCAGCGTACAGCGCCGGCGTTCATCCTTGCAGAGTGCCACGTCTTACCTGTCGCTACCTGGCGCTCTCCCATACATTTCTATGGACGATCCTTAAATCCCTTTCCTGATCCCAACTTTTTTTTTCCCCTAAAAAAACCCACAAACCTTCTGACATATATTCTGGGCAAGAAAATGACATTTTTAAAAAAACTTTTTGGATTAATAATATTTTTATGCAGGATTGTCCTTACATGTCTGGTATTAAAGTGTCATGTTACAATGTTATTACAATGTCATTCCATGTGTTTTCGCTTTGTTACTGGTGGATACATGTTCAAAAACAGACTTTAATCACACAGCCTCTGGCGCTATGGGCTACAGTTACCTGATTTTGCGCGCCAGCGATGTTTGTGGCTGTTTTTTTGATGAATGTGATGTGAGTCAGTCGCACTGAGTTGGCGTTACGGTTCGCTCACATACAGAGTAGCATAGCGACTCGCATATCATATTCATCAATGCCAGACAGCGACTGAGGCGCTCTGAAACAATGATCCACGGCCGAGCACAGCGACTGCTAGCGGGCGCTCTGAAATCAGCTCTACAAATGCTCATCTGTCGCTAACTGGCGTTAGTAATGAATCAGCCTGTATATATACAATATTGAAAAACGAACTCTGAAACCAAAGCTATGCAAAGGAAGAAGTGATTTAATGTGAGTGTACAAAATATATACAGTGAGTGACAACAGGATGAAATAATAAACATACAATAATATCTCACAATTGGGATCTATCAGGACGCTGCTATAAGGTCTAATATAGAAAATAGCGCCACGAGGAATCGCAATCCAGGAGCAGGTGCAGTTCAAAAAGATAGATCGGACATTTCAAAGACTGAAGTTCAGTTCTATGATAAATCCTGGAGCCTGTCCAATAATCAATAATCAAGCGCATAACATAGAGGAGGATAAGAACAGATAGAAGAAGAAGAGGAATGGCATAAAGAACAGATGAAAGAACAAGAAGAAGAAGAGGAATGGCAGAAAGAACAGATGAAAGAACAATAAGGTAAAGAGGAATGGCAGAAAGAACAGATGAAAAAAAAAGAAGAAGAAGAGGAATGGCAGAAAGAACAGATGAAAGAACAATAAGGTGAAGAGGAATGGCAGAAAGAACAGATGAAAGAAAAAGAAGAAGAAGAGGAATGGCAGAAAGAACAGATGAAAGAACAATAAGGTGAAGAGGAATGGCAGAAAGAACAGATGAAAGAACAAGAAGAAGAAGAGGAATGGCAGAAAGAGCAGATGACAGAACAAGAAGAAGAAAAAAGAATGGCAGAAAGAACAGATGAAAGAAAAAGAAGAAGAAGAGGAATGGCAGAAAGAACAGATGAAAGAACAATAAGGTGAAGAGGAATGCCAGAAAGAACAGATGAAAGAAAAAGAAGAAGAAGAGGAATGGCAGAAAGAACAGATGAAAGAGCAATAAGGTGAAGAGGAATGGCAGAAAGAACAGATGAAAGAAAAAGAAGAAGAAGAGGAATGGCAGAAAGAACAGATGAAAGAACAAGAAGAAGAAAAAAGAATGGTAGAAAGGACAGATAAAAAAACAACAACAAGAAGAAGAGGAATGGCAGAAAGAACAGATGAACGAACAAGAAGAAGAAGAGGAATGGCAGAAAGAACAGATGAAAGAAAAAGAAGAAGAAGAGGAATGGCAGAAAGAACAGATGAAAGAACAAGAAGAAGAAGAGGAATGGCAGAAAGAACAGATGAAAGAACAAGAAGAAGAAGAGGAATGGCAGAAAGAACAGATGAAAGAAGAAGAAGAATGGCAGAAAGAAACAGATGAAAGAACAAGAAGAAGAGAAATGGCAGAAAAAACAGATGACAGAACAAGAAGAAGAAGAGGAATGGCAGAAAGAACAGATGAAGGAACAAGAAGAAGCGGAATGGCAGAAAGAACAGATGAAAGAAAACAGGATCAAATAATAAACATACAATAATATCTCACAATTGGGATCTTTCAGAACGCTGCTATAAGGTCTAATATAGAAAATAGCGCCACGAGGAATCGCAATCCAGGAGCAGGTGCAGTTCAAAAAGATAGATCGGACATTTCAAAGACTGAAGTTCAGTTCTATGATAAATCCTGGAGCCTGTCCAATAATCAATAATCAAGCGCATAACATAGAGGAGGATAAGAACAGATAGAAGAAGAAGAGGAATGGCAGAAAGAACAGATGAAAGAACAAGAAGAAGAAGAGGAATGGCAGAAAGAACAGATGAACGAACAAGAAGAAGAAGAGGAATGGCAGAAAGAACAGATGAAAGAACAAGAAGAAGAAGAGGAATGGCAGAAAGAAGAAGAAGAAAAGGAACAAAGAATAGAAGAAGGGCCGTCAGAAAGCATAGGGGGCTTCCCAGGGTGGAGAGAATGAGGTGGGAGGATCCCGGGCACCTGCTCTGCCAAGGGGTTTTCACAAACTGGAACATCCAAAATCCGGACGCACGATTCACCAATGCCTGCCGCGGGTGCGCACCAGAAATAGCGGCCGCTGCTCATGCATGCGCCATTGGATCAGGGGAGAAGGCGAGTTTACCAAGGGAATCAAGCGGCCCTGGAATCTTATAGAGGATTGTCAGCTCATGGGTTTTGCTCCACATTAAAGTAGAAAAAAAGCCTATGCACCCAGCCTTTGAGAGTCGGGCAGGCTGATTCATCACTAACGCCAGGTAGCGACAGATGAGCGTCTGTAGCGGCATTTTCAGAGCGCCCGCTAGTAGTTGCAGTGCTCGGCCGTGGGTCGCTAGTTCATATCGACTCAGTCGCTGTTCAGTTATGTTGAATACATTGTGAGGAGTCGCTATTTGACCAGTACAGCGCTGTATGGGAGCGCATGGTAGCGACTGCTCATAGCGACCGACTCACACCATATTCAGCAAAAAAACAGCCTCACAAATCTCTGGCGCTGAAAAATATTTGTTTGAAGCCCAGAGCGCAGGAGGCGGTGTGATTAAAGTCTGTTTTCCAGCATCTATCCACCAGTAACAAAGCGAAAACATATGGAATTACATTGTAGCAACATTGTAACATGACACATTAATGGCAGAGCTGTGATGTCATTTCTGAGGAAATATATAAAAAATGAAAAAATTTTGAAAAAAATGCTTATTCAATGTCAGGAGAGGTCACAGAATTATTTGAGATTTTTGAGAAAAAAAAACAAAACAAAAACCCTGTTTAAAGAGAAGAAAAGGTTCGTCCATTGAAATGTATGGGAGAGCGACAGGTAGCGAGAGGTCATACCTGGCGCTGTGCAAGGCTGAATGCCGGCGCTGTTCGCTGAGGCTGTGAAAATGATGAATCGGACGCTACATGGCGCTATCCCAGTCGCTAAACAGATTCTGCATGATAAATGTGTAATTGCTGCCGTGTCCGGCGTTCACCAGTCGCTACCTGTCATTAACCAGGCGCTACCTGACGCTATCCCTTCTTAAATAAGGGCCCAAGTCTACAAGGCCGGTTGAAAGACCTTCCTGGTGGTCCAACAGTTCATGGGAAGACCTATGACGGCATCCCAAGCACCCCTCCCTGTGATGCCACATGTCTTAATGGCTGAGGGTGGCTGCACACAGCCAGACTATTCAGGGTGGGAAGAAGGGACAAGTCATTGAGCGATGGATGAAGCCACACCCTCCATTGAGGGATGGATGGGAGATACATTGTAACAGTTACAACAATAGAAACACTTTGAATAGGCAAATGAATCATTTATTGCTGCAGATCTGCATGTTACACCTCAAAGAGGGACAGTATGTAAATGAAGCCACGCCCCTCATCGAGGGGTGGATAAAGCCACGCCCCCTCATTGAGGGGTGGGTGAAGCCACACCCCTCATTGAGGGAGGGATAGGAGATACATTGTAACAGTAATAACAATAGAAACACGTTCAAAAGGCAAATGAATCATTTATTGCTGCAGATCTGCATGTTACACCTCAAAGAGGGACAATATGTAAATGAAACCTCGCCCCCTCATTGAGGGATGGATGAAGCCACGCACCTCATTGAGTGATGGATAGGAGATACATTGTAACAGTTACAACAATAGAAACACTTTAAATAGGAGACTGAATCATTTATTGCTGCAGATCTGCATGTTACACCTCAAAGAAAAGGAGGTGGAAAAATGAGAACGAGGGACAGGGGGACATGGGCTCAAAAGAGGGACAGTCCCTCCAAATCAGGGACACTTGGGAGGTATACAGAGGGTGTGATTCAAGATTGGAATATACCAGATCGGAGGCCATTAATATGCTAATCAATGTATTCTGATCGCATAAGAGCCGGCGCATGCACTGTGGGAGCATGGCATGAGATCAGGAACCACAGGGGCGTTGGATAATCGGGACAGGGGGGGTGTAGCTGTTTTTTTTTTAGCTGTCTTAACCTTAGGATAAGTGTAGATACTAAGGCTAACAAAAGACTTCCGGTACATAGCCAGCCCTAGAACCTGATATAAGGCTGATCAGACACAGGCAGTTTCATTTAAAGGGACAGCCACTACCCACACCTTCCAACTTTTCAGGGTGTAAAAGGGACAATATGTAAATTAAGCCACACCTCCTCATTGAGGGATGGATGAAGCCACATCCCCTTATTAAGGGATGGCTAAGGTTGTAACAGTTACAGCAATAGAAACACTTGAATTGGTAAATGAATCATGGGCCGCTGGCTTAGGCCCTTATTTAAGAAGGGATAGCGTCAGGTAGCGGCTGGTTAATGAGAGGTAGCAACAGGTGAACGCCGGACACGGCAGCAATTACACATTTATCAAGCAGAATCTGTTTAGCGACTGGGATAGCGCCATGTAGCGTCCGATTCATCATTATCCCAGCCTCAGCGTACAGCGCCAGCGTTCAGCCTTGCACAGCGCCAGGTATGACCTCTCGCTACCTGTCGCTCTCCCATACATTTCAATGGACGATCCTTTTCTTCTCTTTAAACCGGGTTTTTGTTTTTTGTTTTAAAAATCACAATCAAAATTCTGTGACCTCTTCTGGCATTGAAAAAGCTGTTTTTTTACATTTTTTTCATTTGTCATATATTACTTCAGAAATGACATCACAGCTCTGCCATTAATGTGTCATGTTACAATGTAATTCCATATGTTGTCGCTTTGTTACTAGTGGATAGATGCTGAAAAACAGACTTTAATCACACCGCCTCCTGCGCTCTGGGCTTCAGAGAAGTATTTTTCAGCGCCAGAGATTTGTGAGGCTGTTTTTTTGCTGAATATGGTGTGAGTCGGTCGCTATGAGCAGTCGCTAACATGCGCTCCCATACAGCGCTGTACTGGTCAAATAGCGACTCCTCACAATGTATTCAACATTACTGCACAGCGACTGAGTCGCTATAAAGTAGCGACTCGCGGCCGAGCACAGCGACTACTAGCGGGCGCTCTGAAAATGCCTCTACAGACGCTCATCTGTCGCTACCTGGCGTTAGTGATGAATCAGCCTGTTAGATTAGCTTGGACTTTGCTTTGTTACAGGTTTGTGATTCTGGATGTGGTGACAACAGAGAACCAGCATGACTGCCCCCGGCAAGGGGGGGGGGGGTTGGCACCCCTTATTAAAGCCTTGCATTAGACTCACTCCAGGCATATCAACTTATGATCGATATTCTATTATAGACAAACCTGTGCTATGCTTTGCTTCATTCATGTGGCCTGATGTCGGAATATCACAGAGAGCAAGGTGCATGGCGAGGAGATTACGGGGTGAATAACCCTATAAAATCAGAGCATTGATATGGCGCAGAATCCACCGACTCCGAAACAGACTCTCTACTGATTACTGATTGATTGTATTCAATATGCTTTTGGTAAAGTATGTAAAAGTATTATTAATAATAATAATCATAATAATAATAATAACAATAATAATGTATTAAATAATCAGTGGGCTAAGAATTATTAATCATCTTGAATTGCTTCCCTTTAGAAACGTTTTTCTTTTTTTCCCCCAAAATATATGCCTTATGGATTATTAATATGTATATATTTATGTTTATTTTTCTTTTCTTTTTTAAAAAACTTCAAGGGCCACTGAATAATAATAATAATATTTATAATTATCATTATTATTTTTATTAGTAGTAGTAGTACTAGCAGTAGTAGTAGCAATAGCAGTAGTTTTTTATTTTTACATTGTAGGATATTATGCTGCAGTATGCACAATAACCTCTGGGTAATTATTATTATTTGTATTTGCTTTTCTATCCATTATTTCCCTCTAGAAACCCACAATGCTCCCTAGATGATTTATTATTTTTTTAAATTATTAATTAATAGCAGCAGTACTAAAAGAAGTGTTACTTATTATTATAATTGTTATTAGTTGCTTTCTAATTTGTATTAATACTATTTGTTTTCTCTAATTCTAAAATATCTTAAAAAAAGGTTATAAAATATCTTTAAATCAAGCACAGTGGCCTATTAATTAATTATATGTATTTATTTAATTATGTTTAATTTTGATCATTTTTTTTTTTTTTTAGAAACCCACAAATGCCCTTAAAATATAATAATATTAATTAACAATAATAACAACAAATTATTATTATTATTATTATTATTGTTGTTGTTGTTGTTGTTGTTGTTGTTGTTGTTGTTGTTGTTGTTGTTGTTAATAATAATAATAATAATAATATAAAGTTACATAGTCAATATGGTTGAAAAACATATGTCCATCAAGTTCAACCAAAGGTGTTGGGGTGGGGGAAGTTATTTTTATTTTATTTATTTATTTTACTGATAACAGCTAATAATAATAACAATAATAATAATAATTGTAGTAATAGTAGTTTTATGCTGCATTACACACAGTGGCCTCTGGATATTTTTTTATTTGCTTTTTTAATCATGAAATTTTTTTTTTCATGAAAACCATTTCCCCTGGATTATTATTATAATTAATATAATAATGTACTATTATTATTTGTACTGTAGATTTATTTTTCTAATAAAGTGGACCAAAACCCACTGCGATAAGATTCCCAGCCGATCGATTCCCTCCCCCCCCCAGGTCGCCCATACACTAACCTTGCTTCCTGGTCCAACGGCTCAAGTGCGAGCCGCGGGCGGATCCTCGCTATCCCTCCAGCAGGACGCGTGCCTGCGCCAGGCTTTTGTGAAAGGCCGGCATGGGCACGCTCCCTATTAGAGGGTATCGGTGGATGTGGTCGTCAGTGCTCTGGGAGCCACTCGCCTTAGACGACATGACATCCAACGCGGATCTGAGCACTTATTGGACAAGGGCCGCGCATGCACCGTAGGACCGGGAAAAGATGATTTATTTTCGGAGACTTGGGGGGTATCACACAGCGGGGCATCCCCTATCGGGGACCAGGACCAAAACCCAGAATAGTCAAAATCCTGGGTATTGCTCCACTTTGAAGATTATTCTGCTGCAGTATCTACAACGGCCCCTGGGGGCGCTACCAATGGCTACATTCTATGAATAAATGATTAACTAATTAACGGACAACATGATTTATTATTATGTATTTTTACATTCCAACTCTTGCTTGAAAAATAATACTACTTATTCCTGATTACTATTTGATGTAATAATGAATGTATTTAGAGATCAGATTAATTATTAATATTATTATTAATAATTTATTAGAGGTGCTACTGTTTGTCTTTATTGATTAATTGTTCATTAATAGATTAGATCTGTTTCATGTTTTTTTTAAACGCCAACGACAAGTCAAGTCAATGAGAGCCGTCTGCCCAATGACGTAGTCACAGCAGACGAGACCCCCCCTAGAAATGCACAACGGGAGCTTGGAAAAGTGCGTTTTTATGGGTGAACTGGGGGGTTTAGAACAGCAGGGCATCCCAATTCAGGGGTGCGGCTAGATGGGGGCACATTCCCCAGGTTCCGCAGATCAGGGGGGTGCCAAAGAGGGGCCTGAGAACAGGTGGGGGCACCATTTTAAATATTTGCCCTAGGTGCCAGAAGGTCTAGCTACTCCTCTGCCCCGGGGCATGGAATAGATCCGGATGTAAGGTCATAAACAGTTCAAGAAACGGATCAAAGTGGGGAAATAAAATCTTACAGGCTATACACAATCTGATTGTATCATGTTTGTACAATCTTATCCAACATAAGAACCCCAACTTAAAGGAGCACTATCACAAAAAATGGGCCAATGATAAAAATACATATAAATATACTGGATGGTGGGAGGAGGGGGTCACTTATACTATCAAGAAAATATCAAGAAATATCAAGAAATAGTTTTATTTTAATGAGAGGAAGAGAAAATCAGGGGTGACAAGTTCTGTCACCCCCAGGGCTGGATTATGAGGGGGGGGGCAAGGGGCACACGCCCTGGGGCCTCCCCAACTTGCCCTGCATAGGTTAACCTTTAGGCTATCGGTGGCTAGCTATCGGTGGCAGTGTGTGTGTGGGGGGGGGGGGCGCATTTCAAATCTTTTTTTTTTTTTGTTCTTGCAAACCCGCAGCCAAAGCCACCACAGGGCAGGACGGAGAGACTAGAGCAGCAAAGCCGCCGCCAGCAACGCTACAGTGATGGGTGCAGAGCTGTCACTGCACATAAGCCACCAAGCACAGCCGCTGGCAGCTCAATGCAGGGAACCAGCCGGGCGACTACACTACCCCCCACCCAGAATGGCAAAGCAGGAGTTCGAGCAGCACGCACCCGCACAAGGGGGGCACAAGGGACTCCATCTGATGTTCCAGTAAGTAGGCGGGTGCCAGGCAACCACCAATCAGTTACTTGGCTGGACTATTATTTTATACTGTATCTGGGGCCTCCAGCAGATTTTGATACAATCTCTGATACACTAAACCCGTCACCCCTGGATTTTATTCCTACCAGGATAGAATAGACCACAAGCTTGGCGGGAGTTTCATTCAGTTCGGGCTTATCTACCAACTTTTCAGCGTGGGAAAGAGGGACATTTGTTCTGCACTGCCCCTATGGTATGTACGCCCCTGAATTCGGAACATTTGGCTGCTTTATTTGCTTTCTACAGACCCAGAAACTCCCCCATAGCCATACCTACCAACTTTTCAGGGTGGGAAAGAGGGACGGTTGTTAAGTTAGGCCCCGCCCCCTCATTAAGGGATGAGTGAAGCCACGCCCCCTCATTGAGGGATGGATAGGAGATAGGATGTAACAGTTACAACAATAGAAACACTTTTAATAGGCAAATTAATCATTTATTGCTGCAGATCTGCATGTTACACCTCAAAGAGGGACAAATGGAGACAGGGGGACATGGACTCAAAAGAGGGACAGTCCCTCCCTCCAAATCAGGGACACTTGGGAGGTATGAGTTTGGGTGAATATGTGACCCCTCCTCTCATTCGCCGATTTATATATATAGATATTTAATATTACACAATTTGGCGATAGCACTCGATTGTTCAGTTTCCTCTTTTTATTTATTTTTTCTCTGGATGGTTCGAATACGAATCTTCAAACTGCAATACATATTTGGGCAGATTGTAAGGTACCTGCACCTCATTGCTACATAGTGGCAGACTGGGGCCAAAAACCTGCCCTGGATTTTACCAGCCCTGGTTGCCCCATGACCTGTCAGAGGTATCTCTGCTGCTCCTGGCCAGTCATCCAGTGTGCTCCAAGACTGAGGCTATATCATTAGGGGGGAGGACATGGGCTGGGGGTTGCTTGGCTCCAAGACTGAGGCTATATCATTAGGGGGAGGACATGGGCTGGGGGTTGCTTGGCTCCAAGACTGAGGCTATATCATTAGGGGAGGACATGGGCTGGGGGATGCTTGGCTCCAAGGCTGAGGCTATATCATTAGGGGGAGGACATGGGCTGGGGGTTGCTTGGCTCCAAGGCTGAGGCTATATCATTAGGGTGAGAACATGGGCTGGGGGTTGCTTGGCTCCAAGATTGAGGCTATATCATTAGGGGGAGGACATGGGCTGGGGATGCTTGGCTCCAAGATTGAGGCTATATCATTAGGGTGAGGACATGGGCTGGGGTTGCTTGGCTCCAAGACTGAGTCTATATCATTAGGGGGAGGACATGGGCTGGGGGTTTGGCTCCAAGATTAAGGCTATATCATTAGGGGGAGGACATGGGCTGGGGGTTGCTTGGCTCCAAGGCTGAGGCTATATCATTAGGGGGAGGACATGGGCTGGGGGTGGCTTGGCTCCAGGACTGAGGTTATATTATTAGGGGGAGGACATGGGGTGGGGGTTGCTTGGCTCCAAGACTGAGGCTATATCATTAGGGTGAGAACATGGGCTGGGGGTTGCTTGGCTCCAAGATTGAGGCTATATCATTAGGGGGAGGACATGGGCTGGGGATGCTTGGCTCCAAGATTGAGGCTATATCATTAGGGTGAGGACATGGGCTGGGGTTGCTTGGCTCCAAGACTGAGTCTATATCATTAGGGGGAGGACATGGGCTGGGGGTTTGGCTCCAAGATTAAGGCTATATCATTAGGGGGAGGACATGGGCTGGGGGTTGCTTGGCTCCAAGGCTGAGGCTATATCATTAGGGGGAGGACATGGGCTGGGGGTGGCTTGGCTCCAGGACTGAGGTTATATTATTAGGGGGAGGACATGGGGTGGGGGTTGCTTGGCTCCAAGACTGAGGCTATATCATTAGGGGGAGGACATGGGTTGGGGTTGCTTGGCTCCAGGACTGAGGTTATATTATTAGGGGGAGGACATGGGCTGGGGGTTGCTTGGCTCCAGGACTGAGGTTATATTATTAGGGGGAGGACATGGGGTGGGGGTTGCTTGGCTCCAAGACTGAGGCTATATCATTAGGGGGAGGACATGGGCTGGGGGTTGCTTGGCTCCAAGACTGAGGCTATATCATTAGGGGGAGGACATGGGCTGGGGGTGCTTGGCTCCAAGGCTGAGGCTATATCATTAGGGGGAGGACGTGGGCTGGGGGTTGCTTGGCTCCAAGACTGAGGATATATCATTAGGGGGAGGACATGGGCTGGGGATGCTTGGCTCCCAGATTGAGGCTATATCATTAGGGGGAGGACATGGGCTGGGGGTTGCTTGGCTCCAAGACTGAGGCTATATCATTAGGGGGAGGACATGGGCTGGGGGTTACTTGGCTCCAAGACTGAGGCTATATCATTAGGGGGGAGGACATGGGCTGGGGATGCTTGGCTCCAAGGCTGAGGCCATATCATTAGGGGGAGGACATGGGCTGGGGTTGCTTGGCTCCAAGATTGAGGCTATATCATTAGGGGGGAGGACATGGGCTGGGGATGCCTGGTTCAGGGGATAGAGTGGGGAAGGGGATGGGAAGCTGGAGGAAGGTAGGGATTGGATGGGAGTGTTAGTAAAGTTAGCAGCCCAGACTGCCCCAAAGCAGTGCGGCCCCCTTGGCCAGTCCGAACATGCATACGCATACCTACAAAGGTATGCGTATGCATGTTCGGACTGGCCATAGGGAAAGAGGGACATTTGTTTAATTAGGCCACACTCCCTCATTGAGGGATGGATGGGAGATAGGTTGCAACAGTTAAAACAATAGAAACACTTTAAAGTGGACCAAAACCCAGGATAGTCAAAATCCTGGGTTTTGGTCCACTTAAATAGGCATTTATTGTTGCAGATCCGCATATTACACCGCAAAGAGGGACAAATGAGAACAACGAGGGACAGGGGGACATGGACTCAAAAGAGGGACAGTGCCTTCAAATCGGGGACAGTTGGGAGGTATGCATACGGCAAATCGATCTATACCTGCAGCCATAGATACCCGGATAAAGCTGCACATATATGATCAGAAGAAGAGATAATGATCCAGGAGCCCAGCCATTTATATAGGCTGGAGGCGGAGGCGCTCCCTATAGCTGAGCCGTTAATTAATAATTAATATGCATGGCACGCAGCTTTGATTGGACAAGAGCCCATGGGACCGGAGAAAAGATGCACTTTAAAGTGGACCAAAACCCAGGATTTTGACTATCCTGGGTTTTTGTCCTTTCCCTGATCGGGGATTCCCCGCTGTGTAAACCCCCCAGATCACCCAAACAAACTCACCTGTTCCGCGTCCTATGGGGCATGCGCGGCCGCTCGTCCAATCTGCTGGCATCAGACGCCGTCTTACAGGCTGATTCATTACTAGCGCCAGGTATCGGCAGATGAGCGTCTGTACAGAGGCGCTTAGAGCGACCGCTAGTAGACGCTGTAAGTGGATATCGGGCGCTGTAACAGAGCGTCTCATTCGCTGTAGTAACCTCGCCGGCATTGATGAATGTGGTGTATGTTGGGCGCTCTAACACCTGTACAGCGCTGCAGGGAGCGAGAGGTAGCGCCGGCTCAGTGCGACCGACTCTCAGTGACTCACACCATATTCAACAAAAAAACAGACACACACACACAGCGTCGGCGCTCTGGATCTGGGCGCTGTAGCATAGAGCGCCAGACGCTGTGTGATTAAAGTCTGTTTTTGAACACATATCCACCAGTAACAAAGCGAAAACACATGGAATGACATTGTTGTAACATTGGACAGTAACACTTTAGTGCCAGACCTGTAATGATAATTCTGCATAAATAACAAAAAAATCTAAAAAGTTTTCAGAAATGACTCTTTCTAGGCCGGGAGACGTCACACAATGATTGGAGAAAAAAAAAATATTAAAAACAAAAAACCCTGTTTAAACAGATTAAAAGTAATGTCCATTGAAATGTATGGGAGAGCGACAGGTAATACCTGGTGCTCTGGAAGCTGGAGCGCTGGCGCTATACACTGAGCCGCCTGTAATAATACCTGTGACGCTACATGGCGCTGTTAGAGGCGCTATACACTGACCTGCCTGTAATAATACATGTGACGCTACATGACGCTGTTAGAGGTGCTATACACTGACCTGCCTGTAATAATACATGTGACGCTACATGGCGCTGTTAGAGGTGCTATACACTGACCTGCCTGTAATAATACATGTGACACTACATGGCGCTGTTAGAGGTGCTATACACTGACCTGCCTGTAATAATACATGTGACACTACATGGCGCTGTTAGAGGCGCTATACACTGACCTGCCTGTAATAATACATGTGACACTACATGGCGCTGTTAGAGGCGCTATACACTGAGCTGCCAGTAATAATACATGTGACGCTACATGGCGCTGTTAGAGGTGCTATACACTGACCTGCCTGTAATAATACATGTGACGCTACATGGCGCTGTTAGAGGTGCTATACACTGACCTTCCTGTAATAATACATGTGACGCTACATGACGCTGTTAGAGGCGCTATACACTGAGCTGCCTGTAATAATACATGTGACACTACATGGCGCTGTTAGAGGCGCTATACACTGAGCTGCCTGTAATAATACATGTGACGCTACATGGCGCTGTTAGAGGCGCTATACACTGAGCTGCCTGTAATAATACATGTGACGCTACATGGCGCTGTTAGAGGCGCTATACACTGCCCTGCCTGTAATAATACATGTGACACTACATGGCGCTGTTAGAGGCGCTATACGCTGAGCTGCCTGTAATAATACATGTGACGCTACATGGCGCTGTTAGAGGTGCTATACACTGACCTGCCTGTAATAATACATGTGACGCTACATGGCGCTGTTAGAGGCGCTATACACTGACCTGCCTGTAATAATACATGTGACGCTACATGGCGCTGTTACAGGCGCTATACACTGACCTGCCTGTAATAATACATGTGATGCTACATGGCGCTGTTAGAGGTGCTATATGCTGAGCTGCCTGTAATAATACATGTGACGCTACATGGCGCTGTTAGAGGTGCTATACACTGACCTGCCTGTAATAATACATGTGACGCTACATGGCGCTGTTACAGGTGCTATACACTGACCTGCCTGTAATAATACATGTGACGCTACATGGCGCTGTTAGAGGCGCTATACACTGATCTGCCTGTAATAATACATGTGACGCTACATGGCGCTGTTAGAGGCGCTATACACTGACCTGCCTGTAATAATACATGTGACGCTACATGGCGCTGTTAGAGGCGCTATACACTGAGCCGCCTGTAATAATACATGTGATGCTACATGGCGCTGTTAGAGGCGCTATACACTGACCTGCCTGTAATAATACATGTGACGCTACATGACGCTGTTAGAGGCGCTATACACTGACCTGCCTGTAATAATACATGTGACGCTATATGGCGCTGTTAGAGGTGCTATACACTGCCCTGCCTGTAATAATACATGTGACGCTACATGACGCTGTTAGAGGCGCTATACACTGACCTGCCTGTAATAATACATGTGACACTACATGGCGCTGTTAGAGGCGCTATACACTGAGCTGCCTGTAATAATACATGTGACACTACATGGCGCTGTTAGAGGCGCTATACACTGACCTGCCTGTAATAATACATGTGACGCTACATGACGCTGTTAGAGGTGCTATACACTGACCTGCCTGTAATAATACATGTGACACTACATGGCGCTGTTAGAGGTGCTATACACTGACCTGCCTGTAATAATACATGTGACGCTACATGACGCTGTTAGAGGTGCTATACACTGACCTGCCTGTAATAATACATGTGACGCTACATGACGCTGTTAGAGGTGCTATACACTGACCTGCCTGTAATAATACATGTGACACTACATGGCGCTGTTAGAGGCGCTATACACTGACCTGCCTGTAATAATACATGTGACGCTACATGACGCTGTTAGAGGTGCTATACACTGACCTGCCTGTAATAATACATGTGACGCTACATGACGCTGTTAGAGGTGCTATACACTGACCTGCCTGTAATAATACATGTGACACTACATGGCGCTGTTAGAGGCGCTATACACTGACCTGCCTGTAATAATACATGTGATGCTACATGGCGCTGTTAGAGGCGCTATACACTGAGCTGCCTGTAATAATACATGTGACACCACATGGCGCTGTTAGAGGTGCTATACACTGAGCTGCCTGTAATAATACATGTGACGCTATATGGCGCTGTTAGAGGTGCTATACACTGACCTGCCTGTAATAATACATGTGACACTACATGGCGCTGTTAGAGGTGCTATACACTGAGCTGCCTGTAATAATACATGTGACGCTATATGGCGCTGTTAGAGGTGCTATACACTGCCCTGCCTGTAATAATACATGTGACGCTACATGACGCTGTTAGAGGCGCTATACACTGACCTGCCTGTAATAATACATGTGACACTACATGGCGCTGTTAGAGGCGCTATACACTGAGCTGCCTGTAATAATACATGTGACACTACATGGCGCTGTTAGAGGCGCTATACACTGACCTGCCTGTAATAATACATGTGACGCTACATGACGCTGTTAGAGGTGCTATACACTGACCTGCCTGTAATAATACATGTGATGCTACATGGCGCTGTTAGAGGCGCTATACACTGAGCTGCCTGTAATAATACATGTGACACCACATGGCGCTGTTAGAGGTGCTATACACTGAGCTGCCTGTAATAATACATGTGACGCTATATGGCGCTGTTAGAGGTGCTATACACTGACCTGCCTGTAATAATACATGTGACACTACATGGCGCTGTTAGAGGTGCTATACACTGAGCTGCCTGTAATAATACATGTGACACTACATGGCGCTGTTAGAGGCGCTATACACTGACCTGCCTGTAATAATACATGTGACGCTACATGGCGCTGTTAGAGGCGCTATACACTGACCTGCCTGTAATAATACATGTGACGCTACATGACGCTGTTAGAGGCGCTATACACTGACCTGCCTGTAATAATACATGTGATGCTAAATGGCGCTGTTACAGGCGCTATACACTGACCTGCCTGTAATAATACATGTGACGCTACATGGCGCTGTTACAGGCGCTTACCAGATTCGCTGTCATAAATGTGGTTTTGCGTACAGCGCCCGGCGTTCACCAGACGCTGCCTGTCGCTACGAGGCGCTACCTGGCGCTATCCCTTGATGAATAAACCCCATAGATGGAGTGACGTCAGCGGCTCTGAGGGCGCTGGCAGTCGCATCCCTTGCTTCCCTCTAAAAGAAAGCGTGAATTTCAAATTTGTGAATGTCTGGCGTGGGAACGCACCGTGTTAGAGGGATAGCAGGGATGCGGCTCATGCATGCGCTGGTGGACCAGGGAGCAAGGTAAGTGAATGGTGACCTGGGGGGTTTCACACAGCGGGGCATCCCGATTTTTAATTTTTTTTGGGGGGAGAAGCGATCGGCCCAGGAATCTTATAGAATCCCGGGCAGACCATGCTGGGTTTTGGTCCACTTTAACTGGGGGATCCAGGGAGTTTTACACAGCAGGGAAAACAGCCCGGGATAGTGAAAACGCCATCTAAGACGGCATCTAAGGACAGCGGCTCCGAGCGCGCTGCCGGCCGCATCCCCCGCTTCCCTCTAACAAGGAGCGCGCCCGCGCCGGCCATTCACAAATGCCTGGAGCCCTGTTAGAGGGGGGTGCAGGGAGTTTTACACAGCAGGGCATCGCAAACTGGGATGCCCCGGTGCCAGGAAAACATCCCGGGATAGGGAGAATCCCAGGTTCTGTTCTGCTTTTACACAGAACATGAAGTGGCGATTTGCAGATCAATTCAACAGATTCTCAATTAATTGTTCTGTTTGTTCTGGTTGTTGTGGTTATTGATCCAGCTGAATGCTGATTGGTTATTTTCTAGTATTAAAAAAAATATAAAATAGGGCGACTAATTGTTCTGGTTGTTCTGGTTATTGATCCAGCTGAATGCTGATTGGTTATTTTCTAGTATTAAAAAAAAAATTAAATAGGGCGACTAATTGTTCTGTTTGTTGTGGTTATTGATCCAGCTGAATGCTGATTGGTTATTTTCTAGTATTAAAAAAATATAAAATAGGGCGACCAATTGTTCTGTTTGTTGTGGTTATTGATCCAGCTGAATGGTGATTGGTTATTTTCTAGTATTAAAAAAAAAATTAAATAGGGCGACTAATTGTTCTGTTTGTTGTGGTTGTTGATCCAGCTGAATGCTGATTGGTTATTTTCTAGTATTAAAAAAAAAAAAAAAAAAAAAAAAATAGGGCGACCAATTGTTCTGTTTGTTGTGGTTATTGATCCCGCTGAATGCTGATTGGTTATTTTCTAGTATTAAAAAAAATATAAAATAGGGCGACTAATTGTTCTGTTTGTTCTGGTTATTGATCCAGCTGAATGCTGATTGGTTATTTTCTAGCATTAAAAAAAATATAAAATAGGGCGACTAATTGTTCTGTTTGTTGTGGTTATTGATTCAGCTGAATGCTGATTGGTTATTTTCTAGTATTAAATAAAATATAAAATAGGGCGACTAATTGTTCTCTTTGTTGTGGTTGTTAACCCAGCTGAATGCTGATTGGTTATTTTCTAGTATTAAAATAAATAAATAGGGAGTGCGCAATCAACGCCAATAAAAAACAGAAACAGATTGCTATAATACAGATGTTTTGAATGACGTGGGATCGCCATTGGCGGATGATCGTTGTCGGTCGGCACCGGAAGACAGAGAAAGCCGTAGCATTCCATTACGGAAACTTTTTTTGCAATTGTAAAAAAAAAACAAAACAAAAAAAAAAAAAAACTAGAAAGCGAAAGTTTTGCTGTTTCCTTTGCAGATCAAAGAGCCGCCGCCTCCGCTCACTATCGGTCACTCACCTGAGAAGACGCTGGCAGCACTCGGTTCCAGAGGTCGGGATGTGGATGGGGGAGATGTCACATGGATCCAGCACAGCGCTCACTTTCACAACGACGGGATCGGGACGAGCTATTAAATGGAGAGGAGGAGGGGGGAGGAGGGGGGGAGGGAGGGGACGCCCACTTCTATGCTAATGAGGAGAAGTGATCACTAGTGACGAGCGCGATCTGCCTCTGTTCTGTTAAATAGTCTCCAATATTCTGCTTCTGCATCAATCCCATTACAGTCTATGGCATAGCTTACACAATATGGGGGTTATTCATCAAGGGATAGCGCCAGGTAGTGCCTTGTAAGCGGCAGGTAGCGGCAGGTGAACGCTGGACACGGCACGCAATTACACATTTATGAAGCCAAATCTGGTGAGCGACTAGGAGGCCGATTCATTAATAGCGCCAGGTAGCGACAGATGAGCGCCAGTAGCGTGATTTTCACAGTGCCAGCTAGTATTCGCTGTGCTTGGCCGGGGTTTGCTTGTTGACAGCGACTCAGTCGGTGTGCGGTAATGTTGAATACGGGCTGGGGGGTCGCTGTTTCACAGGTTCAGCGTTGTATGGGTGCGCCTGACAACGAATGGCCAGAGCGAACGGCTTGCTGCAGATTCATTAACAAATCACGCTCCGAATTTTTTCGCGCTGTGAATTCCTTGTTTAAACCCCAGAGCGCTGGCGCCGATGGATTTAAAATAGTTTTTAACCCCCAAACAACCATATTTTTTGATTGAAAAATTATACAAGTTTTTATAAACATTTTGTAATATGAATACATTAATATCAGACCTGTAATATCAATTCTGCACAAAATCTTTTTTTTTTTTATTTTTACCTTAAAAAAAAATCCTAACATTGCAGAAGTGGTCACAGAATTTTTGACATTAAAAAAAAAAAAAAAAAAACATTAATAGCAATTAATTATGATTAATTAAAGATTGCTCTATTGAAATGCATTGGACATCGCCAGGGAGCGACAGGTCAGACCTGGCGCTGTGATGGGATTAGCAGCGGCGCTGTTCGTTGCAGTCGGCTACATGATGAATCCCGCGCTAGCTGACGCTCTCGCCGGCGCTAGCCTCATTTAGCTTGATAAATGCGTCATTGTGGCCGACGCCGGGCGTACTTCAGTCGGTAGCCGCCGTTAGCTGGCGGGACCTGGCGCTCGTCAGACACTACCTGGCGCTATCGCTTGATGAATAAGGGCATAGAACAACGCCATGTAGCGTTCGATTCATCATTATCCCAGGCTCAGCATACAGCGCCGCCATTCAGCCTTGCAGAGCGCCACGTCTTACCTGTCGCTACCTGGCGCCTCCCATACATTTCTATGGACGATTCTTAAATCCCTTTCCTGATCCCAATTTTTTTTTTGTTTTTTATAAAATCTCAAAACTTTCTGTCCTAGAAAATGACATTTTTGAAAACTTTTTGGATTAATAATATTTTTATGCAGAATTGTCCTTACATATCTGGTATTAAAGTGTGTTTTTTGGATGAACGTGGTGTGAGTCGGTCGCACTGAGCTGGCGCTACCGTTCGCTCCCATACAGAGTAGTACTGCGACTCACGCAACATATTCATCAATGCTGGCCAGCTACTGAGGCGCTCTGAAACAAAGATCCAGAGCCGAGCACAGCGACTACTAGCGGTCGCTCTGAAATCTGCTCTACAGAGGCTCATCTGTTGCTACCTGGCGTTAGTAATGAATCAGCCTGCTGAGCCTGATACACTACTAGCGCCGGGTATTGCCAGATGAGCGTCTGAATAGCGACGATTAGAGCGACCGCTAGTAGACGCTGTAAGCGGGTATGGGGCGCTGTAACAGAGCGTCTCAGTCGCTGTTGTAACCTGATGAATATGATGTGTGTTGGGCGCTCTAACAACAGTACATCGCTGCAGCGAGCGAGAGGTAGCGCCAGTTCAGTGCGCCCGGCACTAGGCGCTCCACACCCTATTTAACAAAAAACTACACACACACAGCGCCGGCGCTCTAATGCTGGGCGCTGTAGCATAGAGTGCCAGACGCTGTGTGATTAAAGTCTGTTTTTGAACACATATCCACCAGTAACAAGGCAAAAACATATGGAATGACATTGTTTTAACACTGTGATATTAACACTTTAGTGCCAGACCTGTAATGACAAATCTGCATAAAAATATCTAAAACAAAAATGTATAAAAGTGTTTGTTTGCAGCCAGGAGACGTCACACAATGATTTGTGCAAAACAAAAAATAAATAAATAAATTGCCAGACACGCTATTTATACACAACTAATAAAACCCTATTGAAATGTATCGGAGAGTGACACTGAGCGAAAAGTAATACATGGCGCTATACACGGGGAGGCCGATTCATTAATAGCGCCAGGTAGCGACAGATGAGCGCCAGTAGCGTGATTTTCACAGCGCCAGCTAGTATTCGCTGTGCTTGGCCGTTGTTCGCTTGTTGAGAGCGACTCAGTCGGTGTGCGTTAATGTTGAATACGGGGTTAGGTGTCGCTGTTTCACTGGTTCCGCGCTGTATGGGTGCGCCTGACAGCGAATGGCCAGAGCGAACGGCTCCCAGCATATTCATTAACAAATCACGCTCAAAAATTTCTCGCGCTGTGAATTCCTTGTTTAAACCCCAGAGCGCTGGCGGCGATGTGTGTAAAGTAGTTTTTAACCCCCAAACAACCATATTTTTTGATTAAAAAATTAAACAAGTTTTTAGAAACATTTTGTAATATGAATACATTAATATCAGACTTGTAATATCAATTCTGCACAAATTTTTTCTTTTTTTTTTTTACCTTAAAAAAAAATATAACATTGCAGAAGTGGTCACAGAATTTTTGACATTAAAAAAAAAAAAAAAAAATTATTATAAATTAATTATGAATATTTAAAGATTGCTCCATTGAAATGCATTGGAGAGCGCCAGGGAGCGACAGGTCATACCTGGCGCTGTGATGGGATTAGTAGCGGCGCTGTTCGTTGCAGTCGGCTACATGATGAATCCCGCGCTAGCTGACGCTCTCGCCGGCGCTAGCCTCATTTAGCGTGATAAATGCGTGATTGTGTTCGCAGACTGGTGTTCTGGAGTCGGTAGCCGCCGATAGCTGGCGCTACCTGGCGCTAGTCAGACACTACCTGGCGCTATCCCTTGATAAATAAGGCCCTGAGCCTCCTGTAATAATACATGTGACGCTACATGGCGCTGTTTCAGTCGCTCACCAGATTCGCTTTCATAAATGTGGTTTCCCGTACAGCACCCGGTGTTCAACGGACGCTGCCTGACGCTACGAGGCGCTACCTGGCGCTATCCGTTCTTAAATAACTTGGTAAAACAACAATATAAAAGGACCTCTGGGTTTTAGTTAACAATAAGCTCAACTGTAGTAATCAATGCCAGGCAGCTGCTGCCAAAGCAAATAGGATCATGTGGTGCATCAGGAGGGACATAGGTGCTCATGACCCTCTGGTCATCATTTTACCCCTGTACAAGTCACTGCTCAGATCCCAAATGGAATACTGTGTACAGTTCTGGGCACCTGCGGTGAGGGACCCCCCCCAAAACCCCAAAAAAACGTACCTCATCGGCCGCCGCCTCCCGCACGCCCCTCTAGACGTGCGCGCGCCGGACGTTTGTGCGCGCGCCCTGTCAGAGTGACGTGCGGGAGGCGGCGGCGGACGCGCTGTCTTGTCCGTCACTGTCACCCGTTTGTCCATCGGCGGGGATTGGACAGCGCGGCCACGTGGGAGCGTGGTGAGGTGAGTTTTGGGGGCTTTCTGGGGGGTTTCACACAGCGGGGCACCCCCAATCGGGGTGCCCCCCTGAAGTGGACCAAAACCCAGGATAGTCAAAATCCTGGGTGTTGGTCCACTTTAATGAGGACATATCAGAACTGGAGCTCGTTCAAAGGAGGGCAACTAAGGTAATAAATGGAGTGCGGGGGGTTAGAGGACCCTGAAAGATTTTAAAAATTTTAAGGCTCCTACTCCTACTCATTCTGGACTGCGATATCTTCAGAGGTGAGCACTCTGTGCCTTCAGTGAGAGCTGCTGTTTATGTCCAAGGAATCTGAGGCTGGCATTTCTTATATGTATTGTGGACCCTGAAAGATTGTCAAAGTTATGGTTTGTATAGTTTAGAAAAGAGACGCTTGAGGGGTGATCTAATAACTATGTAGGGCATCCACTAAGGTTAGAGATAAGGTGCTTTTTCCACCGACACAGGAGGGGATTCTTCTCTGTAAGAGCAGTGACACTATGGAACTCGCTGCCAGAGGAGGTAGTAATGAAGGATACAGTAAAAACATTCAAAAGTGGTCAGGATGCCTTCCTGGCATGTAATAACATTACCAGCTATGGCTACTAGACCACTGGAAGGAGATCTATAGTGGCCGGGATGCCCTCCTGGCATGTAATAACATTACCAGCTATGGCTACTAGACCACTGGAAGGAGATCTATAGTGGCCGGGATGCCCTCCTGGCATGTAATAACATCAGCAGCTATGGCTACTAGACCACTGGAAGGAGATCTATAGTGTCTGGGATGCCCTCCTGGCATGTAATAACATTACCAGCTATGGCTACTAGACCACTGGAAGGAGATCTATAGTGGTCGGGATGCCCTCCTGGCATGTAATAACATTACCAGCTATGGCTACTAGACCACTGGAAGGAGATCTATAGTGGCCGGGATGCCCTCCTTGCATGTAATAACATTACCAGCTATGGCTACTAGACCACTGGTCTCCAAGGAGATAAACAGGCTGAACTGGATGGACTAAAGTCCTTATTCAGCTTTAAATACTATGGGGGTTATTCATGAAGATCTAACGGCATGTAGCGCTTCGTAGCGTCAGACAGCATCTGGTGAACGCCGGGCGCTGTACGGGAAACCACATTTATCAAAGCTAATCTGTTGAGCGCGTCTAACAGCGCCATGCAGCGTCACATGTATTATTACAGGCGGCTCAGCATATAGCGCTGGCGCTCTAGCTTCCAGAGCTCCAGGTATTACCTGTCGCTTTCCCATACATTTCAATGGACGCTCCTTTTCTTCAGTTTAAACAGAGTTTTTTTTCTCTCCAATCATTGTGTGACCTCTCCTGGCCTCCAAAAAGGCATTTTTGAAAACTTTTTTGAGTTTTTACGTTTTTATGCTGAATTGTCATTACAGGTCTGGCACTAAAGTGTTAATGTCACAGTGTTATAACAATGTCATTCCATATGTTTTCGCCTTGTTACTGGTGGATATGTGTTCAAAATCAGACTTTAATCACACAGCGTCTGGCGCTCTAGGCTACAGCCGACACTGTGTGTGTGTGTGTGTGTGTGTTTTTTTTAATATTATGTGAGTCGCTGAGAGTCAGTCGCACTGAGCTGGCGCTACCTCTTGCTCCCTGCAGCGCTGTACTAGTGTTAGAGCGCCCGACATACATCACATTCAACAATGCCGGCCAGGTTACTAGAGTGACTGAGGAGCTCTGTTACAGCGCATAATACCCGCCCACGAGCGTCTACTAGCGGTCGCTCTAAGCGCCTCTGTACAGACGCTCATCTGCCGATACCTGGCGCTAGTAATGAATCAGCCTCCATATTGCTATGCTACCTTCCAAGTGTCCCTGATTTGGAGGGAATGTCCCTCTTTTGAGTTTATGACCCCCCTGTCCCTCATTGTTCCCGTTTGTCCCTCTTTGAGGTGTAACATGCAGATCTGCTGCAATAAATGATTCATTTGCCCATTCAAAGTGTTTCTATTGTTGCAACTATTACAATGTATCTCCTATCCATCCATCAATGAGGGGGCGTGGCTTCATACATCCTTCAATGAGGGGGCGTGGCTTCATTTACATATTGTCTGTCTTTGAGGTGTAACATGCAGATCTGCAGCAATAAATGATTCATTTGCCTATTCATAGTGTTTCTATTGTAACTGTTACATCCTATCTCTTATCATGACTATCCTGGCTTTTTGTCCTTTCCCCCGATCGGCGATGCCCCGCTGCGTAAAACACCCCAGATCGCCGAACGCAACTCACCTCTTCCTCGTCCTACAGCGCATGCGCGGCCTCTCGTCCAATCAGCTGGCTAGTCTAAGCCTTCGTGTAAGGAGAGCTCATCTGAGAGCACTGGCGGCCGCATCCCCTGCTTCCCCCTAACAGGGAGCGCGCCCGCGCCGGCCATTCACAAATGCCAGGCTTCCGGCACCCGTCCTGCTAGGAGGGATAGCGAGGATGCGGCCGCAGCTCGCACATGCGCCATTGGACTGGAAAAGAAGGTGAGTTTATGGGTGACCTGGGGGGGATCACACAGCGGGGTATCCCAATTTTGGATGCCCCAGGAGGAGGGAATCGATCGGCCCAGGAATCCTAAAGATCTCCATGGGTTTTGGTCCACTTTAACGCCATGCAAAGCCACAGATTTACTTTAAAGTGGACCAAAACCCAGGATTTTGACTATCCGGGGTTTTCGTCCACTCCCCCAGGGCACCCGGATCGGGGGTGCCCCGCTATGTGAAACCCCCCCGATCGCTGGCATCAACTCACCTCAACGTGGTTCTATGACGCAGGCGCGGCCGCTCATCCAATCAGTGCGCTCGGAGCCGCTGAGCTTTGCACGTCTTAGCGACGTCTTAGCTCTGAGCGCGCTGATGGCCGCATCTCACGCTTCCCTCTAACAGGGAGCACGCCCTGACAGAGGGATAGCGGGGAGGCGGTCGCGGCCCGCGCATGCGCTGTTGGACTGGGTTTAAGGTAAACTTAGCGGGCGTCTTGGGGGGTTTCACACAGCGGGGCATCCCGATTCTGGATGCCCTGGGGGAGGGAATCAATCTATAAGATTCCTGGGCCGATCTCAGTGGGTTTTGGTCCACTTTAATGCTTTGCAAAGCCAGAGGTTTACTTTAACAAAATAAAGTCATTTTAGAGTGGAAGAATTTCTCTATTACTTTAGTCCAATATCTGTATATAAAGCTGGAGCTCACCTTAAAGTGGAACAAAACAAGGGATTTTGACTATCCCGGGTTTTGTTCCATGTCCCGCTGTGTGAAACCCCCCAGGTCGCCCGTTTTAAGTCACCTCTCTCCGGTCCAGCGGCACATGCTCAGGCTCTCGTCCAACCAGAGCCCTTGGATAGGCTAATAGGCTTCAGTGGGGAGCAAGAGTGGCTGCTTCCCCAGCCGCATGCATTCTTCCGCCCTCACATCTAAATGGCTGCGGCAGGAGCGTGCACACAGCCCAGGGATGCAGGGGATGCGGCTACTCTGCTCCCCATTGGAAGCAATCAGAGGAGTTTGCCATAGACATAGACGTGGCAAACGGTTCTGATTAATATACAAATTTTAGGCTCACAGCACACCTCAATGATCCAATGTTAGCTGAAATAGTAAAATGGGTGCAAAATATATCCCATTAAATTAGAACATCTTATTTAAAGTGGACCAACACCCTCCCATGATCGGCCCCGATCGGGGGTGCCCTGCTGTGTGAAACCCCCCAGAAACCCCTAAATCCATACCTTATCCGCGGTGCCCGCCGCCGCCTCCCGCGCCCCTCTGGCAGGACACGCACCCGTGCCGGCCGTTTGTGAATGGCCGGCGGGCGCTCGCCCTGTAAGAGTGACGCGCGGGAGGCGGCGGCGGGCGCGCTCTCTTGTCCGTCGGCGGTCACGTGGGAGCGAGGAGAGGTGTGTTTTTCGGGGTTTCTGGGGGGGTTTCACACAGCTCGATCGGGGGTGCCCCGCTGTGTGAAACCCCCCAGAAACCCCTAAATCCCTAACTTATCCACGATCAAGCAGTGCCAGCCGCCGCCTCCCGCGCGTCCCTCTAGCAGGACGCGCACCCGTGCCGGCCGTTTGTGAATCGCCGGCGCGGGCACTCGCCCTGTAAGAGTGACGCGCAGGAGGTGGCGGCGGGCGCGCTCTCTTGTCCGTCGGGGATTGGCAGCGGCAGTCATGTGGGAGCGAGGAGAGGTGAGTTTTTCGGGGTTTCTGGGGGGTTTTACGCAGCTCGATCGGGGTGCCCCGCCGAAGTGGACCAAAATCCAGGATAGTCAAAATCCTGGGTGTTGGTCCACTTTAAGAACGGCGGATATATACACACCACACTCATGAGTTTCTTGCAATTATAAGGGTATTTATATAGGTGATATACAGAAAGTCAAAACAACATATATGTTTACAGGCTATGCAAAAATAGATACAATAAAGGTATTCTGGTATGTGGATATATGTACAGTCTCCAGGATCGTGATAAAGAAAATGCGCGATACAACACTAATATATACAGATCAAATGTGACTATAGTAGGGTAAAACATTACCAGTGGAAAGTCTATTGAGGGGTCTTTGTACAGGTCCTGAAGAGTAGAGCAATGGATTTGCTGACCAGGATATAAGCAGTTAAAGTGGACCAACACCCACCGCTGATCGGCCCAGAATTCTATAAGATTGCCGGGCCGATCAGCTCCCTGCCTGCGGGGCATCCCGATGGGGGGTGCCCCGCTGTGTGAAACCCCCCAGGACGCCCGCAAATCCTACCTGTTCCTCGTTCCAACGGGCCGCCGCTGCCTCTTGCGCATCCCTCTAGCAGGGCGCGCACCCGCGCCGGCCGTTTGTGAATGGCCGGCGCGGGCGCGCTCCCTGTAAGAGGGACGCGCGAGAGGCGGCGGCGGGCACTCTCACCATGTCCGTCGGTGGACCTCACTTGTGATTGGTGGAGCGAGTCACGTGGGAGCGGGGTCAGGTGAGTTTTTGGGGCTTTCTGGGGGTTCCCCCGCGGAAGTGGACCAACACCCAGGATAGTGAAAATCCTGGGTGTTGGTCCACTTTAAGGAGAACAATGTATAGAGGCATATGTTATACATAACAGCATTCTATTCCTGCTCAACACATCATACCAAGAACAGCACGATAGTCAGCATCATAAATATACATATAAATATGCATCAATAACGTTAAAGTGGATCAACACCCTGACGTTTTTTATTTTTTCTTCCTTCAATAAATAATCCATACCATGCCCCAGGGCCCGTTATCCATAATAATAAAAAAAAAAACTTACCTTTGATGATTCTGTGCGGCGTCGCGTCAATTTCTGTTTCGCGCCGCCATCTTTGATTTTCATCTAAGAGGAAGAGATCGTTTGACCTCTTCCTCTTGTAAATCTCGCGCATGCACAGTAGCGCCTCGTTAGCTCGCTCCCGATGCAAGCGGCGCTTCACTTTACCTAAGCGGCGCTACTGCGCATGTGCGCTTTTTTTTTTTTTGTCTTTACGTGAGCGCGCTCTGCAGAGCAGGGGAAAGGCTGAAAGGCGTCCGTCATAACAGTAAATATGGCATTACCAGAGTATATAGAGATCGTGATACAGAGCCCGCGTTTCGGAACCGCAGGTTCCTTTCTCAAGGCTGCGATGAAAACGTGCAAAAGAGCGCGAATAAATACCTGTATCCTCCCCCCCCCCCTGGTCGGCCAGCGTGGCGTTTCCGGGAGCGCCTCCTGGAACGTCACTTCCGGTGGCGAGGTCCCGACCCGCGTCACATCCGGGTGCGGCTGGCATACGTAAAGTAAAAGAGAGATGTGAGGGGGTCTGTCTTCCTAGTGAGCAGAGTAGAGGTGTGAGGGGGGTCTGTCTTCCTAGTGAGCAGAGGAGAGATGTGAGGGGGGTCTGTCTTCCTAGTGAGCAGAGGAGAGGTGTGAGGGGGTCTGTCTTCCTAGTGAGCAGAGGAGAGGTGTGAGGGGGTCTGTCTTCCTAGCGAGCTGAGGAGAGGTGTGAGGGGTCTGTCTTCCTAGCGAGCAGAGTAGAGGTGTGAGGGGTCTGTCTTCCTAGCGAGCAGAGTAGAGGTGTGAGAGGTCTGTCTTGCTAGTGAGCAGAGTAGAGGTGTGAGGGGTCTGTCTTCCTAGTGAGCAGAGTAGAGGTGTGAGAGGTCTGTCTTGCTAGTGAGCAGAGTAGAGGTGTGAGGGGGTCTGTCTTCCTAGTGAGCAGAGGAGAGGTGTGAGGGGGTCTGTCTTCCTAGTGAGCAGAGTAGAGGTGTGAGAGGTCTGTCTTGCTAGTGAGCAGAGTAGAGGTGTGAGGGGTCTGTCTTCCTAGTGATTGGACAAGAGCCTGCGTATGCACCAATGAACAGAGGAAAGGTGTCACAGTGTGGGGCATCCCGATTGAAAGTTGCCAGCCTGGGAATCTTTTACATTCCAGGGCTGGCTGACCTGGATTTTTGCTCTGCTTTAAAGCGCCTCCAACACCCACCCTCCCAGACTTTGGGTGATGCGTCCGGCTGGGCGGGGCTTGGTTTTCCACTGCCAATGCCACACCCACCAGGAATTATTGAGATTGTGGATTGGCTGATCACAAGACCCCCTCACACCTCTCCTCAGCTCACTAGGAAGACAGACCCCCTCACACCTCTCCTCTGCTCACTAGGAAGACAGACCCCCTCACACCTCTCCTCTGCTCACTAGGAAGACAGACCCCCTCACACCTCTCCTCTGCTCACTAGGAAGACAGACCCCCTCACACCTCTCCTCTGCTCACTAGGAAGACAGACCCCCTCACACCTCTCCTCTGCTCACTAGGAAGACAGACCCCCTCACACCTCTCCTCATCTCACTAGGAAGACAGACCCCCTCACACCTCTCCTCTGCTCACTAGGAAGACAGACCCCCTCACACCTCTCCTCTGCTCACTAGGAAGACAGACCCCCTCACATCTCTCCTCTGCTCACTAGGAAGACAGACCCCCTCACACCTCTCCTCTGCTCACTAGGAAGACAGACCCCCTCACACCTCTCCTCTGCTCACTAGGAAGACAGACCCCCTCACACCTCTCCTCTGCTCACTAGGAAAACAGACCCCCTCACACCTCTCCTCTGCTCACTAGGAAGACAGACCCCCTCACACCTCTCCTCTGCTCACTAGGAAGACAGACCCCCTCACACCTCTCCTCAGCTCCCTAGGAAGGCAGACCCCCTCACACCTCTCCTCAGCTCGCTAGGAAGGCAGACCCCCTCACACCTCTCCTCAGCTCGCTAGGAAGACAGACCCCCTCACACCTCTCCTCTGCTCGCTAGGAAGACAGACCCCCTCACACCTCTCCTCAGCTCACTAGGAAGACAGACCCCCTCACACCTCTCCTCAGCTCACTAGGAAGACAGACCCCCTCACACCTCTCCTCTGCTCACTAGGAAGACAGACCCCCTCACACCTCTCCTCAGCTCGCTAGGAAGACAGACCCCCCTCACACCTCTCCTCAGCTCGCTAGGAAGACAGACCCCCTCACACCTCTCCTCAGCTCGCTAGGAAGACAGACCCCCACACACCTCTCCTCTGCTCACTAGGAAGACAGACCCCCTCACACCTCTCCTCAGCTCACTAGGAAGACAGACCCCCTCACACCTCTCCTCAGCTCACGAGGAAGACAGTCCCTCTCACACCTCTCCTCTGCTCACTAGGAAGACAGACCCCCTCACACCTCTCCTCAGCTCACTAGGAAGACAGACCCCTGCACCTCTCCTCTGCTCACTAGGAAGACAGTCCCTCTCACACCTCTCCTCTGCTCACTAGGAAGACAGACCCCTTCACACCTCTCCCCTGCTCACTAGGAAGAAGGACCCCTACACCTCTCCTCAGCTCACTAGGAAGACAGTCCCTCTCACACCTCTCCTCAGCTCACTAGGAAGACAGACCCCTGCACCTCTCCTTTGCTCACTAGGAAGACAGTCCCTCTCACACCTCTCCTCTGCTCACTAGGAAGACAGACCCCCTCACACCTCTCCTCTGCTCACTAGGAAGACAGACCCCCTCACACCTCTCCTCTGCTCACTAGGAAGACAGACCCCCTCACACCTCTCCTCTGCTCACTAGGAAGACAGACCCCCTCACACCTCTCCTCTCCTCACTAGGAAGACAGACCACCTCACACCTCTTCTCTGCTCACTAGGAAGACAGACCCCCTCACACCTCTCCTCTGCTCACTAGGAAGACAGACCCCCTCACACCTCTCCTCAGCTCCTGGGAAGAGAGACCCCCTCACACCTCTCCTCAGCTCGCTAGGAAGGCAGACCCCCTCACACCTCTCCTCAGCTCGCTAGGAAGACAGACCCCCTCACACCTCTCCTCAGCTCGCTAGGAAGACAGACCCCCTCACACCTCTCCTCAGCTCGCTAGGAAGACAGACCCCCTCACACCTCTCCTCAGCTCGCTAGGAAGACAGACCCCCTCACACCTTTCCTCAGCTCGCTAGGAAGACAGACCCCCTCACACCTCTCCTCAGCTCGCTAGGAAGACAGACCCCCTCACACCTCTCCTCAGCTCGCTAGGAAGATAGACCCCCTCACACCTCTCCTCAGCTCGCTAGGAAGACAGACCCCCCTCACACCTCTCCTCAGCTCGCTAGGAAGACAGACCCCCTCACACCTCTCCTCAGCTCGCTAGGAAGACAGACCCCCTCACACCTCTCCTCAGCTCGCTAGGAAGACAGACCCCCTCACACCTCTCCTCAGCTCGCTAGGAAGACAGACCCCCTCACACCTCTCCTCAGCTCGCTAGGAAGACAGACCCCCTCACACCTCTCCTCAGCTCGCTAGGAAGACAGACCCCGTCACACCTCTCCTCAGCTCGCTAGGAAGACAGACCCCCTCACACCTCTCCTCAGCTCGCTAGGAAGACAGACCCCCTCACACCTCTCCTCAGCTCGCTAGGAAGACAGACCCCCTCACACCTCTCCTCAGCTCACTAGGAAGACAGACCCCCTCACACCTCTCCTCGCTCACTAGGAAGACAGACCCCCTCACACCTCTCCTCTGCTCACTAGGAAGACAGACCCCCTCACACCTCTCCTCTGCTCACTAGGAAGACAGACCCCCTCACACCTCTCCTCTGCTCACTAGGAAGACAGACCCCCTCACACCTCTCCTCTGCTCACTAGGAAGACAGACCCCCTCACACCTCTCCTCTGCTCACTAGGAAGACAGACCCCCTCACACCTCTCCTCTGCTCACTAGGAAGACAGACCCCCTCACACCTCTCCTCAGCTCACTAGGAAGACAGACCCCCTCACACCTCTCCTCATCTCACTAGGAAGACAGACCCCCTCACACCTCTCCTCTGCTCACTAGGAAGACAGACCCCCTCACACCTCTCCTCTGCTCACTAGGAAGACAGACCCCCTCACACCTCTCCTCATCTCACTAGGAAGACAGACCCCCTCACACCTCTCCTCTGCTCACTAGGAAGACAGACCCCCTCACACCTCTCCTCTGCTCACTAGGAAGACAGACCCCCTCACACCTCTCCTCTGCTCACTAGGAAGACAGACCCCCTCACACCTCTCCTCATCTCACTAGGAAGACAGACCCCCTCACACCTCTCCTCTGCTCACTAGGAAGACAGACCCCCTCACACCTCTCCTCTGCTCACTAGGAAGACAGACCCCCTCACACCTCTCCTCAGCTCACTAGGAAGACAGACCCCCTCACACCTCTCCTCTGCTCAATAGTAAGACAGACCCGCTCACACCTCTCCTCAGCTCACTAGGAAGACAGACCCCCTCACACCTCTCCTCTGCTCAATAGGAAGACAGACCCGCTCACACCTCTCCTCAGCTCACTAGGAAGACAGACCCCCTCACACCTCTCCTCTGCTCACTAGGAAGACAGACCCCCTCACACCTCTCCTCTGCTCACTAGGAAGACAGACCCCCTCACACCTCTCCTCATCTCACTAGGAAGACAGACCCCCTCATACCTCTCCTCTGCTCACTAGGAAGACAGACCCCCTCACACCTCTCCTCTGCTCACTAGGAAGACAGACCCCCTCACACCTCTCCTCATCTCACTAGGAAGACAGACCCCTCACACCTCTCCTCTGCTCACTAGGAAGACAGACCCCCTCACACCTCTCCTCTGCTCACTAGGAAGACAGACCCCCTCACACCTCTCCTCAGCTCACTAGGAAGACAGACCCCCTCACACCTCTCCTCTGCTCAATAGGAAGACAGACCCGCTCACACCTCTCCTCAGCTCACTAGGAAGACAGACCCCCTCACACCTCTCCTCTGCTCAATAGGAAGACAGACCCGCTCACACCTCTCCTCTGCACACTAGGAAGACAGACTCCCTCACACCTCTCCTCAGCTCACTAGGAAGACAGACCCCTGCACCTCTCCTCTGCTCACTAGGAAGACAGACCCCCTCACACCTCTCCTCAGCTCACTAGGAAGACAGACTCCCTCACACCTCTCCTCAGCTCAATAGGAAGACCGACCCCCCACACCTCTCCTCTGCTCACTAGGAAGACAGACCCCCGCACCTCTCCTCAGCTTACTACGAAGACAGACCCCCGCACCTCTCATTGACTCACTAGGAAGACAGACCCTCGCATCTCTCCTCAGTTCACTAAAAAGACAGACCTCCCCCAGCACCTCTCCTTAGTTCACTCTAGGAAGATAGAGTCCTGCACCTCTCCTCAACTCACTAGGACTGGAAATGGCAGAAAACACGACAGCAGCCCCCAGAGCAGAGATGCATTTAATAGGGTGGATGTCCCCTTTAAAGCAATCCCGCTGGCCTGTGACTTTGTCCAAGATTTTCATTCTAATCCAAATATGTGTTTGAGTTTTCCTTTTTTTTCCCTAATAAGCCTCGTCGCACCTTCTGTACTAGAAAAAAATTAAAGCGGACCATAACCCAGTATTTTTCACTATATTGGAGACTCTGGGGAGAGGGCTCCTTTAAATGCAGATATTTTTGCCTTTGTGTCTCCATTAAAGCTGGGTCAGGGGCATCCCAGGCTAATGTGAAGGCTCATCAGTCATGAGGGTTGGTAGCCGGACAGTAGAGGAGTGAAGGGTCAGGGGTCAGGGTCAGGCTAAAGGTCAGCTATAAGAATGGGCAAGACAATGGTGGTCAGGTCGGGTCCCGGGACACAATAACTGATTGTAGAAGAGAGGGGGGCAGCTGTGCGACACCAACTGAAAAATACTGACCAATCACTAAAAGAAGCAGGATCGCTGGCTCATGGTGACCGTTTAAAGTAGAACTCTGCTTGATTTGATTCATTTGACTTGAGACAGGCAGAAGGGAGCAACAGTGGAAACCATGGAGGGGCAAAATGAATGACCCTTCCTCAGCCCAAATTGTCTTACTGGCAGAAGGTACTTTATGTAGGTGCAAAGCACCCTAAATGTAATATTATAGGGGCTTTCATGAGCTGCTGCCCCCCCATAGCCACGGATGATGTTCCAGCCCATGTGGCCCCAAAGCATTGCAGCCCACCGGGAATTCTCCATGTGCTCCCTATGGCCAGTCCGCCCCTGGTCACCTGGACAGCAATAGAGACAGATAGAATAGAAAGAAGGATAGTGAAAAGGTCAAGGAGCAATGAATAAATAATGGAAAAAGAGAGCAGAGAGATGGGAGGATGAAATGTGGAAAAGAGAGAGAAAGTGGGGAAAAGCGATGAAAAGTCATGGCCGTGTGGTAAAAGCAATGGACTTGACACTTGACAGTGATTGGAAGGCTACTGGCTCGATTCCTGGCTGGGACATGGTGGCTCTGGGCAGGTGTGCACTTACTGCCCCCTAGTGTGTCCACTGATGCATTTCACTTGTTTGTTCATTGGTGCATTTCACTTGTTTGTTCACATATGCACATTATACATACACTGAAAATAGAAAACGAGGAAAACGAGAACGAGGTATTGCAAAAATGAGAGAAGTAAGAAAGGAAAGTGGAAAAAAAAAAGAGAGAGAAGGTGGAAAAGAGAGTGAGAAAAAGGGCATGTGAGGGGGGGTGGAGGAAAAGCAAGAAATAAGAATGGAAATGTAAAGAAGGAAATGTGAAATCATGGAAAATGATTTAGCTTTACTGGATAGATGGCCAAAACTGTGGAAACTAGAGATGTCTCTAAATGTAAAATCCTGCACTTGGGTAGAAGGAATCCCTGCTCTGAGCACCGTATGGGCAGCACTGTGTTATCCAGGACCTCGGAGGAGAGAGATTTAGGGACACTGATCACTGATAGCTGCAAGATGATTGGACAGTGTAGCCAGGCAGTGGGAAAAGCAAGCAGGATGCTCGGCTGCATAGCTCGAGGCATCACCAGTAGGAAGAGGGAGGTTGTGATGCCGCTGTATAGAGCCCTGGTGAGGCCACAGCTAGAATACTGTGTGCAGTTCTGGAAACCTTACCTGCAAAAAGACATTATTCAAATAGAATGTGTCCAAAGGCCGGCAACAAAAATGGTGGAAGGACTTAAACTTAAAACTTATCAGGAAAGACTTAAAGAACTTAATTTGTACAGTCTGGAGGAAAGAAGGGAGAGGGGGGACTTGATTGAGACCTTTAAATATGTGAAGGGATTGAATAAGGTTCAGGAGGGAAGTGTTTTTAAGAAGAAAGTAAATATTAGAACAAGGGGCCCAACCTGAAGCTAGTCTGGGGGGAAGATTAGGAGCAATGTTAGAAAATATTATGTTACAGAAAGAGTAGTAGATGCTTGGAACAAACTTCCAGCAGAGGTAGTTGAAAAATCAACAGTCACTGAATTTTAACCTGCCTGAGATAAGCCTCCATCTATCCTAAGATACAGAGAACATACAGTATACACATAAGATACAGAGAACATACAGTATACACATAAGATACAGAGAACATACAGTATATACATAAGATACAGAGAACATACAGTATACACATAAGATACAGAGAACATACAGTATATACATAAGATACAGAGAACATACAGTATGTACATAAGATACAGAGAACATACAGTATACACATAAGATACAGAGAACATACAGTATATACATAAGATACAGAGAACATACAGTATACACATAAGATACAGAGAACATACAGTATACACATAAGATACAGAGAACATACAGTATATACATAAGATACAGAGAACATACAGTATACACATAAGATACAGAGAACATACAGTATATACATAAGATACAGAGAACATACAGTATACACATAAGATACAGAGAACATACAGTATATACATAAGATACAGAGAACATACAGTATACACATAAGATACAGAGAACATACAGTATAGACATAAGATACAGAGAACATACAGTATACACATAAGATACAGAGAACATACAGTATACACATAAGATACAGAGAACATACAGTATAGACATAAGATACAGAGAACATACAGTATAGACATAAGATACAGAGAACATACAGTATATACATAAGATAAAGAGAACATACAGTATATACATAAGATAAAGAGAACATACAGTATACACATAAGATACAGAGAACATACAGTATAGACATAAGATACAGAGAACATACAGTATATACATAAGATAAAGAGAACATACAGTATATACATAAGATACAGAGAACATACAGTATATACATAAGATACAGAGAACATACAGTATAGACATAAGATACAGAGAACATACAGTATATACATAAGATAAAGAGAACATACAGTATACACATAAGATACAGAGAACATACAGTATAGACATAAGATACAGAGAACATACAGTATAGACATAAGATACAGAGAACATACAGTATATACATAAGATACAGAGAACATACAGTATACACATAAGATACAGAGAACATACAGTATAGACATAAGATACAGAGAACATACAGTATATACATAAGATACAGAGAACATACAGTATACACATAAGATACAGAGAACATACAGTATAGACATAAGATACAGAGAACATACAGTATACACATAAGATACAGAGAACATACAGTATAGACATAAGATACAGAGAACATACAGTATATACATAAGATACAGAGAACATACAGTATACACATAAGATACAGAGAACATACAGTATAGACATAAGATACAGAGAACATACAGTATATACATAAGATAAAGAGAACATACAGTATACACATAAGATACAGAGAACATACAGTATAGACATAAGATACAGAGAACATACAGTATATACATAAGATACAGAGAACATACAGTATACACATAAGATACAGAGAACATACAGTATAGACATAAGATACAGAGAACATACAGTATATACATAAGATAAAGAGAACATACAGTATACACATAAGATACAGAGAACATACAGTATAGACATAAGATACAGAGAACATACAGTATATACATAAGATAAAGAGAACATACAGTATATACATAAGATACAGAGAACATACAGTATATACATAAGATACAGAGAACATACAGTATACACATAAGATACAGAGAACATACAGTATACACATTAGGTATAGAGAACATACAGTATACACATAAGATACAGAGAACATACAGTATACACATTAGGTATAGAGAACATACAGTATACACATGAGATACAGAGAACATACAGTATATACATAAGATACAGAGAACATACAGTATACACATAAGATACAGAGAACATACAGTATACACATAAGATACAGAGAACATACAGTATATACATAAGATACAGAGAACATACAGTATACACATAAGATAAAGAGAACATACAGTATATACATAAGATACAGAGAACATACAGTATACACATAAGATACAGAGAACATACAGTATATACATAAGATATAGAGCACATACAGTATACACATAAGATAGAGAGAACATACAGTATACACATAAGATACAGAGAACATACAGTATACACATAAGATAAAGAGAACATACAGTATATACATAAGATACAGAGAACATACAGTGTACACATAAGATACAGAGAACATACAGTGTACACATAAGATACAGAGAACATACAGTATACACATAAGATACAGAGAACATACAGTATACACATAAGATACAGAGAACATACAGTATGCACATAAGACACAGAGAACATACAGTATACACATAAGATACAGAAAACATACAGTATACACATAAGATACAGAGAACATACAGTGTACACATAAGATACAGAGAACATACAGTATACACATAAGATACAGAGAACATACGGTATATACATAAGATACAGAGACCATACAGTATACAAATAAGATAAAGAGAACATACAGTATACACATAAGATACAGAGCACATACAGTATACACATAAGATACAGAGAACATACAGTATATACATAAGATAAAGAGAACATACAGTATACACATAAGATACAGAGAACATACAGTATAGACATAAGATACAGAGAACATACAGTATAGACATAAGATACAGAGAACATACAGTATATACATAAGATAAAGAGAACATACATTATACACATAAGGTACAGAGAACATACAGTATACACATAAGATATAGAGAACATACAGTATATACATAAGATACAGAGAACATACAGTATATACATAAGATACAGAGACCATACAGTATACAAATAAGATAAAGAGAACATACAGTATACACATAAGATACAGAGCACATACAGTATACACATAAGATACAGAGAACATACAGTATATACATAAGATAAAGAGAACATACAGTATACACATAAGATACAGAGAACATACAGTATACACATAAGATACAGAGAACATACAGTATAGACATAAGATACAGAGAACATACAGTATATACATAAGATAAAGAGAACATACATTATACACATAAGGTACAGAGAACATACAGTATACACATAAGATATAGAGAACATACAGTATATACATAAGATACAGAGAACATACAGTATACACATAAGATACAGAGAACATACAGTATACACATAAGATACAGAGAACATACAGTATACACATAAGATACAGAGAACATACAGTATACACATAAGATACAGAGAACATACAGTATACACATAAGATACAGAGACCATACAGTATACACATAAGGTACAGAGAACATACCAAACAAACCAAGTGAAACCTGGGATGCCCAGGTAATCACTAATAACGGAGCACAACCAATTGCGAATCTACAAGAGTTTATTCAAGACAGAAGAAAGACAGACATTTTAAAAGAACAATAAAGACAGATTAAAAGAGCCCCCACACACTGGCCCTGGTAACAATCTTTTCCTCAAAATGACCCATAAATTATAAAGCCGCGGCTTATTAAATGTAATGACATTCCTACTCCCTATCTATTTAATCACAGTATTGAGACAGAGGTCCACCAAGTAAAAAAGAATGAATTTTCTTTTGTGCCAACACAAAAAAAAAACCCTATCCAAAAATAATTAAACAATTGATCATATAATGATTAAATCAACAATCAAAACACCACACTATGCAAAAAATGTGCAAAAGTTATAATGCTATGTCCTAAAGACCAAAACACATACAGTCCAATATATCCCAAAAAATTAAAGTAATTGCATTTTGTACAGAATATTATAAAGGATGCTTATTATGTAAAACAAATAAAACTCTATTTATATAATTACACTATTACATATTAGTATTACAGAGGCATTACTATCTACGGCATGCGCCGTAGGACCGGGGTCAGGTGAATTGATCCGGGCGATCTGGAGGGCTTCACATAGCGGGGCATCCCCGATCGGAGTGCCCCAAGGGAGTGGACCAAAACCCAGGATAGTCAAAATGCTGGGTTTTGGTCCATTTTAAAAGGAACATTGGGCAGGTTAAAGTCGACCAACACCCAGGGGTGATCGGCCCAGGAATCTATAAGATTCCCGGGCCGATCACCTCCCTTACCGCGGGACATCCGAGATCAGGATGTCCCGCGGGGTGAAACCCCCCCAAAAAACCTTACCTGCCGCCGCCGCCTCCCGCGCGCCCCTCTAGACGTGCGCGCGCCCACGCCGGCCGTTTGCGAATGCCTGGCGCGGGCGCGCGCCCTGTAAGAGTGACATACGGGAGGCGGCGGCGGACGCGCTGTCTTGTTCGTCGCTGTCACCCGCTTGTCCGCCGGCGGGGATTGGACGGCGCGGTCAAGTGGGAGCGTGGTGAGGTGAGTTTTTGGGGCTTTCTGGGGGGTTTCACACAGCGGGGCACCCCCCCGAAGTGGACCAAAACCCAGGATAGTCAAAATCCTGGGTGTTGGTCCACTTTAAAACCTTCTCCAAACCTCACCGGACAGCCCCCCACCCTTCAGTTTAAGTATCACCTTGCCGGGGGATCCATCGTCTGGGTCCTTTCTGGGTGACCTCACGACGGTTTGTGCCATCTTCCATCCCATCAGGCACCAAGTGTGGCCCTGGATTTCGCGCCTGTGCAGTGCCCATGAATGTTATGCGGTGGAGCCACCCAAAATCCCAGAGCTACAAGATCACTGTGGGACATTAAAGAGCATGGCTAAAGCCGCGTTTGCCAGTTAGCAGGTGGCAGAGTGAGGAACGGGCTTGAAGAGGCCGGATGTCGCCACAGCAGGCAGCGGAGACATCCAAAAGGTAGGCAGGGGCTGATGGGGGGTATTCAGCCACTTTTTTATTTTAGGTCTGATGTTCCTATTTAAAATTCTTATTTTGAGTTTAGTTACTCTGCTGGAGATACTGTGCAACAGCTTACATCTTGCCTCTGTATACGATCTGCACCTATATTGCTGGGTGTCACGCCCGGGTAACTCCAATGACAAGCTCAGGTAACTCCAGCCCTCCAGGTAAGCCCTCAACCCCCAATCTCCGCAGCCAGCTTCACCTGTAGGAGCCCCCGCTTGCCGGGACGCAGAACACGCCTGCCCGGGGTCGGTTGCCCCCAGGACTTCAATGGCTCAAAGGATGAGAGCTTACTGGTTGGAGGTCTGAAGAACCCATAATGAAGAGCAGAATTAGAGCGAGTCTAAATGTTGGAGCAGGTATCACTAGGAAGTACAAAGACAGGCCAGAGGTCAACACCGGGTAAGCAGAGATCGCGACGGTACAGAAGGATGAGGCAGCTCGAGGTCGGGGTAAGAAGCAGGGGTCGGCAACGGAGATCAATCAGAGAATGGTCGGTTCAGGCAGGGGTCGGCAACGGAGATCAGACAGAGAATGGTCGGTTCAGGCAGGGGTCGGCAACGGAGATCAGACAGAGAATGGTCGGTTCAGGCAGGGGTCGGCAACGGAGATCAGACAGAAAATGGTCGGTTCAGGCAGAGGTCGGCAACGGAGATCAGACAGAGAATGGTCGGTTCAGGCAGGGGTCGGCAACGGAGATCAGACAGAGAATGGTCGGTTCAGGCAGAGGTCAGCAACGGAGATCAGACAGAGAATGGTCGGTTCAGGCAGAGGTCGGCAACGGAGATCAGTCAGAGAATGGTCGGTTCAGGCAGGAGTCAGCAACGGAGATCAGACAGAGAATGGTCGGTTCAGGCAGAGGTCGGCAACGGAGATCAGACAGAGAATGGTCGGTTCAGGCAGGAGTCAGCAACGGGGATCAGACAGAGAATGGTCGGTTCAGGCAGGGGTCGGCAACGGAGATCAGACAGAGAATGGTCGGTTCAGGCAGAGGTCGGCAACGGAGATCAGACAGAGAATGGTCGGTTCAGGCAGAGGTCGGCAACGGAGATCAGACAGAGAATGGTCGGTTCAAGCAGAGGTCGGCAACGGAGATCAGACAGAGAATGGTCGGTTCAGGCAGAGGTCGGCAACGGAGATCAGACAGAGAATGGTCGGTTCAGGCAGAGGTCGGCAACGGAGATCAGACAGAGAATGGTCGGTTCAGGCAGAGGTCGGCAACGGAGATCAGACAGAGAATGGTCGGTTCAGGCAGAGGTCGGCAACGGAGATCAGACAGAGAATAATTTCAACGACAAGCAAGGTACTGGGCGCTATCACAGGCACTGAGTAACTGACGGGGTGAAACTTTTAAAGGAACCAGATATGATTGGAGATGGGTGCTACTACAATTCAGAACATGATTGGACCAGAACCAGAACAGGGCGCATAGCCCAAGAACTCCTTTGGGCTCATTGGCCCTGTCCCTGCAAGGGGTGTTTTCCCCCCACCCCACCTGGGATCATTGGCCCTTTAACTTTTCTCACCTTTCTGCTCTCAGCGCGGCCGCTGGAGGGCATAAACAGAATGTGCTCGCGCGCGCGTGCGAGCATGTGTACTGATGCCAGGGACGCCGGCAGAGGAGGACGCGGCGGGGGGCGTGCTCGCAGAGGAGCGAGCAGCCGCCCGGCGCGGCCGATGGACGAGCGGGGAGGCTGCGGAGACACCGCTGGAACGCGGCGCAGGTAAGGTAGTCGTGACACTGGGTTAATGCAGTTTACATTTATGACAGTAGATGGCGCTGTTACCTATAGCCATGTGTTGTACATTCTCTGCTGCATGTTGTGTTTCCTGTACATTGAGGTGATCTCTATGACTTATTTTTCCTGTCTGTGTTATGCACCCTGTAAGGTAAGTCTTATTGCACTCGTAAAGCCAGTTCCTTTTACATTACTAATGTCTATCTGGATTTGACTCCGCTGCACCCAGCACTCACACTCGTCAACATATTCTTGGCATTGTGGCAGCACCCTGAACAATAAATAAAGCACCCTGGTCCCCACTGCCTCTGACCCGGAACCACAGCTGTTTGCAGCACGAGAGTGGACCAATACCCAGGGTTTTGATTATCTTGGGTTTTGCTCCTTGTCCCTGTGTGAAAGTTCCCAGGCTGCTAAAACAAACTCACCTCTTCCAGGTCCTACGACGCATGTGCGTCCGCTCGTCCAATCAGCGCGCTCGGATCTGCTGATGTCCCTTCATCTAAGGCCCTTATTTAACAAGGGATAGCGCCAGGTAGCGACTGGTGAGCGACCGGTAATGACGGTCACCGCCACGAGAACGCCGGCTCCCCACCACAATCACACATTTATCAAGCCGATCCTGCTTAGCGACTGAGATAGCGCCATATAGCGACTCATTCATCATTATTCCAGCCTCAGCGAACAGCACCGCTGCTAATCCCATCACAGCGCCAGGTATGACCCCTCGCTACCGGGCGCTCTCCAATGCATTTCAATGGAGCAATCTTTAAATATTCATAATTAATTGTTATTAATGTTTTTTTTTTTTTTTTTTTTTAAATGTCAAAACTTCTGTGACCACTTCTGCAATGTTAGATATTTTTTTATGGTAAAAAATAAATAAATAAATAAATGTGTGCAGAATTGATATTACAGGTCTGATATTAATGTATTCATATTACAATATGATTTTAAAAACTTGCTTTTTTTTGTTTCAAAAAATATGGTGGTTTGGGGGTTAAAAAACTACTTTTAACCCATCGCCGCCAGCGCTCTGCGGTTTAAACATGCATTTCACAGCGCGAGAATTTTTTGAGTGTGATTTGTTAATGAATATGGTGGGAGCCGTTCGCTATGGCCATTCGCTATCATGCGCTCCCATACAGCGCGGAACCTGTCAAATAGCGAATCATCACCTTGTATTCAACATTACTGCACACCGACTGAGTCGCTATCCACTTTAAGTACAGTATATCTTCTCAGTGGAATAGATAACCCAGATGGGGTCCAATAGCAGGGCTCCTATCACGGCCTCCCCCCATCAGCAGCAACCTCCCATATCCCCCCCCCCCCCCCCCCGAGAACAATCACTTACCCTTCGGTGCAGGAAGCGGGTGACGAGCGGAGGCACGCACAGCGAGTATAGAGAAAGGCCTGCCGGAGAGTGGCACACCCGGGGCGGCGAGGGAGACAGCAGGGCGTACACGGAGACACACGCACGAGATGAGGATGCGCCATGAAAGTCTAGACAAGTACGTACGATGGCCCCGGGCGTACATTCTGCAGCGGCTTGTGCCGGTCCCCTGTTCCATGGGCGTGGGGGCCTGTGTCTGCACTGATATATACGCCCCAGTACGCCCCACTATGAATTTGCTATCGGGCGCTGTGAAACCTAGGGCTTTATTCATGAAGGGATAGCGCCAGGTAGCGCCTTGTAAGCGTCAGGTAGCGGCAAGTGAACGCCGGGCGCTGTACGCAATTACACATTTATGAAGCCGATTATGGTGAGCGACTAGAACAACACCATGTGTCGTCCGATTCATCATCATCCCAGGCTCAGCGTACAGCGCCGGCGTTCAGCCTTGCAGAGCGCCACGTCTTACCTCTCATTACCTGTTGCTCTCCCATACATTTCAATGGACAATAGTTCTCTTACTACTACTCTCTTCACTTTAAATTTAATTTATTTATTTATTTATTTTTAAATGATCAAATAATTGTGTGACCTCTCCTGACCTATTTAAAGTCATTTTTGTAAACTTTTTTGATTTATCATATTTTTATGCAGAATTGTCCTTACATGTCTGGTAATAAAGTGTTTATGTTACAATGTAATTACATTGTAATTCCATATGTTTTCGCTTTGTTACTGGTGGATACATGTTCAAAATCAGACTTTAATCACACAGCGTCTGGTGCTATGGGCTCCAACTACCTGATTTTGTAAAATTTTTTGATAAATATGGTGTGACTCGGTCGCACTGAGCTGGCGCTACCGTTCGCTCCCATACAGCGCTGTACTGGTGTTAGAGCGAATCACACAATATATTTATCAATGACGGCCAGCGACTGAGGGCCTTATTCATGAAGGTGCCTGTACAGCGGCAAGCAGCGCCAGGTAGCGTCAGGTAGCTGCAGGTGAACGCCGGACATGGCAGCCATTACACATTTATGAAGCCGAATCTGATGAGCGACTAGAACAACGCCATGTAGCGTCCGATTCATCATTATCCCAGGCTCAGCGTACAGCGCCGGCGTTCATCCTTGCAGAGCGCCACGTCCTACCTCTCGCTACCTGGCGCTCTCCCATACATTTCTATGGATGATCCTTAAATCCCTTTCCTGATCCCATTTTTTTTTTTTTTTTTTGCTCACAAAACTTTCTGGGCAAGAAAATGACATTTTAAAAAACTTTTTGGATTAATAATATTTTTATGCAGAATTGTCCTTACATGTCTGGTATTAAAGTGTTCATGTTACAATGTAATAACAATGTCATTCCATGTGTTTTCGCTTTGTTACTGGTGGATACATGTTCAAAAACAGACTTTAATCACACAGCCACTGGCTCTCTGGGCTACAATTACATGATTTTGAGCGCTGGCGCTGTGTGAGGCTGTTTTTTTGATGAATGTGGTGTGACTCAGTCGCACTGAGCTAGCGCTACAGTCCGCTTCCATACAGCGTAGTACTGCGACTCCCACGTCATATTCATCAATGCCGGCCAGCGACTGAGGCGCTCTGAAACAATGATCCATGGCCGAGCACAGCGACTACTAGCGATCGCTCTAAAATCCGCGCTACAGACGCTCATCTGTCGCTACCTGGGGTTAGTAATGAATCCGCCTGTCCGACAAACATAACACACAACACACTTTAAAAACAGAGGGGGTTATTCATCAAGGGCTAGCGGCTAGTACAGTAGCGCCTCGTAGCGGCAGGCAGCGTCTGGTGAACGCCGGGCGCTGTACGCAAAACCACATTTATGAAAGCGAATCTGGTGAGCGACTCTAACAGCGCCATGTAGCGTCCGATGTATTATTACAGGCGGCTCAGCGGATAGCGCCAGCGCTCTAGCTTTCAGAGCGTCAGGTATGACCTCTCGCTACCTGTCGCTCTCCCATACATTTCAATGGACGTTCATTTTCTTCTTTTCAAACAGGGTTTTTTTTTTCTTTTTTCTCCAATCATTGTGTGACGTCTCCTGGCCTAGAAAGAGTCATTTTTGAAAAGTTTTTGACTTTTTATATTTTTATGCAGAATTGTCATTACAGGTCTGGCACTAAAGTGTTAATGTCACAGTGTTATAACAATGTCATTCCATGTGTTTTCGCTTTGTTACTGGTGGATATGTGCTCAAATACAGACTTTAATCACACAGCGTCTGGTGCTCTATGGTAGAGCACCCAGCTTTAGAGCGCCTACACTGTGTGTGTAGTTTTTTGATAAGTATGGTGTGGAGTGCTAATAGTTGGTCGCACTGAGCTGGCGCTACCTCTCGCTCCCTGCAGCACTGTACTGGTGTTAGAGCGCCCAACACACATCACATTCATCAATGCCGGTCAGGTTACTGCAACGACTGAGGCGCTCTGTTACAGCGCCCGATAGCCGCTTACAGTGTCTACTAGCGGGCGCTTTAAGCGCCACTATACAGACATTATCTGTCGATACCTAGAGTTAGAGGCCGATTCATTAATAGCGCCAGGTAGCGCCAGATGAGCGACTGTAGCGTGATTTTTTCAGCGCCAGCCATTATTCGCTGTGCTTGGCCGGCGTTAGCTTGATGACAGCGACTCAGTCGGTGTGCGGTAATGTTGAATACGGGCTGGGGGGTCGCTGTTTCACAGGTTCAGCGTTGTATGTGAGCGCCTGACAACGAATGGCCAGAGCGAACGGCTAGCTTCATATTCATTAACAAATCACGCTCCGAATGTGCTGTCGCTGTCCATTCCTTGTTTAAACCCCAGAGCGCTGGCGGCAATGTAACATTATACATGTTTTTAGAATCATTTTGTAATATGAATACATTAATCTCAGACCTGTTAGATCAATTCTGCACAAATTTTTTTTAACATTTTTTTTTACTTAAAAATAAATCCGAACATTGCAGAAGTGGTCTCCGAGTTTTTTACGTTAAAAAAAAAAAAAAAAAAAATTAATACCAATTAATTATGATTAATTAAACATTGCTCCATTGAAATGCATTGGACATCGCCAGGGAGCGACAGCTCATACCTGGCGCTGTGAGGGAATTTGCAGCAGCGCTGTTCGGTCCAGGCGGCTTCATGATGAATGCCGCGCTAGCCGTCGCTCTCGCCGGCGCTAGCCTCATTTTGCTTGATAAATGCGTCATTGTGACCGCCGCCGGGCGTACTTGAGTCGGTAGTCGCCGTTAGCTGCCGCTACCTGGCGCTCGTCAGACACTACCTGGCGCTAGCCCGTGATAAATAAGGGCCTTAGTAATGAATGAATCCCAATACTCCTTCCTGAACAATGATAAGAATTAATTTATCCAAGGCCCTTTGTTTTAGATTTAGGAAAAAAAGTTTTGTACTAATTTATGCCGGCACAAACAAAAAAATCAGATTATTAAATTTATCATTATTTATGCATTTTAACTATTTGATCCTATCACCTGGGCTGACCATATGTTTGATAGTTAATCCCCAAGCCCAGCCTTAAAGTGAAAAAGTGCGTGCCTACAGCCTCACTAAGAGGCTGATTCATTAACAGCGGCAGGTAGCGACAGTTGAGCGACAGTAGCGGCATTTTCAGAGCGCCCGCTAGTAGTCGCTGTGCTTGGCCGTTGTTCGGTAGTTGATAGCGACTCAGTCGGTTTGCCGTAATGTTGAATATTGGGTGAGGAGTCGCTATTTGACCGGTTCCGCACTGTATGGAAGCGCATGATAGCGACTGGCTATAGCGACCGGCTCCCACCATATTCATTAAAAAATCACGCTCAAAAAATTCTCGCGCTGTGAAATGCATGTTTAAACCCCAGAGCGCTGGCGGCGATGGGTTAAAAGTAGTTTTTTAACCCCCAAACAACCATATTTTTGGAAACCAAAAAAGTTTTTTAAATAATTTTGTAATATGAATACATTAAAATCAGACCTGTAATATAAATTCTGTACAATTTTTTTATTTTTTTTTTTTAACTTAAAAAAATTATTTTAAATGGCAGAAGTGGTCACAGAATTTTTCACATTTAAAAAAAAAAAAAAAAAAATTAATAACAATTAATTTTGAATATTTAAAGATTGCTCCATTGAAATGCATTGGAGAGCGCCAGGTAGCGAGAGGTCATACCTGTCGCTGTTCAAGGTCGGACGCTGGCGCTGTGGGCTGAGGCTGGAATAATGATGAATGAGTCGCTATATGGCGCTATCTCAGTCGCTAAGCAGGATCGGCTTGATAAATGTGTGATTGTGGTGGGGAGCCGGCGTTCTCGTGGCGGGGTCCGTCATTACCGGCCGCTCACCAGTCGCTACCTGTAGCTATCCCTTGTTAAATAAGGGCCAAAGCAGATAATAGATAAATAACAGATAAAGCAGATAACAGATAAATAACAGATAAATAACAGATAAAGCAGATAACAGATAAATAACAGATAAAGCAGATAACAGATAAATAACAGATAAAGCAGATAACAGATAAATAACAGATAAAGCAGATGACAGATAAATAACAGATAAATAACAGATAAAGCAGATAACAGATAAATAACAGATAAAGCAGATAACAGATAAATAACAGATAAAGCAGATAACAGATAAATAACAGATAAATAACAGATAAATAACAGATAAAGCAGATAACAGATAAATAACAGATAAAGCAGATAACAGATAAATAACAGATAAAGCAGATAACAGATAAATAACAGATAAATAACAGATAAAGCAGATAACAGATAAATAACAGATAAATAACAGATAAAGCAGATAACAGATAAATAACAGATAAATAACAGATAAAGCAGATAACAGATAAATAACAGATAAATCAGATAACAGATAAATAACAGATAAAGCAGATAACAGATAAATAACAGATAAAGCAGATAACAGATAAATAACAGATAAGGCAGATAACAGATAAATAACAGATAAAGCAGATAACAGATAAATAACAGATAAAGCAGATAACAGATAAATAACAGATAAAGCAGATAACAGATAAATAACAGATAAAGCAGATAACAGATAAATAACAGATAAAGCAGATAACAGATAAATAACAGATAAAGCAGATAACAGATAAATAACAGATAAATAACAGATAAAGCAGATAACAGATAAATAACAGATAAAGCAGATAACAGATAAATAACAGATAAAGCAGATAACAGATAAATAACAGATAAAGCAGATAACAGATAAATAACAGATAAAGCAGATAACAGATAAATAACAGATAAATAACAGATAAAGCAGATAACAGATAAATAACAGATAAATAACATAAATAACAGATAAAGCAGATAACAGATAAATAACAGATAAATAACAGATAAATAACAGATAAAGCAGATAACAGATAAATAACAGATAAAGCAGATAACAGATAAATAACAGATAAAGCAGATAACAGATAAATAACAGATAAAGCAGATAACAGATAAATAACAGATAAAGCAGATAACAGATAAATAACAGATAAAGCAGATAACAGATAAATAACAGATAAATAACAGATAAAGCAGATAACAGATAAATAACAGATAAATAACAGATAAATAACAGATAAATAACAGATAAATAACAGATAAAGCAGATAACAGATAAATAACAGATAAAGCAGATAACAGATAAATAACAGATAAAGCAGATAACAGATAAATAACAGATAAAGCAGATAACAGATAAATAACAGATAAAGCAGATAACAGATAAATAACAGATAAATAACAGATAAAGCAGATAACAGATAAATAACAGATAAAGCAGATAACAGATAAATAACAGATAAAGCAGATAACAGATAAATAACAGATAAAGCAGATAACAGATAAATAACAGATAAATAACAGATAACAGATAAATAACAGATAAATAACAGATAAAGCAGATAACAGATAAATAACAGATAAATAACAGATAAATAACAGATAAAGCAGATAACAGATAAATAACAGATAAATAACAGATAAATAACAGATAAAGCAGATAACAGATAAATAACAGATAAATAACAGATAAAGCAGATAACAGATAAATAACAGATAAAGCAGATAACAGATAAATAACAGATAAAGCAGATAACAGATAAATAACAGATAAAGCAGATAACAGATAAATAACAGATAAAGCAGATAACAGATAAATAACAGATAAAGCAGATAACAGATAAATAACAGATAAAGCAGATAACAGATAAATAACAGATAAAGCAGATAACAGATAAATAACAGATAAAGCAGATAACAGATAAATAACAGATAAAGCAGATAACAGATAAATAACAGATAAATAACAGATAAAGCAGATAACAGATAAATAACAGATAAACTGACTGGCTCTGGGTACAATGATACATCTTATAAAACGTGAAAAGCCTCAGGGGGCAAATGAAGAGCCTGCCCCCGACCTGGAGGAGCCGCCGGGGGAAACATGATTTTTCCCCAAACTGGTTAAGGGGACCAAAAAACTGTGCTGGTCAAATTGAGCCTGATTATTGAAAATATCAGGATTGATTCAGAGCCTCTTCAAAATCGTGTCGCATTCGTCTCGTCTTGTGAATTTTTCGCTCTTTTTCCGTATGCCTAGGTGCGTACGCATGATTCAGAGCCGCCATCCGGAGCCTTCCATTTACTGTTCGTATCTGCGTACGCCAACGAGGACGTCATTTTCTGCCTCTGGTTGCGTCCTCGACAGGACGACGGTTACGTTTATGTTGCTTAGTAAATCTCGTATATCACCGTTTTTCAGCGTTTTCCAACGTAGCTTCCAACGAAGATTTTCCGCGTCCCGTTACATTCAGCTGCATCTTTCTCTAAATATACGTCCAGATGGAATTCTCTCGGAAATCTGTTGGAAAGCTGCTATGGCCCTTATTTAAGAAGGGATAGCATCAGGTAGCGCCTGGTTAATGACAGGTAGCGACTGGTGAACGCCGGACACGGCACGCAATTACACATTTATCAAGCAGAATCTGTTTAGAGACTGGAATAGCGCCATGTAGCGTCTGATTCATCATTTTCACAGCCTCAGCGAACAGCGCCGGCGTTCAGCCTTGCACAGCGCCAGGTATGACCTCTCTCTACCTGTTGCTCTCCCATACATTTCAATGGACGATACTTTTCTTCTCTTTAAACGGGGTTTTTGTTTTTTTTGTTTTTTTTCAAAAAATCACAAATAATTATGTGACCTCTTCTGGCATTGAATAAGCAGTTTTTCCACAATTTTAACATTTTTTATATATTTCTTCAGAAATGACATTACAGGTCTGCCATTAAAGTGTTCATGTTACAATGTTATTACAATGTAATTCCATATGTCGTCGCTTTGTTACTAGTGGATAGATGCTGAAAAACAGACTTTACACACACAGCCTCCTGCGCTCTGGGCTTCAGAGAAGCATTTTTCAGCGCCAGAGATTTGTGAGGCTGTTTTTTTGCTGAATATGGTGTGAGTCGGTCGCTATGAGCAGTCGCTAACATGCGCTCCCATACAGCGCTGTACTGGTCAAATAGCAACTCCTCACAATGTATTCAACATTACTGAACAGCGACTGAGTCGCTATGAAGTAGCGACCCACAGCCGAGCACAGTGACTACTAGCGGGCGCTCTGAAAATGCTGCTACAGACGCTCATCTGTTGCTACCTGGCGTTAGTGATGAATCAGCCTGCCCGTTTGCATGCATGTACGCATGCGTGCAGCTATTTGTCTCATTCATGTCCCCCGTCTCAACTATTCTCTCACTCACTTCTGCTCCCATGCTTACCTCAACTCCCTTGTCACTGTATTTGTTCCTCTGTCCAACTCTTTTCATGCTTAACTTAATTTCCTTTAGTCTATATATATTTTGGAATTCCTTGTGGCTTTTTTTGGTATTTATGTGCATAAGTGTATTTGGAAACTAATTAATAAATGGTAGACATAATAAACATTGTAAATGTTTTTTTTTTTTTTAAATAATTTTTATATATTTTTTATTTTTTGCTATAGTCTATTTTTTAATACTAGTTATTTAATGGGTTTTTTATGAATATTTTTTATATAAAACAATATAAAAAAAAAATAAGTGGCAATCTTTAGATAGATTTAGATTTAGGTCTACATTAAAATACGCAATGCAAGGCAACATTACTATAAATGTGCCAAAAAAACAAACAAAAATAAAAATGTTATAATATTTAAAAAATAAGGAAGGATGTCAAGATAAACATGATACCTGTATAGATGCTCTTCAGCAACCTGAAATCCGAAAGACAGACGCGTAGCTGCAAACGCTCATATTCCTCCATGTAGTCCGCCTCCATAACACTGCAACTCACAACACGACGGCGACACTTTCACCAGCAAAAGTAAGTTGAACGAAAACAAACGCGTTTTATTGGCCGTGTTCTAATCAACAATCAAGGCTCTGAATCATGCGTAAGCCCAAACCAATAACGTAACTTTCCCGACATAACAGAATTTTTAAGATAAAGATACGACCATCGAAAGTGCGTATTCGCGTTAGCGTAAACACATATACGCATGAAAACTGTAACGAAAATTCCGAAAAAGCAAGGAAAAGCTCACAAAACCTACACAGACGCATGCGAAAGAGGCTTTGAATCAGATCTAGATGCCGATTCATTAATAGCGGCAGGTAGCGACAGTTGAGCGACTGTAGCGGCATTTTCAGAGCTAGTAGTCGCTGTGCTTGGCCGTTGTTCGGTAGTTGATAGCGACTCAGTCGGTTTGCCGTAATGTTGAATATTGGGTGAGGAGTCGCTATTTGACAGGTTCCGCGCTGTATGGGAGCGCATGATAGTGACTGGTCAGAGCGACCGGCTTCCACCATATTCATTAACAAATCACGCTCAAAAAATTCTCGCGCTGTAAAATGCATGTTTAAACCCCAGAGCGCTGGCGGCGATGGGTTAAAAGTAGTTTTTTAACCCCCAAACAACCATATTTTTGGAAACCAAAAAAAAACAAGTTTTTTAAATAATTTTGTAATTTGAATACATTAATATCAGACCTGTAATATGAATTCTGTCCTTTTTTTTTAATTTTTTTTACCTTAAAAAAATTATTAAAAATGGCAGAAGTGGTCACAGAATTTTTCACATTTAAAAAAAAAAAAAAAAAAAATTAATAACAATTAATTATTAATATTTAAAGATTGTTCCATTGAAATGCATTGGAGCGCGCCAGGTAGCGAGAGGTCATACCTGTCGCTGTTCAAGGTCGGACGCTGGCGCTGTGGGCTGAGGCTGGAATAATGATGAATGAGTCGCTATATGGTGCTATCTCAGTCGCTAAGCAGGATTGGCTTGATAAATGTGTGATTGTGGTGGGGAGCCGGCGTTCTCGTGGCGGGGCCCGTCATTACCGGCCGCTCACCAGTCGCTACCTGTTAAATAAGGGCCCTATTCTGTTTTGGCTGAATCCAAACTTGCAAAGTTCTGGTCCAACGCTAACCATGACCTGGATGAATGAGAACTTGCTGCTCTATGACTCGCTATTAATAGCAATGGTGACACCTACAGGCCAAAAATGAGACTGACATCAGATGCATTTTTGACATGGCCGGCCTTTGGGGTTTGCTGTCGCACAGGCAGGGATGGACTGGCCATAGGGCAGAGGAGCAGCATGGCTTTCTGGCACCCGGGGCAAAGATTCAAAATGGCGCCCCCACCTGTTCTCAGGCCCCCCCTGACCTGTTGCACCTGCCCCCATCTTATAAGGCAATAGAGTGTGAAAAGCCCCAGAGGGACACAAGGAATCAAAGAAGAAGATACTACCAATAGCTGGTAGGCATGTCCACAGCCGGCATCCAGAGAAGGAGGGAGGCGGAGACTCGGCACACCTACGCTCGCGGCTGCCCGTGCCGCTTCTCCTGGGTGAGTGTCGCCTCCCCTGGGTATTGATTTTATGAATTAGGTTTGGAGTGTCTATTAAATACATGGGGCATCGGGCAGGTGAGGAGTAGGGGGGGTCCGTCTGTAATTTTTGGGTCCCCATGGGGTTCGGGTCAAGTTTGGGTACCTGAACTGAACTTTTGTTCGAAATTCAGCCAAACTTGCCAAACCTAAGCTTTGGGGGAATGGAACAGAACCCAGAGAAGTCAGATTCCCCAGTTTTGTTCTGCTTTAAGTGGAAGCCAAGGCAGGAGGAGGGTTGAACTGTGATATAGATGCCCCCCATTGGCTACTTTTTTACATTGCCAGCATGGGACACAGGGTGGGATAAGGTGAGTATAGATTAATAAGCAATATTGAATATATCTTTAGTGGTCTCTTTGTTTTGTCTTCCACTGCTATAGAACTTGTAAGGGGTCCAAAGGACAAAAGGACCAAAGGGCCGGGGGGGGGGGAGCAGGACACCTGCCCAACATCCCGGCGGGTCGTTTGCCGACCCCGCTACCACACTAATGCACAGGGAGGTGCAGAACAGCCCGGTAACCCCGGAGCTGATGCTCAGAAAAGGACTTGTGCTCTGGGCAGGGCAGTTTCTAGGCAAAAAAGGGCAGGAAAAAGTTCTGCCCCCTCCTCACCCATCCTATGGTGCTGCTGCTGTCCCATACAGGTATGTGCCACGCTGGGCCTCTACCATAGCAGAAGGCAGTGCCCCCTCCCCATCACTAAGCCCAATTTGGGGGAAAGTGGCGTGTCTTATGGCCGGCACCACAAGTACCCCTGACTCCTCTGCAGACAAATAGGAAAAATTTCACCCAATGGCCTTGCCCTCCCCCAGAAACAGCCCTGGCTGTAAGACTTAAGGCCTGGTAATTGCTAGAGGCAGGCAGGCAGTTCAGGCAGTTCGACCTGAAGGACCCGTTGGGGACACATGTTTTTTTTTCAAACTGGTTAAGGGGACCAAAAAACTTTGCTGGTCGAATTGAACCTGATTTTTGAGAACATTCTGTTTTGGCTGAACCCAAATTCTGGTCCAACGCTAACCATGACCTGGAAAAATGAGAACCTTAACGGAAGTTGCTGGACCGTGACTCGCTATTAAAGGCAATGGGGACACCTACAGGCCAAAAAGGAGACTGACACTGACATCAGATGCATTGTAGACATGGCAGGCCTTTGAGTTTTGCTGTCGCACACAGGGCCGGCTCCAGGTTTGTGGGGGCCCTTGGGCAAGAGAGTCTTAGTGGGCCCCAAAGTGGTGATGTCACATGATGTCACCTTTCAGCTCCGCTGCCACAAATGGGTCTCCTGCTGCTGCTGATCACCCTCCAGTCCTTGTCAGCTGTCTCCTGGTTCTTGCCACCTTCTGAGTTTCCATCAATTGCTCTCCATTCCAGGCCACCTTCTCCATTGTTGCTGACCATCCCCTGTTGCAGAGGCCAGCCATGAGTAGGTCTGCACACAGTACCCGGCATTTGGTGGTTCGGGTCCACTGTAAAATAATACCATGGCCAAGTGTGAGCCTGAGTGGGCCCCTGAAGATGCCAGGGGCCCTGGCAATTGCCCAGGTTTGCCCTGTGCTGGTGCCAGCCCTGTTCGCACAGGTAGGAACAGATTGTCGATAGGGCAGAGGAGTAGCACCCGGGGCAAAGATTCAAACTGGTGCCCCCCACCTGTTCTCAGACCTTCTTTGGCGCCCCCCTGACCTGCTGCTCCCAGGGCATGTGCCCCCCTTGTTCTCCCCTAGCTACGCCCCTGTATAGGGAGACCCGGGACAATGCCCGGTGGGCCGCACTGCTTTGGGGCCAGTTGGACGGCTGCTTTTAACACCCACATCCAATCCCTGACCCCTTAGTGTCCCTCTCAGGTACCTGTACCCACCAACCAAGGAACCCCAGACCCTAATGCTACAGCCCCGGCATCATGTTTGGGGGGCCTCAGCGAGGACGTCTCGGGCCGGCCAGGGCTGGAATTTCGGCCCTAGTCCGCCACTGTGCACAGGGCACCATCTCAATCTGTCCTGGGCACCAGGAGCTCCCAACGGGACCAGCAGGTCTCTCTTTATCAAAATACCCCCATCTCTGGCCTTTCTTTTCTGTGTGAATCTTTATAATTCGCTATCTTACCTTTTTTTCCTTCTTGAATTTCCCTTTCTCCTTCTTTTTTATTTCACAATCCCTTTGTTTTTGTCTCTTTCCCTATCCCCCTATCCCTTTGTCATGTAATTTCCACATTCCCTCCTTTATTCTCTTGTTTCCCTTGTCCTGTCTGCCTTTCAATTCAGTAAGCAAACAAAGTCGGTGGTACCAGTAAACCACCCAAAGGGAACAAGTACTTAAGGGCACCAGCTATCTGCTAACCATAAAAGACACTAATAGTTCATCAAAAATAGATTTATTAATCCATAACTGTATAAAACATCCACATACAACATACAAAACAATCACCTACATTTAAAATCTACAAACATATAGTTATCATCCAGCAGGAGTGACCCTATAGAAATGCTACCTACCTAAACAAAAAATATACAAAATGAAAAGAAATCTCTAGAAAATTCATCATATCCTAAGACCAAAGTGCTATAGTGCAATGAAAAATAAAGTGCAGAGTGCTGGGTAAATATGTGCACTATGTGTACAAATATAATGCCAGGCCGACAAGACCGACCTGCACCTCAGTGTGATAAGCTTTCTCACCCCTGCTGGACGGATCCTCACCCACGCGTTCCGTGCCCACCTGGCACTTTCTCAAGGTGCTACTCTCTGCTGTTCTCATACATCTTTAAATAGGGCAGATAAACACAGACGTCGGAGTCCCCACCCCCCGCAGCCGCGCCCATACAGCACAGCTAAGGAAGGGAGAAAACCACGTGTGTCCCCATCCCCCTCCAAGACAGGCAGGGTCTCGTCCCCTCCGCCCACCCCCCAAACCGCCCACAACCCGCCCCCCACACAACGCTGCATAGCAGCGTGTGTCCGAGAGAGCAGGAGTAGGCGGAGGGCGGCGGGGAGGCCGACCCCTGGGAGCCAATCAATTGGGAGCGGATGGACTGCGTCACCAAGGCGTCAGCCCCTCCCACCCGCCGCGCGTCACGTCCCCGGCCGGCGGACACGAGGCACAGCGAGGAAAAGAGGGCCTAACCAGGCAACCCCAGCCACCGCCCCCCTCCCAAAGCCGTCACAGTTGCGTCATCTCCACCCGCCCCCGAAAGCCACCCACACCCCACCCCTCACTCCACGCTGCTGACAGCGCGTTGATCACAGAGAGAGGGGGGGGGGAGGGGGAAGGCGGAGAGGAGGTCTAAGGGAGCCAATTGTTGGAACGAAGCTCAATGCCAAGTGACAGCAAACAGCGCATTGGTTACAAACATACCCACATATTTAAAACATTAAACAAATATGCAACATATACAATAACAGTACAATCAATAACAGTATATATATTAGTGCTTAATTATGATAATCCAATAGTCCTATACACCATGATTAGAGATGAGCGAACTTTTGAAAAGTTCGATTCGGCCGATTCGCCGAATTTCACAAAGAAATTCGGGTTCGGCCGAATCGAACTTTTACGAAGTTCCCCATCAAAAATGCCGGCATGGTGGGAGCGGGCCGCTCCCACCATGCCGGCATTTAAAAAAAAAAAAGCATTTTTGCCGGCATGGTGGGAACCGGCCGGCCCGCTCCCACCATGCCGGCATTTTAAAAAAAAGCAAACACTTACCTGCAGGTCCGGAGCGTGGAGGCCGGCGCCGCTCTCAGCTGTCATCTGAGGGCGCGTCAGAGATGAGCGAACCGGTTCGGACGAACCGGAATTCGCTCCGAATTTCAGGAAATATTCGATTCGGCACGAACCCGAATATTTTGTGGTTCGTGCCGATCGAATTTTTCCTGAAATTAAAAAAAAAAAATGCCGGCATGGTGGGAGCGGGCCGGCCGGTTCAGTGTGCACCTGGGGTGTGGGTCTTGGGTGCACTTTGTGTTGTTGTTGATCATTCACACCAGTTGTTTCATGGTTTGGTTCACATGTTTTTATATATTTGACTAATTTCCCTTTTTTATATATTCACATTTATAGATTGTGTTCACTACCATGGGTGGCCTGATCTATATGGTTGAATGATCCCTCATGGATTTCTGTAATATCGAGACCCATATTTGCTTCAACGTACTTCTCGGATCTCTGCAACATCGAGACTCATCCCTGCTCTGACATACTTGTGGATTTGTCTGCTACAGCTAGGGATCACATTGTAACCGTTTTTGATTGGGCGCTCTGGCATTTTATGGACACTTGGGGGTTGGGGTGTGGTGGTGTGGTGTGGGGGGGGGGGGGTGAGGGGTGGGGGGGGTGGACTTTGATATCTGTATTGTTTAGGTCTTGCTTAAGATTGTTTGCCTAGGATCGTTGGCTTATCAGCTTCCTCTTTAGTGAATTATCATGCATATGTGAGCTTTTATTATTATGGTGCTTAGGATGATGTAAACCTTTGATGTAAATATTATGCAATGCTACTAGATTTTTTACTATCAGTAGAATGCTTTTATATTTTTGTTTCAATATTGAGATTTATTTACAATTAGGATTGTTTAGTCTCTGCTCTGAATTTGTTGCCGATTGCTTCCTCCCAAATGATCAAATATGCGAGCCTTTAGTATCATGGTGTATAGGACTATTGGATTATCATAATTAAGCACTAATATATATACTGTTATTGATTGTACTGTTATTGTATATGTTGCATATTTGTTTAATGTTTTAAATATGTGGGTATGTTTGTAACCAATGCGCTGTTTGCTGTCACTTGGCATTGAGCTTCGTTCCAACAATTGGCTCCCTTAGACCTCCTCTCCGCCTTCCCCCTCCCCCCCCTCTCTCTGTGATCAACGCGCTGTCAGTAGCGTGGAGTGAGGGGTGGGGTGTGGGTGGCTTTCGGGGGCGGGTGGAGATGACGCAACTGCGACGGCTTTGGGAGGGGGGCGGTGGCTGGGGTTGCCTGGTTAGGCCCTCTTTTCCCCGCTGCTCCTCGTGTCCGCCGGCCGGGGACGTGACGAGCGGCGGGTGGGAGGGGCTGACGCCTTGGTGACGCAGTCCATCCGCTCCCAATTGATTGGCTCCCAGGGGTCGGCCTCCCCGCCGCCCTCCCCCTCCGCCTACTCCTGCTCTCTCGGACACACGCTGCTATGCAGCGTTGTGTGGGGGGCGGGTTGTGGGCGGTTTGGGGGGTGGGCGGAGGGGACGAGACCCTGCCTGTCTTGGAGGGGGATGGGGACACACGTGGTTTTCTCCCTTCCTCAGCTGTGCTGTATGGGCGCGGCTGCGGGGGGTGGGGACTCCGACGTCTGTGTTTATCTGCCCTATTTAAAGATGTATGAGAACAGCAGACAGTAGCACCTTGAGAAAGTGCCAGGTGGGCACGGAACGCGTGGGTGAGGATCCGTCCAGCAGGGGTGAGAAAGCTTATCACACTGAGGTGCAGGTCGGTCTTGTCGGCCTGGCATTATATTTGTACACATAGTGCACATATTTACCCAGCACTCAGCACTTTATTTTTCATTGCACTATAGCACTTTGGTCTTAGGATATGATGAATTTTCTAGAGATTTCTTTTCATTTTGTATATTTTTTGTTTAGGTAGGTAGCATTTCTATAGGGTCACTCCTGCTGGATGATAACTATATGTTTGTAGATTTTAAATGTAGGTGATTGTTTTGTATGTTGTATGTGGATGTTTTATACAGTTATGGATTAATAAATCTATTTTTGATGAACTATTAGTGTCTTTTATGGTTAGCAGATAGCTGGTGCCCTTAAGTACTTGTTCCCTTTGGGTGGTTTACTGGTACCACCGACTTTGTTTGCTTACTGGTACATATTGGGGGTATCTTTGTGGCACAGCAGGTCTGCTTTAATATTATTCTTTGGGTGGTGCTGGACAAATAGCACTTTTTGTGCAAGTGTTTGTGCCTTTCAATTCAGCTTCTTCACATCTTCCTCTTTTTTTACCGTCCCTTCATCTCTCTGTCTCTCATTCTTTCCCTTTCTCTTTTTTTTCACACTCTCTCCCTTTCCTTCTCTCTCTTTTTTCTTTCTCTCTCTTTATTTTTCATCCTTCTTCATTTTTCTTTTTGCGCATTCCTAATTTTTCCCTCTCTTTTTCTAGCCCAACTGTCTCTATTTCTCTACTCTTTTGTTTTCCTACAAGCCTTCCATCTCAAACTCAGTCTCTAATACATTCTCTCTCTCTCATTTCCACATTATCTCCATATTTCTGTTGTCACATTCCTTCAATCTCTCTGTCTCTCACTTTCTATGTCATCCTATCTTTTTTTACTGTATCATTTTTCCCTTCATTCTCTTTTTGCCTTTTGTCCTTTCTACCTTTTCCCACATTTCACCCTTATTTTTCTCCTGTCTACCTCCAGTCTTTCTTTTTCTGCATCCCTCTCTTTTTCTAGCTCTATTCAATTGTCTTGCTTTCTATCTCTTTCTCCTCCACACTCTTGTTTTCCTACAATCCTTCCATCTCGATCTCAGTATCTAATTCATTCTCTCTCTGTTTCTCTCTTATTTTTGCCACATGCCCTCTATCTTGCTCTCATTTCCACATTCTCGCCATCTTTCTGTTGTCACATTCCTTCAGTCTCTTTCTGTCTCTCACTTAGTGGGAGGCCGATTCATCAATAGCGCCAGGTAGCGCCAGATGAGCGACTGTAGCGTGATTTTTTCAGCGCCAGCCAGTATTCGCTGTGCTTGGCCGGCATTAGCTTGATGACAGCGACTCAGTCGGTGTGCGGTAATGTTGAATACGGTCTGGGGGGTCGCTGTTTCACAGGTCCAGCGTTGTATGTGAGCGCCTGACAACGAATGGCCAGAGCGAACGGCTAGCTTCATATTCATCAAAAAATCACGCTCCGAATGTGCTGTCGCTGTACATTCCTTGTTTAAACCCCAGAGCGCTGGCGGCGATCTGTATTAACTAGTTTTTAACCCCTAAACAACCATATTTTTTGAATGTAACATTATACATGTTTTTAGAATCATTTTGTTATATGAATACATTAATCTCAGACCTGTTAGATCAATTCTGCACATATTTTTTTTTTTTTTTTTTTGGACTTAAATAAAAAATAAATCCTAACATTGCAGAAGTGTTCTCCGATTTTTTGACATTAAAAAAATATTAAAAATAAATAATACCAATTAATTATGATTAATTATAGATTGCTCCATTGAAATGCATTGGACATCGCCAGGGAGCGACAGCTCATACCTGGCGCTGTGAGGGAATTTGCAGCGGCGCTGTTCGGTCCAGGCGGCTTCATGATGAATGCCGCGCTAGCCGTCGCTCTCGCCGGCGCTAGCCTCATTTTGCTTGATAAATGCGTCATTGTGACCGCCGCCGGGCGTACTTGAGTCGGTAGTCGCCGTTAGCTGCCGCTACCTGACGCTCGTCGGACACTACCTGGCGCTATCGCTTGATGAATAAGGGCCTATGTCTCTCTCTCTCTTTTTGCCTTTGTCCGTTTTACTTTTTCCTGGAGGCAGAGCGGCAATGGCCCCTATATTATTATATCTCCAGAATGGCAATGGTCCTTATATTATTATATCTGCAGAGTGTCAATGACCCCTATATTATTATATCTCCAGAATGGCAATGTCCCCTATATTATTATATCTCCAGAATGGCAATGTCCCCTATATTATTATATCTCCAGAATGGCAATGGTCCTTATATTATTATATCTGCAGAATGGCAATGGTCCCTATATTATTATATCTGCAGAATAGCAATGGTCCCTATATTATTATATCTGCAGAATAGCAATTTTCCCTATATTATTATATCTGCAGAGCGGCACTATCTCCCTATTATTATATCTGTAGAATGACGGGGAGGCCGATTCATCAATAGCGCCAGGTAGCGACAGATGAGCGACTGTAGCGTGATTTTTTCAGCGCCAGCCAGTATTCGCTGTGCTTGGCCGGCATTAGCTTGATGACAGCGACTCAGTCGGTGTGCGGTAATGTTGAATACGGGCTGGGGGGGTCGCTGTTTCACAGGTCCAGCGTTGTATGTGAGCGCCTGACAACGAATGGCCAGAGCGAACGGCTAGCTTCATATTCATCAACAAATCACGCTCCGAATGTGCTGTCGCTGTCCATTCCTTGTTTAAACCCCAGAGCGCTGGCGGCGATCTGTATTAACTAGTTTTTAACCCCTAAACAACCATATTTTTTGAATGTAACATTATACATGTTTTTAGAATCATTTTGTTATATGAATACATTAATCTCAGACCTGTTAGATCAATTCTGCACATTTTTTTTTTTTTTTTTTTTTTTTACTTAAAAATAAATCCTAACATTGCAGAAGTGGTCTCCGATTTTTTGACATTAAAAAAATTAAAAAAAAAATTATTACCAATTAATCATGAATTATTATAGATTGCTCCATTGAGATGCATTGGACATCGCCAGGGAGCGACAGCTCATACCTGGCGCTGTGAGGGAATTTGCAGCAGCGCTGTTCGGTCCAGGCGGCTTCATGATGAATGCCGCGCTAGCCGTCGCTCTCGCCGGCGCTAGCCTCATTTTGCTTGATAAATGCGTCATTGTGACCGCCGCCGGGCGTACTTGAGTCGGTAGTCGCCGTTAGCTGCCGCTACCTGGCGCTCGGCAGACACTACCTGGCGCTATCGCTTGATGAATAAGGGCCTTGGTCTCCCTAATTCATTTTATCTGCAGAAGTGGCATTTGATCTCCTATTATAACCTCCAGAGTGGCATTGGTCTCCCTATTATATCTGCAGACATTGGGTCCCCTTTTATTATCTATGGAGGGATGCCCCCCCCCCCTTAATAAAATTGCAGAGGGGCATTGGCCCCCTTATGATTATACATACAGAGTAGCATTGGTCATTATGGGTTTCCCTATACAGCAGATCTCCCTGTAATAGCTCTGCATTTTTCTCGGCTGGGTTTCCTCGTTATACCGTTATTAGTATATAATTGGTCAGTCTCGCTGTCGCTGTTGGCCCCCATACAGCCATATTAACAGCCCATCTACTGCTGGTGTCACCCGATCAATGAAGGAGACCGGAAAAAGTAAGGCAAAGTTGTCACCCATCACGGCCACCCAGAGGAGCGCTACTGATCAGGTATAAATCATGCAGATGGCACGCGCCCTCGGATATCGGATTGCTACTGTTATCTCTTATGGAGAAGAGCAACGGTCGCCGTTACCACGGGAGCTGTGTAATCTTCCTATTTCTATTTCCTATTTCAATAGTAATCAGCAGCAGACGAGGCAACACTCAACACATGGCCAAAAGTATGCAGACGTCGCCCCCTCTATGTGGGGTTATTCCATTTACATAATCATGTACAGTGTCACAGTCAACTTACCTTCTCTCCCATTCCTCGGTGTCTGCAGACAGCGCAGGCTTCGGCGGCTGGTGGGCTCTCTCTCTGCCCGGCAGCCGCATCCTTAGCGAGCGCCAGCTAGGGCAGCGTCGGCTCGAGCGGCGACGAGCGTGCTGCTGGGTTTGATATAGTCTGAGATCCTTGTTCGTTTCTGTTGCCGACCTTATCTTGCTTGACCATCCCGTGATTGCTGCCTGGACCGACTCCTGCTTGTATCCTTGCCACGAATCCGTCTCACCCCTTGTGCTGCATACCCGTGACCCCCCGGCTTGACCCCTGGCTCGTCCCCAACTCTTCTCTTGTCTTTCCCCTTGGTGCTGCGCTAGTAAGGACTGATTATCCGTGTATGACCCCGGCTTACCCGACATCGCCCAGTCTTGCCTCGGGTTCATCCGCCTTCCCCCCCGTAAGTCCACATCCTTTGTGCGACGAAGTCCTGGGGGCAACCGTGTCTGGCGAGGCGTGTAAAGTGCCCCGGCAAACTGGGGCTTAGCTATAGGTGAAGCTAGCAGCGGAGATTGGGGGTTGTGGATTTACGTAGAAGGCGTGTCCCACGCGGCTTGACATACAGTAACAGCCATAGACATTCCCAGGGAATTCCAAATTAGATCACTGTATTCTCCAACCCAAAAAAACAGGGTTTCCCTAAAAAGAAATGTTGAAAAACCTTCCCCCAAATATAGCCCAAATCATGTGGGGAATATGATGATATAACAAAGGCTTTTCCGGGAACAGGATTGAACATACTTGGACAGGGGGGAATTGGCCCTTGCCAGGGAGATGAGTAAACCAACTGCTCCACAGGGATTTCCATTTCAAAGACCCTCTGCCAATTCATCTTACACCTCTGCATACCAAGGGGAACAGCATAACTGGGAAAACTCTAGGGAAAAATAAAACGAATAGCTCAGCCACCCCGACTCCAGCACGGTACCGACTCGGCTTGATCAACCTTCCCAGTTTGCTGCCTGAACCGACCTTTACTTGCCTGACCTCGAACCTACCTGCCCCTTTTTGGATACCTCTGTACCTCTGACCTCCCGGCTCGGCCCTTTGGCTACTCCCAACTACGCTCATGTCTCATCCCTGTGTAAAGACGCATCCTCGGAATTAATACCTGTGTACGACCTCGGCTTGGTATACCCTTGTGGTTCATCTGCCTTCACCGTAAGCTGATATCGTTTGCGCCTTTTAAGACCTGGGGGCAACTGTGTCCGGTGAGGTGTTTCTAGTGTCCCCGCAAACAGGGGCTTGACTGTAGGCAGAAGTGGCGGTGGAGATTGGGGGTTGTCAGCTCACAGAAGGCTGGTGTCCCACTGGGCTTCACACCATAGAATCGTTTACTGCCAGAACCAGGGTCTTCGACCTTTCTTCTCTAGGCTCCTGTTTAGATGTGGAACTTTTCCGGGAACAGGATTGAACATATTTGGGCAGGGGGGTAAATTGGCCCTTGCCAGGGAAAGGAGTAAACAAACTGCTTCACGGGGATCTAGATTTCAAAGACCTTCTGCCGATTTAACTTACACCTCTGCAGACCAAGGGGAACAGCATGAGCGGGCAAACTCTAGGGAAAAATACACGAATAGCTCAGCCACCTCGACTGCAGCTGGGAGCTTCTGGGCCACAGTTCACCCTGGCCATAAGCCAAATACATATTTGGAACCTGAAAGTCCAGATGCATCTATACCTATCTCCATCATTGTATCTGGCATAGAACGCACGTTATGGAGAACAAATGTATCAAATAGCTGTGTTTAGACTAAACTGACCCACTTTTGCTGGGACAGTCTGACTTTGAGGCCCCCCATCCCTCCAAAGACTCTGGGGAAATCTAAATGTCCCACTTTGCTGACAAGAGTCTTAAAGGAGCCGCAGCACTCAACCCTGTAAGCTTGCAGACCGACCTAAATCTGTCTCTAAATCTGGTTAAAAACAGAGGACTCGTCCATACACGACTGCAGAGGTATGCTTAAGCTGCACCACCAGCGCCAAGGTGCCTCTATGGGTGCAGTCCTAACTCTAATCTCTGAGAGCCCCATTTGGGACATACAAAGCAATAGATAAATTGGGAGCAGGCTTACCTGAGGTTGCCCTATAACCTCGAGTGCAGCCCATGGGGTGGAAGGGTCAAAGACCTCGCAGTACAGCCTAGACCCTGCACCCCATGTGCCTGCACAAAATCAAAAGAAACAAAGGAGGGGTGGCAGCCGCTCAGACCATTTTATAACTAACCTGGGAGGTGCACATTAGCAGGGCAACTAGGCATTTGAAGTTATAGGGCAACCTCAGGAAAGCCTGCTCCCAATTTATCTATTGCATTGTATGTCCCAAATGGGGCTCTCAGAGGTTAGAGTTAGGACTGCACCCCACAGAGGCCCCTTGGCGCTTGGTGGTGTAGCTTAAGCTACTTCTGCAGATGTGTGTGACCGAGTCCTCTGTTTTTAGCCAGATTTATAGGCAGATTTTAGGTTGGTCAGCAAACTAACAGGGTTGAGTGCTGTGGCTCCTTTAAGACTTTTGTATCCTAATTGCCCTGCTCACGTGCACCTCCCAGGTTAGTTATAAAATTGTCTGAGCGGCTGCCACCCCTCCTTTGCTCTCACTTTGGTGACAATGGGAAGACTGTCCCACCAAATGCAAAATGCTGGGTGTCTGGGGGGTTTACAACTGCTCTGACTCTTCGGGTGAATGGTGGCAGTGTAATGCATGAATCTCTGAGCATTGGCTCCATCACCAACATCTTCATGGAGCAAATATTCCTAGAAAAAGGTCAGTTTACTTTAGACCCATAGAATGTCCATATGTAAGAAACTTACATGTATGGGGGGGCCCGCGGTGAGCGGCGCGGTGCTCCCCAGGTGCATGTAGCAAAGCACACTCGCCGGAAGTCGGGGAGCGCGGTGTGCCGCTCTGGCAGCCTCCCTCGCTCCTCTCTAGCTGCGTGGGGCGCACACTCGGGCACGAGCCCCGCAATTTTGCTGCAAGGAGGCGCTGCACTGTGAGTGGCAGGTGGTGCAGCCTCCTCCACACCAGACAGAGATCACGGGCTGGTTAGCCTTGCTGCCAAGACTGACCGGCCCCTGGGAAATGTGTAGCCAATCCGGCTAAAGTTCATAGTTGCACCAATCACTGTACACTTCTTCCTTGGTTGCCATTGGTCAGTCACCCCATCAATAGGGAGCTAACCCTGTCCTCAGTGCCCATTACAGTTTCTTGAGCTTTGGGTGTGGTTGAATCTCTGCTTATCTGATACCAACTCGGCTTGATTGACCTTCCCAGTTTGTTGCCAGAACCGACCTTTGCTTGCCTGACCTTGAACCTACCTGTCCCTTTTTGGATACCTTGCTACCGCTGACCTTCTGGCTTGACCCTTTGGCTACTCTCGACTACGCTCCTGCCTCATCCCTGTGTATAGACACATTCTCGGACTGACTACCTGTGTACGATCTCGGCTTGGTATACCCTTGTGGTTCATTGGCCTTCACCGTAAGCTGACATCCTTTGCGCCTTTTAAGACCTGAAGGCAACCGTGTCCGGTGAGACGTTTCAAGCGTCCCTGCAAACGGGGGCTTGACTAAAGGTGGAAGTGGAAAGTCGTTTACCGCCAGAACCAGGGTCTTTTAACTTACCTCTCGGGGGTCCTGTGTACGTGTGGAAGCCCCAAGGAATCCACCGGCTGCCTCACACCCCCTTTGTCATGAATCTCTCAACAGAGAAATTCTTTTTGTAGCATGACCAGTTATGAGGCTGAGAAACAGATACTGAGATGTGGTAAACTGTGTTTAATCGTGACACACATTGAACAGAGCACACACCAATCAGACTGCTATATATATATATATATATATATATATATATACACACACACATGGAACATAAATCTACTACAGTGACTATACAAGAATCCAGGTAATCACGACTATGCAGATATACAGAAAAACTGGGGAACTTGAAACACTCAGATTGCTGTGAAGTCAGGAAATATACATACATAGGAATTCAAGGAAAGTCCAAAGGCAGATTCTGAGCTGAAACAGGAAAAGTAAACACAAGGGCTATGGCAGGGATCCAGGTTTCAAGGTTCAGGGTTCAGGGTTTCAAGGTTCAGGGTTCAGGGTTTCAAGGTTCCAGATTTCAGGGTTCAAAGTCCAAGGTACAGAGTTCAGGGTCCAGGTCTAGGCACAGGATTCCAGGTACAGAGTTCAGGGTACAGACAAAGACTTAAACACAATGCTGATCCACTAGCTGAATGGGTGGATCAGCTTATATAGCCCAGGAAGTCACACGGGTGCTGGCTAATTGGCAACACCTTTGCAAGAGAGGGCCATCTGCTGGTGGAGTGGGATATAGCAGGGAGAAAGTCTGGAGAAAGGAGCCAGCCAACAGTACTGAACAGCTGCAGAGAAACTCCAGACCTGACACCCTTGTGGTAGATAGAGAGCTGGTGGCAATAATTACAGCTGGCAGTGAATGGGTCCCGCAGCTGGTTCGGGTCTTTAGACTTATGTTAGGGAAAACGTATTGTGTGAGTCCAGATGCTGTGACACTAGTCGGGCTCACGTCATACGGATCTCCTCACAATCAGGGAAACGCACCTCCTTTAGTTACTACTTCAAAGAGAAAACACATGGAATGACATTGTTATAACACTGTGACATTAACACTTTAGTGCCAGACCTGTAATGACAATTCTGCATAAAAATATTTAAAAAATCCAAAAAGTTTTTAAAAATGACTCTTTCTAGGCCAGGAGACGTCACACAATGATTGGAGCAAAAAAAAAAAAAAAAGTCAAACATGCTGTTTAGACACAAGCAAAGGGATGGCCATTGAAATGTATGGGAGAGCGACAGTGAGCGAAAGATAATACCCGGCGCTATACACTGAGCCCCCTGTGATAGATGAGATGCTACATGGCGCTATTAGAGGCGCACACCAGATTCACTTTCATAAATGTGGTTTCTCATACAGCGCCTGGTGTTCACCCGCCACTACCTGCTGCTATGAAGCGCTACCTGGCGCTATCCCTTCATAAATAAGCCCCTTGTGCCCCATGTAGCAAAGAGCCTAAAACTAAAACACTATGTGCTCTTTTCTCCATTAACTCCCACCCTGTTGTGATCCTTGCATTGGGCACAAGGTAATGGAGTATTATATCTAACGTTAGGAAGCTTGTCCCGGGACCGAATGGTTGGAAGACTCCGAAATTGAGAGTATTATTAAAGTGGACCAAAACCTACGGAGATCGTCCAGAAATCTAAATAAGATTCCCAGGCCGATTGGTTCCCTCCCCCCCGGGGCATCCAGAATAATGAAATGTGAAACCCCCCAGGTCGGTCTATACACTCACCTTCTTTCCCAGTCCAATGGCTCATGTGCGAGCAGCGTCCGCATCCCTGCTATTCCTCTCTAGCAGGGCACGTTCCTGCGCCAGGCATTTGTGAATGGCCGGCGCATGCACGCTCCCTGTTAGAGGGTAGCAGAGGATGCGGCCACCAGCGAGCTCGTTGGACGCAGGGGCTTGAGCGGATCCTGGTTAGACGAGTGGCCGCGCATTCAATGTAGGACTGGGAGTTGTTCGGGGCACCTGGGGGTTTCACACTGCATGAAATCAGAATCAGAATCCTGGGTTTTGTTCCACTTTATAAAGACGAACTTGCTTGTCTGAGTGCAATTGATGATAGAAGGCGCCTGATGAATGTTCACCACTTTATTCCAGTGTGGGAAGTGTACAGAGGACAATGTTGGTGCTTTAAGAAATTCATTGAGACTGTTTACAGAAAGCGTTTTTATTTAAAAAAAAAGGAGCTCTGTGTTCGTATACACATTTTTATTCATTATGCAAATCAATTTGAATCAGCAAAAGTTTGGTTCAAGGTGAGGATCCCAACACCATGTGCCGGCCATGATGATCGGGACATGAACTCCAGCTTGTTTTTTAGACGCAGAAACATCCTGTCTCTTCGCAATTTGTTACATTGTGCAGCAGCCCCCCATAATGCTTTCACCACCCACTCGCCAGACCCCCAACATGCAGATAAAAGGAGGATACCCGTGTACACAAACACGGAACATCTGATGTGTATAAACAGGACCGAGTAAGAGCTGTGCTGCGCTGAAAGGGAGTGCGAGGATAGGGATGAAGGGACATTGGGGTGGAGGAAATGTGGAGGAAAGAGAGGAGGTATAAGGTATAAGGATAGATACAGAAGAAGAAGAGCTTACAATCTATTAGGGTATAAGGGAGGATACAGAAGGAGAAGAGCTTACAATCTATTAGGGTATAAGGATAGATATAGAAGGAGAAGAGCTTACAATCTATTAGGGTATAAGGGAGGATACAGGAGGAAAAGAGCTTACACTCTATTAGGGTATAAGGGAGGATACAGAAGGAGAAGAGCTTACACTCTATTAGGGTATAAGGGAGGATACAGGAGGAGAAGAGCTTACACTCTATTAGGGTATAAGGGAGGATACAGAAGGAGAAGAGCTTACAATCTATTCGGGTATAAGGGAGGATACAGAAGGAGAAGAGCTTACACTCTATTAGGGTATAAGGGAGGATACAGGAGGAGAAGAGCTTACACTCTATTAGGGTATAAGGGAGGATACAGAAGGAGAAGAGCTTACACCCTATTAGGATATAAGGAGAGATAAAACAGAACATCAGACTGTGAGTAGATGATGATGTCTTGTGATCAGACAGGCTGATTATTCCCAGAATTACAGAGAGATCTGATTGTATGTAATGTTATGGGGGCCACAGTGAAAGTTGATACAAACAGAAGCGTAACTGCCACTGCACCAGGGCCCATAAGGTCAGGGGGGTCCCATCATTTTGGCTCTTTCACCTTATTTATCTGATTTGTGCTCTCATGGCGTTATGTACAGGTAAAAGAATAATTGTTTAAGCGGTTTCAGTCTTTAGTTGTCTAGTTATATCCAAGTGAGTTAAAATTAGTAGAAAAAGTTTGCCCTATGAACCCGGCACCATTTAATGTTTGCATTAGGGCCCGGACACATTTAGTTACGCTACTGTATTGTTTTTTTAGGCTCCGCCCCTTTACCTGTGTTCCAGGTGATGCAGGAGGGGGGGGGGGTGAAGGAGAAGATGTCATACCTGGGTGATGATGTACATGTAGTAAATGTTGGGCAGAAAGCACAAAGCGATCGCCGCATACCCGATTCCTGGAAGAGAAGAGGACAGAGCGATCCATCATCCGGATAATTGGGAATTCCGAAGAAATGCTTTAAAGGTCTAACCCTGGAATAGCCAGGGAGGATACAGAAACAATTAGCGTATTAGGGATGATACAGAAGGAAGAAGAGCTTACAATCTATTCATGTTCAGCGGCTTGCTGCTTCACAACCTGGAAATAAAATGGATTTTTTGAGGGTTTCACCATTTCATGTAAAGAACCTGCTGACAGCTTTGAACATTCTTTTTTCCTTTTTATTGTAAAGCAAACAAATAGGACAAAATATTATAAAACTTTGGTGGTATAACTACTCACCCCCCTAAAGTCAGGAGTTTGCCCTTTGCAGCAATTACAGGTGCAATTCTCTTTGGATACGTCTCTATAAAATCACTACTAGGGATGAGAGAACCCCCAAAAGTTTATGTCTGGCAAATTTGGCCAAACTTTGATCAAGCGCTTGGGTTCGGAGACCTGAACCTGGACCCAATTGAAATCAATGGGGATCCAAACTTTTGGGGGTGGCGTTGGCCAGTGTGACGCAGGAAGCGCGCTGCTGTAAAAACTTACCTGAGCCCTGCGATCCCCTTCCGATCCCCATGAGTGATTATACTCCTAGTGCCATCTGGCAGCTAAAGAAGTGCTCAGCAGCCCATCAACCAGCTTTTCCATGTTCGGGCTGGACAACAAACTCGAATATGGAGTCTGTGTTTGGCTTTGGAACCCCGAACTCGCAAAGTTCAAAACAGACCCAAACTTGTTCAGGCCCATCACTACTGTCCACCATAAGCTGACATTCTTTGCACCTCTTTTAAGACCTGAGGGCAACCGTGTTCGGTGAGACGTTTCAAGCGTCCCTGCAAACGGGGGCTTGACTAACGGTGGAAGTGGAGACGGAGATTGGGGGTTGTCAGCTCACAGAAGGCCGGTGTCCCACTGGGCATCACACCATAAAGTCGTTTACCACCAGAACCAGGGTCTTTTACCTTACCTCTCGGGGGGTCCTGTGTACGCGTGGAAGGAGCCCCAAGGAATCCACTGGCTGCTCACACCCCCTTTGTCATGAATCTCTCAACAGAGAAATTCCTTTTGTAGCATGACCAGTAATGAGGCTGAGAAACAGATACTGAGATGTGGCAAACTGTGTTTAATCGTGACACACAGTGAACAGAGCACACACCAATCAGACTGCTATACATATATATATATATATATATATACACATGGAACATAAATCTACTACAGTGACTATACAAGAATCCAGGTAATCACGGCTATGCAGATATACAGAAAAACTGGGGAACATGAAACACTCAGATTGCTGTGAAGTCAGGAAATATACATACATAGGAATTCAAGTCCAAAGGCAGATTCTGAGCTGAAACAGCAAAAGTAAACACAAGGGCTATGGCAGGAATCCAAGTTTCAAGGTTCCGGGTTTCAAGGGTCAGGGTTTTAGGGTTCAAAGTCCAAGGTACGGAGTTCAGGGTCCAGGTCTAGGCACAGGATTCTAGGTACAGAGTTCAGGGTACAGACAGACAAAGACTTAAACACAATGCTGATCCACTAGCTGAATGGCCACCCTTATAGTCAGTGTCCTGAGGCCTGGCACAACCTGGACAGGGAAGTGGTGCAGGAAATGCTGCGGCTGGATAGGGAGGAACATTCCCATGCTGCCCCGTCTGCGGTCCCTCCCCCCACTCAGCTGGGGGTTCCTGAGGCCCCTGTGCCTGTGCCATCTGCAGGTGGCCCTAAGGTGAATCCCCAGTCTGCCCCCAAGTCAGCAACCACTAATGTAAGACCAAGCAATATAATAGCTGAGGCGGCCCGGGGGGCTGGCACTGCAAGTACCAAGGGGGTTTCAGTAATTGTGCCCCCTGCTGTAAGATCTCGCAGGCTGGGGCTAGGTGATCCTGATCCTGCACCCCCTTCTGAGCAGGGTGGGAGTTCAGATCCCAAGACAGCGTGGTCTGGACTCTCCCCTGGGGATCAGGATTACCTGGCTTACAGGCTAGCTACAAAGAAAAAAAGGAAAAAGGGTAATGCAGTGCCGGAGCCGGGGGAGAGCAGTGGGGTGCAGCTCTCCAACAGGTTTGAGGCACTTTCTGAGGACTTATCTATTGAAATATCTTCTTTTGATTCCGAGGCTTCAGATATGGAGGAGGAAGCACCAGTCTCCTCCAGTAAGCGTTTAGGGTCAGATAGTGAGGCCGGAGGGAAGGCTAAGAGACGTTCTCCCGAATTACTCTGATGGCAGTTCCCCCTCCGATAAAGGTGGCAACCATTAATGTTGCCAGCATTAAATCAGTAAGCGCTCGTTTTATGGCCTTATTTTTTCTCAGCCAGTTTGATGCTGACATTTTATTTTTGCAGGAGACCAGATTGGCCAGTCTGGCTGACATTCACGCTGTGAAGCGGGAGTGGAGGCACGGACCCTCTTTTTGGTCTCTTGCGGCCGAGCCTTACAGCGGAGTGGCGGTGCTTTTTAAAACTGACATGGTAACTTGCCGGCGAGTCATTGAGGTGGAGATCGGGAGGTGCATGGTATTGGACGTCATTGTAAGGGGGCAGGACCTGCGCCTAATAAATATCTATGGACCCCAAACTAAGTGGGACAGGAAATGCCTCTTTACAAAGATCAAGCCGTTCCTTTTTACAGCCCGGCCAGTAGTCTTTGGGGGTGATTTTAACACCGTGACTAGGCCCATGGACAGGAGAGGCTTCAAAGGCAAGCTGGGCTGCGATAGTCTCTTTTTGAATAGTATGGTTAGAGAGGCAGGTCTGGAAGATGTGCACATTAAGCACTCCCCGGACCTCACAGGCTTCACTTTTCAGCGAGGTAGCAGTCAGAGTAGGATAGACAGGTTTTTTTTGAAGGAGGGCTCGGCTTCTTAGCCTCCCCGGCTGCAGGCGGTCGAGTTCTCCGATCACCTTTTACTATCGATGGTCTTGAATGCTTCTGACACACCCCCTAGAGGAAGGGGCATCTGGAGGATGAATTCGGCTCTCCTTGAGGAGGAGTGGGTAAGACAATCCTTTGAGGAATTCTTTCAGGCACAGGTTTCCATTAAGGATTTTTGCAGCAGCAGGTCTGAGTGGTGGGAGCTGACCAAAATGAGAATTGCTGGGCTTTTCAGGGGCCTAGGAAAAAGGAAACAGCTTGATAAATACATTGCCTACCAGCGCTTGCGGAGGAAGCTTGACATCCTTGTCTCGAATGGTGGAGATCAAGGGGCAATCTCTGAAGTCAAGCTTCTCCTCAGGAAGTGTCAGTATGACCGGCATGCTTCTCTGGTTCTGGAAAGGGATTATGGGAAATACCACTCGCCCGATCCCTATCAGAATTGCAGACAGGCTGCAGCTCTCAAGACTGTCCTTGGTCTAAAGGATAGTACAGGATCCCTGGTAAGATCTAAATCTGGGATCCTGGAGATCATTAGGTCCTTTTATGCTGACCTCCTGGGCAGAAAGGTTCTTGACCGGGCAAGGATGGAAAGTTTCCTGGACTCTACTCCAGGATTGGAAAATGGTGACATTTCTATCACTGGCTTGACAGAACCGGTCACGGCTGATGAGGTGGTAAGTGCAATTGATCACCTTGCCATCAAAAAGTCGCCCGGGTCAGATGGTCTGACAGCTGAATTTTATAAATGTTTTAAGACCATCCTGGCACCACATTTGGTGGAGGTTTTTAATTGCTGTCTGGCAGAGGGTTCCCTCCCTCCCTCCATGAGGCGCTCGGCCGTGATCCTTCTGTCAAAAGGTAAGGACTCTTCGATGATTGAGAACTGGCGCCCCATCAGCCTTCTCAATGTCGATAGAAAGATACTGGCAAAGATTTTGTTCTGGCGCTTGTCGTCAGTGGCGGAGCAACTGCTTTCTTGTCACCAGCATTGCTCCATCCAAGGTAGAAGCACCTTCTCAGCGGTTTTAGCTGTCCGGGAAGCCTTGGAGTGGTGCAGGGCTGCAGGCTGGGGAAAGTACTTGTTGGCGTTGGATCAGGCAAAGGCTTTTGATAGGGTCAATCATGAGTACCTATGGCTGCTTCTTGGTAAGTACGGCCTGCTGGGGCGGTTCATTAATTGGCTACAAACCCTGTATGAAGGGGCTGAGAGCTTCCCTCTTGTTAATGGTTGGGTCGGAAGGCCTTTCGAAGTTGGCTCTGGTGTGCGACAGGGATGCCCCCTGAGTCCCCTACTGTATGTGTTTGCGATCGATCCCTTTATAAGGAGGGTCGAGAGCAGCATGTTATGTGGGGTTCCTCTGGGTATGCCTGGTGAGCCTCCTTTGAAGGTCATTGCCTATGCTGATGATGTATCTGTGATTGTCTCTGGGACAAATGAGGCGGAGGAGGTGGCCTCTCTTATAGCACAGTATACAGAAGCGTCGGGCTCCAAGGTCAATCACGAGAAGAGTGAAGTTTTCTGGATGGGTGAGGGTGAGGGCTTCGAACTTCCGGACGCCTTCCCAGTGCCCCAGCAGGAAATTTAGATCCTTGGCATAAATTTCGGTCCTGGCGATTATGGCCAAAAAAACTGGGAGCGCAGGCTGGAAATTGCCAATGCCAAGGTTGCAGTCTGGAAGAGCTGGAAAATGTCTCTCAGGGAAAGGGTTGACCTTATCAAGACCTACCTGATCCCCATCTTTTTATATGTCAGCTTTGTCTGTGTTTTGCCAGTGTCTCTCTACACCAGGGTCTACAGCGTGTTTTTCCAGATGTTATGGGGAAACCGCATGAACCTGGTGAAAAGAAATGTCACCTACCTATCTAGGCAGGAGGGTGGCCTAGGGATGGTCAACCCAGTCGTGTTTTTCTCTCTCTTGTTTCTGAAACATAATTTTGGAAGCATGTTGGCAGAGAGCCCGCCTGGCTGGGTGGATATTTTCCAGTCCTGGTTTAAGCCCTTCCTGCGAGACTGGGAGAATGGTGGCCGGATGAAAAGCCCTCGAGTTCCTCAGGCTCAGCTCCCGGCCTATGTTGCCCCGTGCTTGAAAATACTTCGGCAATGGCAATTGACAGCAGAGGACATGAGATCTACTCCGAGGAAGCTTCTTGTGAGTCGGGTCCTGGGTCTGGCTTTTCATGAGCCATTGTCCCTCAGGGATTGCCCAGGCTCCATCATGAGGGAGGGTTTGAGGCTTATTAACTCCTCAAGAATTCCTTTGAAATACCGGGATATAGCCTGGCTCTCCTTCCAAGGAAAACTCTACCTTAGGGGGATCCGGAAGAGTCGCAGCCTGCCAGAGATAATTTGTCTCTGTGAGGAGTTTCAGGATGAGGTGGAGACTATGGACCACTTCCTGCTCCGGTGTCCCTTTAATGTAGAGGTGTGTAAACAGGTGGGGTTGGCCCTCGGTGCCCCCTTCTTCTCCCAGCTTTCCTATGCTGAGTGGGTGTATGGAGCATTCAAGAACAGAGGGGATTTTTGTTTGGACACTTTATATCTAGTTAGTCTAGTGATCCGCTATTTCACATGGAATGCACGGTGCCAGCTCTGCATTAGGAAGAAAGTCCTCCCTGTCCCGGTGGTGGTGCATGACATCCTGCATGAGGTGGGCAAGATCCGGGTGCTGGAGAGGGACAGGTGGGAACGGGGGGCCTGGATGAAGGCGTGGAGGAACATCAGGCCTCCTTGATCCCCATGACTTCCCTCTGGGTGAGCTTTCCTATCTCTTATCACCCATAGATTTTTATAACAAAGACAGATTTTTGAAGGCTGCGTGCACAGGTGACGGGGTCTCTTAGTCTTCCTGCTGAATTGTGTATAGTGTAGTGTTAGGTTGTAGATAGGATTGTATATAGAATAATGGATATTATATATTATATGCCGAATTGTTAGGCCTGTTTCTTTTTGTTTAGTTATTATTTATTTTATTTTTATTTATTTATTATTGTAACTTTGTATATATTGTATATGATTGCTTGATTTTACTAAAAAAAAAAAGTTACAATCTATTAGGGTATAAGGGAGGATACAGAAGGAGAAGAGCTTACACCCTATTAGGATATAAGGAGAGATAAAACAGAACATCAGACTGTGAGTAGATGATGATGTCTTGTGATCAGACAGGCTGATTATTCCCAGTATTACAGAGAGATCTGATTGTATGTAATGTTATGGGGGCCACAGTGAAAGTTGATACAAACAGAAGCGTAACTGGCACTGCACCAGGGCCCATAAGGTCAGGGAGGCCCATCATTTTGGCTCTTCCGCCTTATTTATCTGATTTGTGCTCTCATGGCGTTATGTACAGGTAAAAGAATAACTGTTTAAGCTGTTTCAGTCTTCAGTTGTCTAGTTATATCCAAGTGAGTTAAAATTAGGAGAAAAAGTTTACCCTATGAACCCGGCACCATTTAATGTTTGCATTAGGGCCCGGACACATTTATCTACGCTACTGGATACAAATGTATTGTTTTTTTAGGCTCCGCCCCTTTACCTGTGTTCCAGGTGATGCAGGAGGGGGGGGGGGGGGATGAAGGAGCTGTAGATGGAGATGATGTCATACCTGGGTGATGATGTACATGTAGTAAATGTTGGGCAGAAAGCACAAAGCGATCGCCGCGTACCCGATTCCTGGAAGAGAGGAGGACAGAGCGATCCATCATCCGGATAATTGGGAATTCCGAAGAAATGCTTTAAAGGTCTAACCCTGGAATAGCCAGGGAGGATACAGAAACAATTAGCGCATTAGGGAGGATACAGAAGGAAGAAGAGCTTACAATCTATTCACGTACAGCGGCTTGCGAAAGTATTTTTGGCGTTTTGATGCCTCACAACCTGGAAATAAAATGGATTTTTGAGGGTTTCACCATTTCATGTAAAGAACCTGCCGACAATTTTGAACATCTTTTTTATTTTAAAGCAAACAAATAGGACAAAATATTATAAAGTCAGGAGTTTGTAGAGACGCCCTTCGCAGCAATTACAGCTGCAATCCTCTGGTTACGTCTCTATAAGCTCACTGCTAGGGATGAGACTAGGGATGAGACTAGGGATGAGACTAGGGATGAGACTAGGGATGAGACTAAGGATGAGACTAGGGGTGAGACTAGGGATGAGACTAGGGATGAGACTAGGGATGAGACTAGGGATGAGACTAGGGATGAGACTAGGGATGAGACTAGGGATGAGAGAACCCCCTAAAGATTGCGTCTGAAAAGTTTGGTCGAATTTTGATTAAAGGAGGCGGGATAAGAAAGAAAATAGTCTGGAACAGATGGCATGCTAAAAACCTTCCTCCCAATCACCCCACAGGCAGTGTACAGACTATGTCCCTATTATGGGGCTCATATATATAGAGTAGGGACCACACTAAACACAGAGTGCCTTGTCGGGGCGGTGTGGCTTCCACCCCATAACAAGCAGTGTGCAGAATCCCCCCAATCACCCCATAACAAGCAGTGTGCAGAATTCCCCCAATCACCCCATAACAATCAGTGTGCAGAATTCCCCCAATCACCCCATAACAATCAGTGTGCAGAATCCCCCCAATCACCCCATAACAATCAGTGTGCAGAATTCCCCCAATCACCCCATAACAAGCAGTGTGCAGAATCCCCCCAATCACCCCATAACAATCAGTGTGCAGAATTCCCCCAATCACCCCATAACAAGCAGTGTGCAGAATTCCCCCAATCACCCCATAACAAGCAGTGTGCAGAATTCCCCCAATCACCCCATAACAATCAGTGTGCAGAATTCCCCCAATCACCCCATAACAAGCAGTGTGCAGAATTCCCCCAATCACCCCATAACAATCAGTGTGCAGAATCCCCCCAATCACCCCATAACAATCAGTGTGCAGAATCCCCCAATCACCCCATAACAAGCAGTGTGCAGAAGCCCCCCAATCACCCCATAACAGGCAGTGTGCAGAATTCCCCCAATCACCCCATAACAAGCTGTGTACACAATCCCCCCAATCACCCCATAACAATCAGTGTGCAGAATTCCCCCAATCACCCCATAACAAGCAGTGTGCAGAATTCCCCCAATCACCCCATAACAATCAGTGTGCAGAATCCCCCCAATCACCCCATAACAATCAGTGTGCAGAATCCCCCAATCACCCCATAACAAGCAGTGTGCAGAAGCCCCCCAATCACCCCATAACAGGCAGTGTGCAGAATTCCCCCAATCACCCCATAACAAGCTGTGTACACAATCCCCCCAATCACCCCATAACAAGCTGTGTGCAGAATCCCCCAATCACCCCATAACAGGCAGTGTGCAGAATTCCCCCAATCACCCCATAACAAGCTGTGTACACAATCCCCCCAATCACCCCATAACAAGCAGTGTGCAGAATCCCCCAATCACCCCATAACAATCAGTGTGCAGAATCCCCCCAATCACCCCATAACAGGCAGTGTGCAGAAGCCCCCTAATCACCCCATAACAATCAGTGTGCAGAATTCCCCCAATCACCCCATAACAAGCAGTGTGCAGAATTCCCCCAATCACCCCATAACAATCAGTGTGCAGAATTCCCCCAATCACCCCATAACAGGCAGTGTGCAGAATACCCCCAATCACCCCATAACAATCAGTGTGCAGAATTCCCCCAATCACCCCATAACAAGCAGTGTGCAGAATCCCCCCAATCACCCCATAACAGGCAGTGTGCAGAATACCCCCAATTACACCATAACAGGCAGTGTGCAGAATACCCCCAATCACCCCATAACAAGCAGTTTGAAAAATCCCCCCAATCACCCCATAACAAGCAGTGTGCAGAATCCCCCAATCACCCATAACAAACAGTTTGAAAAATCCCCCCAATCACCCCATAACAGGCAGTGTGCAGAATCCCCCCCAATCACCCCATAACAAGCAGTGTGCACAATCCCCCCAGTCACCCCATAACAGGCAGTGTGCAGAATCCCCCCAATCACCCCATAACAAGCAGTGTGCAGAATCCCCCCAGTCACCCCATAACAAGCAGTGTGCAGAATCCCCCCAATCACCCCATAACAGGCAGTGTGCAGAATCCCCCTAATCACCCCATAACAAGCAGTGTGCAGAATCCCCCCAATCACCCCATAACAAGCAGTGTGCAGAATCCCCCCAATCACCCCATAACAAGCAGTGTGCAGAATCCCCCCAATCACCCCATAACAAGCAGTGTGCAGAATCCCCCCAATCACCCCATAACAAGCAGTGTGCAGAATCCCCCCCAATTACCCCATAACAGGCAGTGTGCAGAATCCCGCCAATCACCCCATAACAGGCATTGTGCAGAATCCCCCCAATCACTCATTACAGACAGTGTGCAGAATCCCGCAACCCCCCCCCCCCCCCCAATACAGGCATTGTGCAGAATCCCCCGCAAACACCCTATACCCTCATTCCCAGAACATCAGCTTACCTGTATTTCAAGAGGACCAAAAGTCAAAAATGGAAAGTTTAGTAAATTGCTCCCATAAAGCCCCCCTCTGGCAACAACTATTTGAGAGGGTGTAACTACATGCAGATGTTCTGGAATAAACAAGCCGATTTTTTGCTGCAGAACTGAATGGGAGCAGCCATCTTGCCGCACACATAAGCATGAGGGGAGAGCTGTGCCAACAGCAGCCCACACCAAACTGAGACATAAATGCCTCAGAAACGGGCAGCTTATGTGTTATGTTATATAAACACACGCAATAACCAGCTGCTAGAGGAATTGTGTGTGTGAGGGGAAAGCTGTAACAATGTATCTTTATCCCTGTTCACTGCGGGCTCTGGATTTACGCACTCCATTCAGTTAGTATAAACATTATGTATCAATTCTTTCTTGTTACAGCGCCCGATACCCGCTTACAGCGTCTACTAGCGGTCACTCTAAGCGCCGCTATACAGACGCTCATCTGGCGATACCTGGCGTTAGTAGTGAATTAGCCTCCAGACTGCCATGCAGAACCTCCGCAGGAATCAGGAGGGGTGTTTTATTATTTTAACGTCCAAATGGGGCTTAGAACAAGGGAGGACGGGTGGCTGCAGTGAACAAAAAGCTTCGACTTCCTCTTTGTAGTGCCACCATGTGAAGCCAGTGGGTGGGCATGGCATCAGTATGGCAAACTCCTATTGAAATCAATGGGCGTCTGGTGTACGACACCTAGTGACTCTTATTGATCTCAAAGTGAGTGTGCACCATACTAAGGCCACGCCCAACTGCCGTGCTCCCTTCTCATTCTGGTACTGTGGTTGAGAGATGTGCAGCATGCGGTGGGTGGAAGGTAAGCGGGTTGTGCCATGCTCGATGGCACCCCCTGATTTGAGGTCTATTGGGAAAGTCTACAAAAGTGGCCTTTCCCTTCAACACTTTCAGTGCCAGCCTACCTAGAGGTCCTGTTGCCCTCTTTTGCCATTTTGCGATATAAATGTTTAACTGTGACTTTTGCGGAGATGGCTAGGATTTTTTCGGCAGAATTTGGGCTTGAAATTAAATAACTTGTATGTAATTTACTCAATAGTGGGTAGCCTGTTCAAGCTTACCCCGATGTATGTGACCCTTCTCTAGGTTGGTATATGGTCAGGCTATCTTACATCTCCACTTTTTCCAGGTTTAGGCTGTTCCCGGCTTACACATCACACGCCTTTGACCATAACCGCACTTCTTATATGCAAAATATTTTATTTATATACAAACAGTTTAAGAGAAAATTCATCCACGTTAAAAATATTTGTTAAGGCAATTTCAGAAGTTTACAAATTCATCGTATGTTGCTATATTATACATCCATTGTGGTTAAAATAATGTCAATGAACATTACAGTGCTTGTATTACATTACATGCTCCCTTATTGGGTTCTGAGTGGATCCAATTATTCATTGGGGACCCTTATTGGGCAAACATGTTTCGCCTACTGCTCTGACTTTTTCAATGCCCTTGTATTAGAGAGAGGGAGCAATAAAGTATATATTAGTTTCCCATAAGTATGGTCCATGATCAATTATATGATTAAATAAATAAGTAAAAAGCATATACCTTATAAAGTGAATCCAAAGATATTTTTTAGTAAACTTTCATTGATGGTACAAGACAGTGATATGCAACCATGGTTTGATGATTATTCACTTCCCGAGAGGAACGTGGTACAGGCACCGTTATTTTATGTATATATAAACATTTGAAGCTGGCCCTTTAAAAAAAGCGAGGAGCTATTTTACTTAATGGCTGTATATATCACTGTATATATTTTGTTAGTTAATTCACATAGGTTAATAACGATAGGGTATATATGTCAAATAAGATTATATATAGACTTTGATGTCACCTTACCTGGTAATAATGACATATGATTTTTGTATGTAAAGTGTTTTCTTAATATTTTTGGGTACAAAATGTAAAAAAATAATTAAAAAATTAAATGTTGTCGCATTTTTGAAAATAAAAAAAGTATGTTTTATAGGAGAACCATAATACATGTAAAAGCTCCATTCCTCCTGATTATAGTGCTTTATGAGGTTTTCTAATGAAATCCAACTACTATGGATGGTCCGCACTTCTCTGAATTTAACTTCACTTTTAATCCAACAGTTAAAAGCATCTCCATAATATAAATGAGCCAACCTCCACCAGCCCCTGATGAAGATGAGACCTGGCAGTGGGAGATCAGACGTGCAGCTCACGCGTATATGTAAACACAGACGCAGTTCGATTGCTTACAGAAACAGATTGTCAAATATAAAATTGTATGGACACTATATCCTGGTCCTAATGAATACCAAGTACATTGAGTAATAAATCAAAAAATAAATGCGTAAATAGGCAGTTAATAATAATAATATAAGTAAAAGTATGAAAATACCTATAACTCGGGCAGGCTGATTCATCACTAACGCCAGGTAGCGATGGATGAGCGTCTGTAGCAGGCATTTTCAGAGCGCCCGCTAGTAGTCGCAGTGCTCGGCCGTGAGTCGCTACTTTATAGCGACTCAGTCGCTGTTCATTAATGTTGAATACATTGTGAGGAGTCGCTATTTGACCAGTACAGCGCTGTATGGGAGCGCATGTTAGCGACTGCTCATAGCGACCGACTCACACCATATTCAGAAAAAAAACAGCTTCACAAATCTCTGGCGCTGAAAAATAGTTGTTTGAAGCCCAGAGCGCAGGAGGCGGTGTGTCATTAAGTCTATTTCAAGCATCTATCCACTAGTAACAAAGCGAAAACATATGGAATTACATTGTAGCAACATTGTAACATGAACACTTTAATGCCAGACCTGTAATGTCATTTTTGAGGAAATATTTAAAAAATGAAAAAATTATGAAAAAATTGCTATTTCAATGCCAGAAGAGGTCAAAGAATTATTTGTGATTTTTTTGAAAAAAAAAAAAAACCCGTTTAAAGAGAAGGAAAGGATCGTCCATTGAAATGTATGAGAGAGCACCAGGTAGCGAGAGGTTATACCTGGCGCTGTGCAAGGCTGAACGCTGGCGCTGTTCGCTGTGAAAATGATGAATCAGACGCTACATGGCGCTATCCCAGTCACTAAACAGATTCTGCCTGATAAATGTGTAATTGCGTGCCGCGTGCCGGCGTTGACCAGTCGCTATCTCTCATTAACCAGGCGCTACCTGACGCTATCCCTTCTTAAATAAGGGCCTAAACAACCATAAATTAATATCTCATACGTTTGATTATGTTTTCACAAGAGGGACTGCAGGCACCTTGCCCACATCTACCCCAAAGAAGGAGCACCAAACAATAATGTCAATTCAGAAAATGTATGCATTTAATGTACACACAGAATGTATACACACAACACAATCAATCATACAAAACAAGACAAGATTAAAAACAGCTGCAATTCCCCCAAATCACATCCAGGGCTGCCAAAGTATGGACAGACTAGTATAACTGAGAATATAAGGAACGGACCCCCCAATATTCAATAAAAAGAAGGGGGGAGGGATTAGATTGATCTTTTTTGTGCCGGCACAAAATTACCCCCCGGTACTGCAGACTAATATCCACCAAAACCAATGCAATTCAATAAAGTGACCAGTGCAAATCAGTGCAATATATTCCCAAACTAATTAATATAACAAAACATACATATTCATGCTTAATAATAAAAATGCAATTGTGCTAATACATGTAATTGTGCTAATACATTTAGTAATGGACACAAAAGGCTCGATTCAGAGAGACACAAAAAAACTTTCAAAACGGTGCCGATGTCGTATTTTTTTCAAATGTTCCCGCTCTCGTATGAGCGTTCGAGCGATTCTATGCATGCATTGAAAACCTTGTGTAAAGTTTCCGTCCGTTCGTACGGCAGATTACGAATTACGCGGATGTCATTTTCCATCCAGACTTTTCCGTTTCATTTCCACATGTTACAACGTAGGCTTTCGTTTTTGCCCTTTTCCCATCGTATCCTCCCACGAATCCTTTATGTTTCCCGATAGATTCTGTTTCCATTTTACCAAAAATAATCGTCCAGATGGAATCCTTACGATCTTGCGCCTGCGCACTGCAAACTTAACTCATTAAAGTGCTCGCCTACATATTTGCCACCCTCACTTCTACTACAATGTTTAGCTAAACCACTTATCACTCCATCCTCCATCTTCCCTTTTGGACCCTTAAAGCACACCCAAACCACTTATCACTATCCTCCATCTTCCCTTTTGGACCCTTAAAGCACACCCAAACCACTTATCACTATCCTCCATCTTCCCTTTTGGACCCTTAAAGCACACCCAAACCACTTATCACTATCCTCCATCTTCCCTTTTGGACCCTTAAAGCACACCCAAATCACTTCTCGGTCATGTGAATATTCATCTTTAAATATTTCTGTGCCCATTAGTTTTGTGTTAATGTAGTTTGTTAATGAAATGACAATGTAACTTTATTTTAATAATTACCAGCATCAAATATGCATTTTTAAAAAATGTGTTAAATTTCAACTTTTTACAACTATAAAAAATTAAATACATAGCAATGGCAGGCCACTGAACATTATTCTTCATCTGTGGTCCCCAACGAGTTGCGCAGCTCCTGCATCTCGCCCACCAACTGAAGGACCCTGACACTCAGTTGTGCCACTCTGGTATGTGTGGTCCCTGTAAATTAAAATTTGGGTATAACCTTGTTGGGGTAATACTGCAGTGCCCCCCCCCCCCCCATATGGTCCAAACACCTAAATCTGGACTTCATAAGCCAGAGGGCCCTCGCCACCACGGCCCGGGTTTTGCATAGTGCCCCTGGCCCGCATTCTGCAGGCAAAGAACGGGCATCAGGAGCAAGGGCGAGTGGCACATCTTGCGGTTCCTGCAACCAAATATAAAATAATTACACAAAGCAAAGGTAACCAACTAAAACAATAACTCCTACAACACATTAAGATTCAAGTTCAACAATCCAAATATAATTCACAAAGGACATAAGTCTAAAAAAATATAGCAATTATATGGATGTGTGGAAAAATAAATGTTTACATGCTAAGGACTAATTTAGGACAGCATTAAAATGCATCTATAAGGCACACATGAAATGTATTGATTCAGGTATGCATTGCTATACAATTTATGGCCTCGGCCATGCTGATACATGCAATGCCTTGGTGCTAAAGGTGCGCAGACTCCTCCACATAGCCGCAAAACATGTTCAACAATAGCAATCCGAGCCCTCAGAGGTGTCGGAAGTGGTTTTACAATTAAACGGATTTATAGGGTGGTGAGCCGTCGGAAATCAGCTCTCTGAATCAGACGGGAACCATCCGAGCAACGGAAGTTTTCTGAAGGAACGGAAATTTTCCAATTTCGTTTGGAAATGTTCCGGATTGCTTCCGTTTATCGAAAGTGCATATACACATTCTCCCGAACGTTCGTGCGAGTGAAAAATGTACTAAAAAAAGCAAAAAAATGACAAACACCCACCAAAACTTTCACAGACAGCTACGGAAGTCCGGACGAATGTTTCTTTGAATCGAGCCTAAAGTGCTGAGTGCTTAAAGTGGACCAACACCCTCCCATGAACGGCCCGGGAATCTATAAGATTCCCGGACCGATCAGACCCCGCTGTGTGAAACCCCCCAGAAACCCCTAAATCCCTACCTTATCCACGATCCAGCGGCGCCCACCGCCGCCTCCCGCGCATCCCTCTAAAAGGACGCGCAGCCATTCACAAACGGCCGGGCGCGCGCCCTGTAAGAGTGACGCGCGGGAGGCGGCGGCGGGCGCGCTCTCTTGTCCGTCGCTGTCTCCCGCTTGTCCGTCGGCGGGGATTGGCAGCGGCGGTCATGTGGGAGCGAGGAGAGGTGAGTTTTCGGGGGGTTTCTGGGGGGTTTCACACAGCGGGGCACCCCTGATCGGGGGGCCCCACCGAAGTGGACCAAAATCCAGGATAGTCAAAATCCTGGGTGTTGGTCCACTTTAAACAAGAGACAGTCGTATTCAACATAGTAAAACACACAGCCGTTCAAGCGTATTGAAAACGGGGAGAAAAGCAGCAGGGACACCTGCGCACGCGGCTACCCATGCCGCTTCTGCTGGGTGATACGTTTGATTATATATCAAAATTCCTAGGCAAAATATTGCACATATCACGTAAAATTACACCACTGGTGAACCATGATTTATGAAATATGATCAGATTAGTGGAATTATTGAAATATAGTGGAACCCTCTCTATGTACTCATAATTGTTCATTATCTATCCCCGGAATAACGAGGTAAGCTCAATTAACATCATGTATAATCCTTTACACAATATAAATGTGAATATTTTGGGTAAAAGGTTACTATGATTAAGGGCTGGTGTCCAAAATGTGTAGATGATTTTATGACTGTAAATACCAGGACTTTGTCTACTACTGCTTTTAAGGTTGGCTCATTTATATTATAGAGATGCTTTTAACTGTTGAATTAAAAGTGAAATTTTATTCAGAGAAGTGCGGACCACCCAATTTGTTCTAGTGTTCCCAAGTGGGTTTGGGACCACCCACGGTCGGGCACCTCAAACTTAGCGGTGAGCAGATATTTTCTGTTTGTTTGGAAATATCAAGGGTTAAACCCTTAAAAATTAAAAAAAAGGCGGTGTCCCCCCTCTCTAGGAAGGGAAGACCTTTCTTTTATATTTTTAAGGGTTAAACTCTTAAACATTTATAGAAAATAGCATGGGGTTCCCCCTTATCTAAGCAAAACCTGGTCTGGAAACCAGCTATGGGGGTTTGTAGGCTACCAGCCCGAATAGCCCACGTCGGCCGCGGGCTCTTCTGCAACCTCCTGGGCTTTGGGGATGCAGGTAATGGGGCAAGCAAGTCACCCGCTTGCTGGCAGATGACTTGCAGGCCCCCTCCTGTCCTGTTTTAAGGACCCCTTACCAATTCAAAAATGGTTAAATGTAAACCCTTGATGCGATTGGCTCTGATACGCTGACCAAATGACATGCTTTATTCTTTGTATGCATTAATACTGTAAACATTTACATATTCGCCTTAACCTTTGATTCTGGTCACATACACAGGTCTTCCAGGGGTTAACCCCATAGCATTCTCTGGCATGGGGTTCCCCCTTATCCAAGCCAAACAAATCTAGAAACCAGCTAGGGGGATTGGTAGGCTACCAGCCAGCATAACCCACATGGGCAGCGGGCTCTTCTGCAACCTCCTGGGCTTTAGGAATGCAGATAATGGGGGAGGCAAATCACCCGCTTGCTGGCAGGTGGCTTGCCGACCCCCTCCTGCCCTGTCTCAAGGACCCATTAAGAGTTCACAAAAGGTCAAACCTAAACCCTTGATGGCTCTGATACGCTGACCACAATATGTACTTTATTCCTTGTATGTGTTAATACTGTATACATTTACATGTTGGCCTTATCCTTTGATTCTGGTCACATACACAGGAGTTCCAGGTATTAACCCCATAGCATTCTCTGGCATGGGGTTCCCCCTTATTTAAGCCAAACCAATCTAGAAACCAGCTAGGGGGATTGGTAGGCTACCAGCCCGCATAGCCCACATGGGCAGAGTGCTCTTCTGCAATCTCCTGGGCTTTGGGGATGCAGATAATGGTGCGGGCAAGTCACCCTTTTGCTGGCAGGTGGCTTCCAAAACCCTCCTGCCTTCTCTCAAGGACCCCTTAAGAGTTCACAAAAGGTCAAATGTAAACCCTTGATGGCTCTGATACGCTGACCACATTACTTGCTTTATTCTTAGAATGCATTAATACTGTAAACATTTACACGTTCACCTTAACCTTTGATTCTGATCACATACACAGGAGTTCCAGGTGTTAACCCCATAGCATTCTCTGGCATGGGGTTCTCTATTATCCAAGCCAAACCAATCTAGGAATCAGCTAGGGGGATTGGTAGGCTACCAGCCCGCATAGCCCACATGGGCAGTGGGCTCTTCTGCAACCTCCTGGGGTTTAGGGATGCAGATAATGGGGGAGGCAAGTCACCCACTTGCCGGCAGGTGGCTTGCCCTGTCTCAAGGACAAAAGGTCAAACCTAAACCCTTGATGGCTCTGATACGCTGACCACATTACGTGCTTTATTATTTGTATGCGTACTAATAATGTAAACATTTATATGTTTGCCTTAACCTTTGATTCTGATCACATACACAGGAGTTCCAGGTGTTAACCCCATAGCATTCTCTGGCATAGGGTTCTCCCTTATCCAAGTCAAACCAGTCTGGGAACCAACTAGGGGGGTTGGTAGGCTACCAGCCCGCATAGCCCATATGGGCCACAGGCTCTTCTTCAACCTCCTGGGCTTTAGGGATGCAGATAATGGGGGAGGCAAGTTCGCCTTAACCTTTGATTCTGGTCACCTACACAGGAGTTCCAGGTGTTAACCCCATAGCATTCTCTGGCATGGGGTTCCCCCTTATCCAAGCAAAACCAGTCTGGGAACCAGCTATGGAGACTGGTAGGCTACCAGCCCGCATAGCCCACATGGGCTGCGGCCTCTTCTGCAACCTCCCGGGCTTTGCTGGCAGCTCACCAAATGACATGCTTTATTCTTTGTATGCATTAATGCTGTAAACATTTACATGTGTGCCTTAACCTTTGATTCTGGTCACATAGACAGGAGTTCCAGGTGTTAACCCCATAGCATTCTCTGGTAATATTTTACCACTTGCAAAGTTAGCGATAGCTGCTATTTATTATTTTTTGCATTTTCATGCATGTGACTCCTGGGTCTCCCTATAGCTAGTCTGCCTCTGCTTTTGTGGTGGGCAGCCTTCCATATCCATTATCTATTAATTTGTCCTGGAAGTGACCCGTGGTGGGACACCTCCTGGTGAATTGCACCCTATCATTATCTTATTGGTGTGCTATTTCCTAAATCATAATTATATGCATCAGCAGATACCGAGAGGGAGCATCTTATACCATCCTGACCTCCTTCTGCTTAGTGTAGTGGGCCTCTGCCTGGCCTGTGGCAGAGGCTGTGAGGAGTGAGGGGGGGTTCTTGGACCTAGGGTAGGACATTGGTGTGGCGTGTGGGGTGAGGTGCACTTACTCTTTAGTCCTCGCTGGTCTTCAGACATGACACTTCTTGTAGTAAAACAACAGTCTCTTTATTAAACTGGATCTTCAACCACCGGCGGCACCTGGTTGCTTGGCTGAAAGATCAACGATGGACCCAGAAATGGGTTTCCATCCACTTTAAGGGTGCAGTATAGCAATGAATGTAATAGCAGACACTAAACACAAGAGGGAGCACCAAGTACCATCATGAGCTCCTTCTGCTTAGTTTGTTGTATCGGTGTGCCCCCTCTAGTGGTAAGGGTGCAGTATAGCACTGAATGTATTAGCAGACACTAAACACAAGAGGGAGCACCATGTATGACGATTGCACGGGTTGATCAGACCTCTTGATCATTCATCTGATCAAACCGACCAATCGTACCCCACGCGTATCCCCGCTATTGTTCAATTGCCAACACGCGTGGCTATAAACTGCTGCCACCAGACCACAAACAGTGTTCACCTCTATATAAGCCACACACAACACAATCAGATCAAACGGATCGATCAACCCACAACCACTTCCAGGCAGGGGGCGATCGAGCGTCCTAGGCAAGTAAGGTAGCCGGGCTCTTCAGAAATAGCGTGAGCTTTTTAGATCCTTAATTTAGATCATCAGTGACCCTCTGCTGTATTTTTTGAAATTATTTAAAACAAACAGAAAACCACAAAACCAACAAGAAACAGGTGATAAAAAAACAGAATTAACTATAAAACACGGTAAATAATTTAGATAGCAATTACAAATAAAAAAAAAGAGTGAAGAATATACTTAAGAGTCTGTCTGGGCTGCGTTCTATTCGATCAAATAAATTGTCCCCACACGCTTTCTGGTCTTCTGCTGTTAAAGGCGGCGTGTGTCACTCTTAATGGTAAGATAGAGTCCCCTGTCCCCCTTCTGAAGCTAACCTTATTCCCTCTAATCAGCGGTCAGTTTTTGACCCCTCCTATGGGCAGAGCGATTGGAGTCACCCACTGATTGGTGCATCTGGGATTCTCCATTTTTGAGTACCTAAAAGTTGGTTCATATGACATCCCCCATCTGTCCTGGGATTCAACAGGAAGGGGGGACACTTTGGGACTTTGTGATCTGTTGTTTATTTGGTTTCCACACTGGGGGGGGGGGGTTTATTACCCCCAACCACTCTCGAATTTATTACTAGGTGGGAGGGGGAGGAAGTGAGTACGAGAGGACACATTTGAGGGTGAAATAAAGGTGAAACCCAAGTGGGAGGGGGGACAAGAAATGAATGTTTTACATCAAGCAGCCAAGGTCCGTATACATATGTGTATATATATATATATACATATACGTACACACATATATATATATATATATATACAGACAGACACATTCAATACCGGTTTGGTCACACCATGTACTATAATGAACCCCTTGTGCTTAGTTTGTTGTATCTGAGTGCCCCCTCTAGTGGTAAGGGTGCAGTATAGCAACGAATGTATTAGCAGACACTAAACACAAGAGGGAGCACCATGTACCATTATGAGCTTCTTCTGTTCAGTGTGCCCCCTCTAGTGGTAAGGGTGCAGTATAGCAGTGAATGTATTAGCAGACACTAAACACAAGAGGGATCGCTATGTACTATCATGAACCCCTTGTGCTTAGTTTGTTCTATCAGTGTGCTCCCTCTAGTGGTAAGGGTGCAGTATAGCAATAATGTAATAGCAGACTCTAAACACGAGAGGGAGCACCATGTACCATCACAGGCTCCTTTTGCTTAGTTTATCAGTGTGCTCCCTCTAGTGTTAAGGTTGCAGTATAGTATGACTCTGCTCCCTTTATTGATTAGGGTGTAGTACCGCAATGAATGCAACAACGCTCACTGAACACTAGGGGGAGCTCTCACCAGCAGAAAAATAAACAGGGATCTATAAGAGCTCAGTGCATGCCCTCTAGTGTTGGTGGGTGGTATGGCAATACATGTAATAGCAGATAGTGAACACTAGAGGCAGCACCTACCTACGAAAAATGAGCCTGATGGAAATTGGAGGAACACCTACATCTCCCCCTCTGTATGAATCATCCATGGAGATACAGTTCCTCGGAAGGTGGTGGGAATCTTGTGACATAGCTCGGAGTTACTTATTAATGATACAAAGTCCATGTCATGACGACATCGAGACAAGTGATTATAGGATATTAACTAGGGCACAGTGACCTGAGCGAGTGGAGCAGAGGCAGATCGATGCGAGCAAGATGTCAAAGGAAATCCTGGTGTATGTGCAAAGACATGAGAAAGGTAAGTCCTGCTCCAATTGGCCGCTTGTAATTATTCATTTCGCCCCTAAAATTTTCAGAGGGGGTGGACCAATGGAGA